>JAGSPU010001671.1:0-1200000 GCA_019321725.1 Paulownia fortunei | reverse complement strand
ATTGCCACCATCAGCAGTCCTTGAAGCGGGCCAATCTGGAGACATTGACAATCCATGGCTTGCTGGGTGGTCAAACAGGCATGCACGTCCAAACTTGCAAAGACCGTGACGCTCATAATGCCGACAAATACTTCTACCCTGTACAAGTAGATAGCACAATGAGGAACAGAACACAAGAAGCAGGAGATTAATGAAAAAGAAAAGGAAAAACAACAACATTCAACCAAAAATTCCATTACAATATGGTTAACTTGAGCTATAAAGTCCCTCTCTTCACTGGCAACCTATTCTGCATAACTTGTGGACTTGTTTTTTGCCCATTCACTGAATGACTAACATGCAAAGGCCAGTGCTTGATGTTCATCTTCCGGAAGACAGGCCCAAACCTCAGAATACCAATCTTATTATCTACAGTACTGAAACAAGCATGTTTAAGATAGTTCTTTCACATCCAAAATTACTTTGAGAATCTGAGGATGCTTTGGATCCCTGTTCTCATTAAATTATTGAGCTGCTGGGAGTGTAATTCTGAGTTCATATTTTTTCTGCTTTCGAAGAAATACACTTTATTGATTTAAGACATTTAAATCCAGACACACCATGAAAGATTCAAGAAATTCTTTACTTGCTGAAAGTATGATCATATATTGATTTTTTCCCTTAGCTCAGGAATGAAAGTCACCCAGCTTTTCTAAAGGCAAGCATATATATATATATATATATATATATATATAAGACTCTTTAATTTCTACAAGAGAACAGATTATGCAATAGTAAACCTTTTAAAATTCTCTCGTAACACTCTTACTTTTAATATCTTATCCAGGTAAATGCCCCAGAGGATTCTCCGCCACTACCACACCCACCCCCAATAGACAAATGAATAAAAAAAGAATGGAAGAAATTATGTGGATGGTGATTTTATGCTCACAATGCCAAATTGCAGCAGAAATCACAGTGGAAAATACTTGTGTTGATACCAAAACCCTGGCAGCTCTCAACCTCAAATGGCATGTGATGGCCAAAGAAGCTGATGAAAACAAAAAAACATATCTAAAAAGAAGTTCAAGGTGCAATAGAAGAATGTCAGCTTACAGGTCTCAATGGCAGGCCATTCTCATTAAGAACACATTCATCTGGCTTGGATATCCTATTCTTGGGGTGGTGAAACCGACATGTGGACTTGAATTTGCAATTTCCAGTTTTCATGAAGTAATCACATTCAGGCTGACCTGGTCGTTCAGGGAATTCATCAACTTGCATAGAGACATCTGTTTTTCTCACAGAACCATCGGCAATTGGAGTTGAACAAGAAATCCTGCTTTGATATGAATAGCTTGAGGCCTGAGTAAATGCATCAGATGTGTGAACACTGTGTCATGCCAACTGATTTTTCCAAACAGCAATGCTGACATGCATTCTAAACATAAAAGATAGTGTAGGCAAGAGAGGGTGGTGTGGCCGGGAATGGGGAAATCTGATGCCAAAGATAACCACGATAGAAATACTCATACCTACCATGTATTGTCAAAACAACACATGAGCAATCACTAGGCCAGTGTTGATTTCAGTCCTACTTACAGAAAGAAAAGCCAAGTTTGGGTTTTCACTTCTACCATCAATTTAGTTGCATTTGTCCTCAAGCAGGTCCAAAGAGAAGGGACAGAATCTCTCAAAATTGGCAGCAATGCTCAAGTATATTTTTTTAACATAGGCATAAAAGTATGAACCATCATAGGCTAAGACAAGTGGAATCCAGTGAGATTGTGAACTTGGGATATTTTAGACAACGAAATTGCATCGAGTCAAATAAGGTCAAATTGAAAACTTTTGATGCAAATAATGAATCAGGAGTGATATTGGTAGGGAATTGAAAATGAAATGAAAGCCCTGATTTGGAAAAGCTATAAGTACCTGATACCCATTCCATTCTGATTGTTTACCCATCCATTGAGGAGATGAGTGGTCTTCTGAATAGGGACCAGCATTGTCAGATAACTTGTGCAAAGACCAGGATGGTTTTGATGTTCCTGACAGATGCAGAGAACCAACATTGCAATTTTCTGAAAGACTGACTGCTCGTTTCACAAATATTTCATCCATTGGGTTGGGAGATTCCTTTCCTGCCATTGAAGTAGGATCGGGATGATGATATACACAACGAGATCCATATCCACAGGAACCATTGCGCATGTAGTATGGACACTCCTTCTCCCCCTAATCAAAATCACAAAATAACTATCTTCAAAAGAGAATCTCAGACGCATGTCCAAGTAAAATGAGTATGGGAACAAAGAGAAAAATAAAGATGGAAAAATTTCAAATGCTTTTAGCAAAAAGTAAGCAGAACCAATAAAAGCATAATACATGACAAAATAACCACTATAAAATATATTATTCTTAGCATTACCAGACGCATTGGCAAACCCAAAAAGTTCAGCTCAGGAACTGTATTTTCAGATTCTTCACCAGGATGGTTGTATCTACACAACTTTCCATACTTGCACCCTCCTGCAGTTGAGAAGTACTGCAAAGCCAAAAAGCAAAGCAGATATCACTCGCAATGCAGGAAGACAAGACTGTAGTCAGTGCGAATAGGAAGGCAGTCACTACATATAACTTGTAACTCGTAATTACTTAAAACAATGATCAGGCATTAATATCAACATAGTATTACAAAAGCACAGCCAAGAGCAATACTTTGGCCATTATTTTAACACATATTTTACAAAAACCAAAATTCGATTCGACAGATGCTATGTGGCATTCAGTATTACAACTATATATAACACAATTGCTTTCATATTAAGGAATCAAATACCATAGACCAATCTTTAGCAAAAATTAACACAAAATTTTATAACTAAACTTTGTGAAAGTCACACCAAAATTTCTAATTAATTCACAAAATCCAGTGGAGAACCGTGATAAAGTATATAACAGATTAAGCCCTTTAGTATAATTGTAGATTGGTGAAACCTACAACCACCACTAAACCAAAATATTAGTAGCATAATCAAGTATTTTGGCTAAATATTCCACCTTATCCTAGAATGCAACAGTACAACTATTTGTAACATGCTGGCTTGCAAACTATCATGGACCGATCTTCAAAGCTGAATTTCCAAATAAACTTTGCCAAAAAAAAAAAAAAATTGGTTAAAGACTATTTACCTTGCACTCAATCATGCCAAAGTTGTCAGAATCCGAGTCCCTACCTTTCAAAAACTTCAATAAAACACAAAAAATAAATAAATAAATATCAAGCAATGCGCAGAGAAAATAAAAGCAACACCAAGGTTATCAGAAATACCAAAAAACAAGAAAAAGAAAATAAAATTGCAAACACCTAAAGTACCTGCTGAGTCTTCTTGACGGGGTGATTATACCTACAGTTCAGTCCAAACTTACACGTGCCAGTTCGCACGTAGTGAGGGCAGTCTCCGGCGTACGGACGCAGCGGCAGCAATCCGCTGCTTTCGAGCCCACCGACATCCTTGTTTCCATCACCATTAGCATTGCTGTCGTGATTCTCGTCAGATTTTAGCACTACATTTTCCATCCTCTGAATCAACGCATATTCGGAGAGCGGAGCAGGGGTTGAAAACCCTCGCTCTTGTTCCT
Organism: Paulownia fortunei; assembly: GCA_019321725.1. Taxonomy (NCBI): domain Eukaryota; kingdom Viridiplantae; phylum Streptophyta; class Magnoliopsida; order Lamiales; family Paulowniaceae; genus Paulownia; species Paulownia fortunei. The sequence continues at coordinate 1,196,376 of JAGSPU010001671.1, read as the reverse complement.
CCGTCTTCCGCTCCGGGTACGACGTCGTGAGGCCATCGTTTTCGTAAGTTCCCATGTTTTGCACCTCTACGAGCAAAAACCCTAGAGAGCAAAAACAGTGTGTATGTATAGCCAAATTAGTGTATGTATAAAATATCTGGCCTGCAGCAGCTTACAGTTTTGTCAGTGCTAGAGTTTTTTCAGTTTGGGCTGGTGATATTTGTGGGGTCCATGAGATATGCCGTATCTTCTCCGGTATTTTATATCAAATTTATCCAATTTCCACTTAAGTCGCATGTGTAGCTTTGACTGAAATTAGCAACCAATATGGTGCATGTGAGCATTCTTTTGTTCTCTCTCATTTTATTTGTTTTTTCTTTCTTTTTGGAAGGGGTAAAGGGAATTTTTATAGTATGATTACTTGTCTTTTCAATTCGTTTATTTTTATTTTATGAGAAAAAAGGAAAAAAAAAATATTTAAAAATAATAATAATAAATTTTGAGAGTATAATTAAATATGGAATAGAAAATATAACGATAATAATTAATGTGATATTTTTTTCGATGAAATAATGATTAAATGTAAAAAAATTTATAAAAAAAATTATGAAATGTTATTGCGAAGTGGATTTTAAATATTTTTGTTAATTTATTTTCTTTTAATTTTAAAAAATTATTTTTTATTACTACTTAATTAATACTAAATAGAAAATAATAATTTATTACCATCTATTTTTAAAATTTATTTTAATAACTATTAATTTAACCATAAAGCTTTTGTATATTTGTAAAAATTGAAAGTATTATTATTTCTTCCAAATAATATTCATAGTTATTTTTTATTTATATAACAAAAATACATAATATCTTTACAATATTCTTTTAGTTTGTTTGCAGTTAATTATAAATTTCCATTTTATTTTTAAAAATAATATATATATATATATATATATATTATATATATATATTTTTTGTTTGTTTTTTTCTTCTTCCTTCACTGGCCGCCACCACTTTCTCTTCCCCTCCTCTTCTTTCAAACACATATACACACACAATTCTTCAAAAAAATCCCAAATCCGCCGCCGCCGCCGCCGAAACTCCCCTCCCTGAACCCTTTGTTTATTCTTCTTCTTCAAAAATTTTCACGCATTTATACACATAATTCCTCAAAAAACTCTAAATCCACCGCTGCCGCCCCAGCCCCTTCACCATGCAGACTCCCCTTATTGATTTTTCTCCTTCAAAAATGTACACAAACAATTCCTCATAACCCATGTGAAACCAATAATCCAAACTCACGTATCAAGAACAAATGTAAATATAGAATAAGAGAAACAACTAAAGTAGAACCTACGATACAATGCAGCCAATACAGAAAATAAAAAAATTAAACCCATTTCATCGGTCATTTGAGAAGAGAATCAGCCAGAATCTTACAAAAATATGCGAAGTGGATATTGTCCTGTGCATTTCCTCTTTTGGATACAGATAATCAACCATTTTTTAATTGGTACTTGGAGGATGAAATGAAATTGGAAGGAAAATGGCTGGAGGAGGAAGAAGGCAACCCAATGATGTGTTGTTGCGTCATCAACAGTTACCTTTCTGTTGAAATAAGACAATGATCAGTTTCCATGGATGAAATATATCTGATATTCTTGTGGAAATAGATTAAGAAGGGGAGAGATTTGAAATAGGATTTTTTGGGATATTTTTTCTGAAAATTTTCACAAGCAAGTGCATTCTTATCGAAAAAAATTATCGAGCAGGTTTTTCTGGATTTTTTTTTACAACCAAGCACAATCTTATCTTTTTGTGCTTAAAATTATAGATAAATTGTAACAAAATATTGTCTTGTTTGTTCTGATGTAAAATCAAATTATGCAATCTATTTTTTTTCTTTTTTAATGTAGCATTTTAATTTATTCAAATCACAATTGAGATTGAGACGTAAACTAATTATTATTTATGCTTTGAAGATATTTGATTTTACAATCTTTTAGTTGTAGATTGATATTGTTTTGGTGTTTGGAAAATGTGTTTTAGGAAAATATATATATTTAAAGATTTTTTTTTGTAAAATGTGATATATAATTTATTTATTTTGGGACTTTTGAGAGAATAATTAATAAAAAAAAGGGATATAAAAACAATACCAAACATAGCATTAAGCCTTGACTTTTCAATTTGACAAAGCTTTATTGGTAAAATTATGTAATCATTTGAATAACTCAATACTTTAACTCGTGAATATCATTTCAATATAAATGTTAATGTTTGCTATGTTGTACAGTACTACTATTTAATAATTTTTTCTTAATTTTATTGAGAAAATAATCAAATTAACATGTGAACAATACCAAATAAACAAATATTTTGGTATTGAGAGAGTATTTAATAAATAAGATTAAATTTATTTTATTCCTTGGGATTAGTAGCAATTATCCCGAAATGCAAACAAAACCTTCAAATATCTATTGATATTAAAAGTCTAGCATAAATGAATAAAAATACCCATAGTATTTGTAAAAGGGTAAATTCACTTTTCTCCCCCTGCTGAAATTAATACAACCCTTTCCTCCCTCAAATAGTTATATAAAGCAACTAATTTCGCCTCAAATTTTATTCAAAAATATTTAGTTGTATTCAAAAACCATGAGGTGAGATTTCATGACTTAAAAAAAAAAGGTTTCTCCCCCTTACTGTAATCTTTTAGTATTTTTTTTAATATTTAATGATTAGAAAAACATCCTAAATATGAAAGATGGGTCAAATTTGAATTTATACTTATTACGATTTTTCAAATTTCTACACGAATGATGAGGTGAGTTTTGAATTTTAATTTTTAAAATTAAGAATGTAGCGAACTCGTCCTACTTAAAATAAGTGCCTATATAATTGTATTATGTTTGTTTTTTGTGATATACTTATATATAAAAAATTATTTAACACTTAATCAGTTATTCTACTTACTTGCCAGAAAGTGGCCCTTATAGAGAAAAAAATAAGGAAGCGGAAGGATTTGCAGTCCCGGCCTTACCATGCCTCCAAAATGATCTAAAATAAATGCTTCCAACCTTTCGATTTTTTTATTTATTTCTGAGTTTTAACTAATTGATTTTTTTATTTAAAATTTTAAAAGTAACACATCCAATAATATTATGTTACATATGCACCTACATATAAATAATTATATCATTTCTATAAATTAAATAAGAATAAAACAAAAAAATATAGCTTATGTTATAAAATATAGCCTAGAATAAGTGATATATGACATGGTCTTGGAAGGTACTACTCCATACCATTACACAGACAAAACTAAAGGGAACGGGGTATGGAAATTTTCATTGTATGATTATTTTTTTATTAAGTACTAATATTTTTTATGTATCAACGTATTTGTTGGATTCATTATTTTTTCCATATTTAAAAAAAAAAGAAAAAGAATTGGTACAATGTTCATATTTATTAGATTTAAACGCGCTAAGATCGTTTTATGGATGACCTAATGGAAAGAGCGGCTGCCTAATTTCAGGCCAACTGCTTCAACTAACTTCTTTTAATGAAAAACTCCAATCTTCCAAACCACCCATGGGCCCCATTGGGCTCAGTTCCTAATAAATGCTAGTCCAGCTGTTTTCTTCTCACCATCCATGGACCACATTGTTATTTGTCATTTTATTTATTTTTGGTGTCAAAATTTTAGATATAAATTGAAAAGTAAATTTTGTGTGATACCATCATTAAGAGTAGTACTTAAGAATAAGTGTTGTCACATTAATCCCTTCTCAATTTTTGTTAAGAATTTTAATTTTGTTTGAACTTATAGTATAAAATAATTAATTTAAACTACATTAATTATAAAATAATAAAATTTAATTATATACTAAAAAAATAATTCGATTCAATAAATTAATAATAGATTCAGAAGAGAAGAAGATAGCAAATAATTTTAGACAATTGTTATATAAAGATCGATTACTCATACATTTTTCGATAGAAGAAGGTGAAGGTTTTCGAGAGAAAACCGAATCAATCATTTGAAGGATTTTAAAATTGGAGGGAGTCTAGGAGTAATGATTTAAGTTGAGGAGAGCTCGCAAAAATAATTAATTAATAGAATACATAAAATGATTTTTATTTTAAGAAGGAGTTTTTTTAAAACTATAATTTTATTTTTTAATATTTTTTAAAATATTTTGCAAAGAGGAGTAAAAATAGAAAATATTTTTTAATTTAAGAAGGCAAAGTGTATATTTTTATATTTCAATAATGTTACGTATAGATTCAATCTATTTTAATTTAAATAGTGGTTTTGATAAAATATTTTCAAAAATAAAATTTTATTTTGAGATATTGAAAAAAAAGCATTGAATTTAAAAGAGATTGGAGATAACAAATAGTTTTACATAATTGTATCAACACAAAGAATTATTTTTCCTCCATTTTTTAAGCCTAAATAAATTTTATACATATATATAACCCTGTTTTAAAAGTTAAAACCACATCTCAGAATCTCAGATTCATCGCTCACTCATGGCGGAGTGCATCGTAGAACAGCTCAAATCTCAGCCTACATGGCTACTCCTCCTCCTATCACTCGGCTTCTTATCCCTCCTCAAACTCTCACTCTCGATTCTTAGATGGGTCTATGTCAATTTCTTCCGACCCGGAAAAAACCTCAAGAAATACGGATCATGGGCTTTAATCACCGGTCCTACCGATGGAATCGGGAAAGCCTTCGCTTTTCAGCTGGCAAGGAAAGGGCTCAACTTAATTCTAGTCGGACGAAACCCGGATAAACTTAAGGAAGTGTCAGAATCCATTAAATCCAAATTCGGATCGACCCAGATCAAGAGTGTGGTGGTGGACTTTTCTGGGGATTTAGACGATGGCGTTTCGCGGATTAAGGATGCTATTGAAGAGTTGGATGTTGGGGTGTTGATTAATAATGTTGGTGTGTCGTATCCTTATGCCAGGTTCTTGCATGAAGTGGATGACAAGCTATTGAGTGATTTGATTAAGGTTAATGTCGAGGGCACTACAAAAGTTACCCGGGCTGTTCTGCCGGGGATGGTGAAAAGGAAAAAGGGCGCTATTGTGAATATTGGGTCTGGTGCTGCTTTTGTTATTCCTTCTGATCCACTTTATTCTGTTTATGCTGCTACCAAAGCGTGAGTATTTTTTTTGTCAAGATGTCTCTTTTTGCCTTTTTCTTGGTACGTTTTTGCGGGTTTCATATGTTGGTTATTTTTGTTTTGCTACACCTTTTGACTGTTTTGCTGTTTTCTTTATGTAGAAATTGTGTTTGAGCTTGATTATATTGTTAAATGAGCTGATCTCGGCAATGTTTAATCAAGTAGAGTATGAATGTCTCTATTCGTTTCTAGCTGAATTATCAATAGCTAGGTTGTTTTCCAGCTATAGAGTTTTCTTTTTTGCTTGATGCTGAGATTGGGCTTGCTAAAAGTGGATAATGTTAAAATCCATTGCTTTTTGTGCCTATTTTATAAGCTAGTTTCTGATTAGTTCAATAGAGGAAGATGTTCTGGGAAATGAATTGACTCCTGGTGGTTTTTGAATATGAATGATTTGATCCATGCTAAAGGTGACATATTACTGTTAATTTTGATTGACTGAAAGCATATGAAGAAATAAAGGTTTCAAAATGTGAAAATTTACCTTATACATAGCTTGAAGGTGTTTCCATCCTTGCTTTACGATTAGTTTGAGTGAGATTTTTAGGATGATTGGGATTAATGTATTCTGTTCAAACTAATAGTACTAAATAAGTTTGGTGGATGTCCTTTCAGGTATGTTGATCAGTTCTCAAGATGCCTCTATGTGGAGTACAAGAAGAGCGGGATTGATGTGCAGTGTCAGGTAGATTTTACATTCAGAACAAGTTTGTCTCATCAACATGATTGCATTTTTTTCTGTTTGGACTATAAAGTTCAGTAGTATCCTGATTCTTCTTGAATCTGTTGTGTTGTTCTGTTGTTGGGTTAATTTAATTTTTTTGGGGATCTCTTTAGGACAACATTATATGCCCACGTTGTTAGTCTTGTACATCTGATGGGATCAACAATTTTCAAACTTCAGTTCATCGTGAGTCAGTGTAAAGTTATCATTTGGATCAATGCAGTGTGCGGAAAAAATTATTTTGATCTTATTCAGCATGTATAACACATCAACAAGCTAGTGAAAGGAAAAGAATGAAGGACTATAAATAATTTACTGGCAGATTATCTATAATGAATGTGGTATGCAGAATAGACAAGAATTTCAAAGATTAAAGGAGTTGCCTGATAAGAATTATTGTGTCATTTACTATTCTAGGGGTATTTTCGCAATTGATTCAGTACTGTGGCTGTGTGCATATTTAATTTTTAATTGCAAGAATCTTTTTGTCTCGGACTGTTGAAAAGAGTAAATTAGGCATAGGTACCCGAGGAAGCTTATTGAGATTAAATGTACAAACTAGCTTGAGAGTGTTGGCTACAAAATCAAGCTGCTCGCTAGCTTGGTCTATGCTCTACGATAGCCATTTTCCTTTAGGAGAATGTCGAGGTAGATACTTCACTGTCTCTAAATCTCTTGTGTTCATCTCATTCTCAACTGGGGTCTTATATGCCATTTTATGTTTTGTACAGCTTAAAATCTTATTAACTTAACATGGTTTTAACTTAAAATGGCTTGTCTCTATGAGTTAAAATCCTTGGTTGTATATGATTCTACCGGAGAATGTTCTAGAACTTTTGGTTCAAATGTAGTTATCTAAAAGGATAATTCATCAATACTGTTCATTATTCTGATATATCAATGAAGAACCTTTCTGCTGTTGCTCCTAAATCACATCAACTGCATCGTAGCTTTTGTTGTTTTGTGCACAACTGCTGCACTTTAGCAATTGGAAATTGGGAATAGGGGGAAATCTGATTCATCACTATCTGTAGGTACCATTGTACGTTGCAACGAAGATGGCATCAATCAAAAGGTCATCCTTCTTTGTTCCATCGACAGATGGTTATGCTCGTGCAGCTCTGCGTTGGATAGGCTATGAACCTCGGTGCACTCCTTACTGGCCCCACTCAATCCTGTGGGCTTTGGCAAATTCTTTGCCTGAGTCAGTTGTTGATGCTTGGCGTCTGAAGTTCTGCCTCGGAATTAGGAAGAGAGGACAGCTCAAGGACTCGAGGAAGAAGGAATAGAAATCATCTACCTCTGCCTTTCTATCTGTACCTGTTGTTGTTTCCCAGCCCTTTTTTTAGTGAGAGTGTTGTCTGTGACATTAGTATGTTGTGAAATTATATTTAAGCCTAGTATATTTTTCCTTGTTAGAACTTTGACGTATTTATTTGTTTGGTAAGGGCGTTTTTTCTTCTGGGAAAGTTCAAATTACGTATTTCCATTTATCAATTTTCTTGACGCAAACTTCGCGTATTTTTGCTTCTCTGCTTATGAATCATTTGGGGCAGGGCTTACTGCCAAAAAATACAGTGCCCATTTCGATGTATTATAATGTAGTAATGCGCGTTACAGCATCATACATGCGATGCAATTGCGGATAATCTTTTTGCACCCAACAGAGGAGAAAAGATTTGTGCAACTCAAGTTCCTCAATAAAACAGCAGTGTCCTTATCTCGACACTCTCCAGAGAGAATGCCACGGACACATGCAATTCGTCATTTTTTTACAGAAATAAAGACGGGAGAAAATGTTAAGAACCAGTAATTGTAGATTGCAGCCAAGCAATACATGGATTTAGTTGGTCCTTTTACGGTGAAAGTCTTGCACATAATTTTGGCGAACACGAAAATAATGTGCTGAGAAAAAAATGAACAAAAACATGTAAACCTAGTGTGGCAAAAGAGAATCAAATTTATATCTCACCGAAAATTTCTTCCAAACTAATGATGGCCTTTAGAATACATATTACAGGGAGGGAGATAATACAAATGTTGGAAGGAAAGAAATCCATGAGAAGCTAATCAAACACGAGCTATCAAATATTTTATAAAATCAGAACAACTGTAAAAAGGGTAAAAAGACTATCTATGCCTTAGTAAATTAACTAAGGTAAAGATTTAGAGAGGAGGTACGAGTGTGACTAAATAAGCTGCAACTGATACAACAAAAAATTAACTAAGTTTGATCTCGGCACTGTTTGAGGTTCACTGCTGCGAGATTTTTTGCTACCACCATCCTTCTTAGCAAGCTCTTCTAAGACGTTTTTCATGCTATGATCGAAACGGCATCTAAATGTTGGATATCTTGATATTGATTTAGTGATCCCTTGAAGTCTTCACGAAATAATATGCAGTAAAATGAAAATCAGAACAGACAGTACAATAATAATATCATGCTAAACTTTTCAAGATTTTGAATAGAGAAATTATCATCTTCACCTTCGAGCTAAAGCATCAAGCTCGGTTCGTCTAACCCCACATTCAGGTTCTGGGCCAATATTTGAGTTCTTTAATCTCACAGGATCGCTACTGAATAGAACTAACTCGCCAAGGTATTGCTCCTCTGTCTCTTTAATGATCAAGAGTGGATTGAGAAACCACTCAAAGAATGTATCTCTAGGCCTATTGGAAGAGGTTATTTCAGTAACATTGTCACCTGGATCGAGGGGAAGACAAAATGTCACACAAGCCTTTTTTGACATATCTAGGCACAGAAGGTTCAAAAAATTGAAGAGGAAGGAAGACTTTTTCACTTAGCAATATACCAGTAGCATTGGCTTTAGCCGAACGTAGAAGTGTCTGAAGAAGGCAATAAGCAGGTAAACCTATGCTTATCACTCTTCCACTGTCTTTGTTATTCTTGGCATCGTCAATATCTTTTAAAGTTATTATCCCTTCGGAAGTCATAACTTCCCCATGGCGCTGACACTCCTTGAACATGGCATCAGCTAACTATAAAATCATGAGTTGGAGAACATTAGCACCAAGTCAAAAATAGATGTTGATAACTCGCTACCAATTGTTTACACACTTCAGGAATAAGAAATTGGATAACTTATTCATGCTTGTAATGATAAATGTTAATCCATATTCATTGAAAGTTGATATGTCCCTCCAACGCAATATCAGGACCAAATGCATACCTCCAGGGGCTTCAAATCAAGCATAGGTGCGTTGAGAGAATTTGTATGAGAGGGTGGATTTTTGAAAGAGCTGGGCCTTGAGAAAGAAGTGAAATGAGAGGTAGTTCGTGAAGGGGACTTCTCTCTACAACGAGGTCTGTAGGAATGCAACAAATAAGAGAGGTCATTTGTTTCTACATATAATAGTTGATTGTGAAAATAATACATGTTAAGAACACACACACACACACACACGCACGCACGCACACATGCACAGCAGAAGTTAGAACCTGGGAAAGCAGGATCCTTCAGGCATGTCAATAACATCATTGCTGAATTCATCGTACATAGACAGTGAAGCAACAATATAGCAAAGTGCAAACCAAAAAGAGCTCTCCTACACTCAAAAGCCAACAATGGGTTTTCAGCTATAGTAGCAATTTGAAAGGTAAAAATACAAGAAAATCAAAGATTTCTTTTTTGTTTCTCTGTTTTTAACTTTTCATTTACTCAGAGAGGAGTTTTTTTCCTGCTTCTCTCCTCTTTTTGCTAGGAGGAGGGGGTTTCAAGAGGTAACAAAAGGCTGTTCAACCTGATACACAATCACTGCTGCATAAGCACCCAAGAAGATACTTGATACCATGGAGCCCAATACTGCTCCCGCAACAGCCAATGGCCAGAGTAAAATAGCAAGTCCTGCAAATGGCACACATATTGTCTCCAATAATGGCCCTTCACGACCTATACAATCGTGAAACAAGCGATGCCACCCCTTGATTAGCATGTAGGGGCTCTTACACGGCAATAATCGAGATCACAGGCAGGTCAATCATTGAACCCAGTATTCCAGCGATAAGAGCTAGGGGAACATATAACAATCTGCAATACAGAGCATGAATCTTTGAACTTAGTGAGAATGCTACAAGAACCAACAGCACTTTCAAAGTCTAGATAAGCGAACATTCTTCTTTCGAGCATCTACTATTTGTTTCTTATCTTTCTTCAGTTAGTACCAAATTTATCTCATGCTAGAAATTTACTTCCAGTCAAAATAATAGCACTTGTGCTAGTTTTTAATTCAACTAAAACTGTGACAACTTGAAAAACCTTTGTGAACTCTTAGAAACTAAAACACGATATCAATAATATGAAAATAATAAGATTGAAAATTCAGTGATTATTGTGATCCAATGAGATTTTCAAGAACGAAAAAGGTCGCAATGTCATATCACCCTAGTGTACTTCTAAGGGCGCAAGCAAAAAGGTTTTGAAGCTTAGGTTTTGCTTTAAACGAAAAAGACGATTATGTGTAAGTGATCCAGAATAGCACTATCACAGTATGTCCAAGCACAACATGTAATGCATGCAGGGATAGGGTTGAGGAATACCGGGATAGAGGAATCAAATAAGCTTGATTACAGGAGTCAATGAATGATATGCAGTTGCAACAAATAACCAGAATAGAGGCAGCTACATTTTGTTAGACTGATTAGTTTAATCGAAAGTATAACTAGTTGACCAGCAACAATAGCACAATTATTAATAAAAATGCATGAACCTAAAAGGCACATTCATCACAGATGAAGAAACTCTAGTGGAAGTCGAAAGGTCTATTCGTTATATGATATTATAATAACTTAATAACGTAGCAATTTTTAAAATACAGGAACCTGAAGTCCAACTTATGATGAGTCGATAAACCTGGAAACACAAAGAGACAGTTATAATGGCAGACAGAAAAACACACCGAATTTCATAATATTTTCCTTCAGGTGGCCCTTGACGCCGTAGATCATCCATAATTGAGAAGTAAGAATAGTAACAAACATCCAAAAAAATCCCTAATAATAGTGAAGCTCCCTTAGACAGTGCCCGAAGTTTCATCCTGCAAGCATGGTGAAACAAGACCCATACTTGTAAGTCACTGAAAGAAAGGGAAATAGCTTAGACTTGGTACAGTTACATACACAAATGCAGTGAGAGAATTTATTTGTCTTCCCTTTTTCAACTGCCTGAAAAGTGGCAAACATTGGTGCGAGGAGGCCATATGCTGCCCCACATAAAATGCTGCAGGCAATTCCAACTGGTGGCCATGAAATAAAGACGGCAGCAAAACATATGCAAAGTATGAGCTTCAAAGCTGGACCAAATTGTTTTGTCCTGCCATCACAAGAAACAAGAAGGCATCAGTTCAATGACAATAGTCAATGTGGTGAAATGAGTATTACAAAGGCTCAAGAACACACATCAAAATGCAATAGTATGTATAGAAACAGTGTATAGGCCAAAGACCCAATATTATCCCAGAAATTCCAATTGTCGGTATGAGAAATATCATTGGGAACATAATGATACCTAAAAAAACAGCAAAAAGTTTAACAAAAATATTTTGATTCATTAGCAATGCAATCTTCTATTATCATATACGGACACAAATGACACAGATGAATTGTGTTAAATGAAAACATGGTGACGTTTAACAGTTTTATGCAGTCATTGCCTCAGCCACTCTTCTGAAACAATGTAACAGAGTGAACATAGTAAGAGCTTCACTATACTGCAACCCATATGTAAGAATCCTGAGGTCGAGACAATATTCAATGGAAAAGAACCACACTTCTTAGTGAAACCATAACCTGCAAACTTTAAACACCCCTACCCCACCCCCACCCAAAAAAAACTAAACTAAACAAAAAAAAAAACAAAAAGAAAGAAAAGAAGAGAAACAGCGGTAAGGACTCCATTTCAATAATTCAAGATTTCAAGTTGGCTTTCTGGAATGCACATAATCAGCAACTCATTTTCTGTCAAACATAATTAGAATTTTCCCAACAGCATCTACTAAAATCACTTTTACACTTAAAATGTCACCTTTCCAAACACCAAAATCACTATCGAATCTACTTAGACAGCATGCAGAGGCCATTAATTTGTCTAACAGCTATGCATCCAAGACAGAATCAACATTGTGACAGAGCACACATAGCAAGCCTGAGAGGAAATGATCACAAAAACAGAGAGAACAAGGGGACAGCAACAATAAACAAAAGAAAGAAATAGAAGATATACAGAAGACTAGTTATACAAACCTTTAATGAAGCCAAGAATGAGAAGGCCAACGAAGACAGGCAAGAAACAGATGAAGTTCCACAAAGAAGCCCACAACCCCCTTGGAGGTTCCATTCTTTCCTTCGTGGATCTTCCACTCAATCTCCACAAACCCATCTCATAATCAACCAAATTCTACAAATGGCTCCCCAAAAAAATGTAAAAAATAAAAAAGACAGATTTTTTTCTCCCTCCACCCCACTTCTTGCACCTGATGCTCACCAAATACAAGTCTAGTTGGTTTTCTGTCTGTCTTGTGATTCCCTTTCTTTTCTTTACTCGAGAAAAAATTGATTCCTTTTAAGAGTTTTAAAATGGAAAGTAATTAAAAGAACAGAATTCATAATATTTAATGTGTGTTTTGTGTAAATAGATGAGCTAACAGTTGATAAACGCTGGAAAGTCCAGATTTGTGGATGGAGTAGTTTTGTTTCCTCCTGAGGTTTTATGTACTCTTGAAAGCTTCTCTTCTTCTATCTTCTTTTCCTCTTTTTCCCCAACATTATGTACTCTTCTAATCATTCAAAGCCATTTTAAAATAAAAAAGGAAAGTTTCCGGCTTCTTTACTCCAGAGTCCATACCACGCTGTAAATTGCTACAAAAATATTCAGAAAAGCGAAAAAAATTACCTTGATTATTAAATTCCCATGTATTTAAGTAATGGTGTAATAATTACTTTTGTTAGCTTATTTGAGCAAATGAAGAAATACTGGCTAATTAACCAAGAATCTGAGTTTTGTCTGCTAATAAGACAACCAGCAAAATCACATCAACAAGGCAATGCTTGTCATAAATTATTTAACTTGATTATGATTATTTGATAATCAACTCTTTTCTGTAGAAACGCAACAATTATCAAGGATCTGTAGGCAGCCCGCAGCCAAATGGGGGAAGCGGAACTCTTTCTCAGCATGATGTTCTTTGGTTTGATTATGATTGCTGATATCCGAAATGCAAATGCAAGAATCAGCCTCTTATTTGCACTTACGTCTTGCGGAATAGAAACCAGATCTGAAACCATATATCTTCTATCTCTGCCCTCACTTGGTGATTCAATTTCTTGGTAATCATCAATATAAAACGTGTGTATCCTTTTTTTTTTTCATAAAAGAAAGGCAGAATCTGAATAAGATTATTTCAATTAATGTGTCCAAGGTATCCGCCTGGAGAAGTAAAAAATACACAATTGGACTATTTACGTGACAACCTGAAAGATCAGTCACACACTCTTTTCTATATTGTCCGACAAATTATACATTCAACAAATGCTACTGGACAAAATTCTGAATAAGAAGACAGGCTTGCCTTACTCTGGGCAGCAGGGATGCTGCAGGAGCAGCATGGTATTTAAAAATTGTCAAATCACATCTCATGGTGGCATGAAACATTCTAAAAGGATTCGAGATTCACCTATGAAATCCTTCACTCTGTGACGTATAAATTTCCCTGTTATCAAATGGTTTACTTCTCCTAGGAACACCAGCTAAATTACAGAACTCAGACAAATCTTTCCTGATCTGCACTTTTTTCTTACTTTCCGGTGGCCGAAGGCCTAGAGTGCTAACGTCAATTGTTGCACCGTACATTTGTGAAGATTGGATGACAGCATCATAGGCCTTCGTTGAAAGCGTAAGGCCCTCGTTGTGAGCCCTCAAATGCAACTCATAAGCAAGCCTTGGTTTGCCATCATTAGCAAGAGCCTCAATCAACATTTCATAAGTAACCTCATTGGGGGTAATATTTTGAAGTTTCATGCGCTGGAACCATTCATATGCCACACTTCCCAGATTATTTCGAGCACAACTGCTGATTATTGCGTTGAATGTCACAACTGTTGGCTCAACACCAACAGTAACCATTTCCCGGATGATGGAATCCACAATATCAAATTTTCCTTGGCCAGCATATATTGAAGCCATGATTGTGTATGCATACAAATTTGGCTCAACACCCACTTTTGTCATATGTTTCCAGACCTGAAGGGCCTCGTCATAGAGTTTCCCTTTCTCGAGAGCACTAAGCAATGCCCCATACGAGATTATTGTGGGTTTCTCACCTTGTTCAACCATTCTCTTGAATATCTCAATAGCAGCTGAAGTTTCTGAAGCCTTGGAACAAGCAACAAGAACAGAATTCCATTCTCTGCTGCCTGGTTTAAGGCCTTTCTCTTCCATCTTGTTGAGCAACCTCACACCCCATCTCCAAATTCCCTTTTTTCTAGCTGCAGCCAGCAGTATATTAAAATGAGAGACAATCAATTCATATGACATGTTATTTGGTTTTGGTCCTTTATCCAACAAGTCCTCATAAATTTCTAAAGCTGCCCACCACTTCTTTGCCTTTCCCATTAGCCAAATGACATGATTGCAAACAGATAAGCTTATTTCAGTGTCCATTTCTCTTATCCTAGCATACAATTCCTTAGCCACAAGACAATGTTCTTCTCGTGTACATGCCCAAATAAGGCGCTCATGTTCTGCACGACCAGGCTGCAAGTTAGCCTTATCCATCTCTTTTAGCAGTCTCAAAACCTCAGTGCTTAGGTTCTCACTTGTCACAAGCCAGCATCGCATCACTTGGTAGCAGATACGAGTAGTGAAGTTCTCTAGCTTGACAAACTCATAATCCCAGTCTTCATCATCATCTTTTCCAATTTCACCTTTTTGGTATTTATTTCTTATCTCAACAAAGAACGTTAAAGCTCCAAATCCATCTTCCAATCTACGATAAGCAAATAAGACGGTAGAATAAGATGCAGGAGTTGGAGATACACCTTTTGTTGGCATCTCTTCAAAAAGTTGGAGAGCCTTGACTTCTCTTCCTTGTTCTATATAAATACCCATTAAAGTGTTGTATGTCACAACATTAGGATGCACCCCTTCCATAGCCATATCATTTATGACGTCCTCAACGACATCAAAATTTTCAGCTTGCTTCAGTGCTCCCAAAAGACTGTTATATATAAAAAGGTTGGGCCGGATGGGACTATCAGTCTCTTTGCTCTTTCTCTTAAGCCACTCAAAGAGAGCCATTGCTGAGTCTAGCCTCTTGTCTTTGCCAAAGCCTCTAATTATGGTAGAATACACCTGAAGGGGAAGCTTTCCCTTCTCCTTGAGAACTTCTTCCACATCATCTGCAGTTTTGGCCGAGTGTAATTTCCATGCCAGTGCACGAACATCAATCCTTTGACTATTCCCATTTTGGACTTTTTCTCCATGATCAACTCCACCCTTTTGCCCATCATCATCTTCATGATTATCATCCTCATCGTCGCCACCATTATTTGCACCATCATATATATTGGCATGAGCCAAGTTCCTCTCCTTAACTTCATCCAGCTGAGCATGAGTAAATTCCATACCATCTCTATTCTCTGAAAAATCATCTAAGCAGTCTAATTCTTCTTGGGCAACATTGTTGCCAACTGTCGGTTCCTCCAATGCCCATGTCAGAGCAAAAGCTGCACCAAGGGAACCTTTTTTTGGCTTAGACAAGAGATTAATTGTCCCTCTGGGGAACAAAGAAAAGAATCTGCATTTCAACTCACAGTTTCGGCCTATAACACTAGCCCAACTCTTAGAACCCCTAAAATAGCTTGATAAATACCATAGACCATGGCAGGAAATATGGCGGAGACCCAATCTTTTCCTTCTCTCTCCCCATTTAACTGAACTACTACAAGAATAAAATTCTAAATCCAACTGGGGTATTACACAAGAGTGCCAAGATTCACTTGCTGAAGGCCAAATGGTCAGAGCTTGCATATTGAGCCCAGAGAATTTTACAAATGAAAGCACAACTTCAAGATTGAGTATTCCACCAAAAACTGAGGAGGCATATCAGTTTTACCTTAGAACACAATAATACGAAAAAGTTTCTAACCATCAAGATCAAACAACAGAAAGCACAAAATGCTGCCTGTAATCTTGGTTCTGCTTTTCTAGTTATCCAAGAATTAGAACAGATGAAATCATACCTTGCAGAAGAGAACAAGAATTGAGATTTACTATTGAATTTGCTGGATACGTTCAGGTTTCAGAGTTTTCTAGGAGTTCTTTATAGCAACTGGTGCTGGATTTCTCACAGCCATTCAAATGCCATGAGCTGTGAAATGGGAATTGATTTTGAGCCACGAATGTGGACTCAGGCATGCCAAAACGGCGGCGTTTATGATGCCTTGTCACCGTTAAATCACTTATCTGCCATGGGCTGGGCTAACTTCGAGTGTGTGCTCTCTGTTAGGCTCAAGTCCAAGTTGGATGAAAAAGAAAACGCACCCCAGATGAGAGGCCTGTTAACACCACGTATTGTCGTCGAATCTTAATATATGGGTCCATATTCGATTTATTTGACATATTCGAATCTGACTTAAAATTCGATCGTTTTTTATATATATGAAATAACTTCGAATTTTGGAAATAACTTGAAATCCGAACCAAATATCTGAATCAAAATATTCTTTGATATAATTAAAATTAAGACCAATTTTGAAAAAAAAAATTGAAGTTTTAAACAAAACTTACGTATCAAAAACTGATTGATATGATTTATAGTAAACACATCAGATTTAATACGTTATATACCAAATGGAATAACTTGTTAATGAGGTGTATAATTAAAACCTGGACTTTAAACAAATTGGATCACTCAATCATATATTAGTTCCATTTATTTCAAACTATGGACCTTTTAATCAGAACATATCCATTGAACTTTTAAATTGGTTTTAAATTCTAATAAGTGGATCGAATCCCGGCCGTATTCGAATTAGAATCCGACTCATTTATGTTGTTGGGCTAAAGGCGACCCCCCAACCCAAATGGCCAATTCCCGTTTATTGATGCCTTGTGATGGACTCTTGTTTTATTTAGGAATTCAAGTTGAACTATAAAAATCTCAAGTATTAACTAGAAAATAAACAGATTCGCACGAACTACAACTAGAAGTGAGTTATCTTCTTTTAAGTGGGACAAAGTTCAATTTTAAAATAGTGGTAAGATTGAGCCAAAAAATTCTCAAAAAGATATTGGGTTCGAGTCAAATCTTTGTGTAGTTATTTATTATTTTGTTAATAGTTTGTTTAATATATATATATATATATAGTGATTTAAGTATTTATTCAATATTTGATATTTACGTGTAATTCATCCCTTTTCTTCTAGCAAAATAAAAGGCTTTATATATTAATGTAAGTAATGACTGTTTAATCCAGTGAGGGAAGTAGGTTTAAAACTATGTAAGATAATGCCCCCATATGGTATTGCACAACAAAGAGTAGTGCAGTGTTGGTATCAATATTCACTAATTGTACTTTGGAACAACGTCTGTATGGGACAGCTAAGGTATTAGTATTAAAAAGACAGAAAAAAATGTTTGATTCCATATAGAGGATCCTAAACTAAATCTTTTGATTTGCATGCCAACAAGATTTGAATCTTAAAAAGGATCATCAACTATCTTGTGCTTAGCTCTCCATCCCAAACTAAATATATTTGTTTGTCTCTAATTAGACAGTGGCCACAACATCTAACTTGTATTTCCAGAGTGTGTGTGTGTTTATTATTAATCATGTTCATGTGCCTATCTAAGCATATCCATAGATTCCTAAATAATCTTAAGATCATACAAGCAGTCATGGAGGACTCTTCAAATATGAATTATATTAATCGTTTTGCCTCTCAATAGATACTCATGATCTTGAGATCGTATAAGAATTTGGTGTTTGAAAATATTAATAAGTTTTCTTAATCATGAATCCAGCATGATGCATTTATCAAAAAGTCAGCTACATACTTAAAACTACCATTTTATGTGAATTTATAAACTATAAACCGAATCAAAATCACTTGTTTTAGATCAATTACATTATTTGATATATCAAAATACTAAGTACTAATTAAATAAAATTATCAAGACAACTAAAGTACAATCAAACCAAAGAAAATAAATTATTATAAAAATAGACTAATTACCCACATAAAAATTAAAAATGAGATTCGAATCAAATATTGAATTTTGAATCTCAACCTAATTAGCACTCACCCAGTTAGACCTCATAAAACAACACAACAAGATTAGTGCGAATAAGTCTGATTGAAGGAGACTAACTATCTTGGTTAGTCATGTCAGTGATCAGAAATTAATTAATTTAGGCAGACATCTTTATGGGACCAGCTAAGACACTATCTTGATCATCTAATTTATCTCTTTAACATTATTTACATGTGCTTGGATTTGGATTTAAGAGGTCAAAATCAAAATTTCCATCTAATGATTGCTGATCACTCAAAATTTCAGTTTTGGAGATGGTACCTATTTCTTTTGAAATTATACAAGAAAAATCCACATAGGTAACTAAGAACCTCGTAGTTGTGGGATTTTAGGACTTATTTTCTTGAACACAGACTTGTGTAATACACCACGAATAATACAAGATAATTGCATCAGAAATTATTGGCCGACATCCTTTGTGTTGTAAATGTTTCAGCCCGACACTGCAACTCCTTTTATCGAACACGGGGGTATGGCTCCTTAGGGCTTTACTCAAGTGGACTAAATAATCAGTACCACTCTTCATCCATCTACATGTGGCTCTGTCACTTTTAAGACAAAACCCTTTTGAGTTTCTCTTCTTCTTTTTTTGTTTATACTTCTCGGTTGGCTGCTTGATGCATGTTGATGTCGATATTCGGGTTTCGATTTCAAATTTAAATAAAAAAAATTTAGTTGATTTGTGAAGTAATAATGTTACGTAAAAAAACAACCTACTCTCAAAGATTCAAAGTATCATGAAAATAATAAAAATGGAAAAACTCAATTAATTCACCAAATTTGCCTAATTTTATACTTTTATTAGTACTTGACATTCTTTTGATGACCTAAAAATTAATCAAATACTTTAAAAGAATGTCCTAGCTTCGTTCTTGAAATTAATCAAATGCTTTGAAAATACCTAAATAATTAAACAGATTGGTTTTTGAATCTTACATCTTTTCGTTTATTTATTTATTTATTCAATTTTCTTCTCTCTTTTGGGGTAGTAGGGGGGTGGTTAAAGAAAGAAAAAGGCGAAAAGGGGAAGAGGAGAAGCTGCAACTAGCTGTAAATCCACTAATTTGAACTTTAAGACATTATCAATCCATAACCTACATTCCAAAAAAGTAATACTTTTCTGGCAGTTGGTCATGCCCAAATGGAAACAAATTGAATTATCCATTTGTTGTTGCTTTAAAGACAGTTATAAATGGACCACCTTCTAATTCTCCAAATTTCGTGTGAAAGCAAACATTTTTAATTAAAAGGGAAACTTATGGATTAATTAATTCATGAGATTAAATTTTGCAGCTACATTAATTAAGTAAATGAAGATGATAAATCTAAGAAGGGAATTTAAGTTCTTGCACCTCCTGCTGCACATGGTTAGATACCCTTAGATTTAGCCAACCACCCCCCAAAAAAAATAAAAAAAATAAGCCACTCTAACTCCTACCTAATTAGATCAGATTAATAAATAAAGAAAATAACAAGTAAACTAATAGTAAGGACAAAGGAAATTTGTGCCCATTCCAAAGCCAAACATATATTCCATTCATTGTGGATTTATGGTCTTTTGGCTATCTTTAGTTTATTTGACGAGAATTTGTGTATCTGTTGCCAACTGCATAGATTTGATTCCTTGTAAAATCAATAGCTAGCTAGTGGAGTTTGTGTTCATAAAAATGCATTTTCACTTATTAAATAAACGAGTTTTTATTGTGTTCGATTTATAAAAACCACGAAAAAGGAAAAAAATAAAATAGAAACTATTGTTCTGTTTTCCTACAGCTTTATACGTTATAAATACTAAAATATAAAATAATAAGAACTATAATTGTTTGAATAAAACGTTTAACCGACTAAATGATGTGATCGTATTACGCCCCTTAATTAAGCTAAGCGTGTACAAACCCAACCCCCGACAAACCCCCCCCCCCAATGTGCCTTAGTCCCCCACAAAATCAGCAAAAGAAATTCTTCCCATATTCATCCCATGTGTCACAATCTCAATGGCTCTCCAAATTATTGAATTAATAGTATAGATTAATTTTATTAGAAGTTAATACAAGATTATGTAAAGCTAAGACGGTTTTTATTTAATGTTGATATATTTTGTCCACATACTGGCTCCTGCCTACTATATAAGTGCCAAGTGCCAAACACAGTCTTCCCCCTTATTACTACTACTGAGTTTTAAGAAAGAGAGAGTGAAAAAGAGTGACAAAAATGATCAAGTTAAGGTCAAAGAGGTTCTCCAGAAGCAGCTCTAAGCTAGGCGGCGGCGGCGGTAGTGCCGCCAACAGCGCTGGTGGAGCCTCCGGTGAGATCAAATGGGAACTAAGGCCCGGAGGCATGCTTGTCCAAAAAGAGAATGCAAAGAAAATGCCGCGGAAGGGGTGATCACAATTAGAGTCTCCACAGTCTCAAAATGGCATGATATTTCAATCCAAGCAACTTCAACATTTGGTAACCCTCTATTCTCCTTATTTGTTAAATATATTTTTAGATAATTATCAATTTACACTTATTTGATATATATATATATATACAGAGTAAAAAAAAAGTTTATTTTCTTATTAACTATTTTTGTGTGATCATTACAAGATTTTATTTTTCTAAAATTGACTTGGGTTTCCATTCTTTTTAATTTTTTATTTTAGGGGAACTGAAGATGCTATTGTCATTATTAACAAATTTGGAGCCCCAAGAGCAAAGGCTATTATTCAAAGGCAAAGAAAGGGAAGACCATGAACATTTACACATGGTTGGGGTTAGAGAGAAAGACAAGGTCCTTATGTTGGAGGATCCAGCCATCAAAGAGAGGAAGCTCCTCGGGTTGACCCGAACCCAAATAATCGGATCTCCTTATCGTACAATTAGTGCTAATTAATCAGCACCAATTAAAACTTAATCAAGTTGTTAAGAGGTTTTTCTATCTTCATCTAACTCCAAAAATTTATAATTAATTGAGATGATGAAATGTTTCATCAACTTGACTTAGGGGGGGGGGGGGGGGGGGGGGGGGCTCTTTTCTTTTTTGTATTGATACCCTTGTGGGCTCAAGCTTATTAAATGCACGCTGATGCCCGTCCAAGTCATTTTGAATTAGTTGGTGATATATTTTTGTACAAATTGTCGATTTATTCCGTTTACTTTGAACAAGAATGATTTTTTTATTCATTTTTGTCAGTTTACTCAAGTTGATTTTATTTATTTATTTATTTATTTTGTACAAACCTTTGTACTTATTAAGTATGATAGGTCTTACTCGCGTGCCTATAAAAATGTGAAAGTTGCAGGGAAAAGAACACAAAAGGGTAAGTTAAAAGAATAGAAAAAAGTTAGGAATATCTTAAAAAAAATCAGTTGGGCATTGGTGGTTAAAAAAGTAAGTTTTTTATGAGTAAGGAAGGGTTCAACGGCATTTCATTAAAGTTAAAGTTGTTGATTCTGCAAGAGTGATGAATGCGCATGATGCTTCTTCCCAAGAAACAGATGGGACCTTTATTTTTCTCTCTCTTTTTCTTCTTCTTCTTTTTTTTTTTTTGCTACTATTATGGTCCTTTCTTGCTACTATTATTAATTAATTTTTTTTATAAATTATTATGTCTTATAAGATATTTTTAAATTTATAATTAAATTTTATTTTAAAAATATTTTTTTTAAAATATTTCATAAAATGAAATAATACATTTTAAGAAATGTTAGTAATGATAATTTTATAAATAAAATTATCAAAATTAAAAATAATTTGTGATTTTTAAAAAAAAAAATATTTATTTTCTTTTAAAAAACTTATAAGATCGTTGTATATATTATTTTGGAAGGTTAAATATTACCAAACACTAATATCTTATAAGCTTGCTAACATTTAAGTTGCTTTAAGAAATTTTTAAGCTCACCCAATCACTTGGATAATACAAATTTTGCTAAGTATTAGTAAATATCTAATTTCACATTAGTTGATTTTTTTTTCATGTAGACATTTGTATGTTGTCGTATTGTGAAAATATAGTAGGTTATGAATTATCCCCTTTGAAAATTAGAATAGACGTATAAGCGGTTGAGCTTAGAGTACAATATAAGCACCAATTTCCAACCACTGAAAGCAACTTAAGTAATGGCGCGAGTTGACCTAATAACTTAGCTGATTAATGTTTGCCATGATTTCGACTCTAGTGGAGACCATGAGTGGTTGAAATAAGTAAAACAAGATACAAGAAATTATTAACTAATATAATTATCAATAACTATTTAATTAGTCAATAAAGCCTAACTCAATTACTGATGGTGTAACCAATTTACTCAAAAATAAAATAAAAATAATAATTTATTATAATCACAATGAGATTACCAATTATCCACAATCATAATAAGATAATAATATTCATATCAATTTAGATAAGTCAAATATCATACATTTAAAAAGACTTGAATTCAAATGCTCATACTTATAAAGTGTTGGAAATGTTTGGACAAAATAAAATATATTGATTGAAATGATTTTCTCACACTAATTGATTCGTGAATCACCTTGGAAGTAAAAGTGTGTGTGTACAATATCTATATATTACTCATGTAAATTTATTATTGTAAGATGTTTTTTTTTTATTTTTTAACTTTTTTAAAGTTTTGAAAAATTAGTAGTTTTGAGTTGAATTGTTTGATATGTATTATCCACACACCATAGTGCACTCAACATATAATATTCTAATTTGTGCAGAAAATTAATATTTATTCACAATCTAAATTTTGTAGTGAATTTATTTTCAAAAGTTAGTTGAATGCAAAAAAAATATACACATTCTATCTTAATTTGAGTAGTTATTCAATAGTGATATTGGATTGTGAAATATATTTAAAAGAAATTATAAATTTTAGATAACTAGAAATTTACACCGAGTAATCGCTAAAAAATCATTGGGCCTAAAGCCCGATATTTTAGGTCCAACCTTGAACGAGTCTTCACTTTTGCACTAGTTTTAATTATTCCCAAAAAGAAATTTGAAAGCAAGAACAAACCAAATAACAAGACACTTAACATCAAAGGATTAAAAAATATGCATTCCCTTTATCTGCTTATGCTAGCGACTCAAACACAAGCACTCATCTAAAAGTCAAATTTGTGTCCTTAGATGTCCATATTATAATTTATACAATTTCATAAAATTGAATATATGAAACGACAAAACCGAGTTATTCAGTTGGACAAATGCAAAATCGACAGCACCAAAGTCACCTACTAGGACAACGAAAGCATGAAAAGATCTAACAATAGTTATTTATATACAATACGTAATCATTTTTATGGACCATCGATGATATTTTAGCTCATCGATTAAAATTGATATTTCAAAATTTTATAAATATAATTTTTGATTTCAAGTTCCACTAAACATGGGAGTATGTACATCACAGTGACTTTGTTATCTAATTTAGTGAATTATTAATGATTATTGAATTAATTATTATTTGATATTTTGATATAATAATATAATTATGGCAACTCTTAACAAAAAATTCAACTTATTTAGAAATAAAGATATTAATGAGTTAGATTTAAGATGTAATTATTAATTATAACTTAGTAAAAAGAAATGCAAAAATACAAAAAGTACCCATAACCCGACACAAAAATAAAAATAAAAAATAATAATAATTAATAAACTTGAATCCGGCCTTAGAGGTAGGGTTGCTATGTTTGGCACGTTCCCATTGCGGTCCTATTCGGAAAGCCACTTACAAATACCCTGTTTTCTCATCTTTACAAGTCAATGCAGCTTCCCAATTAACATTCAACTAAAAAACCCTTCTTCGTTTCCTTTTTCTCCTTTCATTATTTTTACCAATAAAGAGGGGCCACTTTAATTGTGTGTGTGTGTGTGTATATATATATATATATATGTTTATTTGACCTTTTCTTTATCAGTTGCAATTCTTTTTGGTTCAAATGAGGTTTATGTTCTTGCTTGATACTTTCTAGTACATCAATTATTGGTTCTTTGTTTCTTGTTTGCAGGCAGGAAGCAGGAGTTAAGACCGTGTTTGGATGGTTTGAATATGCAGGTTTTCTGCTTTTTTCGAGTCGTTGACAGAAGATAGAGAGCACAACTGAGCATGCACAATATGAAAATATGATGTTATGTGTATTTTTGTGTATGATTAGATTTGTGCTCTCTAATCCTCTGTCAGCCAATTTTAATTCTCGTAGCTTCAAGTTCACTGCCTTGATTCTCTTTGCCTCTTCTCTATCATCGAGGTAAGTTTTCTTTTTTTCCTTGGAATCAAGATTTTGGAAACCCTAATCTGCAGCTTCTTCTTCATGGATTGTTGGCACTAAAAAAAGAAAGTTGAGAAAATACTTTCTTTATTATTACAAAAAATGACTTCCATTTTTGTTGACCTAGTTTACTAGAAAGCAATTACTTGTGCAAAATTCAGAGAATTAAATTAAATCGTGCAAATAATTTATCTGTCGTGGTTTCAAAAAATTCAACTGGGGTCGGTTTTTCCATGGCATATCTTGCCAGTTATAATTAATGTGTATTTTTGTTATCAAGAAAAGCTATATCAATTTCATGATATAAAGAGGAAATGCAACCATATATATATATAATTAGGATAAATATATAATAGGCTTTTAATTATTACGAATTTTATTAAGTACTCTAGTAAATATTGCTGCTATATAATTGTGATCATTGGAAGTTTTAGCAACCCAAGAATGTCCAAATTAAATCTGATTATTTTGTTAAGCTGGGTGCTTAATTACATGTTTTTTTGGGTTCTAAAGATAGATCTCTTACTGGTTGTCACTCTCAGTTATAAACTTGCAAATAGACAAGTGAGCATATATATATATATATATATATATATATGCTATATTAAATGAAAACAAAACACTTCCATTATATCTAGATATTCTTCAGTTAAGGATGTAAACATTTCTTGGGCAGTGGAGTTTTAAAATCGCGCTAAATTTTTAGCTCAATTTGATTTGAGAAATATGAAAATTACTTTTTCTGCATTCTAGAAAGAGAAATGCTATTGATCATTCGATAATTTTGCATTAGATTTTCAGTATTCTTAAAATACTAAAAAAAATGGAGATTATTTTTATTTTTATTTTTTACGTCAATAATGAAAAGAATATTACAATTGGACCCATATAATGATATAATTTTTTTATTTAATCTTAAATACACGTGTACGCAACTCTTTTCTCTCACAATATTTTATTATACTTGTATCATGTGATGTTTTAACACTTTTATCACTTTTCATGTGTGTTTTTTTCGGAAACTTCAGGTGTAAGTTCAAGCATCTTCGTTTCTAACTTCTTTTTTTGACAAGTATCAGCTGTTTTGTACAATTGTTGCGTAAATTACTTATTCACATTTTGGGGGGCTTTTCCTTGTCCTATTTTTAATTTGGGCTTGGATATTTTTAACATGATATCAAGTAGCCCATTCAAGAGCCATATATCACAAAATTTGAATTTTAAATCAATTATATTGCTCCATTCCATATTAGTTTCTTTTCTTTTCTTTTCTTTTCTTTTTCTTTTTTTTTTTCTGTTTTTTTTTGTGGGGGAGGGGGTGGGTCGGGGGCGCTCATGGGTCATTTTGATTAGATCAAATCCATTAAGTCCTTTAATATATTAAAGATTCAAAATCACGAAGAGGACAGGGTCCGTACTTAAATTTTGATCTCTACTTGATACTTGGAAGCTATTAAAATCCTTTGTTGTTTACAGTGCCTTTACATGGGGTGGGGGGATTTGGTTTGCGGGCAAAAAAAGGAAAAAACATAAATGATAGTTTGCCAAAGTTTTGAGTGTATAGTGCTCAACTTCTCTTCACAAACCTACCCTGCAAAAAATAAAATAACAATGTTTGATGAAATTACAAAGCAATGAAGATAAAACAAGAATACATTGGAACTCTCGAATCAATCTAAATTGAAAAAAGTAGAAGTCTAACTCTGTTAAGCAGTTCAGAATTTTCGAAACGAGCTACATATATATATATGCATACAAAAAGTTGTAATCATTTTGAGATTGAGTACCTTAAGACGAGGGCGTTTCTCAGCATTAAGCTTTCTGACTTGATAACGTATTTGTTTAGAGTAAAGCCTGTTGTGTCTCTTGGCCTTGTACCTCAACACACTGGCTTCCCTTTGCCCCATCTTCAACTCCTCTCCATTCTTTATTCTCATTTGATCACCATTTTCAATTTCTGGAACAGACCACGACCCGACATTACATTCCCTGCTCAAGCCCTGCCAAAATAATATAACCCAAGTATCAGATGTGCTCTATTACTACATTTTACATAGTAATAAATCTTTGAATGAACAGAATACAATACATCACTTCTATTCTTTGTCAATAAATCAAAATGGGATTAGTGATTAATACATTGCAACTAACTATTGTAAAATGATCCGGTTGGGCACAGACACAGTTGACAGGGTCAGGGCCCCAAGAAAAAAGACGGCTAAAAAAGTGCACTTAGAAAAGACTACTAGGGAGATTCCTGTGTACAATTTCATTCATGCCCACCTTCAAATCAATTATTCATGTTCAAAGTACTACCCCACATTCCACCTCACTGCAAAATTCATCTCACCCTTTTTTTTTTTTTTTTCCCTCTAACAGTATTAGTCCTCAGTCATGCCTCATTATCACATCCTAAATATATGGATGTTAATCGAATATCCTAAGATATTTTCTTTTTTAAACTTCTAGGCACTCATTTTGTACATCTATTGCATCATCTTGTTACTCCTATTTGGTACAATAGATTAGTACAGTTTTATTCTTTTTCTCTAAATTGTAGGAGCATCTTTCCAATATTGTTTTGCTGAATTATTCTTTTCACAACTTATTGATGTACTATGTATATACAATAATTCTTGTATCAGTACTGTTTCACGCTTCCTCCTTTACTTTTGCCTTGAGATTAAAAACTCACATTCAACCACGTGAATGATTATGGATTTAATTAATCATAGATGTCCAACACATGATAATAAATTAAATTAAAATAATGTGTAAGAATAGTTTAATGTCAATTATTAAAAGAAAAAGGTTGAAGAGTGGAAAATCTTACATTATTGGATACCTCGTGGGAAACAAAATCATAGGTAATATCTGGGACGATCTGGGAGCTCTCTGCATGAATATAGAGCGGGCCTTTATCGGACCAGGAGTTCAAGATCTCCTCGTAATCCAGCTTCAGCGACAGCCGTTGGATCCCGGTCCGATCATCTGTGGCCCGCCATAGATCCACGACGGAGCTGCTCACTTCCTCCTCCTTCACCTTCCTTTCCACAACCTCCGAGTAAAACACCCACTTCTCCTCGCTCGAGTCCCTCTCTTTATTCCTCAGCGCGTTCCGTACAATCGCCGCCGGCACCTCGCTGTCCTGTCTCCTGTAGGCGTGCGTTAGCGAGGCCGACGGGGACAAATTATTGGGCCTGAAACCGGTGGCCAAAAATTGTTAAAAAAAAAAAAAAAGAAAAAAGAAATAAAATCAGTGTGGTGATTTAACCCAACTATATTATTTACATCATACTTGCTGTTTGTAGAAAATAAGATAAATTTACCAATTATTTTGACTTTCTTCGACCAAATATAATATCCAAAAAGAGCGTAAGTGTTCTTACGAACTGATATATTCAAGTAAATTTTGTTAATTCTGTAATTACTTTGAAAGTTTTAATTTTACCTCTCATATTATACGAATTGGTAGTTATTCTAAGAAGTGAGTTCCTTAAATTCACCGCGTGCCTCCATGATTACCTGGAACTATCGTTGGTGCTGTGGGAGGAATTAGATGCGGTGGCGTTGTCGAGCAGGCCGGTGAGGGTGGTGGCGCCGCCGTCCGCGGCTGAGAAGAAATAGGCAACGTTTTCGTGTTCGTGGTTCTCCCTTTCTTCTACTTGATTCTGGGGGTGGAGTGGGAATAAGTTACGCTGGTGGGAGTCAGTGGCCAAGGTCTTTTTGGTTTCATCCGGCGGGAACTGGTGGCGGAGGCTGAGGAATTTGGGTTTCTTGGGCATGGTTCTTGATTTGGGAGCCTCTAGGCATGGCCTATTGTTCGTTGAGGGAGTCGTTTCGTTGCTGCGCATAACTATTGGATCAGTGATGAAATCTTTCTGAAGAAAACAATGATGAGTGAGAGTGAGTGAGAGAAAAGTGAGGAAAAGTGAGGAAAAGTGAAGGGGAAAAGGGTTCAACTTTTTCTCTGGGAGTGAGAGTGGGGGTCTAAGCCTCATAGGTGGGACAAGCGCACATAATTTTTTTTAAATTATTATTATATTATATTAATTATTTATGTAAATTTTATTTGTTAATTATACAAATATGTAATAAAAAATCACAATTAATGAGACAGTAGGAGTTGAGGTCGACTGAGATATGGAGCACAAAAGTGGAAGTGGAATAATGTAGAATATGTATTAAAAATAATAAAAATTAAACAATTATTGTAACATTTTTTGAATTAGTAATTATGGCATTTTGAATTATATTTTTTAACCTCACAAGCACAGGTTAGAAAGGTCATTTTCCTCTCTTAGGTCCTCAAAATAATTCAAAAGATAATTAAGGTTTTGAGTGAATCTCAATTTATTATTATTATTATTATTATTATTATTATTTTGGTCTGATGAAGAAAAAGAATTATTAAAAAAAGTTGGTGATCGAACTCATCATTTTCAACTTCAAGATGGACTCTTCAATTTATATTTTATTTGTTTTCTCAAACTTCGTAATTTCTTGTTAATTGTTGTCAGTTATCGTCAAGAAATGTCTTCAATACATTCTATTTTTCCTAAATTTTTTAGGCATCTCTTATCAATTGCATCGCCAACAATATAGTATTTTATAATTTTTTTTTCTCATAAAACTATAACAATGAGTAAAAAAATATAATTATTTTTTGAAGTGTAGTTTATCTATTATTCGTACCTGATAAAAAAAAAAAAAAAATACTAAAAAACCAAACTCCACTTTAAAATTGCTATTGCAGGCTCTCAGTGCAAAAAGCACTACCTTATTATGTCGCATTCGGATGAAGAGATGATGGAGTGAGAAGAGGGCTGAGGGTGTTGCTTCTTTGTGCAACGTGGGGGTTATGATTGGCTGATAATTGGAGAATATCTGGATCTCCTGTGCGGTAGTGGGGTGGACCTTATGCAAAGTTCTACTTAACATGCCATGCACGTGATGGTTTTTATTTGTTTTTTTAATGACCCTTTTCAGTTCACGTGTGAAACACTTGTCAAAATTTAAAATGCACTTTTCTCTCTAGTTGTTTATTCAGGATTTAGTATAAATTTTCAGACAGTGTTTTTCTTTTTCTTTTTAATTTTTTCTCATTTCATATTTAAAATGTTTATGTGTATTAATATTTAATGAGAATATCTTTGCATGTCATAACCAATAATATCGTATATGTAAAGTACTTAACTTATGTATTCGTTTTGGATTATTAACATATGCATGGCAAGAAATAAAGTTATTAGGACACAATTAAGATGAAACAAAATCTTTAAATATAAGAATTAAAGTCCAATAACTCAGTTATTTTAAAGTTAAACTCTCATTTACAAAAGAGTGATACGATTATTAAAATGTGAGTGAATATATAGGCTCTCAAGCCGAAGGTCATGTATGTTTTAATCGATTGAAGCTAGGTAAACATTTATTACAATATTCCACACCAATTTCATTAATAATTTTTTTAAAAATAAAAATCTCCCCTCCTTTTGATAAGTAAAAGAAAAAGATTCAACATTCAAATCCAATTTATTTCAAGGAAAAATGAACTAAGCAAATTACACGTTAATTAAAGTTGCCCAAGCCCCCAAGTCGGGCTGAGTTTAGGCTCCATAAAGGGCAACCCAAATTGCAAGGCTAATAGTACATATAAAATAGATTTTAGTAATTAGTTGGGCTTTAAATTGGGCCACTCCAATTCATAGTCCACATCGTTTGCGTGATGCAATTCTCTTCCAATCCTTCCGGTCCACAAATGATCACTGTTTGAGCTTCAATTTTCTCCATGGCTTAAACCCAAGTTAGAAGGCCTCAAACGCCTAGTGTTCAATGGCATACAAATATATTTATTGAGAAGATAATGAAAAATAAAAAATAAAAATGTGGAGGAAAATCTATTAATTTTGGAAGTTGTTTTCTATTTTTTTTTTTGCAAGTTTATATGCCCTAAATTTTCCTTTGAGTGTCTAAACCCATCGGCCATCATTATATTTCACTAATCCTTAGGAGGATAGATGCTAATTTTCCAAGTAACAATAGGTGTAAATCCAACCATCATTACAACCAAACCAACGAAGTTCAAACACACAACAACACTAAAACAAGAAGTATTATCAATAAAATTTATAGTATAACAAAATAAGAAAAAAGTAATGAAGAATAAAATTTAAAAGTTTAATTAAAGAACTTTACATCCACGAGCCAAGACAACGAATTCACTATAATATTACAAAGATATTGATATTCTCTAACCCCATATTTTTTCAACACCCAACTCCCAAATAAAATTTATTCTCACTATTTTTTAACTGTCACTATGGTTTTAATACATATATATATATATATATATAAGATTTCACATCGGATTAAAAATACAAGTTAAAAAACAAATAAGGCACATACCACTAGGGCGTTGTTTCCGCACTCCTACAACTTTCTTTGCTTCCTACAACTTGAGCATACCAACCCAAGCCTCCACTTTGCAAACTAATGCTTAATGTTTTTCCTACTTCAAACCGTACAATAAATCGAGTCAAATTATAAATCTGTTTGGATACATAACGTACATCTTGAACAAGAAGTAATGCGTGAATAAGAATCAACATTTGAGAAAATAAACAAGCAATTAATGAAACAATAAAGTCTCTTTATGATATTACTTTTTATGTAAAGTCATTGATTGTATTTACTTAGTTTTTGATATAATATTATTTAATCTAATTATTTATTTTTCTTTAAAAAACAATAATTGTCTCTTGGCTCTAGTAGATCTCTTTTAAGACTTCATGGAATTTATAGTTCCGAGGACATTTGATATGAACACAATGGCTCCAAACAAGTCCCATTAATCAGGCTTTCATCTTCATTAATGAGATACAACATCAACAATTTGTTCAAATTGAACATGACTCTTGATCCCTTGAATCTTATTCTTCTCATTTTTCCATATTCTATTTATTTTTAAAAAATTATAAATTATTATATTATATAAGATGTTTTGTAGTTAATAAAATACTAGATATTTTGGAGTATTTGAAGAAAATAAGCTCATTGAGCTTATAAAATGTTGATAGTATCGATTTTGTAATTTATACGATCAAGTTAAAGATAAGTTACGAAATTTTTATTTTTTTAAGAAAATTTTATAAGATTATAACATGTAAGTCTATCTCCTGTAAAATTTAATAAATACTTATCATTTTAAAAATTCTTAATTTAAAAAAGTAAAAACTTAAAAATTCAGCCAAATATTGTCTTGAAATTCAGGGTTTCTTGTTGATGCAAATTATAATAATTTGACACAATAACTTTTAAATTATGGACGTGTTAACTATGTATACCATTGAGAGTTGGAATTTAAAAAATGTGAAAAATAGGATGGAGTTTTATTTGGTCAAAAAAACACTGAAGTAATGAAATAAATAAATAAAAAGTGATGCTCTCTTATTCACTGTACATAATTTATTACATTAGAGCATAATGTGTAAAATTAACCCTCGATCAACATGTCAAACTGATCTGATCAGAGGTTTTCTATCTAAGAACACATTGCAAGAACGAACAAATGAATCAAAGAAATTCCAATAGCATATCAAACAAACTAATGGAACACTTAGAAGAGCATGAATCCGGCGGCAGCGGCGGCGCACACTGCGACAGAGACCTTCAAAGCTGCTGCACCACTCTTGGGTGCGTCAGCTGCGTGTGTGGGTGCATCAGCGGGAGCGGAGCCGGGGGTGGCGGTGGGGAGCTGGCCTCGCTGGCAGGGGAGGGGGGAGATGAGGGCTCCACCTCGGGGGAGGCGGCGGGGGATGATTGTGGAGAGGGGACGGCTTCTGATTTCGGGGTGGCGGCGGGGGTGGGAGTTGGGATGGGTTCTGCTTTTGGGGTGGCGGAGGGGGCGTAGGTTGATGGAGCAGTGGTAGGGGCGCTGGTTGGAGATTGGGCAGAAACCACCGCGACGAAGATGAGGGCGAGAGCAATCACTTGGCGTGCCATTTTAAGAGTTTTGCCTTTTCTTTTTTCTTTTTAACTTTTGGTGTTTTTCACTTTTGTTGATTCTTGTAGATTTTGCAGCACTTCTCTGTTTATGCTTAGAGAGAAACACTGCAATATTCAAGAATGAGGAAAAGAATGAGGGGTGGCGGGGTTTTTTTATAGGGCAGATAGAGGTCAGCGGAGATGGCGGCAAATACTGATGGATGTTCGGACAAGATTTCAAGCAAAACTATTGATAATTTTGTCCGTAAAAGATCAGAAGGTTAAGGTGTTAGTTTGTTGACCGAAGGCTGTAATATTTGTGGTGGTTGTTTTCTTTATTTTTTTATTTTTAATCTTTTCTTGGTATTGATTAGTGATTATATGATAACCTCATGGCTATATAGCGGTTATGCGAGAATCACCATTCTCCATCCATTTTGGGGCTAGATTGCATCTTCTAGGGTGATTCATTCATTAGTAAAATAATCATGGATTAAAAGTCAATTTAATTGGAACAGTTACATGCGAGAGATTGTACCATTTTACCTTTTTTAATTGGTGCTTGTATTGTGGATGAAAATTTCATCTATATTCCAAAATTTTACAAATATAAAATTCAAGTTCTAGAAATGGATTTATTTTACCAAGAAAATGTCCAATTATACAATTATTTTCAAGCTTTTGGTGCATACACATGCCTGGTTGAGACTTTAAAATTGAAAAGAGAATTTAAATTTTCCACAAATTAAAATTAACTTTTAAAGGCTGACTTTCAAATATCAAACACTCAAAAGGCATTATTTAATTTTAAAAAAATCCAAAAAATATTTCTCATTCCATTTCGTTTCCAAAACACGCAGAGCGAGAAAAGCTTCAGTTAACTTGTCAAGTGAGTCCAGCAAGACCCATAAATAATAGCCCCATACCATTTTTAGGGGAACGAAATACCTTCAATTCGGGTCTAAGCCTGGGCTTAATGAAGCCCAAAAAATAAAGCTTCCCTCCAGTAGCCCAATTAGAAAAGCACAACCCAAAGTCCCCGGCGATTCTGTCTGTGGTACTGTGAATGGAGCATGTCAAATTAAGGCAATTATCAAATTTGATTTGAAATGTAATTTTTTAACCATCATCAAACCCTTGGAATACCATTTTATGATTATTTGTGAAAATAGGTATTAACACCTAAGCTTGATCCATCCAATGACAGTGGAAACTTGAAAGGCCATGGACCACTGCATGCAAGCACTTTATTCTTTTAGAGATTGATGCAATTTGTGCTGCAGAAAGAACAAAAAGAAGCCCTATAATAACAAACTTGTATCCCTATTAGTGAGAACATAATCCTCTATGGGCTTAGTCTGATCACACATTTTGTCGCATAGGTATAAAAAATTTGTCATTCGTGGACCCGGCCCCCTCATATTACAACGTACTCCAGCATTTTCAGAGTCTGTTGAAGGATATCTGTGCATATATATAGGGGAGTGTAGAGAGTCTGTGCCCCTAGAGTTAAAGAGGAATAACATACATGCTCGTGATTATGGGAGTAGTCATGATAAGGGTTATCATGCTTTGTCTCTGCAGTTTGCTATTCTTGCAAAGGAGTTTTACAGCTGAAATACATCATTCAGGTAAGTTTATCTTGTCCTAACAATTCATGCTTTTGCTATATTTATTTATAACAATTCTTGATTAGCTTAAGGTTTCTAATGATCATTAATAATAATGGTAAGGGCTTAAGGTTTCTAATTAATGATCATTAATAATACCGGCAGGTGTTAATGTTATGGCTTTCTTGAATCGACATCAGCTAATGGAAATAGGAGAGGGCCAGGCGGGGCCGGTGGCTGCAGGTGGGTGGTTGTTGGAGGATTACTCTCTACCACGGAGAAGACGACCCGTTAACAATGATCTGGAACCTTGAATCATTCATGTATAAACTCGTTTATTATATACATTTTCATTTGTGCATAAACTCGTTTGGCATGCACAATACCTGAATTCCCGCTTTCAGGGGTTGTACGTTGTATTTATTATCTTTGCAAGCAGATTTTTCTTTCCCAAAATATGTCTGTATGGCACTTGGTCGCATGAGCACAAAGCGGTGTCTTGTTTTTCTTCTGTTTTCCATTATTTCTTTTTATTTTTTTATTTTTTTATTTTGGTTTGGGTGGGGGTATAAATGATGGTCAACAGTACCTCGCGATTAGTGCATGGTTATCCGCTGGTGCGTATTTGGTTTGCTTGAGCTTATATAAAATGTGTTGTTAGCCACCAATTATGGGGTTCTTTCACACACACACACACACAAATGAAAATAAAAGGCACGTGACATGTAATGTAGGTTTTGGAGGAATTAGATATCAACGAAGTACAAACAACTACGTGACAAAGCTCACTAATGAAAATAATACATAGGACAACAATATATCTCAAATTAATAGTAGTTATATTGGTGAGCAGTTGACCATTCAAATAATTATTCTAAGTATAAATTAATATGATATTAATTAATTTATATTGTTTGTTTTTCAAGAAGAATTTGAGTAGTGTTAAATAAAATATGAGTAAATATTAAAATTCTATAATATAAAAGGAATTGTTAAATTCTATTAGCCAAAAGATAAAGTAATTTGACATCATACTATAGCATATAGATTAATTTATTTATGACATATAGAATACGAAAATTAGAATAAAATTCGTTACAAATCCCACTTGTGGTGGGACTTGAAAAAAATTATCACCATTTAAAGTGCGAGTGTTGAAACTTGAAAGTTGAAACATCAACATTCGGGCCAGTAATTGTTGTCAAAGTCCAACACAATGCTAAAACAATGTATTATTATATAGTCCTCTCATTAGAGTAACAGAGGGTCATCACCCCAACTCCAAATCAACTGCAAATCTCAAAAGCCGAAAGATAATTCTTATTCTTTTTGTATTCTTTAATAGTTTTATAGTTATACCTTTAAGGGCATGCAGTAAGAATCATTAATTCAAAATTAAACATTCCATCTCTAATTAATTATTTGTTAAGAGTTGAAGAAATGGGATGTGATCTCCATGTTCTAAAAGGTAGGATGGAATGTTACACCTGACTTGCTTTATATTAACTTAATGCTAAGCCTGCCTATTTTGGATTTGCTTCCATACACTTTTACCCATTCCATTCTCTCAACTTCCTGTCCAAATCCAAACTAATGAAAAAAAAAAAAAAAAAAAAAACATTTCATGTTTCCAATGCCTTGACTTAGGTTATCATATGCATGTGCGATACCCAACACAACAACCAAAATTATTCTCGTAACCTCTTTGGTTTCAAACGGTTTGACTAACTTCGAATCCAAACTTATTTTTCATCAGTGTAATTCGAGTTGGGATAAAGACGAATTTAACAACAAAACGGGCCTTCAGTCCTTATGTAATTTGGGGCTTGGGCTAAGACCAAGTCCATGAGGCCCGGGTTCGCTTGTATGATTTAGGATCAATTAATAGCTAAAACCTGGCTGTATGGCCTATGCTTATCCAAATGAAAGCTGAGGAGGCTAAGCTGTGTGATAATAGCAACAGCTCACAAACACACACAGTTGGGACTTGGGGGGTTTGATTGAGATGGGTTATTATTATGTGGCATTCAATGCCGTGTTGAAATTGCAATTCTATTATCACAAGATTCACAACCAACTTTTTACATTTCATTCTCTTTTTTTTTTTTTCTTTTTTTTTTATATTTTTTAAAACAAAATGAAACGATAACATAAAAACATCAACCAATAACTAATTAATTAAATATAACCAACAATTATATATCAAACAAATTGATGTGCAAGTAAACTAATATGAGAATACTAATTTAATTTAATTCTAAAATTAAATAGTGTTGGGGTCTCGCTTTTGTTACTTGGATTATGCGTCATCATTGCTATTGCTATGAAAGTTTATTTTTTTTTGTAAATCATTGGATCTAGATTTCTTGAAATCAAATCATATCTTCACTAGATCTCAAGTTCTAAGCACCATTTCCCCCTAGGATAGAATGATAAAATTAATTATTGTGGAAAAAAAAAAGATAGGTTACACCATGAAAACTAGGACACTTTAAATGCCTAAAACCGAATTATTTAGTAGTTAGGCTGTAATTACGAGTTAGGACCAGACTATATAATTCAAGAGGCACGAAACTTTCTCATACAATAGAATAAGTTCGAATACTAGAACGAAATATGTTTGTGGCATTTCCGTCCGTTCGATTGCATGATAATTTCCAGGTGCCAACTCAATTTTCTATTTTGAAAAAAATTAACAAATTCGCAAGATCTTTAAAACTTAGTACTCTAGAAATATCACATCAATTATTCACAAATAAAAAACATGATTTCAGCCAAATACTCTTTAATACAAATAGCTATTACATTAACTAGTGTAGTAACTAGGAAGAGGTGGTTACTATTTTATAAATGCATGAATAAACAAGTGGTTTAAAAACCATGGGCTACTTATTCCTGCACAATTTTATTTTTTAAGAAAGAATTACTTTATTGATTTATTAAACAATATAAAATTGATGGCGTGATACAAGTACAACAACGCATAAAATTCCTAAATAAAATCAGATATTCATTAAATATTTATATTAAGCAATTTTAGATTTCTGCAAATTTTCAATTTTAGGAAATAAAAGTCGAATATTGCACGCCCGCTAAAAATATGATAAGAGACCAAAACATTATATCTACGAGTAAATTCATTTGTTGCTATGAGTTTATGATTCAAAACAAATGGAAGGAATACAGTGTTGAATGAAAGTGAGAATGTAAGAAATAAAGAGAACAAAAAGTTGTAAGAATATAATATATATATATATATATAAATGTGTGTGTGTGTTTGTTATTTGAAAGGTGAGCTTGCAATGCATATAGAGTAGATCGCCAGATTTAACATGACACACATTGATAGTCACGATACGTGTCTGTCTTCTCCGCCCCAATGCCATTTAATTCTTTCCACCCCCTATTTTCCCTCTCCTCCATTCCTTTCCTCCTTATTTTTCCCTTTTCCTTTTCTTTTCCTCATCTTCTTCATCATGGCTCCTTCTCTCGAGGATAATAGCGACAATAACATCGCCGCCGCTGGAGGAGGAGGAGCTGAGGATGAAATGACGCCTGTTAAGTCAAGAGTCACGGTGGTGGGCAGTGGCAATTGGGGAAGCGTCGCCGCCAAGCTCATTGCTTCCAACACACTTAAGCTTGATTCTTTCCACGGTATCTTTTCTAGTTTTCTTCTTTTCTTATTGGTTTATTTATTCTCTTTTTTTTACATCAAAATGTAAATAGTTGACCACACGAATCGATCAGGCCCGGTTAGTGAAAAATAAGTACAAGTTCAAGTGTTCTAGTGTAGCTCAACATCCGAATGGTGTCTGTCTGTATACTTATTTGATGCACGTGATTTCATACTCGTGTGACTGTGTTTTTGAGTTGGGAATTTTTCTTCTTATTTTGGAATAGATGAAGTGAGGATGTGGGTATTTGAGGAGATATTGCCAACTGGTGAAAAACTCTCAGAAATCATCAACCGAACTAATGTAATGTGTTCTTATGGCTTTCCCTTCACTACCAATTACTCTTTGCCTAATACTCATTCTTGATCACTGCGGTGTCAACCTGTCTTCTTCTACAGGAGAATGTTAAGTATCTCCCGGGCATAAAGCTTGGCAAAAATGTTGTTGCTGACCCTGATCTTGAAAATGCAGGTATATGCATTTTAATTAAGTTTTGCTAAGTTTGAATATTCAGCTGGTTGTCTGAGTGATTAAGCAATCGGATAATCTAGACCATGCAGAAAGTTAGTCTGATTATTTCTAATCTGACCAAATTGGCAATTGGGCAGTGAGGGATGCCAGCATGTTAGTATTTGTGACACCCCATCAGTTCATGGAGGGCATTTGTAAAAGGCTAGTGGGGAAGATAATGGAAGATGTCGAAGCAATCTCCCTCATTAAAGGAATGGAGGTCAAGAGGGAAGGTCCATGCATGATCTCTTCCCTCATCTCTGAACAGCTTGGAATTAATTGTTGTGTTTTGATGGGTGCAAACATTGCCAATGAGGTTACTGGCTGGTTGTTTTATGCTAAGCACAAGCAATTATCTAGCACTTCATAATCTATTTTTCGTGACAAGAAGATGGTTGCTTGTGCAGATTGCAATGGAGAAATTTAGCGAGGCTACGGTTGGATACAGAAAAAATAAAGAGATGGCAGAGAAATGGGTTCAGCTATTCAACACTTCATACTTTATGGTCTCAGCTGTGAGTGAAATGTGTCCACTACTTTACTTCCAACTACTCAATGAGCTGGTTTATTGGCTTGATCTCATGCAACGATCGTTGGTCCGATAATTTATTTTAGAAAGAATTATATTAGATGCAGAATGAGCTATGGAATACATTCTTCTTATGTCATTGAACAAATATGAATAGGTCCAAGATGTGGAAGGAGTTGAACTATGCGGAACACTGAAAAATGTCGTGGCTATTGCAGCAGGTACATACTAATTTGTTCTGTTCTGTTCACTTAGTTTTCTTTAAGTCGTTTTATACTGTCACTGTGATGGACGAGTCTTCTGAAAACAGGATTTGTGGATGGTTTGGAGATGGGGAATAATACAAAGGTAAAAGCTAAAGAAATTTTTTGAGTTTTGTACTACAATCACCAGTAGCCTTAAATTGTTTATACAATGATTTACCAGGCTGCAATAATGAGAATTGGTTTGAGAGAAATGAAGGCCTTCTCAAAGCTTCTTTTCCCTTCTGTCAAAGATAGTACTTTCTTTGAGAGCTGTGGTGTAGCAGATCTAATCACAACCTGCTGTAAGTAGGCTCTAACGAATATCTCTGCGTCCTTTTGGTGAACTTTTTCGTTTTCAGAAAAATAAAAATACAACACCTCATCTATTTTGATTCCCAGTGGGGGGAAGAAACCGGAAATGTGCTGAGGCTTTTGCTAGGAATGGTGGGAAGAGGTCTTTCGATGAGCTCGAAGCAGAGATGTTGCAGGGCCAAAAGTTACAGGTAGATATGTTTAAATAGAGTAGTATTATCATTTTGGATAGAAACAATGGCATTTTACTTTGTTAACTAATCGCAATTTCCAAACTCAGATTGCATGTGCCAGAAGGTTCAAGGAAGTCTAAAACATGCAACAAAAAATAAACATGTTCTAAAATCTCAATGGAATATAATAGCACATAGGTTTGATTTGTGGTAGAAAGAATATGTCTCCATGATCAAAATCCATCTGTATTTATTCGGAACTAGAAGTTTTGTTTCCTCCCCTCCCATATGATAAATTATTTAGTTATATTCTCCTATGATTATTAAACTAAGATTGAAATTTTTCTAGGGTGTCTCGACTGCAAAAGAGGTTTACGAGGTATTGAGCCATCGGGGATGGTTAGAGCTTTTCCCCCTCTTCTCAACTGTTCACGAGATCTGCATTGGCCATCTTCCGCCAACAGCCATTGTGGAATACAGCGAGCACACCCCAAAATTTTCCCTTGTGGGAGGGTCTGCTCAATTTTTCTGAAATTTGCATAAACGAAATCAATAGGAGTTAAGTTGCCCTTTAGAGTTTCTTGTACTAAATCTATGTGTTTCTAAAGCTAATATGTGAGACTCAGAGCTTACACGCAGAGTATGTATTCTGCTAATGTGAGCCAGCCACTTAAGACATGGCTCCAACAATACAATAGTAGGTTTAAACTCTACATCATGTCTCATCAGTCTCTCTTTTTTCTCTTAATTTTCACCAGGGTTTCAGAAAATTACGTTGTTAATGTGATAGCATTGACATCTTGTTGTGCTAAGAGTTTAGGATTGTCATTGTGCTATTATGTCTTTACTACCATTTGACCTTCTGCTAACATTAAAAAATGACAACATTTTGTACGATTTCAACCACCAGTTATTGCAGAATTCCCAGAAGCGAAATGCAAAGCCTGAAAGCCAGAAACGGGAGAGAAACAAACCCAACTCTAATTTTTCTATGCCTTTCGTCTCTGTATTCATGCATAAATTTTAAAATTTTACGATAAACTTGTTGGATTCGCTATAATCGTATCGGTATACGTAACAAAAAATTAAAATTTAACCATTTTTATTCGAAAGTGATTTTAACGATCGCGTTTGAATACTTATTCAAATGAATATAATATTTGGGTTATATCTTCTGAACACTCTGGTTGTTATAGGAAATGAAGTAATCAATTACTTATCGTTGACTATCAAAACTCGTAGTGTCTCCCCTTTATCAAGTTCACAATATGAAAAAGTAACACCAATCAAAAGGATTCGCTACTATACTTTTAATTGTTTACTAATCTAAATATGGAGTAAATTTTCAAAAATAATAAAGATTAATTATTTAAGTTTTTAAAACTATAATATGAAAATAATAACAAGAAACTAATTTTTTTTAAAGAACAAGAAAATCAAAATTACAAGAAAATATTTTTTTTTTCTTTTCTTGAAAAGAAAAATAGAAGACTTAAATAAAATATTTTTTGTTTAATTTGTTGTAATTTTCGTACTTATTCTCTAACTCTTGAAAAGTTTGACAATTTTGAACTAGTTCAAAATCTTATTTTGGAAAAATTTCAATTCTTTCAAAAACTCTTTTCTTTTTTTTCTCTCTTTTTTTTTTTATAACCCATATTCCCAAATTCACCGGACTAGTTCTGGACCTCCTAAATACCTATCACTGTTTGAACCAACACTCAGGTTCCCAATAAGAACTGTTTTTTTTTTTTTCGATAACCCAAATTCCGGACTTCGCCGGACTAGTTATGAACCTCCTAAACACCTACCACTGCCTCAACCAACACTCAGGTTCCCAACAAGAAATGTACACTTCTGTGCATAAGGAGCCCAACCCACAGTGATCGCTCGAGACACCATAGTCGCAGGGTTCCACTGGCAGCACAGTGATTGCTACATATTGAAATACATCCGCAGATTATCACCAGGATTCGAACCTCCACTCTACCGCTGGAAGCAAGTCCAAATCAATTGTTCTGCCAATTGAGCTATGCCCGAGGGCCAACTCTTCTCTTTTCTCTCTCCTATTATATGTGCACTAATTTGAAATTACATTAATTATCAAAAATTATGTACATACATTCTTGATATTAATTTGAATTTTTCAAATAATATCAAAATAGATATATATCATATATATATGTATATATATTATAATTATAATTATAATTATATATAAATTAAATTTTAGTGGCCGATTTTATACCATAAAATCAATCACTATATTTATTTATCTATAAATATGTGAATTAAATAAATTATATTTATTTAATTTATTCTCTTCATATTTTAGTGGATTTTTTAAGTGATCTACATTAATTTTGGGTTAAGGCTAAAAAAACCCTCAAATTAATTCAATTGATTCAATTCCAAATTAATTAATTTAATTGATTAATTTAATTTATTCCAACTGGACTTTCGAATAAAATTAGATCCAATTAAATAATTCGATTATTTAATTGAATAATTTTATTTAATCATTAAATTAATAGAACCCTTAATTAATTAATTAATCAATATTAATTAATTAATTTCCAACCATTGGATAAAATCTAAAATTAGATATGTTACTTTCCATAAAAATATTTGATCCTCTTAAGTTCACTACTAAATTAGTAGTGGGCTTGCACATTTGCAATTTATAAATAACAATTATTTCAATTAATTAATCCGCTTAAAATCAACTCTTTAATTTCAAGAACTTTACTATTTATGAAAACACCTAATAAGTAATCATGACAAATTAGTTTTAGGTGAAATAGCGAGTAAACTTATTTCAGTTGCGAGTATCATACACGTACGATCTTTTCGACAACTAATCTTTTGATTGAATCTATGATATGGATTATAATTTAAAACCTTAAATGATTCAATAATTGTGATCTTATTTTAAGTTCCAATAACTTTTTATGAATCACGATTCATTCTGTTTTGACCAAAACCTTTAAATCACGATTCATTCTGCCTTAACCAAAATTTTTGAATCATGAACTATAAAAACACAGGAGATTCCCTTATTTAAAAAGATAAGTGTTGAATTTTATATTGGTCACTGACAAACCTCATGCACATCATTGTAACACCCAACATACCCCTTTGTGATTGTCAAACAATAATAAAATATATCAAAGTGTTGCAGTATGCACACAAAACTACCATCGTGCCTCAAGTTCGAGGAGTAGCCGTATACTATCGCAACACAGAAATTCTTATTTCGACAGACAAAACCTCCAATTAAAATTTTTTTATGGATCATATTTGGTGTACTTGTTCACTAACAAGTACTCACATACATGCACTTGCGTTTCTACGCTAATGTAAATAGAATACGACATTTTCGTCTCACAAGTATGCA
Source organism: Paulownia fortunei (assembly GCA_019321725.1). NCBI lineage: Eukaryota > Viridiplantae > Streptophyta > Magnoliopsida > Lamiales > Paulowniaceae > Paulownia > Paulownia fortunei. Next base: position 1,153,441 of record JAGSPU010001671.1, on the reverse strand, counting down.
TTATATGTGCAAGTTTTACTGAGTTATTTGATATCATATTTCAAAAAGCTTTCAACTCGAAATTTATTTAAAACCAAAACTTTAGATGCATGTTATATAATTGTCATCATATGCACCACTATACCTGTAACTAAATTTGGTTTAAAAATTTTATCTAATATACAAAAATAATAAATATAAGATATAAGATAAAGAGAATGATTTTTTATTAATATAATTTAAAAAAAAAAAAATACACCCACAATCTAATTGGGGCATTGCATCCTCTCTAACAAAATTAACCTGTATGTAATCTATCCGATCTGCCTACACTCTTTGAAGCTCTTTCCATTAGATGGTCGATGCTTTTTGGGGATTTTTCGGTGCTATTAACACTTCTCCTTGACCTTTCCATTTGATCAATCAGACCCTAAATTTATACAGCTTTTATCGGCATTATTAGACTGATTTTTTGACCTTTGGAGCTGGTCTCTGCTGTGCTGTGCCTTGGTTTTTCTCTCCATCTGTATTATGCGTAGATGACTCAAGTGCTATAAATACAAATCACACTAATAGTTATTAAATTTTTTAGATTTAATGTCATTTTAATCTCTAAAGTTGCAATCGTGGTTTAAATTTTAATCCACATTAGTCCTATTTTTCAAAAAATTTTAATTAAATATACTCTCTTCTAGATAATTTGTTAAAATTTTAAAATTTGTTAAAAATATTCAAATATATATATATATATATGATATTTTATAATTTTATAATTTATTCAAACAACCTCTTATAATATTCCTACACATTATATAAAAACAAATGCAATTGTGTTCTCTCAACCTCTGTCTATAATAGGAAAAGTGAAAGTTGTGGCTTCTCCAATGGATTATGCTACGACTCCAAGGCTTCCTTTCTTTTACTTCACTTTTTTTCTTTCTTTTAATTTTTTACCCTCCTCCAATACAACTTTTCTTCTGTCATTCCTAAGTCATAAATGATAATTGGTACTACTTATCTTACAATATTGGGTTAGAAACAATAATCATAATTTATGTAAGGGCAATATAAATTTTTTATAGCTATTTAAGTAAATGAAACATTAATCACCGAAGTTTCTCATCGAAACATGAACAAAGGGATAGATCTTAAAGTCGTTACAATATTATTAAAGAAACCAACATTGACTAACTATAAAAAAAAAATAAAATGGAAATAAACAAAGACAGACATCTCAAAAAACAAAAAAGATGTGAACCTCAATAGAAAATAAATGATAGTTATTTAAAGCATTTGAAAATTTAAAACATTTCAATTTTAAACAACAATCTTTCTTTTAAAGGCGTTTGATACCCATAATTGCGTTAGCATTTGAGCTGCTCAATGTTATAACAATCTTAGTAGAATAAACTCATGATTGATTTTTCCTAAGATTGGTTTTTGAAGGACAACACATATATTTCACATGATTTTCAACAAAAACACGTTGGTTGGTTTGTTTGTTTTCTTTTCATTTTTTAGGCTTTTAGTTAAAGCTAGATATTGAAGATGCCCTATTTTTCAACCTAGCTATAAGTCTATGTAGGACTCCTATTTTGTTAAAGTAAGGCCCATACCACTCATGTTCATATGATATTTCACTAGATAATTAAATTATACTAAAAAGCTTAAATAATATTTTTTCTTTTTATTTACAAAAAATGCAATATAGAGAAGGCAATGTGATCTCCAATAAATTGAATAATGTTTCTCTCAACAGATTTGAATGAGGGAACATAAAGAAAAGTGAAAACTAATTGGACCCATATGTGCCTCATAATAACCAAACATGAATTTAGAATTTCACATATTTTGTCATATAAAAATATATAAACAAAATGCATTTTTATTTATAACCCTATAAAATCGATATGTTTGTGTAACTAAAAGGAACACATTTTGTTTTTAAACAAAACTATTAAAAATATTATTAGAGTTTTAAATTTGAAATAATGAGATGAAAATGAAACCTAATGGCCTCTCTCTTTTACAATTCATAAATGAGCAAAGCATGCACTCAACAAAAACTGATCCTGGATACAGGGTCTATTTGGCTAGTAAGTGGGTGAAATTGTAGGCTACTAGATCATATATAAAGATGTATAATATCCAGATTTATTTTTATGATATTATTATATTTCCTATGTAGTAACTAACAAGCCCATTTAAACGTAACAAGAGTGGTCACATTAATTTCTTTGAATTGTTGGTTCATAGATTTGGCTTAGTGAGGCACAAAAGAGTTATTTTTCAATCAGCTATTGAGCCATAAAATATAGTTGGGGTTGGTGAAATTTATTTTTTCATAAATATAATAAATAAAGAGGTATTTTTAATTTTTAGCAGGACAAAATTTAAGAATTTTATGTGTAAAATTTATAATGAAGTTGCTCCATCTCTGATTTCGATCAAGAGTGATACCTTAAAGAAAAGTTCATGCAAATTACATTTAGGTTCAAATTATTTTTGAGAGTATTTTAAAATTGAATATAAAATTAAAATTTAATAGTTGAAAATGTTTGGTTTTAATTTCTGTAAGACACTTTCTTGCATATAATTAATTTAGAAAATAAAAAGAACAAAATTATTAAAAATAGTCATATTTTTAACTTACCAAAGCACTCTAATGGAAATATCTGTGTTATTTCTGTTTGCATATTTTAATTTGCTGTAATCAAATATTTAAATAACTATCTCCTAGAAGCATACTCCTAGCAAGAAAAATAAGGCTCAAAAGTGGGTTATAGGTAATACCTCTTTCGGTTAAAAAAAATAAAAATTATTCAAAAAAAGTGAGAATGGCCCTCTGGTATGGTGATTTAAGCGGTGTTGATCTGATGTCTCTGCATTTCCCTACCCGTGTGGGATGGAGGTTGTTGAATCCGGGAGGATTATTTAATCAAAATATATTAAATTAAAATAATAGTTAAGTGATTTAAAACTTCAAGGCAATGTTTGTTTTTTTTTCTTTTTTTTTTCGTAAAATAAAACCAAATATTCAGTACCTTTTTTCCTCCATTTTTTCCTCCAAAATATATTGAAAATCAAAATCATTACTATAAAATATACTGTCAAAATAAAACTAAACACAATACACATTTTCTAATATGCTTCCCCAAAATACTTTATTCTCAAAATATTTATCCAAAACACCCTAAATAAATTCAAACACTGTCTTACATTTTAGAGGGTTTTTAGTAAACAATCTATGTCGAACAAATAATTAAAATACTTTTCTTTTTCTATAAATATTGTATTATGAAAAACTCTAATTTATATTTAATTTAACAACTAATTATATATGGTTAGTATACATGCACTTGCCATATATCTTATTTAATCAAATATTAATTATTTGATAAATATATTTCTCATATTAAACATTATATTTTTTATGATTGGATTTGATCTGAATTAAAATTAGGCCTTGTTTGTTTATGTTTCTAATGAGAGTTTTCCCATTTTTAACTATTTCATGTGCATAAATCATATTTATTTTACTTATTCTTACATGAAATATCTTATTTTATATCCTCATTTCCAGACAAAAGATAATGTTCAATCATTTATTCTCAATTTTCAATTTTATATCAAACTATTGAGTCCATCACTATTATATATATTTACATAACATATTATTATTTTCAATAAAATTATTGCAAAGAGATTCATCATTTACAAATCATCATAATAAATTATTATATTTAAATTAAATATTTAAAATAGACTCACTATTATTAATTTCATCTAATTAATATACTATATTTTCAAATAACATTATTTTAGTGGAATCCACCTTCTATAAACCATCCAAATAAATTACTGTATCCAAATTAAATATTTAAAGTGGACCTAATCATTATCAATTTTATCTAATTAATACTATTATTTTCAAATAACATCATTGATCCTAACAAATTTTTTTTATCATAATTTTCATAGAAAAACATTCAAAAAAATATAAAAAATTAAATCAAACATATTATTATTCTACATCCTATAAATATTTCGTCATAATTCATATAACCAAATACATGTTCATTTTTCACACAAAAATTAATAAAAATTAAAAACTCATCTTAGAAAAAGAAAATGAGTTTTTTCAATGAAAACATAACCAAATGAACCCTTAAAAAAAATAAGAACAAGATTTTTAAACTGTTAAATTAATAGATAATATGTCAAGTGTGTAGAGATGATAATGAGATGAATTTTAACCAAAATATGTAATGAACCTGTCTCATTAGAGCAGATCTAAACTCATGAAAATAAGTATTGGACGGGTATAAGTTTTAATTTTATAAATTCGATCGAGTTCAAGGTGAATAACTGATTTTAATGAGCTGATCTTGTGTTATTATTATTGTTTAATATAAAATATATTTATAATTATTAATTAATTTAATATTTATTAATTTTTGAATTGAGTGGCTATGCACATTACAATATTATTATATTAATTTAAAAATTATTTATATATTTTAGCTTTTATTCAAAAATATTACAATTGATTTGTATTCGACTCATCCTAACCTGTATTATAAATAAATTATATTAAAATTAAAAAATTATATGTAGATATATTATATAAAATATTTTAAAATAATAAGATATATAATTTAATTATATTCATATTATATAAATTCATACTATTATCATATTTAATAATTAAAAAAATATAAATATTATATTTTATCACCATTATCATCTATCAATTTAAAAATATTAAAATTTAATAATTATACAAATAAAATAACATATAAAATTAAAAAAAATTAAATTTTATTTTTAAAAAATAAAAAATTGATATAAATTGGACCACCAAATTTAAAATTCATAATGGGATCAAACGAGTGTCTCAAATTTAATTTAATTTTTATTAATAAGATGAATCTCAAATTTAACCTAGTATTTTAAATTTCCCATTCCCATTCATATAAATATCCATCATTCACCGACTAAGATAGCTATCCATAGTGGAGCACCTCCACCACCCTCCACCGCCTTTATAATTCGGTGGTTATAGATTGTGAAAGTGAGATTTAAAATTCTAATGTGGTTCTCTGTTAGGCAAAGTGCCTATTGACAGCAATAAGAAGTTTGAAAGGCTGAAGACTCGAAATCTTCAAAGAATTTGCAGACGACATTTGCTCTCTCCATCCGTCTATCTGTCGATTTTTTCGATCTGGTTAATTTATGCGGTAAATTTTAAAAACCTTGTTAGTCTAGGGTTCTTGTTACTCAACCTCAATTTTTACTTTTACTTTAATTTTAATTTTCAAAGATTTTCAAATTAATATTTTGATTATTTGAAAGAAAAATGCAAAGAAATTAACTTATTTTTTTTTATCATTATGGTTTGTTAATCTTGAATCTAAATCAAGTTTCAATTGGTTGTAATATTTTTTTTTTAAATTTTCAACTTCCTTCTTTAGATCTTAAATTATTTATTTATTTATTTGACTACAAATCATTGTTATGTTTGGATTTTGAAAATATTGAGGAAAAAACTTATATCATTTAAATGATATAATATTTTGATAAGCTTTTCTTTTTATAATTAAAATCAAAGTTCATGTGTTTGAATCTCAAATCTTAGATCTAATTATATTTTGTTGATTTGTGAAAATGATTTTGTTGATTTGAGATCTAAAATGGTTTGGAGAGCTCTTTAAGTTTTTGGAAGTTGGCAAGTGTGTTTTGCTTCTCTCATTTATTTATTTAATTATTTTTAACTATTTATGTTTGAATTGACATGATTTTTATATGGAAATTGAAAGTATATTTATATATATTTGTTTATTTTGTATTTTTATTATTAAAAATAATGATTGAAAAATAATGATATTATATTATTATTTTAAATAAAATAGTTTTTAAATGTTATTTTTTGAAAATAAAACATCATTTGTGAATTCAAGAATATATCTTGAAGAAGCAATTTATTTATCAAATTGCCTTTATTTCAATGTTTATCAAAGTTACTTTGATATGAAAATTAAATTTCAATCACTATTTTTTAACAAAATTATATTTATAAATAAGATGTTGATCTTTCCAACTCATCTAAATTTCATCAAGTCAAACTTGTTCTTCAAACATCAAATTTTGTAAAGTCAAACTTGTTCTTTAATCATGAATGGAAGGAGTATTTTTGTATTTTATTTTTTAAGATGTATAAATTGTGTGATATGTGTACAAAATTGTTTGGATTTATGCATGTCTTGTAAGATTATGTATATAAAATATCTAAAATTTATATTTACATGTATATTGTTATATGTCCGTGTGTGCATACTTACCCATGTATATATTGTGCATATGCTTATGCATCTGCTTGTTTATTTTAATGAGCTTTTACTAATTACTATATCCACCCAATTTTGAAGCTAGCATTTCAGAAAAAAAAAATATTTTGTGGAATATATTTTTGGCCGTGGGATTGGAGAATGTGTGGAGAATTAGAATGTGTTTGGATATTTTATTGGAAAGAAATCATGAGATGTATTTTGGGAGAATTATAAATATCTTGTCAATATTATTTATTGTGGTTAGTGAGAAACATTTTCAATTATAGATATTTTGTAAATTTTGTTTTGTTGTAATTAATTAAAGCATAATAGAATATATGATTGTTTAATTGAAATAATGATTGATAAGTATTTTTGTGAATAAAAATATATTTTTCCGAAATGTTAAGTCTCAAACACGTTTTCCATTTTGGGGGAAAGAAAACGTTTTTTCAAAATAACACTAAACAACGCCTAAAATTTTGTGCATCTTTACATTATTGTTCTCAAAAGTTGTGACTGAGAGTTGGTGGTTACATTATACTAAATGAAGTCTTATTTGGTACATTCCAAAAAAAAACGGTAGTCATAAATTTGGGACAAAGGGGGAGATGGAGGATACTTTTTATAGTTATAAAGGTGATTTATTTTAGTGAAATATAATTTGTTCGGTGAGGTAGACTTTTATTATGTTTGAATGTTAGGCTAATTCTTGTTAGGTGTGTATTAATAGCGGGTTTTAGTTGGAAAAGCTAATCCTTGTCATCAACTACAAATATAAGTGATTTCATTGTTAAACATTAAGTGAAGAGAATAGTGCAATAGTAAAAAATGAAAATATAGAGAAACGGAGAAAGGAAAGGTGCAGTAAATATGGGAAATACATTCTTAAATATGGCATCAAGCTTAATAAGAAGGTGCATAGTTCTTAAACTAGTCTAGTTCTTTTTGCAATATTTGTCTATACTATTCTTTTTTTTTTTTGGAAGGGGACATATGGAATTATATGATATTTTTTATTTTTGTGGATATGTTGATTTGAGTTTTGAAATATTCTTGTAATTTTTTGAAGAACTTGTTGCTAATTGTTGAATTGCACAATGATTTTGACCATCATATTATTTCATTATTCAATGTATATAAGCTCTTAAAATGTTACCGTTTATGGATAACATACTAATGTGTGAGTGTTGTCGGCCCAAGTTGCATATTGGGTACTAGAATGCAGTAATAATTTCACTTTGCACATAAGCTGCTAATTATGGCTTGACCATTTTTCTTAAATGGAGTATTCCAAGGGTGAACTAGTTATATTGATGATGATTTCTTTGGATCTTGCCAACTGACATCATGAGACTTGGAGGCTTTGTAAAGAGGATGAATAAGGGTGATAAGCAAGAAGCTAGGGTTAATAAAGTACGATGGCTAAGGAGACAAGACATAAAGCCTTTGTTCGACTTAAAGTGTTGAGTGAATGCTAGTGTTATATTGGTTCGATCAAAATTGCCTTTTATGCAAAAAGATTACGGTTTTGATGGCTTTTTTTTTATGGTGGTTCTTACATGGATTTTGGAGAACGTTTGGACCTTTAATGGATTTAATGAATTTTCTATCAAATTAGGTTAATTGTTTTTGGATGTGAGGACCAAAATGAAGCAGTTGCTTATGGAATTCATTACGTTGTTGTCTCACTTGTGGGTACTGCTACATAGGCTATAGTTGTGACATGATTTGATTACCACTTGAACATCTAGACCAACTCGTTAAGATTAGCTTAGATATTTCTCCCCTAAATTTTGAAAAGTAGTCGGGGTAACTGCCAATGGGAATATCACTAAGTTTGTGCATTTGTTGGTGTAGGGAATAAGAAATTATTTTCGTTATGTATTACTCCCTTTGTCATTTATTGTTGAAAAAGTGAAAGTTTTGTATATTTTTACATTATTACCCTTTGAGAGTTATTGGTATTATGTCGTGACTTTATGCAAGAGGATATTTTTGGATAGAAATTTTCATTTTAAGAAATAAAGCCTTATTTTGGAAATTTTATAAAGGAAATAGGAGAGATAAATATGAGGATTATAATCTAGGTTTTAGTATTTTGGAGAAACAATAATTAGGGTTGTAAATGTTTTTATATAACTTTTTTATGTCGATTGTATTAAAGTTATTAGGATTGTGCATTCGATTTTGCCATACCTATTCAAACTTTTGGTCCCCAAATTTACCAAAATTGAATACCGAACCGAATTAAATTGGTTCTGTTCACTAATTACTGACGTTTTAATTTGGTAATTGTAAAACCAAAATTTGAATAAAAAATAGAAAAAAAAAATTAGTTGACCATTCCATCTTAGCATAAGCAAGTTGAGAATCTAATGAAGTGATGGTTGAAGATTTCTATTCAGTATATTACCCTAGAGATGTCAGTTTTCTAGAGAAGGCTCACATTGATATTCTATTAAGTATCTCTATTCATATTTCATACGTAATGCCTTTTGAAGATTCCCTAGAAGCTTTAGAAGTGAAGACTACTGTTTTGGTCAACTATTGGCCATTTTCCACCATATTTGGCATTTGAACTATTGGAAATGAGAATTTCTTCAACCTAGACGCATTAAAAGCCTTTATCAGGCCATTAGGAGATGTAACGTAATCTTCAATTATTATGGTGACTATTTCAGCAGGATTTGCTTCAAGAAACAGTTGGACCTCTTTCAAAACATTTAGCTAGGGTTTTCGAGATTGGGAATGTTTGGGCAACACTGATTTTTGAGTCAATCGAAACTTAATTCATCTTTGGTGGGCACATGGAGGGTTGATAATGGCAGCTGCTGAGGCGTGATGTTGGTTGTTGTGACGAGAAATGAAATTTTCCTAAGGCGGTAAATTAAAGTGAGATGAGAACATGGATGGTGGCCGGCGGGTCAATTGTGCTGGAGTAGTGGCAGACGGTGGTGGCGGTGACTGGTGAGGTGAGGTGAGGTGAGGTGAGGTGAGGTGAGGGTGGTCTGAGGTGCTTGAAACTTGAAAGAGGGAGCGAAGCAACTTTAGGCTTTGATGTTAGTGTCTTCAACACGGTATTAGTGTGTGTACTTGATCGGGCCTTATCACTTATATTATTAATTTTTAAAACAAAAAGAAAAAATTATAAAAAATTGAAAAAAAAGCCGTATTCAATTTGATAAGGTAAATCGAACCCCAAAATTGATATTGAATTGAATATTGAAGTTTTGAAAAAATGAAAACCAAATATCAGTATGGTTCGAGCGGTAAATTGAACTGTGCACACCCCTATAAGTTTGTATTCTAATATGTGCTTTTGAATTTGTGTTGGAGAGGGGGGTGGGGGTGTTGACGAGGCTTGGAAGATGCTTGTGCTTCGTGCTTTCTCAATCCTGTTCGCCCTAGTCTTGAGAAAATATTAGAGCTAATACTTTCTTAGTTCATAGATAATCTTTCTTTTTTGAATTTGTCTTTCGAAATTACCCTTTGCTTGCTTATAGCAATGATGTGAATGTTGATAACTCTCACGAATGAATATTTTTTAGTTAAGGTCTTGTATGGTTTTTATATCAATGGGAATTCTCATTTCCATTTTGTTGAGATGGGTTTTTAACTTCTTATTGGAATTTGCATGGAAAATGAAGATGTTTTGTTATATGAATTCCGATGAAAAATTTATGTGTAGAATGAGAATATGTTTCGTTTAGTATGTTTTTTTAATGTTTTTCTATGGACAAATGTGATAAAATGATAATTTATTGGGATGATATGTAAGTGGTGAGTTTTACTGAAATTATAATGTTTGAAAATAATAATATATTAATTAGATGAAATTAATAGTGTGGGGTCCACTTGAATATTTAGTTTATGTATCATAATTATTAGAATGATTTGTAGGTGGTGGGTTCTACTATGATGTTGCTTGAAAATATTAGTATATTAATTAGATGAAATTGGTAGTGGTAGGATCTATTTTGAATATTTAGCTTGGATATGATAGTTTATTAGGATGATTTGTATGTAGTGGGTCCTATTGTATTAATGATGTTTAAAAATATAAATATATTATGTAGATATGTGGTAGTTGTGAGTTCCAGTGTTGTAATATAGGATAGTGTTGGGAAGTGTTTTTGATGGGAAAATGAGAAAATAAATTGTGACATTTCTAATGAGATTGGGTTAAACAAATATGATTTATGCATTTGGAATAGTAAAAAGTGGGAAAAATCCAATTGAGATGAAAATCATAGAAGGCCTAATTTCCCAAAATTTTGAACTTTCCAATTCTCATCTAAATTGTGATATCAACGAATATTCAAATTGAGATGGATAGAGGATTTAATAATTGAAACTGCAGATCTTACTTCCTTGGAAACATTAAGGCTTACAAGATAGATGCAATTTGCTTATATTGCGTATGAGATGCTTCAAAAAGAACTTATGTTATTCTTGTAATTTCATTATGCTTAACATTTTGTAGACTAATGTTACATTTGAGAAGTGGAGGCCTTGCACTGAGTTCTAAGTGTGTTCTATGTATGTGCACAACATTCACTCGTATACTTGTGCTCATACATGTTGAGTTCAATTTTTTGCCGAGGCTTGAGTTTTCCGTTATATCCACCGTCCTTCGTGTTAATATACAACTATTTTCTGCTGCAGAGTTTGTTGTTATGTCAGAAAATTCTAGGGATCTGACTGCTTATGGGGAAACCAATAAAGTTGGACCAGACTTCTTTGGTTTCTATACAAGTGAGGCGGCAGAATTACTGTATCAAGATGAAGGTCTTTTGCCTTTTTCTCATCCAATTTCTCACTTAGGTGAAAACCTTCATGAAGTGGGCAAAGAAAAAGGGTCAACTAAGAATTGTTGCAGAACCAAAGAAAATAATGGTATTAGTGGTTCTACTTCATTGTTTTCTAATGGAATAGGAGCTCTACTATCAGAGTTCAAAAAGGAAAGATTAAAATCACTGCTTCGGCAGAGTGTTTTTACTCTTACTCAGGAGGTAGATGAGGTAATCATCAAATAAGCTTTATCTCTGTCCTACTGATATGAGATCACTCCTAAGGGCATGATTGTCCTACAAAATTTGTTTCTGGGATATCTGTTTAAGTAAGTTAGGTTCATGCACTGGGCTGTGCACGAAGCTGAAAACTGTAAAAAAGTATATCCATTTGTGATTAGTTTGTTGAAAGTTGTTTAACCTTCTCTTTCTCTCCCTTTTGTGCTTTTGCATGATGTTTTGTTTTTGATATCAGATGATAGATCCTGTTCTTTCTGTTTGTCGAATACGATCATGTTTGAGATGCAAAGAAAGTCTTTTAAGCTTGGATGCCTCAACATGCAAGGCTGATCAACCACAGCACCCTCACAAGAAGCTCAAAGTATTACCCGCATGTTCGGTGAGCATCTCCCTACATACTACTTTGTATGGTGGTGAGGTTCGTGAGAAACTGAGGTTTCATGTGGTAGTTTTTAAGCTATACAACATACTCTTTTCATGTCGTGAACCATATCATTGCAACAACTAAAGAAATGTAAAGGCATGCTGTACTTTTCCTTTTTGAATGCATAATTTCTTGCCCCACTCCATGCCACCGAAAAAAAAGAAGTGCAAAAAAGAAATGGTTATAGTCTTATAGGGAAGTGTTGAAGGGAGGAAAGAGGCAGGGTTGAATGGAGAAATGCCAACAGAAGGGAAAACATGAAAGATCTGGGTAATTGGAACTCAGATCAAGGCCTATACAAGCTGGTCCTATTACAAATTGGAGGCTGGATTGGCTAAAACTAACCTTCCAAATTGTTTTGTCTTGTTCACTGGGACAGGTATTTGTCATTATTACGTCCTTGAGAATTTTTAGTTGATTTGAATGCAAACAGCCTTCCCAAGACTATCTTTTCAGATGCATTCTTAAAAAAATTGCTGGTCTGATTGGAAACAGAGGGTGACAACATTTTTACAGAAGAGGTCTTGTTTAAACTATTGCTTGCTGGCTATTAATTGGAGGTTCTTAGGGAGTCTTGTCATGTCTTAGTGTTGCCCTAACTGTGGTTTACATTTATTGACTCTGATGCTGTATTTGTTGGTATCTCAGTCATTTTGTGTACCTGAAAATTTCCCATTTTTGTTCATCCCCAAGATTAATTTGTGTTAATCTGCTAACTATATCATTGCGTTTTAGATTTAGCGACATTGAGGCATACATGTCCGCTTCCATATCTTAGTATACATTTGGAGGTCAAGATCTTGTTGTCATAAATTCATTTGCTCTTGTTTTACCTTTTCATATACAGGATTTAGAAAGTGAACATATGCATCTGGCTGTACCAGGAAAAGAATTATCTGATGATGTCGTGAAGAAATGCATCCAGTGCCATACAACTAGTACCCCTCAGTGGAGACCTGCTCCTGATGGAACCATGGTTTGTGATCAGTAGTTGTGTTTTTACCTTGTGGCAGATAGTTTTACAGATGTTGGGTTTTTCCATATGGATATAGGTATTGGCATATAGAAAATCTAACAGTTAATAAGCTAGGGAGAGGGGGAAATTATGATGAAGGGAGAAACCTTAGCAATTCAGTGAAACTAATGACTTTCCTTCACTATTTATAGTTCCGCGTAAATACACTTAACTTAAGATGCTTCTTAATCAAATTAAAAATTGTTACATTTATCACCTCCACAAAGTGTTATGTCTCGGACACCAAAAGGCTTCTATCTCCTTTAGGATGTAGTTGTACAGAAGCAGAATGTCTGCTCTGCTACAGAATATATTGCTTTGAATAATGGAAGTAGCTTTTCAAGTTAAACTTGCTTTCTTGTCTTTTCAATGCCATTTCCATTGTACAAATGAACTAGTACGTCATGAGCTCTGGGTCGCTCTGTGAACAGAGATCACATCTCATCACTCGACCTTTTTATTGAAGCACACTACAAGTTGTGAAGTATAGGGAGGATGCGATTTCAGAATTTTACACACCGTTACTACAGAATATATTGCTTTGAATAATGGAAGTAGCTTTTCAAGTTAAACTTGCTTTCTTGTCTTTTCAATGCCATTTCCATTGTACAAATGAACTAGTACGTCATGAGCTCTGGGTCGCTCTGTGAACAGAGATCACATCTCATCACTCGACCTTTTTATTGAAGCACACTACAAGTTGTGAAGTATAGGGAGGATGCGATTTCAGAATTTTACACACCGTTACTACTACAAAATCAGACATAAAATCTATTTAATCTTATTTGTGAACTAATTATATGACGTATGACACTGCACTCTTTTTCTTGTCATTCTCTGATTTACTGTGCAATATCCTCTCACGAATTTGATAAATAAAAATACAAATTGGCTATGCACACTGAAAAACTACTGAATAGTTAATACTATTAGATTTTCATCGTCAAAGTGAAGTGAACATATGATCAGGTATGAAAAACTATTGAATAGTTCTCATGAAGATATTGTTATTATCATTTATTAATTCATTTATTAGAGTGATCATTTACAAAGCCTAATTGTCTTCTAATGTGCACATTTTTCCAGTCTCTTTGCAATGCCTGTGGACTTAGATATGCAAAGAATCTGAAGAGTGGATCAATTATGAATTCTGATATTGGAACTGGCAAAGAAAGTGCAGAGGTAAGGATAACATACTTGTCCTCCATGTGTGTCTGTATGTGTGTAGGAGAGTTGATGGGTGTGTCCATATTTCCTGTCCTTGAGCTGAATTTTAGATCTGTAAAGAAATCAATGTTGTCAGAAAACAAATGCCATGACTTAGAGGCAGGGAATGATCCCTGTGGGCATGGCCCGGTGGGGGTTGGCTATTGTAGATATCCACGGACCCCCCCCCCCCCCCCCCAACACATGCAAAAAGGAAAGACGCAAAATGATACTGTAGTAAATTAGATTTGGCTCAATATATCACTATCCAATCTGCCCACTTGTCTTGATTCCAAATTCCAATTACTATACTAATTTACTCAATGCATGTTTTTGCTTGTATTGCAAAATCAAATATTTTTGCATATTCTTGTCTTTGCATATGTATTACAAGGAATTGTACTATGAAATTAAATAGTAGATATGTTAATTTAATGAAACAATGCAGTTATTACAAATCCCCTAGAGTCATACAAATCATCGTGTTAGTTCCTCGTTAAAAAATGCCTCTATAACTAATAACTCAAGCTCAAACTTGTCCCTAGTTCTGGGTCTGCTGTAGATAATGTATATATATATATATATATATTATAGTTTACCATGGACAATGAAACAGTGCTTTATAACAGGTTTCACGTGATCCAAAATCATACTGATGGGAAGTTGCTCATTTTATCTCTTCCTTTCTCAGATTGATGATGATTTGCGGTTTCTTTTAGAGAATGATACCACTAAGGTTGAGGAACTTATGAAGAACCATTCCAATGAATTTTCTGCCACGGTACTTGTACAAAAGGAACTAGCTTCTTCCAATTTATGTATGAGTGAATAGTCATATCATTAGCAATTAACACCACTTACAAGATTGCTTATGAATCCCTTTTTAAATCTATTCGACAGTTACATTACATGGAGCAGAAGCTTGAAGAACTTCTGAATATTTTAATGACCAGTTGCAGGTATCTCTTATGTACTGTGCTCGAATATGGAAGATAGTTAGTTGATTATTGCTCTTGGTATCATCATGAGTTGTTATTCTGTTGCTGCTTCCAAGGTTTTGGAATCTAATTTTGCCATCTTGTCAGTTTGTTTCTTCTCTAAGCACTTCCTGTTCTTCCTTGGAATGAAATTCACACAGGTCTGCCATCAACCTACCAAGGGTTTGTAGTCGGTATTTATTTTGGGAATTGGGAGTTGGGCTGTTAAGGGTGTGACTGCTTCATGTTTCATTGCAGAGAATTTTTTTTTAAAGAGAATAGTGAGAAAAAATAATTTTCAAGAAAGAAGAATGAGTTTCGAGATTATGTTTGGATGTGAGATGAAAGTTTATTAAGTATAGTTGATGTGATATATATATATATATATATATATATATATTTTAAAAATATATTGGGATATGGAATATGTTTTGAAATTGTATGTAGATGAGAACAAAAGTGTAATGATTATAATTGATGTGATATGTTTTTTATGAAAATATGTTTGGATGTGTGAATATTTGTTGAAAATGGGAAAATATATTTTGAATTTTTTTGAAAAAACACTCACTATTAAACAATATCTTAGATTTTATTTTTTTCATAGATGAAACAAGCAAGCACAGCCTAAATTGTTGGGCTTCAAATTCTGCTTTCTGTAGTTTATGGAAATTTCTTACTTTCCAAAATCTTCTCTTAAGAATGATAGACCTACTTCACAAATCTTAATTTTCTCCAACAGGCCAATGACCCTTTCTGAGAAGCAACAGCTTCGTAAATTAATTCAGAAGTTACCGCCCAGAAATCTTGACCGTGTCATGGAAATTATTGGGCATACTAAGCCATCAGAGAAATATTCTTGTGATGAAGTGCATGTTGATCTGGATGAAGTGGTAGAAGCACAGAAAGTTAATTTGTTTTGCTTGTTAAGTTTGAACTAGTTTCTAGAAGCTTATTTCAAAAGGTTTGTGGTGATTCTGTAGGACAAAGTTACACTATGGAGATTGTATTTCTACATTACAACCATCCAAGCTAGCAGTCCATGAAGATTGACAATCAACCAAGGTTCTTTTTTATTCTGCTGGAGTCTCTCAGATTTTTCCTTACAGCCTGTTATTTTACAATGATTATATACCACAAAGAAGCCTGAAAATGTGTCTACCAAAGCAGCCTTTTCGAAGGCATGGAAAGAGGTAACGTGCTTGTATCTTTGCTCCAAACTCCAAAGTAATTGATGACACTTACATTTGTGATTGTTGGAAGTCATTGAGAACTTAGCATTTTGGTAACCGCCCCCAATTTTGATAAGTTCATGGGGATGTTGCTGTTTTCCTTGTAAGTCTTCTGTGAAAATTGCCTTTGTTAGTCATATGTCAGTATAACACATAGGTGTGCAGCGGAGGATAACATGTACAGTTGAATGAGTTCATTCATTTTTAACAGACCATCGAAACATTCATTTTTGGCGAAATGATGTAATTTGTAGCAAAACAGGTGCTTAATTGGAAAAAAAGGGTTTTCTCTATGTTTTTCTTGCCTGCATAAAGTCCATAAATTTGCTTGAAAGATCCTGCATTTTGAGCTGGTAGATTTTTCCAGATTGCCAAGGGAGGTGGATACAAGGCCATTTCGCCAGGGCTGGTGAAGGATTCAAATTGTATTTTAGTCCAATGCCGGTCTAGTTTGATGGAAAATTAGATAACAAAACCCATGATAAGTGAAAAAATTAAAAAATGTTGTAAATTCTGGGGCAAATGCGGTGAGCGTGGATCGAACACGCGACCTTCAGATCTTCAGTCTGACGCTCTCCCAACTGAGCTATCCCGGCAGTTAGCGTTAGTCTTCCCATAATTGAGTACCATCAACGGGTATTGTGCTGATCTTATTTGTGATTAATTAAGCATTAGCATTACTTAAAATTTAGAATAAGGATTGCTTGAATCGTGAGGAATTGCGAACTGGAAAAGTCACTAGTTTTACCAAAATTAAAGGGTTACTCCATCTTTGTGTTTAACTTCCTCTTGGAAACCTAATTGTTGCTGTATACAATTTTTGAGTTCTTACAATTAATGGGCCATGAAGATCGGCAGTTGGGATTTATTTACTGTAACTGATGCGCTGGTGATACATATCGGCTACAAATTAAGTGTACATCTTATTACTTATATTGTGTGTGATTGTGTAAATATATAATAAGATATATATGCTCGATTAACATCACCAGCATCTATAATACCGTGTTTATAAATCTAAAAAGATTAGAAAAATTATTAAAAACTGACCCCGTGTGAGAAGATGTGATTTTTAACCGTGGTTTGGTTGGGTAAGAGAACTTGGCCATTTTTCATAAAAAAGACTGATTTCCAACATGGCGTGATATTACTGGTTGGCTTGGCCGAACCAAGTTTGAGCTAGAATTTTCCGCAAGTCGCATACAATAAAATCATCCATCCACTGTAAAAAAGAAATGATTGCATTTGAGTCCTTAAATTGTGATCTCAAATCAACATATTGATACATATACCTCTGACATCTATGAAATAACCATCAAATGAAAATTTCACATCTGTTTGGTCTTCATATGTCCTAATGCTATGGATTTTGATCTGATCATGGAGTTTGAAAGGACAAAAATTCTCAAAAAGGGAAGTTACCAATACAAAAAAATCACATATTATAGATCAGTAAACAGTAATTTTGAATCAGAAGCCACGTCTTGGTCTTTCCTCGGCAACATTAACTCTAATAGCCCTGCCATCCAAATCCTGCATCGCAAATTACAGCAGATGATGCGATAAATACATGCACATTTTTCATTGACAGACAACAGTCTATCAGATTAAGCAGACATTCACCATGTTTCTCTGAAGGTATTCAACTGTCAAGTATGCCATTCCAATGCAAGCATTTCACTTTTGCAGTTTCCTCACCTCATCAAGATTTGTTCACATGCTAATTTGAAAAAGTTTTTGAAGAAAATGAAAAGTTGTTAATACAGTCAAACTACAAGTTGACAATCTAGGAATTCCATTAACTTCACAAATGCATGGTTCCAGCACTTGCAGCACCAACCAGATTTGAACTCTGCTTGAGTTGTTAGTAATCGAACTCCACAGCTTATGGCTAACACGAATGATTAACAATTATTGTAAATTTAACCGTTTTTTTTTTTTAGTCAGGATAGACAGCAGGACAGAATCTTAGGCTAAGTATAAACTTTGATTACAAGTAGGGAAAGATATTAGCACTCCAAAATATGCGCCTCTAAACTATTTATTATTAATTACACAAGGAAAATAATTATAGTGGAGCGTCACAAGTAAATTTGGAGCCTAGTTTCAATTCCCATAGTTAAAAGGCAAATGGTGAGGGCCACATTAGTAGTTTACCTGTCCATCAAGAGCAGCTATGGCGTCATTTAGTTCTGTCTCACTTGACATTGTAACAAAGCCAAATCCACGTGACCGCCCAGTCTCCCGATCATAAACTACTCTGGCATCAACCACTTTGCCATGTTCGCTGAACACCTGCTCCAGCCGAGCATTGTCCACTTGCCATGGTAAGTTACCAACATACATTCTGAAGGAAGGCTCATACACTCTAGGAATCCTTTCTGGCTGAGAACCTCGAGGAGCAGCCTTATTTACTGTTAATAGTCTTCCATTTATATCCTGAAGCATAGTGGGACTCAAAATCACTTGAAATGGAGACAATCTCAAAAGTTTACTTTCAAAATCCGACATCATAGACAAGATGAGTATAAAAACCAAAATCGAGAATTTTAGATGTTAAATTTAGCTTCACATGGCATTTAGGCACAAGCAACATAGTACTGAGTCTCGAATACCAGCCTTAGTCAACAAGGATAAAATGCTGGTATCTTATCCTCATTGTTTTGCAATAGAAAATCCTATCCGTTTAAAAGACTAGAAACTAGGAAAGAACAAGTAACAAGCAACTTACATAGCGATTGAACATCTCCACAGCCTTCTCAGCTTCTTCCACAGTACTCATTGTCACAAATCCAAATCCTCGACTTTGATCTGTTTGTCTGTTATAAATCACCTACAATGACATCACCTGATTAAATGCATCCTCATCTTCATTTTGAAGGCTCACCTCATAAATCAGAAAATGAAATGAAGAAGATGCACAGACAAACTTAGAAAATCTTTACAGCCTTCAGTTCTTTTTTGACTTCCTATGTTGTTTCTAGCTACTTCCTATTGCTCGGGCCAAGGACATACATAAAACAGGCCACGGACATACATACAACAGGCATTGAAACTAGCTAGAAACTAGAAAGTCAGAGCTAGACGAGGAGAATTTAAGCAGATAAAAAACTGATTTTAAAGTTACAACACCACCACATACACAAAAAAGGATATAAACCTTGAAGATAGAAATTTCATACCTCAGAAATTTCCACAACCCCAGCCTGATCAAAAAGTTGAGCCAATTTTTCGCTGTCAACATCATAAGGCAAATTTCCAACAAAGAGCTTGGCCTCCTCTGGCGGCTCAGAATAAGAATCCACACCGTCCCCTTCTTCCAAACTTCCACCATCACTATCCACATTCTCCTCTTTACCTTCCCATGCAAAAGAATCGGTAGCATTAGCCTCTATTCCCTCATCACTTTCATACTCAATCCCATTTTTCTCTTCCTCCTCTTCTTCTTGTTGGGCCCAGTCTGAAGTCTGTGCAACAAATGGGACAATCTTGAAAGGCAAAATCTTGGGTTTGAGTGAAATGGAAGAGGGTGAGAACTGGATTTGCCTTATAGAGAGTGACGGACAAGAGGGTCTAGAAATGGAGGTGGTGAAATGAGTTCTTGGCACAGTGGTGGCACAACAACATTCAAGCAATTTGAGATGAAGGGTAGTTGCAGAAGTCATTGTTTGTGTTAGTTTAGAGTTGAGAGACGGATAGAACGAGAGAGAGGGGGTAGGGAGAGACAGAGAGATTGCAAACTTGTAGATAAGAATTTCAAACCACACAGCACAGAAAAGGGGTTGGTTGGTATTTGATAACTTGGTAGGCCTAAGTCCAAACAAATCCGAAAACAGAGCTGCAGGCCCAGATATTATTATAGCCTCTTTTGTGATTCTGTTTGTTGGTTGATTGATTTTTCACACACACTTACTTTCTTTTTTCATTTTTAATCATATAAAAACGGAAATATAATATTTTTTTTCAATGAAAGTAAGAGCAGATAATATTAGTGGAACAAGAGTATAATACTGTAAGAGAAAATTTACCTGCGACACTGGTTATTAGTTGCACTTTGTAATAATTTTTTTAGTTATACCAAATAATAGTTGCAATTGGCGCATGTTAGAATTCTTGGTTTAAGCCTAGTTAATAATCTTAGTTTGTTGTCTTTGATGCATTTCTTGCTTCTCTTGGTTTTCAAGATCTCCACTTCTGATTTGCACATTTCTATAGCTAAAGGGAGGTCATTTGTTGCAATCTTCACATACATATGAGTCCTCTTATAGAAATTTGATGATAATATTATACTTAATGTGCTGTAGGATACAACTAGTTCATAATTTTTTGGATGTATCCACAAGAGTATCAAACAAGAAAATTCATATTAACACCTAAGCTTAGTTTCGCTGGGACTTCGGCTGTGTCAATCAAGTGCGGGAAGAATCTGCAAATTGACAAACATCAAAGCTTTTATTCATATATAGGTTTGAAGTTCTTGTAAGCTATCACTGCATAAAAAGGATCTGATCCTGATAACAATCCCAACAGCCCTGTAATCCGACTGAAAATCGAGTTATCCTCTTTAGCATTTGGTAATTTGCGAATAACTTGAGGCTGGGTGAAACCCTCCACGCATTGGAAGTATTGCACAACCAGTTGCACGCGGCTATATGCAGTCCCATCTCTCCAGGCGCTTATGGCCTTCTCATAGAACAACCTATTACTGAAGCTGACTATGAAGACCCCTCCAGGTCTTAGCACACGGAAAATCTCAGCAAATACCTGTAACACACGCCACATTAGTTTCATCAATTATCTTCTCAAAGCATGGATCTTATATAACCTCCCTAGAGTTCTAATAAGTCAGGCATACAACAAACGATACACCACAATTCTTGTTATTTATATACTTCTTATCTTTGTGGAAAGATTTAGTACTACTAAGCATTTTTTTTCCCCATAGTAAGACAAAGATATCACCCCACTTGCAATTTTTCATGAAAATGCAAATTCATAAGTAGGAAGAACAAGAAAATAAACTAATTAACTATATATGTCTCAGCTGACCTTTTCAGGCTGCTGAAGATACTGCACGCTGACGGTGCATAAAACAGCATCAAAACTGGCATTCTCCATCTCAAGCTCTTGCTCCTTGTTGAAATCCTTCACAAAGAAATAATCCAACCTGGGATTTCTCGCAAGCTCCTGCGCATTAAGTCCATGTCCCACCACTTTCTTGTACTTAACCTCTTCAGGCAAATGGCTGATCCAGGAGCTCATGAGATCAAGAATTTCCATTTCAGGTCTCAGGATTTCCCTGTAAAGATTGGTCAGTGTGGAAATGAAGTTGTTATCCACATGAGTCACAAATCGCGGATAGGCGTAGAATTCTCTGTCGGGGTAGTTGTTGAGTCTCGTTCTGCCTTCCAGGGTGAGGACTAGGCGCTTGATTCTGCCTGCTGAACTTGAGTTGTCAGCTGTCTGATTGTTGGCTGCATTTTGAGTGCTGGAAATTCTTGGGAGAAAAGTCTGATTTCTTGATGAGGGATTAGCAGAAGAAGATTTTGAGTTCCTTTGATCTGAAAAGTGCCATTTTTGGGGGCTCTGGCGAATGGCGAACATGGCTTTTCGATCATGAATTTGCTCTCTGGGATTGTTGTCCACCAGAGACTTGAGTCAATGGATAACTAAGCAGTATATTTGGGAAATACATGATAAAAATAATAATGAGCCAATGCTGTGAAAGGTGGCCCAAAAATCTCTCAGGTCAGGTTTCTGCAAAGTTGGGCCCGTTTCCCATTACAAGTTTATATGTTCTTTTAAATGAGCTTTTTGAATCCAAAACTGTGGCCCCAACTAGTGCACAAGAAAAATGGACTCATTTTGGGCTTGTAAATAGATCGTATATTTAATTCAAATTCTAATTGGGTCCAGAATTCAACTGAAGATTTCAAGATTTGATCTGAATAAAATATAATCTGAAATAAATGGAGCAGAGTTTGAAATTGGGTGGTCTATCTAACCCGTTTAAGGTCTGAATCTATAAATTTTTATTCAAATATACTTCCACACTAATACAATCTAAAATAGGTAATATCTAAGTTATTTCCATCATTAAGAGGCAATTCAAATTTAAATTCTTTTGGAAACTTATAATTGTTACTCAAATCTAATTTCAACCCCTATAAAAAACGTAGTGTTTTACCATCATTGTTCATTGATCTTGAAAAGAACAAACAGCTGAGGAAGACAAGCATAATAATTAATTACTACTTACTACTTGAAAAGAGTGATTAGTGATTAGGCTTTTGAAAAAAACAGATAGGGACAAAATGATTAATTTAATAATGTCCCCTTTTGATGTTAACTCATACCCAACCCCCACGAGTGTTGGGGGCCATGCACCCCTCATTTTATTTTTTATTTTTATTTATTTATTTATTTTTTGTTTTTACTATCTACCGCATATAATGAACACTGTAAAAACACAATGTAAATATTCTAAAGATGCCAATTTCATTTGTAAATCAAAAATAATTTTGCTTCAACTTTCACTTTAAACCGATTTAATTATGATTATTACAAGCTAAAAATAGGGTGTTTGGCTAATGAATTTGAGAAAATAGGCTTCGTAAGAATAAGTCATTTATTTTTTTTAATTAAAATTCAATAATTATGTATAAGAACAAAATAAAAATAAATAGTTGAATGAAATCCGCTCTTAACTAAATCTACAAAAAAGTGTATGATATTTTTACTATTTAACAAGTTTAAAAAATTAATAAAGTTTATCATACTAATTTTAGTATCGTAAATATGATTTTTAATTTCTCAAACGTTCCTGAATCGGACACTTGGACCAATAAATACTTTGAAATATGTAGCAGATCATACAACTATTAAATCTTGGAGGGGGGCTTGGTGTAAAAAGAAAAAGAAATAAATTTACATGGAAATATATAAATTAGGACGGTGGTCCAGAGAAGGGGAAAAAAAGAAATAATGATTGGAATTAAAATGTTAGTGATATACAGCTCAATGGATTTTTGTAAATGCTGAAGCTTCTAATTGAGTAATTTTGGGGCCCCAAATCCAAGTCTCGTGCAACCATGCACACGCCTTCTAAGTGATTCTCCACCTTTTTCTTTTTCCTTTTGCCTTTTTTGCCTCTTGCTTTGCTTTCTACAACTCCATCAATAACATTTTATTTATTATTTTCTTTTGTTTTAAAAATAAATTAATTATTGAATGCATATTTGGGGCATACTGTCTCTTACTTTACCTTGATGAATACATACTAGCAATTGTTTTCACGTAATATTTATTTTTTTATTTTTTTTTCTTAGTGGAACTACATCATAACTAAACTTTTTTTTTTTTCCTGATAAAATATGTGTTGAAGTTGAATCAAAATGATTCAATAGAAGAATGATGAATCGTGCTTCACAAATTCTTGTATTATAGCCTATTTTCAAGTTGAAGTTGAATTAAAATGATTCAATAGAAATATCATGAGTCGTGTTTCACAAATTCTAATTTTATGGCCCATTTTGAATTGGTGTTGTGATACACGATCTCAATTTTAATTAAATAATCATATAAATAAGACACGTAAATACGTCTCTTCCTCACATTTTAAGTATTCATATATGCTAAAATCACATTGTTTA
Organism: Paulownia fortunei; assembly: GCA_019321725.1. Lineage (NCBI taxonomy): Eukaryota > Viridiplantae > Streptophyta > Magnoliopsida > Lamiales > Paulowniaceae > Paulownia > Paulownia fortunei. Next base: position 1,129,594 of record JAGSPU010001671.1, on the reverse strand, counting down.
AGTGTTCAACTACATAATTATTATTTCACCAACCATTGTAGGAAGGGGATGGATATTCAAGCAATCGATATGCATACTTATAATTCCTTTAAATTGGAGTTTGGTGGTAAAGCCAAAATACTTGCTAGAAAATGAGGGTAGCCGTTCCGGTCGGTTTTTCACTACAAACATCAACATCATCCATATAAAAGCAAACAAAACTAATCAAAGCTTGCAAACTTTTGCTTTCAAAAGTTGTGGATTTTAGACTCAAATTGTTCCCCTATTGGCTGCCCTTTAGGGAACTTGGTGCTTTTGTTTATACTCATTAGTGCTACAGCTTTCACGATATATACATTGAAGATGGTTTGTTGGTGTTAATTAAGTTCCACTTTGAGTATGAAGATTTTCAACCCAATCTAAAAAGGGCTGTGGGAGTTTGATATAATTCAACACTTCTAGATAATGTCATGGTGTTTATGTGATATTTTAGATGATCCAAGGATTAAAAGAAAATTATTTTCGAATGCATAATTGAGCTAGAAGTTTAATTGGAAAAAAGAAAGATGACTGGAATCTATATACTGAATATTTTCTATTTTTTTAAACTGTATGTTATATGTGCGGTTCCTAGGAAATCCGACTCAACTGAGTTTATCGAGAAAATTATATTTTTTTTTAGGTCAAGAAATTGAAAACGAGATTCAAGATTATAAATATTTCTTTTAATACAAAGACCACCAAATTAAGATGCATAAATTTTCATATCTCTAGTCAATTATTGTCATAAATATTATAAAGACACAGTATTTGCCCTTGGTTCTGAAAGCTTGCAATATTTAATGGAAAACCACCAATTTCATAAGTTGGACCTTTTGCACCACATTCCCATATTTGTTAGAAAGCAAAAGATCTTTGTTTTGGAACATACAACAGACAAGGTAGGTGCTTATTTTTATTGGATCCAAATACTTTTGACTATATACAAATAATATAATAGTATTACAACATTGCATTTCACATTGGCAGTATATTGCAACAAGCAACTTAATATAATTAAGCGTCAATCTCTCAAATACTTCTTAAATCAGTACAAAAATAGCCACATTGGTTAAAAAAACCCACAAAGAGAAGGTCGAAGAAATAAACTTATAAGAATATATAGAAGAAATAAATAATATTTTTTATCTATTGTATTTATCTAAATAGTTTCCAAATTTAGATTTTCTTTTTCATTTTTGAATTTTGGAAAAGGCTTTCATCCAAATTAGGGAGTGTATATTTTATACTAACAATGAGGAGGATTTGCAATTGAAGATCCTTACAATCAATGATGAGGAAGACATATATAGTCAATATTTTTTTCTCAATATTATAGAATAGATTAAGCTATATATAAAGGGCTAAGAAGGAAGAACCAATAGACATGCTTTTCAAAAAAGTGGATATCACATAAGCTGCATTCCCTGAGACTATAGAATAAAATGGCTGCATTTTTGCCTGTGGTATTTACTCTTTTGTTAGGAATAGCTTTTGTTTCTAAGCTTTTTGGGATCTCCATTTTCAAAGAAAAGCCTGCAGGCTTACCAAATGGAAGCATGGGGTGCTGGCCATTGGTAGGAGAAACTCTTGCCTATCTCAAGCCACATAAATCAAACTCTATAGGCAGCTTCTTGCAAGAACATTGCTCTAGGTGAATCATGAACAAAAATCATACACAAATACTTTTTTTCATTTTTTTCTGACATTGATCGATTGTGTTTTAACAAATTATATCACAGGTATGGAAGTGTTTTCAAATCCCATCTTTTTGGTAGACCAACAATAGTATCTTGTGATCTCGAGCTTAACATGTTTATTCTTCAAAACGAAGAGAGGCTATTTCAAAGCAGTTATCCTAAACCTGTTCATGACATTCTTGGCAAGTTATCGATGATGCTGGTTTCAGGAGAGCTTCATAAAAAGCTAAGAAGTGTTGCTGTTAGTTTCATTAATGCTTCCAAATCAAGGCCTGATTTTCTTCATTATGTTGACAAGTTGTCTGTCTCCTATATTGATTCTTGGAAAGCAAAGAGTCAAGTGCTTTTCTTCAAAGAAGCAAAAGAGGTATGGATTGTTAAAAACTTTTTCACTAAAAGAACTGAATAATTGGAGGGACTCCGTCAACGTGTATATGTTTGTCATTCGTTAAACTACTTTTGATGCAGTTAACTTTTTATCTTATGCTGAAAAATCTGCTGAGTATCGAGCCTGAGGATCCACTTGCTGCAAAAGTACTTGGAGATTTCCTCACTTTCATGAAAGGCTTTGTTTCTCTGCCTCTATACATTCCAGGGACTGCTTATTCAAAGGCCGTCAAGGTAAATAATAAATACTCTGCTTTCAAATTAAATTTCCCATCAACTTATATTTGTAGCTAATCTTAACTATATTTTTTGCAAAAAATGAAGATTTCAAATGATTATAATGGTCACTTCAATTTATGCTGATTTTGCCTTTTTTCTCCAGGCAAGAAGAAGGATTTCCTCCACTTTGAAAGATATCATAAAAAGGCGGGAAAATATGATCACTGGAGCACATGTGAGAGGAGATTTTTTAGATGAACTATTGGCAAAAGTTTGCTTAAATGATGAGGAAAAAGTGAGCATTTTGCTGGACCTTTTGCTGGCTGGTTATGAAACAACCTCAGGGCTCATGGCCCTTGTCGTCTATTTTCTAGCGCAGTCCCCATCTTCCCTTCAAAGACTTCAGGTGAACGAATTAGTTTGGTTAAGCTTATTTTAAAAAGATATTTTACATCTTTTTATAACTTTTAAAATATTAGGTTTTATTTTAAAAAATAATTTTTTTGGAATGTTTTGAATAAAATAAGCTTACTCAGCTCTCATTTGTTATTTGAACAATATAATTCAGGATGAACACCAAGCCCTGAGGAAAAAAAAGAAGGATGGAGAACCTCTGAATTGGGAAGACTACAAGAAAATGGAGTTTACTTCTCATGTAGTTTACAATTTCTCTTCCACTTACTTAAGTAATTGATTTTCTTCTTCCGTATTTCACAAAAAGAGGCTAAGGCCCGATTTTAACGACACAATCAAAAAAATGTTTAGGTTTTCATTTTAACTTATACTATGTAGTTTTTAAAATGGAATCTTTGTAAATTAACTAGGTCATTAGTGAAGCTCTGCGTTGTGGAAATCTGGTTAAGTTTGTGCACCGGAAAGCTCTCAAGGATGTTAAGTTCAAAGGTTTTAATTCTTTTTCTTTTCTTTTTTTTTTTTAATATTTAATTAGCTGATTTTGTTAATTAATCACTTTCGACATACGGAAATTGTTTCTTAGATTATGATTTTGTGAAATAATGTTGCAGAATATGTCATTCCTGCGGGGTGGCAAGTCCTCCCAATTTTATCAGCTCCACATCTTGATCCCTGCCTCCATGAACATCCATTGGAGTTTAACCCTTGGAGATGGGGTGTACGTATTCTTCATGCATTCTCCTACTTTTACCTTATTACATGTTTTGAAAACTGTACCTTTAACCAAACTATATGTCAGATCTTAATATCTTTGATATTCGTTGTACTTAATTATTATTATTATTTTTTATTATTGATCTACGTTTGACCTTTTTTTTTTAATTATATATATAAAAATTTAATTTTTAATTCCTCTGTGTGCTTATTTTGATGCGTAGGACCCAGCAACAAGCAGAAAAGTGACCCCTTTTGGTGGTGGACTGCGGATTTGTCCAGGGGCTGAACTTGGTAAACTGGAGACTGCGTTTTTTCTTCACCATTTTGTCCTTAATTTTAGGTATAATTCTAATTATTACACATCATACTTTACCAAAATAAATAAATATTCATCTTTCTTTTGGTTGTCCAATTTAACTCTTCAAATTGTCCAATATGGGCCAAAATTTTCTAAGAAATAACTAATTTATAGTTCCAAATTTCTAACTTTCTGTTCTTGAGTCTGAAATTAGGTGGAAAACAAAAGAAGAAGATTGTCCAATCTCATGCCCTTACTTGGAGTTCAAGAGAGGTTTGGTGTTGGAGATTGAGCAAATAGACAAGTAGACAAAATTAGATTTGTTTTGTTTTGTTTTGTACGAGGGAAAGTAGATGGAGTAGTATAGACTGGGAAATAATTCCTACCCAACATTTGTGGATAGCTTACTGTATATTCCAATTTTTGTAGTGGTGAAATAAAATTGGCACCACCTTTTTTAGTATTTTGCTAACATTTTAGGTTTTCTTTGGGGCATCTTATCTCAAGTAATTTATATAGCTCTTAGCATAACGAAGAAATATATACTTCCCTATGGTTTGGTTGGCAATCGCAATTATTTCACTTTTCTTTTTTTGGCTTTAATATTTGAGAACGCCTTAGTCATATTTGATATATAATCCATAATATATTTGTATATTGAAAATATATGATACTACACATAGTACTATTTTTAGAAGTATTGGTGTTTCATAGACTCCAATCCTAGCTTCCATAAGTCTAATTTTATAATATATATATATATATATATATATTCAAAAAATGTAAAGAAATAATATACTCTCTCGTCTCATAAAGAATGTAAGCAAAGTTTAATTAAAACTACAAAGTCAAAAAATACAGTTGTACAACATTACAAGGAAATGAAGAATGCCGAATTGTAGAAGTTAATTTGTATTATATTTAAAGAAGGGCATATTTGATTATCAAATTGAATTTTTTTTCAATGTTTAGAAACAATGAATTTATATTAGAACAAACAACAAAAGAAATCAAGACAAAGATAACAAAGATAGTATATTATTAGATATCGAAATTTTAAACTACCTACAAATAATTTTGTAATCACAATTTCATATGAATATGAGTTTTTAAATAGTATATAATTGGCCCAATAACCATCTAGGTCCAATAACATATAATTATCAAAATTCAATTATACAAATAAGCCCAATTTCATAAACGTGCATCTAAATTTTGCCACCCCATTAAAATACTACTCTTATTTAAAAATATATAAATATTATTATCTATTCATCGAACTCATTTATTGCTTTGCATCTCTAAAATTGTACCACATCAATGTAAATCACAGATTATTACTACAACACATTCAAATCCATAACTTTGTGACATGGACGATGCTAATCACTTTCAGAATTAAACAAACATAATTAACGGTCAAGAAATCTCAAGGAACCTTGTAGATATGTCACGATCACGAACCATACTTTCGCACAGTTCATGAAATCCTAGTTCCCCTCTCTCTCATTTGGCTTTAATATGATATATACAAAATACATACACCCGTACGCATGCCTCTTATTCCTTCCTTCACGTAATCCACAGAAGCCACATACACAGAAGCTTTACCCCTTCAATACCCCCCCCCCCCCAATCGCTGTAAACGTCGTCGTTCTGGAGAAGAATGTCGTACGACTACCTCTTCAAGTACATAATCATCGGTGACACAGGTAAGGGAAACAACTCCCTCCCTTCTATTGTTTCCTGAACCTTAAAACCCTAGTTGAATTTTGTTTTTTAGAGTCCGGAATCGTGTTTATAGGTGTGGGGAAATCGTGTTTGCTTCTGCAATTCACTGATAAGAGGTTTCAGCCGGTGCATGATCTCACAATCGGAGTTGAATTCGGTGCTCGAATGGTTACTATCGACGGCAGGCCGATTAAGCTTCAGATTTGGGACACTGTAATACTCTTCTTCTTCTTCTTTTTTTTTTTTTTTAATTTTATCATTTAGTTTTCTTACTCCATTTTTCATGCTTGATTGTGTGTGGTGGTTCAGAATTTACCCCGATTATATATTTTTTGGCGGGATAGGTTTGGCAAACCGTGAGTATTTGATTCTAGAAGAATAAGTTTTAGCAAAATTGAGTTCCGATTGTGTTTGGACAATCAAAAGTGATTTTAGTTTGTGTTTCCGAACACCTACAAACGTTGGTGGTAGTCCAAAAGGGATTATGAGAGGTTTAACAATAGTCCCAAATGGGCGTGGTTGATTTGTTGTAACGTAGTTTGGGATTCAATTATACAGGCACAATTATAGAGTTTGGCCATGGAAATTGCTATCGGTTTATAATTAACCTTTACAGCGTAAGTGAACCCCAATATTTTTTTTCTTCTTTTAGGCTGGTCAGGAGTCCTTCAGATCCATCACTAGATCATATTACAGAGGAGCAGCTGGCGCTCTTCTGGTTTATGACATCACCAGGTAGAGGAATGATGATGCCCTTCATATACACATTTGTTAATTTATTATGCTTATAGATGTGTATCTTCCTTGCAAGTATTGTGCTTGTTGTCCAATCCTGTGCTTTAAGTGAACTTATTCCATTGTGATTTTGAGGTTCATGATCTTTGGTGTACAAGTTCAGTTTTCCCATCAAAGTTTGCTTATCTGGGCCAACATTATGGTCTATGATGACTATATTTTACTGGGAGCATGTAATCTGTACTTCAGTTTGCTCTGTGTACAATAGTTGGTAACTGAGGCTTGGGTCAATTATAACAAGGCTTAACATTTTTGGCGGAGTTATGTCATTTAGCTTATCAAGGATAAATGGGAATATCAACAGAAATTCTCCTTTCCTTGAATGTAAAGGATACATAGGCATGTTTGATGCAATCTTTTTTCCTACGTCAGGTGTTCTCTGGATTTAATTTTCATTAAAGTAAAAGTAGGAAAAAGCCATTTCTGAGACCAGAAGTATGGGCTCCCAAATTTTAGCACTTTATAGTGCAACATATTCTTTTGTCCCTCTACTTGGGATAAAATTCTTATATGATATGAATGAGCTTTTTCCCTAAACTGGGAGTGCCATATGTTGCCTAGGAGAGAAACATTTAATCATCTTGCAAGCTGGCTGGAAGATGCTCGGCAACATGCAAACCCAAATATGACAATCATGCTTCTAGGGAATAAAAGTGATCTTGCTCACCGAAGAGCTGTAAGTAAAGAGGAGGGAGAGCAGTTTGCAAGAGAAAATGGACTTCTATTCTTGGAGGCATCTGCAAGAACAGCCCAAAATGTTGAGGAGGTACCATATTTGAAGCACAATAAAGAACTTATCTTTAGTAATGTTACTTCTGCATTATTGTAGCAATGTCGATTCTCATTTTTTTTTCCATATAATTTTATGTGCAGGCATTCACTAAGACTGCCGCCAAGATACTTCAAAAGATTCAGGAGGGCGTCTTTGATGTATCCAACGAGGTAAAGCACTGGTCTTTGCTTTGATGTTGTGACATACACTATTAGGACATAAGCAGGACAACCTTGTATTCTTTCTGCTTATTGTATGCATTGTTGCTATCCTAGTATTAATATTATAAAGTATTTCTCTGTGTTGATTTACTTGTGATTGCATATAATGTGTTCCACTTTTGTTTCAAGATGCTAAAGCTCATGATTTGACATTAGTATGGTAAATTAGCACTATGTATTGTCATCTTCAAATTTAACATCAGTGAAACAAAGTCAAGAATCTTGATTGGATGATGGATTTGAGGTGTCCTCATGGCTGCCTCCTGAGCTGGACTTGCAGCAGGATGGATGTGCGATTGTTAAGCAGCAAACCTTTCTAGTACCACCATAAAACAATAATTGACGGGATACATACTTCTTTCTATAAACAATAGATACTTAATAGAGATTTCTTTTTGAAAGTAATAGATACTTGGACTCTTCTTAATTGGTTTTGTGGGAAAGCTATCTTAATTGCATAACTAATATATATGAACTGAAATTGTAGTCATCGGGTATCAAAGTTGGCTATGGACGGCCTCAGGGTCCAGCAGGTGGGAGAGATGGAGCAGTTGCTCAAAGAGGTGGATGCTGCAGCTGACTGTAGATATATCAAAGTAAAACTCTTGATTTCCCTTTTGTGCCTTTGAAATAGGCTTTGATGAATTTCAATTGTAATCGAATCATAAAAGATTTTAATAGAATTGTACAGTCCAAGTAACTTAAATGAACTTATGTAAAATATATGAAATTGGCTGCGGCGCACGCCCACACTAATGGTGGTATATGTGATATATATTGTTGGTGTCACTGTACATTGTTTCTTTCGCTATTCTTGTCATTATGGCATTTTCAATATTTAGGTGTTTGTTGTGTGGGAGGAAAGTATAGAACTTCCTCTCCGCGAGTTTAATTTCCTCGCTGAGGGTGGGCCATTTGCACTAATCATATGATTATTTCACACTATAAAATGAAGAATCATGGTATATAATTCGCTAAGGCAAGTGCAATCGTCTAATAAGGCAAGACATGCTATCCTTTTTAAAGATTATGGACTAACGGAAACAAATATAACCCATAATAAGCTCATTAACAAATCTGAAGTACATTTAATCGATAAAAATTACTTCTGAAGTTCCAAACAAGATGTTTAACTATGAGTTGTGTTAGAACTTCAGAAGTAATTTTGAAGCCACTCCTCAATTGGGCACTGCCTCTGAAAGCTACCACTCTTAAGAATGACAGTGATTTAATAAAATGCGAATCCAGCATCATCAATATGAAAACATGAATTCCAAAAGGGATAGAGAGAAGGGCAAACGAGTGATAAAAATCCATCAACTCCTATATAAGCTTCATCCCTTCGGAAGTGTCTGTAGTGAGATTTTTTTACCCTTTTAACATTATCCATAGGCTTTTTAATCGTTTAGACATTACCCAATAGACAACACATATCTGTCTGCAGTGAGTTTTTTTTTACCTTTTAACATTATCCATAGGCTTTTTAATCGTTTAAACATAGACAACACATATCGTAGTACTGTAATTTGTGGTTAAAAAAAATGAGTTGTATTTGGCACTAAAAGGGTAAAAACAAGACTTTACACATCACAAAGCAGTAATTTTTATGGTACCAACTGCCATAAAAGAAAGATCTATGCTAGCCTTTAACAGCTACACAAATGAAACACAGAAACGGGGTGTTATGTGCTTGCAACGTCAAAATTGGACTTGAGCGAGCAAAGCCTTGTAAAATCCAGATTTGGGTAAAACTGATCATGAAGAGCCACCAAAAACCTGAAATAGGCATATGGAGTTCAAGTTAGCAATCAAAACTTAATAGCATAAGTCATACCACAGGCATAGCTGACAGAGAGAGACTCACTCCTGCCAGGATATCCCTCGACAGTTGAGCCTTATTTTCTCCAGTTTCATTCACAACTGGTTTTTTCTGAGGAAACTGGCGGACCACTTTCGGTGCCACTTCAAGCTTTGCTTCTGCATTAACAAATACATGGATCGATATTAACAATTCAAAGAAAATATGGTGCTCGAGAATCAGCTAGGAAGATAATTATCCATGGACAAAATCATTGCAGAAGAGATTCAGTTGTCTTTGTGGGATATTGAAGAATTATATAATCAATAAGTCAAAACTTGATAAAATAATTGTAGTAATAGTAATGTACAGTATATCTATGTAACAAAAACACATGTACATGCATTCAGTGGATTCACCTTTTTTAATCGTTCTTCTATTTTACTTAATGCTTTTGATTGGTCAACTTTTGAGAGATAAAAATCCCGCTCTCTTTTAGCAGCAGAGAGTTCCAACGCCAGTTTTTGCTCCCGAATAGCATTCTTGTATGCTGAAAAACATTTAGTCAGGTCATTTCATTTCATACTTGCAGCCTTGCACAGCATAGCAAATCAGAATGCTAAACAAGTTGAGTCATGTACCTATCTCTTCAGTAAGATCATCCCACTTGAATTTACTCAAATATTTGATATTCCACAGGTCGTAATAGAATGATGATCTTTTCCTTCCACCTAAACCGAAATATGAGAAGTATAAATTACACTGGCAATACTCGTGCTACAGTAAAAATCCAATCAAATCTCTCCTACAGTGATCCAAATGCTAGAGAAACACATTCTGCTAGAACGGAAAATCCATACAAGAAAGCTTTATGACTAAATCTGATCTCTTAAATCAATTCCTATGACTAATAAAGCCTCAAATTGTTTTCCAAATTAGCAAAGCAAATGTTAACCACAGCAGAAGGATATTGCTGAGTGCTTTCTTCATGTCAAATGTCCCCGTGCATTGCATGGTTAACCTATCAAAGCTCATGCAGTTATTGCATTGGGTTTTTCAATTGGTGCAGATCGCTGCCTCCCATATAATATAATATACAATTTTAAAAAGTACCAAATGCAAAGATGTAAAGTAAGCATGGGGCTGCAACAGTTTCTGAGTTACAGAAAAACCAGTCCAGCCAACATACCAATCTGTTCTCCGTTTAACATCCTAGCCACTCTCTTGGCAACTTTCTTGTCGGTGAACTCAACCCACCTGCATGGAAGAATACATAATCATTTATTTGTCAAAAGAACTACAATTCTCTGAGAGACCAGGGAGAGTAGGGGGACCAAAAAAAACTGACGAAAGCACAAAGAAGCAACAACTTCTAGTTGAAGTATTCAAAATGTCTCCAACAGCAAGTTAAGAGTAATAAAGGCAAATGTTGGCCATCATTCAATGTCCATGGTAAAGAATTTGAAGATACAAGCACAAACAATAAGCATACCCCTCTGAGAATTCTTGTCCTCGGAATCCACCTGACTTTTTCCGGCGCACTTGCGCAGCAGGGTCTGCATAGAAAAATTGGTCACTAATTGCTAGACCGGTTTGGTTAAATAAAAGAAGACTTTCAATTGGAGAGCTAAGCTTCACAAATAAAGCAGCACTCTATCAAACAATCGCCCAACTAGAATACACATGCTTAATCTCATGAACACCCAACTAAAAGTCCAGTCCAAAATTCGCATTTGCACCAAGCAATCAATAAATCCCATTGACAAAACTACAATGCCTGACCTTCAGGAGTGAGATAGAGCCTTTGAATTTCTCCATACTGAGATAGAATCTGGCGAAGCTTCAAAGGATCCATGTGAGGAGGTACCCGACTTAAATAGCAAACACCGCGCTTGTCCGCTTTTTCAGCTTCCTTTAGTAACCGCTTCTTCTTTCTATCTTTCCGTTTTTCCTTCTCCATAGCTTCATTCAAGCTTGTATCATCTTCACTTTGGGAACTTGCTCTTCCTACCCTTATTTCTTCCTCCGCCATTCTACCCGATACGAACTTGATCCTGCTTCAGAAAATTCAACTTCAGTTTAACCAATCCCACAGTAAATCTACAATAAATACAAAACGAAAAAAAAAAGAAGGTGAAATCTAGATATTCCAGAGAAAGTTTTTGCTAAGTGAAATCGATGATTAGTGGGAGACATCAAAATTTGTAACCTAAAAAAGAGCGAAATAGGCGTGCCTTTGTGAAGAAACCCTAATTCTTGGTTTCCCCTCTCCTCTTCTCCGTTTTCTCGTTTCTGTCTTCTGTTCTCTTAAGCTGCTGCTTCTTCAAACACTCTTCCTCCTTCTTTTTTTTTTTTTTGTTTCTTCTAAAAATTGCGGTCCGGGCTAGGCCTATTTCAAAAGGAAAATGGGCCTAGTTCATATATCGATGGGCCTGGTTCTTAGATATATGGGCCTGTTTAGTGTTCATTGTAAAAAGTAAATGGCTTATATTTCTTGCAAATTAGATCATAATAACTAATAAGTTTCCTTTAACCTTTTATGTTGTCTAGTTCTTTTCTCTTTTTTTTCATGATAAATTTGTATTTTTCCACTTTCTAATAAAAAGATTCACATGAAATAACAAACTTCTTTTGTTTTCTTTTTCAAAATTAGTGAACTGCTAATAGAGCTATTCATAGCTATTCATAAGGGATTCACGTGAGCTTCATAAATACTCTTAATACTGGACTAAAATAGTTAAGGGCCAAACACGTGGGCCCACAACCACAAACGGCCCAAATTTAAGGTTTCAAAATCTGAAAATCGATCATTTTTGTTAAAAAATAAAATTGTGATAAGCCAAAGTTTTTTCTTATGATTATTTGACCAGCGAGAGAGGTGGAATAGTCGAGATGCAAACCATTGTTCAATTCTCACAAACAAAAGTTTTATGATATTATTTGATTACCGTGGTTTAATAATTTTATGAATTAAATATATTATACCTATTCAGACATGCATGAGAAAATGTTACACAAAATGCTGCAACATGCTCAAACCCCTATTGTTTTAATTTTTGGGATCAAGGCTGTAAGTTTATTTTTGCGAATTCTTTAATCCCAATGTGAATCATGTGCATTTACTCAGATCGAAAATATGTATTTATCAAGACATGCATAAATTGATAAAAAAAAAATACACAAGAAAATATCTACCAAAAAATTATTAATAATAATGGTGGTTATAATAAGTAACAACTCCCCTCCGTGACTTCAACCATTGAATTGAATAAATGACCTTATAATTATTCATAAAAAAGAAAAAAGAAGAAATGGCCTTATAAACCCAGACATGATTTGTATTCCAATAAATGTGCTGACCCATTGTGACAATTACAAAAAAAAACAATTAAAATTGTTGTAATATTTTGGACCTCATTTTGCAGTTTGCACTGAAAAGACAGGTAACTCTAGCAGACGTCAGCCATAAATTCCCACCCACCAAGTACCAGTTTTTGCCATTTCATGTGCACTGTTTTTTTTATCTTCAATTACGTCTGTAATGCATTGTCTGGCTTTTGTCCTTTATTTATTTATTTAGTTTGAATGAAAACCATTAAATATATTGTTATATCTAAATATTAATAAATCATATGGTAAGTGTATTAATTACATTTATTTTTGGGCATAAGGCAATTAAATAGCCATTACACTGTGAATGACTTGCAATAATCAAACCTGATTTGTGATAGTCTCATACCGACACAGATTTGGTAGTATATGTGTAATATATAAGAGTTGGGGTACTCACAGTTAGATCATCACTGCTCACGGTTCACTAGCAACATGTGGTCCTGGATGGATTATTTTATCCAGACCACTAACTGAATAATTTATTCAGATTCTGAAACAAATCTCTGTATGAAATGTTGCTGCCTTGCAATTTCTCATATTTCAGCATTTTCTCTTTTAATTATGTAATTAATTTCAAATCCGCAAAATTAATCATACTCCTGACTTCTATTTCAAGAAGTTCTATATATTTTTAATTTGTTTTAGCATAAGTACATATAGTACAACATTTCTGGAGACTATTCAACTGATCATATATGAAAATCAAAATCAAGACAACCAATCTTGACATACACACACATATATAACCAAAAATAAAAAGGAGCTAATTAATATATAGTTTTTCATCTGAACCAAATTTTCTTCGATAAATGATATCATGATACAACCAGCTGGCCTCCATCCATCCTTAGTCACAAGATCATGAAGCAAACCTAGGAATAGAATACCTAGAAGACAAGCCATAAAGATCATGGCCCTTAACAAAAGATTTACTACCATTATTAGCATATTTTAATGGAGTTGGGGTGACCTGCATGAAGAGATAATTCCCAGCAAAAAGATCACCAAATGGGACTGACTTTCCTTCAATCTTTTGTAAACCTTGCTCCATGCAATCTTTACTAGCCTTGCTTTTCTTCTCAAGAATCTCTTCAGGCTTGGGATTTTCACCCTCAGTTTTCTCCTGATATGCAATCTTCTGAACCTGGAGTATCTCAATCTCCCACTAGCCTTCTTCCAATGTCGTCTTCATCGAACCAAGTCTCATGTTTCAGTTTCTGGTAGGAGAGCTTGGCACTTGAGGCCATTGCCATTAAAGGGATGGGGATGAGATAAGAAAATTGGACCTGATTTTGAAGAGAATGAGATCAAGGAAGAAGATGGGCTGTCATTTTCTCATCTACTGTAGCATTTTCTGTATACAGTATGTGATAAGAAGTGTTATTAGATTTTGTAGTTTGTTGAATGCATTTATTGCGGGAAGAGCTGAAGAGACTCATATGACCAAGTTCACATCTTCTATTCTACCTCATATAATCAAGTTCAATTTTTTATTCTAAGTTCAACATTATAAATTGTAAATAAAGGTAGAGTGGATAAAATATTTTTTTAAATAAATATTTAATTATGAATTTGTGCATTCGTGAATTAAAATATATGATAAAATATAAATTTACTTACAGAATAATGATAATATTTTTTACATGATATGAATTGTCATGTATTTATTGTAAGTTGGTATTTTTCGGTGAAAAGGGTAAAAAGGTGCTTCCCTTTAATGAAAATGAACTATGAAAAAGAAAAATAATGGCATTTAAATAATTGAACTTGATAACCGTAATTGTCAAAAGAAGAATGAAGCAACTATTTCTTCAATCACAGATAGTGTTATAGGATAATCACGTGGCTGGCAAAGTTGTATAGGATCGGACCTATTATAGATCCAACAGAAAATTCAAATCCATTTAAATTTAATTGAAAAATAAGTTTTTGATTCTAAATTCTGTTTATTAGAAGATTACAAATAGCATAGGTAGAATGCTGCAGCAATAATAATCCAACCCAAATTTAGCCCGACTCCTGTCGTTTTTTGGCCCATTATTGTACATAAAAAAAGGGGAACAAAACAACAAGAAGAAAATTTGAAACCATCAACAGAGAATTCACAATAAAAAAGAGCAAACTCAAATACAAATGCAAACGCAAAACAAATTCCATTCTATTACATCATTCAATCCACGAGAACAACTTAATTTCCATGTACTGGCAATCAGTGTCAACAGATAACTTACAATTACAAGATATCAAGGTAATAAAACTACTATCGCGCTGTATTCAGTTTGATTTCACCAATCACTATAATATCGGCCAAAAAAATAAAGATATGGTAACCAATGAATGTACAAATAAGGTAATGCTTCGTCTGTAACGCATCAAGACCATAAAAGAAAACCAAGCTAGCCACCAAGTACCACCTTTCTACATCAAGAACCAATGTAAATAATTTGATGCTGAAGTTGATATAAAAGAAGCCGATGAGCAACTTAATAGAGCTTTATTCTGGCCTCAATTTGACTGCGGCAAATTGGACATAGGTGAAGGTATTGACCACACTCACAGCATGTCTGAGAAAAAAAGAAAAAATAAATTATAGATCTCCTCACCGCACCATGTTGTAATAAATCAATAAATAGAATTTACCTGATGACCACAACCAAAAGCCATGTCCTTGGGGTTTGTAAGGCAAATGGGACAAATCTGTAAAACCCAGAGGCAGATAAGTGAAAATGAAAATAAAAGTTGTGAAGCTAAAAAAGTAACACTTGCAGAGGGCTGAGTGATATTTGAAAAGTACGTGGTTTTCTAGTAGTTAAGAGACTCCATAGAACTCTATCTATCTATCTATATATATATATGATATATACACAGATATACCTGGTTTTCATAAGTAGAACTCGGCACAGGAGGAGCTGCATCAGCAGAAACATTGTGCTTATAGTATGAACTTGAGCTATGCTGAAAACTGGTTGTGCGTGAGGGCTTTGAACCAGAACCAAAAGCCGCACCATAGACAGGAGGAGGAAGAGCAACCCGCTCAGGAGTGTTTCCTTTCCGTCCACTAAATCACCAAATGATGAATAATAAATAGATATAATTTACACACATAACCAAAAGGTTGTCATGCACAGAGAGATAAGCAACCCCCCATCCAAAGACACACACATGCAGGAGAGCAAAGTGAAGCAAAAATTACCCTAATAAATTAAGCTCCATTGTTGCTTTATATTGCGATGGAATTTCCATCAATGCTGCAAGAGCAAATTCTGTCTCTTTTCGAGATTGGTGCGCATTTTTGGACATAATCTCTGTAAAATTGACAAACTGAAGAACCCAAAGAATACCTCAGTAAAGAGAACCAAAATTGACAAAGCAACACACCTGCTTAACAGAAAAGTACAAAATCTGGAGCATGCAACGGACCTGGAAATTGTCAAAGTCCCGAGAAGGGATGTTGTCATCAAATTCCCTCATCATGTCCCAGGGGCCATCTCCAACCCCAACCAAAATAATAGATAAAGGAAACTTGCTGCAAACATTATAGAAACATTACTCTAAGATCATGCAAAGTTGACAAACATAATCCATAATATGTTACAAAAACTTGCCTAGCTTCAACAATAGCTTGAACAGTTTTTCGCTCTTGCGGACTTAACTGACCGTTTTCAGTATCAACACTCCTGGTAACCTACAAACATGGGCAAGGATGCTGAGAAATATTACAACCGACCCAATATTACAAGAAAGGAGCACCTCTAAAAATATGAACAAGATATGAAAGGTTATATACCTGTCCATCTGCAATAATCAGTAGAACATGATACTGGCCTCCACTCTGCTCAACAATGGTCATAGCCATTTCAATTATTGGTGCAAAAGATGTGGGACCTGCAGCAAAGAGATAAAGTGTAAGCCACAAAATTAATAAGCATTCACAAACTACGCTCAACAAAGTAGGCTAGATAAGTAATTAACCTGCCAGTTTCAGATTAGGAACAATTTCTCTATATTCACTTAAGACTTCCTCAAATCCATTACAAAATCTCTCATCAGGATAGAAACTGAATACATCCTGATCATGAGTTGATGCTGCCAAGATTAATTAGAAGAACCATGTATAAATTTTTGAGTAAGCCAATAACAAGTTTCAGAATCAACCACAAGTTTATCATGTACTACCATCTCCAAATCCAAAACAGGGGATCAAGTTATCATCATCGAAAGCGCCAAGGTTTTCCCAATAATAGATATTGCCTGTTCATAGGGATTTAGACCACTTCCAATGTGATGTAAGCTTCGACCATTATACGACCTCTTGCCTAAAGATGGAACCAAGTTCAGGATATTTCTCAACAAGTTCTAGTACTTAATTAATATATCTAAATGGAAAAAAAAAAAAAAGAGAGAACCTGTCCATTCATTGCTCTTAGTGAAATCAATTCCGACAATTAGGTTGGAAGACTCAAGACCAGCACGTGCTAGAGCTTCAGTAACCTGAAGAAAATATTCTTCATACTTAAAGCCTTTCTAAAAGATAAAATAATAGAGACTGAGAAGAATAAAAATATATAAAAAATAAAATAAAAGTTTAAACAAAACGTAAACAATATCACTTCATCAAACAAAAAACTCGGGTATCTTCGGAATGTGATACAAAACATTAGAATAACTATATTTGTGCAAAGTTACAAAAAAACACCAAGTTTTCTAAATTCATAACACTAAACCATGTCATACTACTCCAGCATAGATTCCACCCTTCAAATTGCCCCTACCATTAACGTATCAATCTCAATATCCTCCTGATTTTCCTATTTCTAAATATTCATTGTCAATTCAGCCTTTAGGTTTTTACCATGTTTCTAACTTCCCTGTTGCAGAATTATTATCACATGCTTAAGACACTCCGCAGGGAATCACATTTTGTGCACAACCCCCGTATTTCTCTCCCTATATATATATAGCTCAATTGCATGATAAAAGCACTTTACTTTCTCCACCTTGACACTACAATGTAAATTCATAACCTGCAGGCACTGAACAGCCTATACAAATTACCAAGCACCCAAGTTCTATGGTGGCTGCTATGTAAGGTTTACCAATGTCTCATCAAAGGCAAGTTAGTATTAAATTTATAGAGAGCATCCTCAAGTTCCTGCACAAAATGATATTCTATGCACATAATTTGCAAATAGTCAATTATAGAAATAGAACTTGAGAACTATATAGGTACTGCCCTCGGTCTTTATCCAAATTTCAGAGAACAAATTAAGGATCTTATACACATCTTTTTTACGTAGTCATGATATCAAGATTCATTTGCCTCGTCTATGAAATGTATTTTCTTTTTTCTGGTGTATACGAAATGATATAATGTTAACTATTCACATAAGCTGCCCTTTGATTCTAGTTGGCAGGCAAAAGATTCATGGTTAGTTCCATCCACACCAGATAAATAAAATATATAGTTCTTTTTCATTTTTTACGAGATTCAATTACTTCTTATGGCAATAAAAAAGGATTTCAAACGTATAACACACCCAAAATTGGACAATCATAATCTGATATCAGATAAAAGTGCTGATTCTTTGGTTCTCTGCCATTATATTCGCACACATACCTCCTCTAATGAATTATAGTTGTCCGCAATCCTTGAATACCTCCTGTCAAATTTCTTTTGTGGTGCATGTCGTTGAGATGGAGGCCCGCTATTTTGCGGAGGTGCATGCGACTGGGATGGACTCCCATAATTTTGAGGAGGAGCATAGTACTGATTCTGTGGTGGATATCCAGCTGGATAAGGATGCTGCCACCCAGATGGAGAACTAGGCTGAGTCATTGAAGATTGCCTCCAACTTCCCCCATCCCTAGGGCTAGAGCTTTTGTTTCCCATCAAGGCAAGTTTATCTATGAAACCTCAAAATTCTTAGAAAAGCAGAACCTCGTTTTCTCTACAACACAGAGAAACTGCAAAACCTGTCAAAATTAAATATCCGAAAAAAACAACACAGAAGAGGAGATCCAAAAGGCTAAAAAGAATCAATCACACCAAATATCCAACAAAAAACCCCAATTCCTCTTATAAGACAAAAACAAGGGAAGCAAGCAAAACCCTCAAACTAACTGAACGCAAAAACCCAAAAGTCTTCATATGCAAATATATATGCCGATTTCGTAAACGCAATAACTTTCCTTGCAAAGAAAATTCAATTACGTGTGAATTAAACAGCTGTTAAAGAGGAAAACTGCTTCCCCAATGAAGCTATGACTTCCAAGCCGTGCGCCGACTTCACACAGACCGCTTGAGACCAAGTCTCTTCCACGCTACTTCATTTTTCCAGATAAATATGTAGTGGTATTTATCTGAAATAACTCCATTATTTCTCAAAATAGACTAAACGCCAAAATAGTGATTAGTCGGATACAGCCAAGAAAACTAATCAAAGCACGCAACACATGAGATTTAAATGTGCACACAGGAAATGCATGGAAAATGCATGCTATACAAAAAAATTGAAAAAAAAAAAGAAGAAACGTAAATTGAATGATAACTTGGAATTTCAGCAAAATATATGGAGAACTAGTCAAAACCAATCTCCTCCTCCCTCAAAGATGCTGCTCAGCAGAATAATTAAAAGCAAATTGCCCAAATCAACTGCATTGCTTAAGAATTAAGATCCTAATTGCACAAATACATTATCTCCATAAAAATACAAGGAAGGAGAAAAAAAACCTGAACTGCGACATACAGAATATCTGCATCATTTCTTTTCCAGGAGTAGTTGCAGGATTTCAAAATCCTTTTGAAAAACACAGCAAAAAAGGGATATGACTTTCTTGGAAGTCTTTTTTTAACGAATTTTATTTATTTAATAAAGTACTTTTGTAAACGTGTTGGCACATGGAAGTTTCGTTTCTTTGCTTTGATGATTTGAGGAATCAACTTTTCTTTTAGTGGGAAAAATAAATAATTTTGAGAAGTGTTCCAGAAATTACGAGGTATTTTGGTTTTATTTCCATGAATTATTTTTTTAATTTTTATTATTTAAAAACTTAAAAATATATATCTTACCTATTTTTATGGGAAATATTATTTATTTTTATTTTAGAAAATCCTAATCAAAGTAGAAAAATGAAAATACACCTACAAAAAACTCATTTATTTTTATTTTCAAAAATTGTTGGTCAAAATTAAAATTAAAAATACACATACCAAAAATATTATTCCTATGCTTAGTAATATATTATGTATTTTTATGTTAAAAAATATATAAAATAAGTATATTTTTATTTCTAGACATGTACGGTCAAAATAAAAAAAAATATTTTCTCATTATTACACAAAATAAACTAAAAATATTTTCAACTTAAATATAATGAAAATATGAAGATGAGATTGAAAATAAAACCAAACTAACTCTATATATCACTCCTTAAACACAACACTGACAATGAAATATCCTCTTTATCACTTTTTTGTCCTAAGATTTTGTTTTAAGTTAATTATGCCTTTGATAATATGATAAGTGGTGCATATAAAGTGATAAAATCTTAATTAATTATTTTTATCCTATTTGTATGTAATGCAAGGCAACACTCTGAATACAATGAATTCCACGTCATCTTTTGGCCTATTGACAACCATATAATCATTAATGATACGTTGTTAGTAATATTTGATTGGCAAAAGCTCCCAAAAGGGTGACCCTGACCCATCATAGTAAGCGGATTCGGCGTCTTCCAAGGACCAATTAGAAGGCAATAACGCGTGGCTGCACATTCTCACATTCTCATCTATTGCTACTCACTTTCTTATATCTGGTAGAGCTGTCTTGGGCTTGATTTGCTCCATTTTTCATGGATTGGGTCAAAAATTGCACATGCACTAAATATATTCACATTGCATCTCGGTCCAAATCCACATGAGCTGCCTTTTTTTGAAAAAAATAAAAGAAAAAATATGTGTTAGTAATGTTAGCCGTGCCACACACATTTGCCTCTACTTTAAGTTTGTTGGCACGATTATTTTTTCCCCAGGCTAATTGGATCTTTCCAAATTTACTAATGGATTAGTTCATATTAGATCTAGAATATGTTAGTTGGGTGGCTGTTCTATGTGTGTGTAGACTTTCTACTGAATCAAAGGTATAAAGAAAAGAATTCGATTTCATTCAGAGCTTGAATTGGAATAATTTTCAATCACTGCTATGTAACAAAATAGATGGAGTTTAACCTCTTTATTGACCGCTAATGGGCTTGGACTAAGAAAGAGAACTATCTTATATCAATGGCATTAGAAAATCAATTAATTGTTAAGGATTTAAAAAGTATAGGTAGAAACTCCAATTAAAAGCTTAAGATGTAGGATTTAGATGGTACGAGTGTATAAATTATTGTATACAATATATCAGTATTTATTAGATTATGTATCTGGTGGGTATTAATTATTTTTACATATGGCCTTTATAGGATACAACCACATATTAGTATAATATTTTGCGTTGTCAATACTATAAAGAAATAAAATTACGCTTCTATATTGTTATAATTTGACTTGAAAATAAATATTGACATGTAATTAATATTTCGTCTCTTCTAACTACTTTAACTTATGGCCTAAATATTTATTTTATTTGTCTCTTCTAACTTCTTTAGCTTATGGCCTAAATATTTATTTTATTTGATCATGCAATTAACATTGAGCCTCTTCTAACTGTTTTTAACTTTTACCTAGTGATAAATACTTTGATCTTACACATTATATTGATATATGCAACTAATGTTTAAAGTATTTGTTTTTATTCAAATAAAACAATCAAATATATCAATAATTTTTCAACAATTTATCAAATACGATTGATTGTAGCACGTATCAAAGTGTGTGTGCATATAAAATAGTAAATGAAATTAAATTAATATCACACTTCTTATAAAACCACTAGATGCATTAAAAACAATAATATTATAAAAATAGAGAAGTACTCTAGTTTTTATTGAAACTTGAACTAAAGCCTTACATCCCTATAATTTTAAAACCTTGACTTTTAGCATTGCCAAGAACAAATGCTATTTCATTCATGCTAGTGAAAGAACGGGTTAACAAGAAATTGTCCTTTATGTTCAATCACTTCCTACTTTTCCATTTTAGATAATAAATCAAAATTAGTGGATGGGCCATTTTATTAGTGGGACTAAATCATTAGGGCATTTTGTCCACTTAAATAGAAAGTTTCAACTGAACCAGATGCAACAAATAAGTACAAGAGGAGTGGCCCCAAAACATAGACTCAAGAATATTCGGGCCCTCACCCCTTCCACAAGTGGATCAATTGGATAAACCATGGCCAGCCCCAGCTAAAAGTTGACCAAATCCTCCAAGTCTACCTCAAAAGACTATACTCTCCTTATTCCCCTTATAGCTAATGAATTATAACCTTTCAAAATGTGAAAATTAGTTTAAGATTACGAAAAAAGAAAAGAATAAGACATTTACACGTATTAGGAGCATATATGAATCAAATCAATTGAATAACATATTATTAATGTTTGGTTATATAACTTTTTATTTGAACCTAAAATTTTATTCAAACTTGGTAAACTGAATTGAATGACAACAAATTTTAATTAAAATTAGACAAGAATCAAATACAAATATTTTAGTTTGTTAAACAACCATATTGCGCAACATTGAGTAGGGTTAGTGTTCACCAATTTGAATCTAATTTAATTGTTGAAAATTATGCTCAATGTACGTGTACTTCTACAACTAAATAAAGCGAATATGAAAATATACAAAAATGAACAGAAATTACTTATAAAATTCAATAAATTACAATTAGACCTGGTTAATCACATATAATGGTGTGTTTTGAACATATCATCAAATTAGATGTAAAAAAAAAGGTTTTAAAAGAAAATTTATCCAATTTGAATTATTCATTAGTTGGATACATTTTTCATGATTTTTAATTGAATAAAGATCAAGTCGTAATTATTTTTTTTTGAAAACTTGAATTTATGAAATAAAATTACATTGAAAAATGTTGAGTTTTTTTTTTTAATTTAAAACCTAAAAGCAATTTCATTTTAATTTGCTAAATGCCTCCACAATATTTCAGATCACTACACTTTTTATGATTTTAGTTCGGGGCAACGCGGAATCACCCACAGCGACAAACCCAAAGCCATTGGATACCAGAAGCAGTTCAACCAAAAATATCCTCCCACGCCATCAAGACTCCAAATGCTGGGCGCACAATTTAACTCACTCCCGAGAAATAGCGCAGAAAACAACACACTCACAGACACAGAGTAAGCAGCAAGCTTGTGTTTCCTCTATTGAAAGCCCAAAAACGGCGGCGTTCAACGCCGTCGTCACCAAAAAAGCTGTATATACTCCGTTTTCAACGGTCCGACTTCCTTTTCAACCAGATATTATTCTCCCCATACATAGATAAAGAACGAGGCATATACATCTCCCTGCCCCCAAGCAAACGCCAAAGGGATAAAAAAAAAACAATTAATTCACCTCACTCTTTTTATAGTTTCTTACTTCATCTGACGGCAATGGATCCACCAGCAGGGTTTTTAGCTTCTGAATAATAACTGCAAACCCAGAATCTGTTTTCCATTTTCCATTTTTTTTTTTGAAGAAAAAAAATGAAGCTAAAGAGTGAGACTATTCGCTCGGCGAGACTGTTGAAGTATGTGTTCATCGGGTTATTAGTGTTTCTGGATTGGTTTGTCTGTACAATGGCTCACTGTTTTCCACTGGTTTGCCCCGTGGCGACGATTCATTCGAGGACGGCGTTGACCCCGTCACCGGAAGATTTGTTATGAAAAAGGATTTTGATGAATTGTTTGAGGATGAAGAGCACAATTCTGAAGTCCCGAAAAGCATTCCGGTAAGTAATTGTTGGAGCTTTTGAAGTAAGTTCTGGAGCGCCAGTAGCAACATTCATTGGTGTATATGATTGTACTACGCCATTTTACTGTTGGAGATATGAATTATGATGTTTTAAGTGAGTTACATTTTCTTTCGTTTTTTCCCTTATTTTGTAGGTTTGTGATTTGAGATATTCGGAGTTGATTCCATGTTTGGATAGGAATTTAATATACCAAATGAAACTAAAACTTAATTTGAGCTTAATGGAGCACTATGAAAGGCATTGCCCGCATCCAGAGCGCCGCTACAATTGCCTTATCCCTCCTCCCGTTGGCTACAAGGTTTGTTAGTTTATATGCTCTTTTTCAGGAAGTGGTACAAGCTTTGAATCAGAAAATGGTAATATGGGTATTAGAGTTTTGAATTTCTTTTATTGGGTTGAAGTGTTTTGGCAGGATGGTGGCTCTCACTTGATTTGGAACATAATATTTGAAATACATTTATTTTTTCCTTTGCTGGCCCCTGTTTGTAGCGATTCATGTGATATTTGTGATATACTTATTGTCGTTAACTTTGTTAGTTTTGATTCCAATGGAATTTGCTGTTAGAAGTCCAGATCCCAATTAGATGGCCCGCCAGTAGGGACCAAGTTTGGAAGGCAAACATACCACATACGCATCTTGCACAGGAGAAATCAGATCAGAATTGGATGATTGTGGATGGGGAGAAAATAAAGTTTCCGGGTGGAGGAACTCATTTTCACGATGGAGCTGACAAATACATTGCGGCTATTGCAGGGGTGCGCTGTATAGCCTTGTCCATCTTAAGCTTTTTCTCATGTGATTTTATTGTTAGCTCAATGTATTGTAACTTCTCAATTTCTGTAGATGCTTAAGTTTCCTGGTGAAAGGCTCAATAATGGTGGCCATATTCGGAATGTTCTTGATGTGGGCTGTGGGGTTGCAAGTTTTGGAGCATATCTCCTCCCCCTTAACATTATAGCCATGTCGCTAGCTCCTAATGATGTTCATGAGAACCAAATACAGTTTGCACTAGAAAGGGGGATTCCAGCTACTTTAGGTGTTTTGGCCACCAGAAGACTACCGTATCCAAGCAGGTCTTTTGAATTGGCTCATTGTTCCCGTTGCCGGATTGATTGGCTTCGGAGAGATGGCATTCTTTTGTTAGAATTGGACAGATTGCTGAGACCAGGAGGCTATTTTGTCTATTCATCGCCAGAAGCTTATGCACATGATGTGGAAAATCGAAGAATTTGGAGTTCTATGTATGACCTTCTGAGAAGAATGTGCTGGAGAGTTGTTGCAAGGAGAGATCAAACAGTGATATGGGCTAAGCCATTAAGTAATAGCTGCTATGTGAAAAGAACTCCTGGAAGTCTCCCGCATCTGTGTAGTTCTGATGATGATCCAGATGCAATATGGAATGTACTTATGAAGGCATGCATCACCCCATATTCGGCAAGTATGTATCCTTTTTCAATGTCTAATCATCTACAGTGTAACCTTAAGAATGTAGGATATGTATTGAGTGGTTGTCGGGTTATTTACCTCACAACAGAACATGTATTGTTATCCAATTTTTCCCTTCATTTTTTTAGTAGTAGAAATTCAAGTTGAATAGTCATGCTGTTCTTTTCCTGAGAAGAAAGTTTTATGCTGATGTAATTTGATTCTTTATGGAAAATCTTAACTAATTTAGGAGAAAGATACCTCATAAATACCCTGTAAACGTGGGTTCTATGTCATCTAGAGTTGAATTCGGAACTTTATTGTACTTATTACGTGTACTGCCTGTTCTGGATATTCATATTGGTCATAAAAAGTTAGCTTGTCAATAGCCCAAGCCATTATGGCTTTCAAATTCTGTTGTTGATATAGCTACCATCAACATTATACATATCATTTCTTCAAATGGTTAACTTTTTTTTTTTCTTGTGGTCAAATATTTTCTTAGTACCTTTATTCCAAGGGTAATCTGATATTTTGTTTCTTGTTTTGATAATGTAAATGCCCATGTTTTTGGGAGAACAGAAATGCATCGGGAGAAGGGGAGTGGACTAGAACCCTGGCCACAAAGGCTTACAACTGCTCCACCACGTTTGGGAGAAATTGGTATAAGTGTTGAGGAATTTCAGAAAGACACAGTAAGGCTCTCAAATGCTGGAGGCTCCCATCTTGCAATTGTCTGCATGGAGATTTGTTTATTTCATTTTTGGCCTCAACTTGTGATGCGTATATCAACTTATCAGATGCTTACATGATGCAGGTTGTATGGCATTACAGAGTGGCTGAATATTGGAAACAGATGAAATCTGTTATACAGCGGAACTCATTCAGAAATATCATGGACATGAACTCAAACCTTGGGGGATTTGCTACTGCTCTAAAAGACAAGGATGTTTGGGTGATGAACGTTGCTCCAGTTAATGC
Organism: Paulownia fortunei; assembly: GCA_019321725.1. Lineage (NCBI taxonomy): Eukaryota > Viridiplantae > Streptophyta > Magnoliopsida > Lamiales > Paulowniaceae > Paulownia > Paulownia fortunei. Next base: position 1,103,799 of record JAGSPU010001671.1, on the reverse strand, counting down.
ATCAGTCATATTGAAGATTATCTATGATCGAGGCTTGATTGGAACAGTTCATGACTGGTATGCATTTTTTTTTTAAGAAACCTTTGTAGCTTCATCAAACCTCCTTTCTCTATACATTCTTGTGCAAGGTAGCCATGTGCTGGCCCACTGTATTACTTGGTTCTGTCTGTTAAAAGTTATATCTGGATTCCCACTGTTATTCATCTTTATTATTGTTTATTATCACAATTCAGTTTCCTGTTTGCTAGCAAGTTTGTGTTAAGAGACTTGCTTCGCTGATGCTGGAAATTTATTTGGCATGGTAATTTTTTAGAACACAAAGATGGGTCCCCAGTGGGGTGGCAGGTTTCTGATATATGATATCTGAACTGAATTTCTTCCATATTTTTCACCAATTCGTCTCCTCTAACTAAGAGACCATGAAGGAATTTGATTCGTCTTGAAACTGGGTCGTGCCAAAGATTCAAATTACCAAAAAATTTACATATCAAAAGGACTTTAGTAAATTACTTGTTCTCAGGGAAGTGAACAAGCCACCTCATGTCACATAATGCTTGCAAGATTTGGAGTTGGCTCTCCATTTATGTGATCTTCCATTTCATTTTTGTTCATCCATATTAGGATATTTATTGAAAAGTATAATGCTTATAACTAAAATTATATCATCATTTATACAACCGACTGAGCAGAAACTCTGTGTCCTTTTTTTACGCCATCTATTCAACTTCAAATGTGGCAGAAAGTGGTCAATAAGTATAAGAAATACCATATCATTTAAACGAAAGGGCAACATTTGATTCATTGGACTTGAATTTTGGGTGGTGCTTATATATTTGTTAATACAAAACTAAGTTCCCTTCTTGAATCTAGACTTATTTATGCTTAGCCTTTTGATGTTTCTTATTTCTTGTTAATGATAATGTGGAAAGACAGTAAACCTTGTAATTTTAGCAAACATGTAATAAGAGTATTTGTTTTTAGATTGTTTGTTACATAGCTTGATAATGATAATGTGGAAAGACTGTAACCTTGTAATCCAAGCAAACATGTAATAAGAGTATTTGTTTTGAGATTGTTTGTTATGTAGCTTGATGGATTGACTAAGATGATTGCTTGCCTTGGTTATTAGGTTCATCTGAGTATCTCTTCCCTTTTAATCTCCAGGGTCCAGACATCTTTAGTCTGTATATATAAAATTCAATGCTAAAAATTTGAAAAACTGTTTCTGACCTGGGTGGGCCATACTTGCAAACTATTGCAATTATCTAATGGGAATCAAAGTCTGGATGATTGGCGTTTTACATGGTTCATCTGGTACCAGTGAGGGTTATCTTTTAGTTCTGACCCTGTGGAAGCTATTTCCCTGTTAATGAACAAATATGAAAAAAATTTGCCACACTGTTGTGCAATTTATTTATATTTCTCTTTTAGGTGGAGTAGTGGTTAAGGTCTAATAATCCACCATATATATTCAGGTGTGAATCATTTTCAACTTACCCACGCACCTACGACTTGCTTCATGCCTGGTCAGTCTTCTCACAGATCGAGGAGAGAGGTTGCAGCTCAGAGGATCTGTTGATTGAAATGGACCGGATGCTAAGGCCAGAAGGTTTTGTGATCATCAGAGACAAACCTTCTGTCATAAATCATGTGCGTAAATTCTTGGCTTCTTTAAAGTGGAACAGATGGTCTTCTGAGGTGGAACCTAGCACTGATGCTCTCTCCACAAGTGAAGAAAGAGTTCTAATTGCAAGAAAAAAATTATGGGAGGAAATTTCTGAGCTGTAAATCTGCCCACTTCAGTGGTACATAGTTCCTGCTTCAGTCTTGGTGGAAAGTTAATTGACTTTTGTCTTGTTGGGTTCATGATGACATCATTAGATTTTCGGGATCAGTTCTCCATCTGTATGTGCTTGCAGAAGTGCATGTTTGTCAAAGGTCTAAATGATACATTTGATCCTGCTATCATCTGCAGGATGGTCCCGTTCATACTTCCAGCCCAAAAACATGAGCTCTTGTTTTAGAATATGCAGATGCAATATAGATCATCCTGTGTTTTTTGAGTTGGGAACTTTTCAATGTTACGAGAACCGAGATAGGATTTAATGGTACCCCGGACCATATACAACTTCTCAAGGGTTTGACCTAGAAAATTTGGAAGGTCTATCCAGTTTGATTTATATTTTATTTTTTGTTTAATTTGTTTGACTCAATATACAACAGGCATGGCATCTTCACTTTGGACGCCAGTCAACATATGAATCAGGATGCCTTTTCACTTCATTCGGGTTGTGCACAAGTAATAATCATAGTCGATCTTTGAGACCTGAACTTTGAATTCTCTATGATGAAAAGAATTTGAACTCGAACTCAATAATTTTATCCTTGAGAAAGAAAGCATTCATCAAGTTTGTTGAGGTGGTCCTTACCTAAAATCCTTTGATGATTAATTTAGATTTGATTAGACATTAAAGTATTTGAGATATTTATATATTTAATGATCTTATTTTTCTTACTTCGAATGAGGATAAGGCTTATTTATAGTATATTTGGTGGTGATAATTGGAGTCATTTGATTCAAGTACAGTGATTTATACATGTGGTGGTTAGTTTGGGTCAATTATTAAATTTCATTTGAGTCGGTTTTAACCTGCGCAGAAATTGTCTTGTCTTATAATTTTTCTATATTTTATGGGTTGTTTAGCTCTTTTTCGATAATATCATTATTAGTACACATCAATAGTCTGTAAAGAAGCTTTTCCGAAGTTAATCGAATGTTGGACGGAATTTATTTTAGAATGAAGTAGCTCCTTTTGTCTAAATCATGTTGGCTGGCCACCCCAAACCTTTGACAACTTGAAACGTGTGTGTTCTTCTTGTTGTCTACCCATGTGATTTTCCTTGATTTTCCCTGTTGGATCTGACCTGCACGATTAAAACCCGTCCTTAGATATTAATGAAGGAAACATGTTAGATAATAGACATCCTAATAAAGTCGGTTAGCCAGATAATGTTATCCTCATCTTGATTCATAAAAAATGTGATTCGACAGGAAGTGTGATGGATTATGGATTAATGTGTAACTTTGAACAAAATGGAACAATTTGCTTACCAAACACGAGACAATTGGATCTATACGAACACATTTTTCCACTATTTATTTTTTTAATATCATTAATTCGATGAGTGTTTCATAAAAAAATCATTGAGGAAAATCTATATTACCTTCTCAATCTTACTAAAAAATAATTGGCTAAGTAAGAGGGTGTGTGGATGAGTTTATAAGTTTTTGAAAATATTTTATAAGTTATTTAAGAGGTCATAGCTTTCAAAAAGTATTTTGTATTTTTTTTAAAAAAAATTATAAGATCTAAAAAAAAATATTTAATAGCTTATAAATTTTAAAAAAAATACTTTCATGCTAACTTATTTTTAAAATAAGATATTATTTTAACAAACTCTTTTAATTTTAATATTTTTAATTACGAAACTGTCATTACTAACATTTTAAAAGTTCTATAATTTATTTTATCCAAACACTTCAACAACATATTTTTAAAATTAGATCCAGCGTTTTATAAGTTTCAAAAATATTTTATAAGATATAAAAATATATAAATTTTTTTAAATAAATTTAGCCAAATACGCTAGAAATATTGTTAAGGTTCTTCTGAAGAATAGAGGTTAGAAATATCTATAGAAAATAATCTTATTGAGATATTACTTCTCCAATCACTGTCATGTTTGTGCTTTCAGAGCTTTGTGCTTCTGTGAAACTGAATGAATGAATTGGGGGGAAAAAAAAGAGAGGAAAGAAAACGGAATTTTGAAGGAGTTTTTCTGGGCTTGGGCCGATTAGTTACACCAGGCCTATTTTTAAGCCCATTACTGCAGCCCATCAGTCGAAGGCTGAGGCACGTGTTTATAAATGCGATTTTCCCGCTAATCCTTCTTTTAACCGCAGCAGAAAACGATTATTTACCACAGTATATAATATTAAATATAATTTACTCGTTCTTTTTTACGACAAATTCTTTGACGAATTTACGTAAATTTTGATTTGATCGGCCTCGATTCGCACTTTTCAGCATTGAGAACGAAGAATGCAATGACTTCTGTTCAAAAAAGCGAATGATTTGAATTTCGCGCCATCGCCATTTCCGGATAGTTTGCGAGATTTTTCTCCGAGATTTTCAAATTGAGAGTTCCGATTATGGATTCTGAAATGGTTGCTGCGCTGAGAAACAGCGACGAAAATCACTTTTTATCTCGATCGAATGGTGACTCAGAGCGAACTCCACTCAAGCTTCCGTTTATAATTGGTAAATTCTGCTCAAGTCCAATGTTCCAATGTTTCGTCAATCATAAATTTCAATGTACGTAAAATAATATTAGCAATATTATTGGAGTTTTGGTTAAATTGAAGGTGTTGCCGGTGGGACTGCATCAGGCAAAACAACTGTTTGCAATATGATTATCTCGCAGCTCCATGATCAACGGGTTGTTCTTGTCAATCAAGTAATTTTTTTTAATTGCTTCTTCATGTATCATTGTCAAGATTATTTTCCACAAACAAACTCGATGTATTATCATGATATCTTGCATATGTTTTAATATTTATTTGTATGAGCTAGTTGGAATATCTGTCAGCCCTCTTGTTGCACATATCTTGGGGGTGAAAAATAAAGAATCAGTGTTGTTACTAAAAACTTCTCTTTTTGTCCCCCAAATGATTGTGTTGGTATTTTCAGTGTGAAATTAGTTAATATTAATGCCACAGAGGGCTGTCATGTAAGCGTATAAATTTCCACCTGAATGGATCTAATTGTGGGTAAATAGATGTTTAGTATCTCATTGTTTTTCCCAGAGCTAATTTGGGTTCTTTACACTTCCTTAAATTTTATTTTAAACTTGAATTCTCACGAATGTAGTTTGATGATTTGCATATATGATATAACTTGTTCACCTTCTGAATTATTGAAGTATGTTGTCTATAACAATATTGTTCTGCTGATTTAGTGCAGTACTATGTCATCAACTCTGGCAGTTCCTTACTGCACATTTCATGGTTTAGAAATTTGATGTTCTTTATCATTGTTTTGATTACATTAGGGACCTACTGATCTGCAGAAATAGAAGAATCACAGAAGGGCAAAAGAATGAAACTTTCGCAACAATTCCTAGTGATCTGTTTTTTATTGATCATTCATCCTTCCTAACCCTATTATTTATCGACTTCATCTGCTCCATTTACACTCAAGATAGTACCAGTGTATTCTCATTTTGTTCTTGACTGAAGCTTGTGTTATACATTGAAGAAAATATGACGGTCACATGGTATGTGATTTCTAGGATGCATTTTATCGATCCCTGAGTAATGAGCAGTTGCAAAAAGTCAATGAGTACAACTTTGACCATCCTGGTAAGCATATTCAGGAATTCTCAATGCAGACATATAATTCTATTATATGATCTCTTCATTTCACTGGCATACTAATCATAGCTCCATGGAGCATATACATGCTCTTCAGATGCCTTTGATACAGAGCTTCTGCTTCATGCATGGAAACACTAAGACTTGCAAGAACGGTTAGCATACCGAATTATGATTTCAAGACCCACAAAAGCATTGAACCAGCCCGCGTGGTACTTACTCAAGCTTTTCTTGTTATAATCTTCATTGAAAGTCAAATTTTCCAAGTGAATCTTCACGTAACATGAAATCACTGGAAAAGCACACCTTTACTAAGTATCATGTTTCTTTCAGAGCATATAGTTGCATAGTCCTATCCTCTTGGTACTTTCTATACATATCCTCTTGTGTAGTGTAACATCCATCAACAAAGCAGAAGCAGATTGCTACTTATATTTTGTGAAACAGATCATGTGGCCTTAGTTTCAAATTGTTACATGACATCTTCTCTTGAGGGTCAAGTAGTTGTGTTTAACATTCCCCAGTTGGACAAGGTTATTACATGTCGGTCCTCCATTGTAAGCATAAAACTGTAGATTTTTTAGGTAGTAGACACTTAGACAACATGTAGCGGTGCCCATATCCAAGTCTATGTAATGCTGACTTTGGACTGAGCATCACCTTACCAATGTTATAATAAGCTCAAGCACAATATCTTCATTTCTCATAATCAGATTTGTTGGAATTCTGTAGGTGAATCCCTCTGATGTCATAATTTTGGAAGGAATCCTTGTTCTTCATGATTCTCGTGTACGTGATCTTATGAACATGAAGATCTTCGTTGATACAGGTTCCTTGCTTTTAGCCTTGTTTCGCTATCATCCACTAAAAATCATAGGTACAGGGTTTGGCATATAGCTTTGTCAACCAGTTAGTTCCCTATCGAAGGACGTGTGTTTTATCATTATCTTCTATAAAAGATAAGAACTAAAAATCATAATCCGTTCCTTTTCCAAGATGAATAGTCATCCTGTTTCCAACCATTGCACCCGGTTTAACTTCTATTTTTGTTCCTCCAGCATTACAGAATATAAATGCGCCTGTGATTTGATGAAGAATCAATGATAACCTGGTAAATGTTAAAATTTGGAGGTTATTTTTCCAACAAATCTGACTCCAACAGGCTGTGAACAGACTAAATTCAAATACCGAGCTTTGTTTTTGAATGTTGATTTAGGAAACGTTAATCAAATGGTCAGCAGTTTCCACTGCTTTATAACCATCACTAATATTTTACTGGTGCAGACTCTGATCTGCGTCTTGCAAGGAGGATACAGCGTGATACTATCGAGAGAGGCAGAAATGTTGAGAATGTCCTTGACCAGGTTAGTATTATACTGCTTTTATTGAGTCACTTTCGCCCCTCTATCTCTCTTTGGGTGATTATTTGCATATTATCTTACTCTGCATAGTTACACATTGTCTCGGATAATGCAAGTTTTTTTGTATGCCAAACTGCACAATACTGTAAGGAGGTACTGAATTTAACAGGGTTCTGAGTGCCATACTAACTTGGTTCTGTTGATAAAATTGGTGGATTAATAGGTAATTCATTTTTCTGTTGCATGTGTTTTGTCGGTAGATGGACAAGTTGTCTGGAACAGAATCTCTTATTCCTCTAGCCATCTCCCACTTTCAAATATTTACTGCATGAAAAGAATGCCTACACTCTAGTTGTTTCCATCTGCCACTATATTCAGTCCTGTGATGGCAGTGTTTCTATTAGAGCTAACAAGTACAGTGTATTTGCAGTATGCTAAGTTCGTAAAGCCAAGTTTTGAGGAATTTATACTTCCATCAAAGAAACATGCTGATGTTATAATTCCTCGAGGAGCAGATAATGACGTTGCAATTGACTTGATAGTACAGCATATTCGTACGAAGCTTGGCCAACACGATCTCTGCAAAATATATCCGAATGTTTTTGTTTTACATTCAACATTCCAGGTATTTTCACTTTTGTTTTGGATCCTGTAATTGGATTGGGTTTTTGAAATAGAAAAGAGTAAACTTGATTAAATAAAATATTTTGTTTAGATACGGGGAATGCACACGCTTGTAAGGGACGCAAAAACAACCAAGCATGATTTTGTTTTCTATGCAGATCGGCTCATTCGCTTGGTATATCAGTTTACAAAAATTGTGTTAAGGTATTCTTATCTGTGCATTTATCACAGCATGGTTTTAATTCATGTTCTAGGTTGTGGAACATGGTCTTGGCCACCTTCCATTTACTGAAAAACAGATCATTACTCCTACAGGTAATTAACTTTAGAGCTTTATTTGCTATGATTTCCCAAGCAATGGTTGCTTATTTCCAAATTTTACACCAAAACTTGACATTTCTTGATTCATGAATATTAGTCACTAAGTATTTGACATTTGACCTGACGATGTGGTTTCTACACATGGTAACGGAGGTGTTATGCCTCACACCTATCAGGCTCAGTCACACAGTTCATCTAAAGTGTGTTCACTATGAGCCTCCACCCACACCTCTAAAAAGGAGGTACATGTGGCAATAGAGCGTTCAGGGGAGTTTTGCACTGTATTACTTCACAGACTTCCGGCTTTCTGCAATTTAAACCTTCTTAGCAGAAAGGCAGAAAGTTTGTGTCATTACATTTACTTCCACTACACCTCTAAGGGTCTCACCCTTAGACTTACTCTGAAGAATCTCTCACTTGTAGTCTTCAGGAATTATGAATTTAGCTAACACTGCTTTCTTCCACCAAAAACTCTGATAATATTTTTTTAATCATTAAAATTAAGACTCAATGTTGCTAGAATAACTTCACCTACCCCTTCATCTGCCTGCAGGATCCGTATATTGTGGAGTTGTTTTCTGCAAAAGATTGTGTGGTGTCTCAATCATTAGAAGGTAATTATCTCCATTAGGGACGAAGATGTGGACAAACTTGATACCTAAGATATATTCAGCACTTCACTTTATTGTATATTGTTTATGGGCAGAGGGGCGGTTCAATAAGTCCACACTTTTTCATGGTCAAGCTTTATAGATTAGTGAAGCATCCAACACGTTATTTTATTTCCATTTGGCAACTAAGTATCCACATAGTTATATCAATGCATGAATGGGTGGATAGATCTCTTAGTTATCCAATTACTTGGAAAGCATACTGTCAGTTATCTGAGTCATTCAGAACTTGGAGAAACAAATCACTGTAATTGTGATCATTGGAAATTTTTTGAGATTTTGCGGGTTAAATTGTATTGTCTCCATTATCTCTGTGCTCGCTTATATCCCGAGTTTTCTGGCTCCAGTGGGGAAAGTATGGAGAATGCGCTGAGAGCGTGTTGTAAAGGTATCAAAATTGGCAAAATCCTAATCCACGGAGAGGGTAAAAATGGTCGGCAGGTTTGTGGAGCCAACTATAAGTTTTACTTGTCTCACAATTCTCACCTCTTTTACATTTCTCATTGCTGCAAAAAATTGCCGCAGTTGATCTACGAAAAGCTACCATCAGATATTGCAAGTCGCCATGTGTTATTGCTCGACCCTGTTCTTGCCTCAGGTATTCAATGAACCAGACCTGAAATAGACATTCCATAATCCTTGTCTAAAGCCCTTGAACAATGATCAGGGAATTCTGCCATCAAAGCAATTTCTGTGCTGCTCAACAAGGGTGTTGCAGAATCCAACATAATTTTCCTGAACCTCATTGCAGTGGGTTAACTATATGCATTTTGACATTGTTTAGACTCTGAAAGAGCTACAGGCATCAATTTCTACAATATTCACCCATGATTAAACTATGCAGGCTCCCGAAGGAATACATACCGTCTGTAAGAAATTTCCAAGACTCAAAATTGTAACATCAGAGATAGATACAACACTCAACAAAGATATGCACGTGATTCCAGGGATGGGCGAGTTTGGTGATCGCTATTTTGGGACTGGCAGTACTCAGCATTCCTAAACCAAGAGAGATACGGATGCAGTATGACTTCGATTGCCCAAAATCGTCCTCTTGTTCACCTTATTTATAGCAGCATACTTCATCCAAAGTGAAAAAGAAGATTAAAGAAAAACATCACATTATTGGAATTTTGGTAGAGTTAATTATCATATATACATTTTACTGTTTTGTTCATCCCACAACAAAATTTGATCATGGCAAATAAATCAATTTGTGAGGTACCACACTGACTCCAGTCCCCTGCTTTTGTCATGCAACCTATTTGGGTATTTGGGTTTTATCCAAGTATGACTGTGAACCGCTACATTATACATGATAATGTAAGCATTTCGCATTATGACATTGTCAACGCACAAAACAATTGGATACTACACACCCAATTGGATACTACCAACATGGATGGCAAGGAGTTAACATGCCCCCCCCCACCCCACCCCACCCAGCTGAACATTTTGCTATCCCTTGAAGCAGACAACCAAGCTCTCACTAACAAAAATTGAAAGCTTGCTAAGAGCATCTATCAACAGATATTACTCATTAATAACTGAAATTACTTCAGAAAAATAATCTCATACAATTCTTCACAATTAAAATATATCTAGCAAACAAAATTCATTGTTACTTAAAAAGAAAAAAGAAAAAAGAAAAACAGAAATGGCAAGTACAATGATGAATATCCTTTTTTACTCTTTCTTCTGATGATTTAAGTCCCCTTATCCTGCAGTGGAAACGTTGAGATGTATATTTTGCAACTAAAACAGGGGTGAACACATCTGCACTTGGTTTTGGAGCTCAATTGCTAAATGTTATCATGCAACATTGGTCTTCTTTTTCTTCTTCCTTGAGGCAAAGCTACTAGGTCCAATTTCTAGAGACATTCGCTTTGTCCTGCACGTTGAAACAAACAATAAAATGTATGCCATAGAAGTCGTTTCATGCTCAAATTGCGCAGACGTCGAGAAAATGAAAATCAAGGACAGTTATCTAGGTGCCCTGCCACTTTTCTGTTCCAGTCATCACCTAAGTCTACAGTTAAAATGGGAAATTAAGAAAGTGAACATACTGTTTGGATAGCTCCCCAGTTTCATGCTTAGCCTCTTCAGCTCCTGAACCTGGTACAAGAAAAATGGCATTACAAGCATTAGATTCTCATGAATTCATCAATTCCAGTAGGCTGAAGTCTTGCAACTATCAGATACAATTTAGAGCTACTAATGAAGAACAGATTTTTTTTATTGATACACAAATGAAAGTTTTAAGATGCAGGGATTAATTGCGTCTTTCCGACATGGTGTACACCTTTGCATGAAATTATTTTGTTGATGGAAGTTGACAATGAGAAACGATAATGCAATTTGCATTTGCCTAAGCAGCATCAACTGCACAGGCTAAAATTTGAAAATTCTGTACAATGCTTAAACGTTTAAGAATCACTTGTTTGTGTTTCTCCAAAACAATCTCATTCTCAATTCATTCTCCTAAAACACATCCAAACAGATATTACGTTCTCCAATATATTTTCCTCCTAATACATTACATTTTCCAATAAATTAATTATCTGTTCATTCTCCCAAAACACACAAAACACATCCAAACATTTCCCGAGAGTTTCCTGTAATGGCATCTGTTAAAGCATATTGTATTGCCTAAGCTTCAAATTTCTTCAGCATTAGCCATTCTTTTAAGTGTTTTCATGTGATGGATTTTCAATGACCCTTACCTCTCACACAAGATGCTTTTGACATTATAAAGATAAACCTACTTTGAAGACATACCTTCTTCACCAGCATCATCAGTCTCTGGTCCTGACTCCGAACCAAAGCCCCATCGATCACCCCCATCATCGTGGTCCCAACGTTCCCCAATAGGAGGCATCCAGAAGTCGGCTTCATTTTCTGAATCACTACTCTTGCCTGTGGAATCCCTTACTTCATTGATAATTTCATCAACATGTTCCTCCTCTTTCTCAATCTTCTTCTTCTTCTTCTTCTTCTTCTTCAAACTACCATCTTCATTTTTCTTCTTTTTTTTCTTCACTTTTACCTCGTCCTGCTTGTCCATTGTCCCATTTGGCATTTCTTTTTCAGCCTCCTTTTTATCTGTTTACATCATGAATACACATGAACTCAAACACATCCAACTATTACACCTATTTTACTTTTAAAGAAAATAGTCCTAATTCACAAGGTTTCTAGGAAATTTCACTAGACAAACCTAACACGTTGAGAAAACGCTTCCCATTTATATGCTTCCATATATGCTCCTCCGACTTATTAATCGTAACTCCCGTTAATCTGCATATTAACTTGGAACTGCAACAACACAAGCAAAAATTAAAATCTTCCAATTTTCAATTCAACCACAATTCCGCAAACCCTATCATTATTTTGGACCTGAAATGGTAGACATGTTCTCCTTCATTAGGTTTAAAACGAAAACACGAAAAAAACATTAAATAATTTACAATTGACGCTTGTATAGATAAAAAAGAAACTAATACAATTTGATTTTGAAAGCTTCTGCTTTTCTTCCCTTTTCACTTTCCTCGGCTAAATCCTTATTCCAAACAGATGCATAAGCCCCTTTCCACAAAAAAAAAAAAACTCAACTTTTTTTTAAGGAATTCAGAATTGCCTAAAAAGAAGAAAATAAATTACCGAGAAACGGGGTCCTGTCGGAACATGTTGAGAGGAGGCCTATTGCGGGCCAGGGCGGAGTCGATGAGGCCCAGCCGACAGTGCTTGGACTCGGCATAGGAGTCTGTGGCGTGGGCTGGCAGCTCGTGGCCAGTCTCCACGCATTTGAACCGGCCGTTTTCCAGCTGCTCGAATGCCGGCGCGCCTAGTAAATTGTGCCCTTCCTTCTGCTCGCTGGGCTTAGGGTTTTCTTCTCCTTTCTTCTTCCCCATTGCATACACTCCAAACTCCGTTTTAGGGCTAGTAGTACATATACCAATTGGATCCTCTCCGTTTCTCCACTGCGATTTTATAAAGTAAAAGGGCAACAGCGACTTTTACGGACAGTAGATTTTAACAGGACGATTTTTGGCAACATACTAGGATGGATTGGCCTATTGGGCCGAATCTGTAGTCAACATTTATATTGGATAAATTTGAAAGATATTTTTCTATTTACTCCAAAAACTAATATTTTAGATAAATATGAAAAGCTGAATGCAATGGTACCTAGGCTAATATCAGTCTAAGTTAAAATTTAAGCCGCCATTTAGGAAGTTTTATTACTAATTGAGCTTGGCCCGTAAATGACGGGAGTGTGGGCTTGTTGGCCCAATTGATATTGCAGTTTATATTTGCTATATGCTACAAATATTAAAAGAAAATGACGGAGATTTTGAATTTGTTTTGGACGTCTTGGAATAAGTATTTTGGGAGAATGTGTTTTTTTCAAAAAATGTATTGAAAAATTATGTATTAAAAGGTAAATATATTGAAGAAAGTAATATATATTTGAATATTTTTTGAGAGAATAAATTGATAATGAAAATAAATTTTTAAAATGAAACCAAACATTTCCTTAGTGTTGGATCAGACAACAATCTTATGGTGCATTTTTCCTTCATGTCATAAAAAAAAGATGTTAATTTGATTGCCCGTTTGGGTTATATCTGTGTTTCATATAGTCATATATGTGCCTTTTTAAGCACAAGTCAGCTATTAAAGCAGCTCAATAGAGAGCCTACTTTCTTATGCAGTGTTTTTGAAGTGAAGAGCATGTTGAGGTGAGCAACCAAAAAAGTAAAAGTAATTTCTGAAAAGAGCTAAAATAACATGCAAGACTAACACATTTTAGGAGAAGATGATCTAGATGCTAATTAATCAAGTTTGACCTATGTAATGCAAGGTTCTCCGTGACAAGTAATGGGCCTTGAGTCCAAAATATGCCCAAAAATAAAAATTAATAGCAAATTCAAAAAATTAAATTCAAGAGGTCCATTTAAATTATGGGTCAAGATAAATATTTAATTCAATAAAACAAGTTCAATAAAATGATTTAAAAAGATTCATATAATAAATTCACCACACAATAGGCCTAAAAGATCCATTTAGTGCATGCACTACTCCATACAGGATTACACCCTATAATCTTACAACTATAAATATCCCCTCATTTTATAATTAGAAGGGAAGCAATCAATTAAACTTTAAGTACTCTCTAGTTTTTTATTTAATTCACTTACTGAACTTACTAACTTGAACGTTGAAGGATTTTCGTCAAACTATCCGACACCTCTAACGTTTGTTCGTGATACATGTAGTGATTCACTAATTTCTCACTTCCACAGCCCTGCAATTCTACAATACATCAGTTTTGCAGCTCATCAACATTACAAATAAAATGTGGTACCATATCAATACGTATTAAGATTATCCTAACATTTATAGGATAAATTTATATGCTTTCAAATAAAATAAATTTATGATTATTTTTATCGTGAGATAGATTTGGATGATGAAATTTTTATTTTTACACAACAATTACAGCCTTTTTATTAATTGTTTCCTATATCACAGTAACTGATATCCTGCAACAATTTATTAGAAATATTTTGTATTTTCATGAAGCACAATAATATAAAATAATGATCATTGATTTTCAAAAAAAATATAAAGAACTTAAAAAAGGCTAGGACTCATACTAAAGTAAAGTGATCATTCAGGAAAAATTTAACCAAGAGATTCGCTTAACATAGTTGATCGAGTATCACTAATCTAATCAAAAAAGAGAAAAAAAAAAAAAAAACTATAGGACAAATTAGCTTAAACCCAAGTAATATCATCACAACATAATCTATAATAGCAGAGTAGTGGTTGAAAAATGGCAGTAGACCTTGCTGAATTGAAACCCAATAATATCAGCATTTCAATTAAAACTCAAATATTCATAAATCATTATCCAAATATTCAATTACTAAATTATCATAGCATGAACATCAACTATTCAAAAATTAAAATATAAGCTCTTAAAAAGGTGGCAATGGCGCGGTGGCGGTGTGGCTAATCAAATAGTTGAATCAACCCCAACTTCATTATTTCTATAACAGAAAAAAAAAAAAAAAAAGAGAGATAAGTTATAAAATAAAATATAATCAACATATGAACAGTAAATGAAATTAAATAAACAACAATCATAAAAAATAAAAACGACAACTTCCTTTCTCAATCAAAATGATAAAGTAGAGACGATCACTAAGAGCCAGCATTTATTATGATCAAAGCAGTTTGCCATAATTCAAGAAAAGGGGTTTGAACAGAATGAAAATAGAATCTGACCGTCTCTCTATTACCCCCAATTTAATAGGAAAATTTTGTCACAACTCTCCATTATATTATTCATATAATGCATATATTATTCAAGTCAAACATAGTCTTACATATCCTCTTCGTTACATACAAGTTTTCATGAAGATGAATAGTGTCAATGAAGGTATCTAAATCACATATTACATAAAACAACGAAACTACAAGTCGAGACAGTAGCCCGTTTGGGCTGCTTGGAATCAAGAAACAATAAATTTGTCATTTACAGAAATCTCATGCTTACTTTCAACTTTTACAATTTTTGGCTGAGGAAAAGAAAAATCAAATACCAACACTGGAACTTAAATATAAAAGAATTAAAAGCATGATAAGAGACTAGAAAGTAAACGACAATGAACGCCCACATTTGTTATTAAATACACAAGCAGCTTTCTTGTATGAAGGTTGGGGATTCCTTGAGAAGAAATGACATTCCCACAAATTGTAAAAGTTGAAGTACTCATAACACTTTGTAGGTGGAGTAAGCATAAGTAGATCAAGAAGTATTTATTCTACTTGTTGGCCCAATATCATCCACCAATGAGTGCCAAATAAGGTTAAAATCTGCAAAAAGAGATTGAGCATGAAACAAAAGAGAGGATTTGTTTTATTATATTTTAAGTGATTTATATTAAAAAAATAAAAAAATTGAGTATGCGTTTCATTTTCATATCAAATTTCTCTGTTTTTTTTTTTCCTTTTCTTTTTGTGGCCTGCCCAGGGATACTTTTCATAAAGGGGTAGGAGATTTGTTATATGTCCTCGTTCTATTTGTCATTTTCATTCATGGACTCAACTTCGCGAATTTTGATTGATATTATGATTAGCACTTTCAATTCGAAGTCACAGCACTGATTAAGTCGAATAAATGGGATGAGAATATAACATAAATCAAGATAAAGTAGGACAAATTCCAAAATTATTTAACAAATATTAGATCTGGTGTTAGGAGTGATGACCACCATGTTGAGTGACTTTGGATATTCAAACCACTTATCAGACTGCTGCGGATTGTAGTCTTTTTTTCAAGGAAGGAGTTTAAGCAGAAAACTCGTACCAAACAAACTGCAGCAGAAAAGAACATAAGAACAAAGAACTGGAGCAAGAATAATGCCACTCCCATTGCTTAATATCCGGACATAAAAGCCAAAATCTCAAAGAATCACCACACGTTTTTGGCATGAACACATCCGGCTTTTCCTCTTCTTCTCCTTACTTAAATCCATATTTCCAAAGCCAAAATTATTAAAAAATCGCGACAAATATTATTTACTCTGATATAATCATTTTTATGTAAACAGTAATGGACAATGCCAGAGTTGTGTTTGTTACTGTTGTATTAGTTTCACTGGCCTCAAGTACCGGGGGAAGATGGATTCCTGCAGCCCCACCGTGTGATTTTCCAGCAATTTACAACTTTGGCGACTCAAATTCAGACACTGGTGGGATATCAGCAGCATTTTGGCCTACTCCTCCACCGTATGGAGTAAGCTACTTTGGAAGGCCTGCTGGAAGAAATTCTGATGGCCGTCTTATCATAGACTTTATAGGTACAAGTTCTCAAGAACCCTCTATGTAAAAATAATTTTGCCTCAAGTGATATGATGTGCTAATAATGTATACGAGCCATATTTGTGCAGCTGAGCACTTGGGACTGCCATATTTGAGTTCCTACCTGGATTCAGTAGGCACAAATTTTAGGCATGGTGCAAATTTTGCTACCGGGGGATCAACCATTCGTAGGCAGAACGAAAGCATATTTGAGAATGGTTTAAGTCCCTTCTCACTTGATATCCAAACTATTCAATTTTATCAATTCAAGTCTCGAACAAGTGAACTATATCATCAAGGTGATCATCCTAACAGCCATAAAAATTCAGGAGCATATTATTAACCAAATTCTACTTTACTTTGTTGTTTATAAGAAATGACTTTTTTCCGATCAATTTTCAGCTAGAAACCCATTCGACAAAAGTAAACTCCCGAGGCCTCAAGAATTTTCCAGGGCTCTCTACACATTAGATATTGGCCAGAATGACTTGTCGCTGGTTTCAGAAACCTAACTATGCCTCAACTTCGGGCTGCAATTCCGGATATTGTTAATCAATTTGCTGCAGCAGTTATAGTAAGTTTATGTAGGAAACAGATTACATTTGTTTGTAGCTATCTTTACTGAGTGTTGCAAAATTAATTTTGCAGCGTTTATATCAACAAGGGGCAAGGGCCTTCTGGATTCATAATACAGGGCCCATTGGATGTTTGCCAGCAGCCACTATATATTTCAAAAATCCCAAGCCTGGTTTCTTTAACAAGTATGGATGCATTAGCAGTCATAATGCCATGGCTGTTGAGTTCAACAAGCAGCTTAAGGCTAGAGTGACCACATTGAGGGTGGAGCTTCCGCATGCTGCCCTGATCTACGTAGATATCTACTCAGCAAAATATCACTTAATCAGAAACGCAAGAACCTATGGTCAGTAGAATTTAAGCCATCTCTCGATTTTCCTGCAAAATATTGCCCGTTATAAAATTTATCATATAAATGCTTCATTCCTTTGATTCTTGATATACAATAGTATGTGGAATCAAACATTTGGCAATGGTTGGCCAAGGAAAGTAGAAAAGTGTCTGCAAGAGAACAGCATGATTTTGGTGACCTTTTGAATAGATGCCCTTTAAAAGCCATAAATTCTGGCCATTTTTATGCTGCTTTGTTGGACAGGATTCAGGGACCCCTTCAAGATATGCTGTGGGCATCACAAGAATAACGTTCATGTCTGGTGTGGGCAAAGACTAATGATCAATGGCTCGAACATATTCGGCGCTGCTGTGGCTCTCCAGCGACATGTATAAGCTGGGATGGAGTGCACTACTCTCAGGCTGCTAATCAGTGGATTGCCAATCACATACTAAATGGCTCATTTTCTGATCCTCCAATGCCCATTTCTCGAGCTTGTCTTGAGCATTGAGCATGTGTAATCCACATCCTAGCAAATGTCCTGGAAAAATGACAATTACTGTTTATTATTATGTGTATTAGTTCAGCAACAAACTATGTGTATGCATGCTCCAGGACGAGCACTTTCACGAATGGATCATGCTAAAGTTTCACATCATAGGGTCAAATGCAATTTATACCCTCTTTGAAACAGAAAAATTACTCCTCCCCCCCCCCCCCCCACCCCAAAAAAAAAAAAAAAAAAAAAAAACATGAACAAAATTATATAAAAAAAAAACAACAAAAACAAAATGCCCTTCTATGCTTTATAAAAAGAGGCATATTACACCCAGTGTGATTCACTCAAGGTGTTGCGAATGGTTATGGTGTTTTGGTTCCTTTTTTTATTACAACAATCAATTTTTATTGACATCAAGAATACACAATAAGTACCTTAGAATATACAATATTTATATATGTTAATATATATCTTTATTAAACCTCACTTCATAATAACCATTAGATCTTCTTGATGGAGATTAGTGGTCCAAATTTAAAACCTTATAATTAATTTCAATTTATAATAATCATTGGATCTTATATTTGATAGAGGCCAATGGTCTATGTCTAATATTTTTTAACATGTATTTATATATATAATGTGACAAACTCTGCAAGACATCAATTTAATATCTTATAATATACATTTATATACATTATGTGACAAACTCTACAGTATTCATTGTCTTATTTTATAAAAATAGATAGAGCTTATGACAAACGAGAAAAAATCGTCTGAGAATATTTATAATCAATCACTTGACTATTTCATGAATGTTTCTGAATATTTTTAGGGGAACAAACATTTGGGTAGAAGAAAACTAGGCCAACGTTTTCTATGAACTGAACTAGCCAGTGGCTACTAGGAACTAAATTTGAAAGAAGATGAAAGGCTAATGCTATTTGAATTTAGCATGACACAATATTGTTAAATTGTGGCACCATTTTTATTTAGCTTATTTCTTGCTGTTTTGAGGATTTGAGGACCCTTTTGCTACTTATATAAATTTGTTATTCATTATAATTTATTAATTATTGATGGATCTATAATTATTGATATAAAAATGTAATTATCAATTATTTAAAAAAATATAATTAATGATTAATAAACAAACTAAAATAAAATTGAACTTACATATTAAATTGCCTCTCAAGTATAGAACCCTAGAAAATTATTTATTAGCTGAAAGAAATAGTAAAAATAGTGAAGAAGTCCACATTTAAATTCATAAAATGAAAATATTAACAAACTTCATTAAATAGTAAACAATAATCAATAAGCAAAATAAAGTAAATAGTAAACGTACCTGTTAAATTAAACTGGCCTAAGGAGATCCCCCTGCCTGAAAAGAACAAATTGGGAGTATAGACAGACAGTTGATAAAAGTTGATGTAAATATTAAAACACATCATACAAGAATGTGGTAATTATTAATAATAGGAATAACTAATAAGAATAAACAAACACTGGAAACTATTAACTAAAACATATAAGTGTTGAGTTGTCGGTCAAACTTGAATCCCCTCCACAGATCCACCATCCTCCAACATCACCACCCACCAACCTCAAACTCCCGTCGTCTCCCCAGACAGATACTGTGATGGAGCTGTTAAAGATTTTGTTTCTATGGGTTTTTTCCTCTTCAGCTTTAACATTATATGCTGATGAGATGATAAACTTACCACCTGTGGCTACCCTGCAAATACAACTTTGGTGATTCAAACTCGGACACCGGCGGAATAGCTGCTGCCTTTTATCCCCAACCATCTCCCTTCGGTGAGACATTCTTCTATACACCAGCTGGAAGGGCCTCCGATGGACGCCTGATTATAGACTTTATTGGTAAGAAATTTGTCAGGTTTTCTTGCTATTTATAGAGAATTTTGCCTAACCTTTTTAGTAGTTCAATTTAACATGAAATCTTGTTTTCTCGAAGCTGATCACCTGGGGATACCATATTGAGTCCATACCTGGATTCAATAGGATCCAATTACCAGCAGGGAGCAAACTTTGCAACAGGTGGTGCAACCATTCTGCAGCCAAATGAGTCTTGGTTTCAGGGTGGTGTTAGTCCCTTCAATCTTGAAATCCAAGTTGAGCAGTTTACTCAGTTTAAAGAAAGGACAACTTATTTCTATGATCAAGGTATCTATTTATACAGGCCATCAAGAATATATAATATATATATATATATATATATATATATATAACTTATTGTTACTTTAGATGAAACTGATATTTTGTGGGAATGTGACATTCAGCCAAGGAGGAATGTTTTAAGAAAAGGCTCCCAAAACCTGAGGACTTCTCAAAGGCTCTTTTCACACTCGATATTGGACAAAATGATATAGTTCTAGGTTTACGAGATTCGACTTTCGAACTCCTGATGGCAGGCATAACCAATATAGTCAGCCAGTTTATAGTACAAGTCAGAGTAAGATGCACAAGTAATCCATTCTGTGATCCATGTCAATGGCAGGCTGATTTTGATTGAAAATAACCTTCTTCTTTTTCCGAATTCTGGTATAACAAAAAGCTTTTGATACATCATATGTGGCAGAATCTCTATCAGAGAGGGGCAAGGACTTTCTGGATACATAACATGGGGCCAATCGGCTGTTCGCCAGTGGCCCCTTTTAAAGTGCAAGATCCTGTTCCAGGGAATCTTGACGATCATGGTTGTGTCAAGAGCCACAATTACATAGCTTTGGAGTTCAACAAACAGCTTAAGGATCGTATTGTCAAGCTAAGATCAGAGCTTTCTGAAGCTGCAATAATCTATGTGGATATGTATAGGGCCAAGTATGAGTTGATCACCAACTCCAAGAGTCAAGGTGATGATATTTTCTGCAGAATGTGACTTTTGAGTGATAATTTCTACTACTTGAATCATGATTATTTCAAAAAGCTTCATGTCTGGACATTGTCTCTTGCCATCATGATGCATAAACTTTGGTAGTCATAAATACGAGTATATTGATTGTCATGTTCTTCAGAAATAAATTTGCGTTGTTTCTGATTCAAATGAGTACTGAAGAAGTATGTACCATGGCTCAATATTCTAGAAAATTTATCAGTATTCATTGTCTTACTTGATAAGAAAAGACAGGTGTAGAGACTAAGGAAATTTCGTCTGGTAATATTTCAAATCAATCACTTGCTGTTACATGACTGTTTTTCAATATTATATTGGAACAAACATATAGCTGGGTAAAGTCCTCCGACGTTTTCTATGAACTCAACTGGCTAGTGGCTTGTAGGACCTAAATGTGAAAGATGATGAAAGGCTAATACTATTTGAAACTAAGCATGACATAATACTGTTGATAATCTTGTACAAAATCACCACTTCTAATTTGTTTGGTTCTTGCTGTTTATAGGATTTGAGGATCCTTTCAAAATCTGCTGCGGTTATCATGGAATTGGCTATGATGTTTGGTGTGGAAAAAAAGCAAAAGTGAATGGAAGTGAAGTCTTTGCTGGTTCTTGTGCAAATCCTTCCAAAGTCATTAGCTGGGATGGTGTACACTATTCTGAAGCTGCTAATCGTTGGATAGCAAATCGCTTAGTTAATGGTTCGTTGTCTGATCCACCAATCGCAGTCACAAGGGCCTGCCATAAACAAATGTGGATCCTTTGAAGTTATAGAATCTGCCACTTAAACAAGTTAGCATTGTTTAACCATGTAATGAAAGCAAGAATTTTAACAGCTATACAAGTGGATTTATGAAGTGTTACCGTTCAGATACTGTTGAAATGAATTTTGTTTTCTAGTGTGAGCTAACTTGCTGAATGGTTGTTTCCTATGCTAATTTCATGACATAATTGCACATTCACGGACACAAGTACTATGGAAACTATGAGAAACATCTCTTCCTTAACAATACGCAGAAGCATAATTTAAGCATAATTTAACAAGTCATGGTCCTCATGGACTTTTTTTTTTTTTTTTTCTTTTCACAGTACTTTTTGTCTCTAATAATAATTGCGCAGTTAAGCTGTCTCAGCCCATTTTCATCATGGCTTTACCAAATAAGGCAAATTCTTAGTTTCTGGCGCACATATATTTCAAGCCTTGATAAACATATTGCCATCTTACTTCTTCCTGTTACTGTATACATACATTGGCTTTAACACTCATGGCATCATAATACAATGGCGCACTTTTCTTCCCAAAACTAAATTAATGGTGACTTTACATATCCTTTACCTTGCCACTAACAGTTCTTACCAGTAGTTTTCCTCGGTTTTGTGTTGCATTTTCTTCAAAAGATGCCAAGGATGTGAGATAATTATGTTCTTCGGGGAAGATATATCAGCTGAGACACCGAGAAATTTGTTTAATTACTGCATGGATGGAATCTGATGTATCAGAATACATCTGAAAGGGAAAATCTTTAAGAAATTATTGCAACTGCATTACAACTAAAGTTATCTAAACATGGGAGAATGAGATTATAGAAAATCCACCTCTGGATTGACTCGTTGAAATTTGGAACATACTCATTCTCCTTTTACACTACCTTTAGAGCACATTAGTCAGCCCAGCAGATTTCTGTATTAAATACTCAAATCACTTTTATCTCATGAATTGTGTGCTTTTTAAAACCCCCTGGGGTCTATATATATAAGTGATCTGGCTGTCTAATACTCAAGTCTTAGCATTAGAACAAAAGTTTGTACTATGATGGAGTTGTTTAGAATTTTTGTTCTTTGGGCATTATTTCCATTAGCCTTCCTAGCAAATGCTAATGACATAAACTTACTACCATGTGATTACCCTGCAATATACAACTTCGGTGATTCGAATTCAGACACCGGAGGAATAGCAGCAGCATTCTATCCACCAGCATCACCCTGCGGTGAGACCTACTTCCATAGGCCAGCAGGAAGGGCCTCCGATGGGCGTCTGATCATAGACTTTATTGGTAAGAAATTTATTTAACCATTTTTGCTTACTAGATAGCTGTCTCTTCTGTAATCCATCTACTTAGAGATACTTTTAATTTTATTGGATCTAATCTTCCTGTTCATTGTTGTCATGAAGCTGGCCATTTGGGGTTACCATATTTGAGTCCCTACCTGGATTCAATAGGATCCAACTACCGGCATGGTGCAAACTTTGCAACAGGTGGTGCTACCATTGTGCGGCCAAATGAGTCTTGGTTTGAGAACGGAGTCAGCCCCTTCTCTCTTGAAATCCAAGTTGAGCATTATACACAGTTTAAAGATAGAACAGCTTATTTCTACAAAGGTCTACGCAAAACTCTCTGGAAAATATTGCAGTGCCTTAATCTATATCCTTTTCTTTACTTAAATTGATATTTATGATTTTCAGCCAAAAAGAAGTCTTTTAGAAAAAGGCTGCCTAGGCCTCAGGACTTCTCAAAGTCTCTTTACATACTCGATATAGGGCAGAATGATGTCGCTGCAGGTATACGAAAGCTGAGTATTGAACTCCAGAAAGCAGCTCTGCCCAAAATAGTCAGCCAGTTTACAGCACAAGTCCAAGTAAGTTGCACTAGTAAAGTCGAAAGCAATTAACATTATTATTTTCTTTCATTCAAATCTTTTGGTGTACCATATATGTTGTATGACAGAATCTGTATCAAAGAGGGGCAAGGACTTTCTGGATACACAACACCGGCCCCATCGGCTGTTTGCCAGTGGCCACAGTTAAGGTGCAAGATCCTGTGCCAGGGTACCTTGATGAACATGGTTGTGTCAAGAGCCAAAATGACATAGCTGTTGAATTCAACAAACAGCTCAAGGATGAAATGGTCAAGCTAAGATCAGAGCTTTCTAAGGCCGCCATAATCTACGTGGATATGTATAGTGCCAAGTATGAATTAATCACCAATGCGAAGAATCAAGGTGATGATTATTTTCAGCTATGTGATTGATTCAAAATTTTCTGTATATTTGGATCATGATTATGTAAATATTGGCCTTCAATGTGTCTAGACAACATGCCTATTGCTATCATGATGCATGCACCTTATTAGTCTCAACTATGATTTTCATGATGATTGTCTTCTTCAAAGTTGGTCAGAAAAATGCCAAACAAACTACTGTGATTCCAGATTTTGGAAAATTAATTATCAGTAATCATTGTCGTACCCAGTAATAATAGACAAACCTCGTGACTACTGAAAATCTGCTCTTATCTAGAAAATTTTCAATTCACTCGATTATCACATTGTTGTTTAATTAAGAATACTACAGAGAAACAAACATTTAGGTAGATGATCTCCACCAACCCTTTGTCTGAACTTTATCTGCCTTATGCCTAGGGACAAAGTTGGAAATTATAGTTTTGAGGGGCCGACACAGATATTTTGGATCCTATTAACAGGGCAAGTTAGAAATGTGAAGGGGGCAAGGCCAAAATTTTGAATTCCATTTAATTTACATATAAAATTTGATATTATAAACAAGTGAAAGGGGCGACCCCATAGTCCAACCAAACCTGTCGCTCCTCCATCTCTGTTTAAGGCTAACAACAACTAAAATGTGACAGGAGAAAAAAGAATTGTACTTTTACGATTTTTGCATGTGATTTTTGTTGACAACACACTAAATATTACTAGCTTTTAATGAGCATGCTTGTTGCTGTTTACAGGGTTTGAGGACCCTTTCAAAATCTGCTGCGGACATCATGGGATAGGCTATGATGTTTGGTGTGGAAATAGAGCAAATGTAAATGGAAGTGAAGTCTTTGCTGGTACTTGCGCAAATCCTTCTGGAGTCATAAGCTGGGATGGTGTACACTATTCTGAAGCTGCAAACCATTGGATTGCAAACCGTATCATGAATGGATCATTGTCTGATCCATCAATATCAATTTCAAGCGCCTGCCACAGGACATAAATCAAATGTGAATCCTTGAATTGATTACATTGTTTTACCATCTTATGGAACATAGAGGTATAACAGCAGCTAATTTAATTGTGGGTTAACTTGCTTGATGTTCGTCTCTTAAGCTACATTTAATCACAAACATTGCATAATGCAGATTCAATTTTATAAACCCTATTTCACAACACATGGTGACATGACCCACAAAAGACATTGACTATTATTATCTCAGCATCTCAGCTAAGTACAATCTAACATATCAGCCATCAAGTACTCTCTTTTTTCTACTGCTGCAGTACAGTTTTCTTTGGTTTTGAATTATGGCTTTGCCAAGAAGTGAAATTTCTCAATTCTACAGTGGATTGACCTGTGATGCACCCAATCCACTAGTGACCCTTATATTACATGGAAAGTGTGGTTTTTACCATCCATCTCCCTTCATCCAATGGCATTGGATAGACTGCTGTGTTTCAAGCCTTTCTACTATTGATTACCACTCTCAGTCACTTGAGAAGTCAAGCACAGCTTCACTTAATTGTTTGTGGCCTATTCCACATAAATGTTCCATCTTAAATAGAGCACCTATTGCTGAAATTATTCAGGACCAAACAATATAGTATCTCAAAATTAGGAGTTTCTATACACATTCAAGTTTCATATCATTCATTCCAATCCTAGCTATGAAAGTATCGCCCATGGCCGTGCATGAAAGAAAAACCATTATACTTCTAAAATCATTAGGCATAAGAATCCACCCCCTTGAAACTCTTTACAACTATAATTAGAATATAATCATGGACGATATCCTTCCGGAAGAGGAACAACCCTGTGGAATGGTACCAATCGTTGAGGCAAAGATCCATCCTCTTCATCATCATCAAATTCCAAAACATAACTGTCAAAGCCAAAAAATCATTTTTGGGTGGTTCAGAAAAGAATAATAAATAATAACTTGAAAATCTTGAAATGCAACTTTAACTAACTAGAACTTATGGGCATTGTTTTTCATGTCATCTGAAAAAGTAACGTCAAGAAAGATAAGAGAAGTGAAGCTACTTACTCATCAATCTTCCTCTACACCATTGAAATTCACGAGCATCAGGTTATATGTAAAATAAACAATAGTTAGTTTCGCTTTATTTTATTTGTACACACAACCAATAATGAGCAACAAATACCTTACGAGCCTGGACAACGGTTGCTTTATATAGTGCAGTGGTTTCTGGATAAACAGCCAAAACATGTTTTCCAGGAGGAAAGTCGGGAACACTAGAGAGATCACTCCGCTTAGGAAAAGGTATAATATGTGACATAGGCAGCTTGTATTTTCTGAAAGCAGCAATAGAGAGGAAATATGTGGAGTGATTAAGAGTAAATGTTAATAGTCATGCACTCTAAAAATATAAAAGGTAGATCTAAAATCTCTCCTTAACCACTGAGTTAAGAGTGGATAATGAAATAGAATATGTTAGCAGCCCCAAAGTTAAACATCAAACATGTGAAAACTAAATAACAGAATTCGATCACTTCATTTCAGTATTAAACCATCATGCTTTTGACTCAAAAGGATGAATATAAATTTCTAGATAAAGACACAACAGTATATTAAACTGCAACAATTAATGCATGTTGATGGACACAAATGCAGGTATATGCATACGTAAAAATAATGACAAGACAATATACATTAATAGTTTGTAGCAGTGTTTTGATAACCGGTCGGTGACATTCAACCGGTCCGACCGGTAGAATAGCCTGTCCAACTGATGTAATGAAAATTAATTATATTTTTTATTATATTATGTAAAATGGGAATGTAATATACTAATTGTTTAAAAAATAAATAAATAACCAAATAAAAAAATTTCTAACAAAACTTAAAATTCAAATAATCATATACATATAACAAAATACCAAATTTAAGGCTTTAAGCTTCCTTAAAAAATAAATAAGTAAATAAATAAATTGGTTTGACCAGTTCGTAAAAAACGGTTATTTAATACTAACCGGACCGGACCGACCATTGGTTCGGGGTGGGCGGCCCGGACCAGTTCGGAAACATTGGTTTGTAGAACATAATAATAGTTATCAAATCATCACCCATAGAAACATTAACTCTTCTTAATTTCAAATATCCCAATACCTTTTTGTTTATGAACTATGGTAGACAATCACTTGTATCATACAGCATATTCTTTAACAATGACTTTGATACTAGTTAAGAAATATATTAAATGGTTAGTTTTTCACTATTAACTCATCTTTAACTATCAGCAGGTGCAGCTTATATATTTCAAAATAGGATGTAAAGCGTTAAGAATGTCATTTTCAGTCAAAATCAATGTGTTGCCTTCTTTGGGTAGACCCAGCAATTTTTAAGTCCTCTCTACTATTAAGAGAAATTAAAAGAAAACATAATACAATAACAAAACAGAAACAAATCTTGTCGGGAAAAAACTAGATGAAGTTATGCTGTAAGTCGACCTTAATGCTGGGTAATAGAACTAAAATAAGTAAATAAGCAAATCCAGCAAAAAGGATAAGAGAAAGTGCCAACCTCTGCCCAGTGCTCTCTTCATCATCACCTGGTTCCTCGTCCAGGACTTCAAATCTACATAGAGAAACAATTATGAGACTTAAACTGAATGGATAAAACAATGTAGTCACTTAAAAAAATGAAATGGAGTTTGATCTTGATCTTCTGTTTATTTCCCATCTTATATCAATGCCTAATGTTTTTTTCTCAATGTTTCCTGTGAGGATGCAAAAGAGCTTGCCAGTGAAGTTGTTCACAATTGGGAACAACACTTACTGTCTTGTTTCCTTGTCAAAATGGATTACTTTAACCACAAACCATTCATCCTTTCCAGCTTCCTCTTGAGTGATCCGCGCTGCCACCTAAATTATGTGGAAGTTTATAATCAGAAAGATTTGAATCTCCAGCACATATAATTATCGCATTAATATGTTATGTAACTAGAGAGGGAGAGAATATTCACTGTCCAAACAAAGAAAAGGAAAATTGACAGGAGAATTAGTGAGTGGATGAAGAGTGTGAAAGCTGATCACATACTTGTTCACCCTTCAAACTCGCTAGAGACTCTAGGTGACTTCGCATGGACGGAGACAGTCTTGGGACTTCTGAATCAGCCTTCACCCTCTTCTTCTTCTGCTCACTGCCTTCTGTCGTTGATGAAGTTTTAAAGTTATATTGACGAGTAGAGGATGAGATACATGGACAAAAGGTTCCAAAAATGAAATGTGAGTCCCCAATTTAGATATCATCTAATTCAAGCTCAATTTCATTTTCTTATCATCACACCAATGTAAACCTAATACAAAATTATATTGTGCCTCGTGCTATAATTGAAAAGCATCTGCATCACATACTACTTCCTTTAATAGCCTTCACTATTTTGGAAAGCATTCAACCTTTTTTTTTCCACATTCTACTTTATGCATGTTCAAGCAATTGGAAAAGGTAAGTTTAGCAAAATCAGTGGAGATGCTTCAGGGATAAATAAATTAAATATGCCTAGCGCGTAGCCTGACCAAGAGAATGAACTTCCAACTAAGATTAGTTTACAGCTTTGGAAGTCATGAAATATTTTCAACACCACATACACAGAACCAGTACTTCTGTTAAACATTTGCTTGTGGCAGGTGCAAACCTATCCTTCTTCGATGTTGCCCTGGAGTTCCAGAAGGCATTAATGCATCCAGTTGTCCTAACAATTGACTGGAAATACTGCAAAAACAAGGAAACAAAGTAGCTGAGAACAAATATGTATGCATGGTTTAATATTTTTATAAATGAGGAGACCGTGGTGCACAAATTAGAAAGAATGTCAATGATAAACGTGGAGTGTGGTGTCTGTATGTGTGCTAGGGGAAGCAGAGGTTAAGCTTAGCTGAGAGATATTAATACAAGATCAAGACACTAACTTCAGCAAAGTCTCTGACTTAAAGACATTAAGCTGGTAGGAGATTTTGCAAACTGAAACTAAAAATTCAAAAAATCCGAAACATCTTAAATTGGGTACAATTCAAACATACGTCACTTCACTTTCCGACAGCTCTTTGGCTTGAGTATATAACATCTTAAGCCTTGATAATGAATTATCACCAGGCTTTTCAACCACCTCTGGAGCTGCATGCACAAACAAAAAGTGCAAAACATCAAAGAACTTAGAGTTGTTGGCTGATCTATTAAACAAGGTGTAAGAATCAAGAGTCTTATGCCATAAATATGTAATCACTGAAACCAGTGTACGTAAATAGGTAATCATTGTCTTCATAAGAGATTGTATGGTAAAAATTAGTCTTACTAATCCTCTGCATTCGTCCATAAGGTAAGCTACACAGCTATACACATGCAAACCCCCATAGTCATTTCGAACTAAAAATAAGACACGAAATACACCACAAACACACAGGAGGTAATTATTACATGAACCAATTCTGATCATTGTTGGTAATGCACCGTAGGCATGGGATCACGGAATTTTCTCCATCTAAAACATCATTATGGTGCTGCAGTAAAATTTCATGCAACAGATGTATAATAAGTTTCCACTTATATTTATAGTATAATTATTTCCCCATGAACAAAACTCTAAATAAGCTTTAATGTCATAATTCTCTAGTTCCTTAAAACATCCAATATTCCACATGTATAAAAAGACAATTTCAAATCCGCCAATATATTTATCTTAGAAAGGTCAGACTACTAATTACATAAAGCCAATCAATAATCAATTCGAGATTTCCCCTGCACAACTTAGTGGATAAGGATATAAATAAGGTTAACAAATGACCCAAGCTACTACAAATTGATAGTTGAAAAGCTTGATTGAGCTCGACTCATTACTTTACTAAACGAAGCTCGTCTTAGTTCAACTCGAGCTCAATCCAATAATCTAAAAACTATTAAAATAAAGTAAAACATCAAACAATTTGAGCTCTGTTCCGCTCGTCAAAGCTCTTTTTCCAGATTGGCTTGTTCACAATCAATCAAATAAAGTCCAAACACAATTGATTGAAGTTCGATAGAATTCAAAAAAATAGCTTGAACACTGTGGTATTGAGCTTCCTTGCAACCCTACATATAAATACATTGAACTTCATCCAACAGATAAATTCAACAAATGTCAAGTCAAAATAACAACTTTCAATCCCATATGATATGGCAGGAAACGAGATAACAAACAATATGCACACCCATGAATGCCCATGCACCGTTTCTCATCCATAGAAACTCCAAGCATAATGGAGACATGAAAAAGAAGATGCATTCTTTCTAATTCAGAACAATCCCGAAAAAGATAATCCATAATTCTGATCAAGATGACTCAGTAATACATTATTAATAATGTAAAAATAAAACTTAAATATGGTAGACCGAGACTCACTAGATTGTAGCTTCTTGTGCATCTTGTTGATCTCGAGGAGCACCTCTTCCAGCTCTTTCCTCAAACGATCGAGCTCCTTCGAATTGTCCAAGATTCCGGCAATATCCGGCGACGACATCATTTTGCCCTCCTCGGAGATCGTGCTTACGTCAGTAGTTTCGGAAGATTCAAGAAAGTTACTGAATTCAGTTTTGGATATTCATTGGCTTGAGAATTGAGAAATGAGAATTCTTCGCGAGTTGTTTTCAGAGAAATTGAAATGATATTTTTAAAGAAGGAAAGTACGGTTTAAAGAGAGAAAGACACAGAGATTTTTTTGGGTGATAGTTTTTGGAATTAAATTTGGGGGTTGGGTCAAACATGGAAGTATATGATGGACGCCACGTGGCTTGTGTCCAAGTCTGGCGGGTCGTGTGCCGTTGACCCGGAACCCGATTAGTGTTGTTAATACAATCTGTATTATAATTTTGGACCTCTTGATACTAAAAATCTTGAATAGAAATGTGTATTTCTACAATCTCCATCACAGAAAAATTTAATCTAAAATTATTTAGTGTGCTCAAAATAAAATTAATTTAATAATTATGTAACCCCTCTTTCCAATAGTCTCGTTAAATATTATAAGAGCACATTAGAGAAATTTAAAAGTAAACAATTGTATATAATCTTAAAGAATAAATATGCGGACATATTGGAAATTAATGATCTTAGTTATTATATTTTTGAGTTGGAATTTTTTAATTAAGAGCTGGGTCATTTTATACGAAAAATATAGGTCTTTTAGCCTCAAATGAATACAAAATAAATAAATAAAAAAAAGGTCAGGAATCAATTTAAAACTCGTCGACCAGAATCCCCTCAAAGTGGGAGTGGCTTTGAGCTAAACAAACATGGGCATTTAAGAAGTTCAAGTCAAGCTCATCCAATGTCAGGCCTAATTAGGCCCAGATATAGCTAGGCCTAACAGGTAAAACAAGGGCTGGATATAACTAGGTCATAAATATATACTATACTAACCTATTATTGGACCTATGTCTAATCCAATTAGTTAATAACCCAATTTCAAAGGCCCAGACTTTTAGAACCCAATTAGGCGGGGCTATTTGCACTTGGGTTGGGATTAGACTAAATCTAACCTAGGCTAGGCCATTATCATGCCAGCCTGCCAGGATAAAACACAGCCCAAAAGTCGTTATCAGGTTGAGGTAATTAATGAGAAATAAAGAGGAGAGAGAATCATGGCCAGCAAAAATTCAAAGTTCAAAATAAAAGGTAGGTCAAAAGCTTAAGCCAAGACAAAAGCTCCATCCAATGTGCAACCAAACAAAGAATTTAGAGGCTCCATTTGGATATTGGGTTTCAATAAGACAAACCTAAAAGTGATTCTTAAAGGAAGATAGAAAAGGAAATGCTCTTACATATATAATTATGAGATATATTATTATTTACTAAATTCTCGTCTCGTATCACTGCTTAGATTAAATAATCTCTTATAGTATAAACTTTGAAAGAGAAAATTAAATAACATATAAGCATGTTTTTTATATTGTTTACTCCAATCTGAATTTCGAATTTCAGCTACATTATCTGGAATAAAATTTGGAATATTTTGTATAAGCTTACATTTTTAAGTGTTGAAATACAAATTTAAAAATATATGTCATTCCATAAGAAAATTTATCGAAACTTATTTATGTATACGTGCAATAATATTTACATGAATAATTTCAAGATTTATATATATGCATGATATCTCAACTATATGCACAAATAATTTTTATACCAACAAGTTTAAGATTTGAACTTTGTTACATGTTTAAATTTCAATATTTTCTTAGGAACTTCAAAAGAAAAAAAATATTACTACTATTCCTTAGGTATTTTTTGAGAAATCAAAAAACAATGAGGATAGTATTAGATAATGGACCCCACCAGTTCCAATCTTCCGCGGAATTACAAATTGTTTTGTACAGGACTTTTATTAATCAAAACTCATAATTGCAGTAGTTTTGCCTGTTTCCACCATTGCAATCTCAATCAAGACATCTCTTTGGAAACGCCATCATTGATTTAATCATTTTGTTCTACATTTCTTTGTTTAGAGTGCTACCTTTTTGTCCCTCATTTCAGCATCATTTGCTCCGAATCCACTTATTTTTGAAACCTCGGACTCGGACCTATCAGATTTTAAAGGCGATTCAAGATTCTTGAAAAAGGTAAAGAGTCAAACCCCCACATTTTCAGTCTACAGCTTATTGAATCTTAATCTTCAGCTATGTTGTTTAATGATTGATCTTTTGTGTGATTTTAACTCCCATGTTTTTCATGAGCATAGATTAGTAGTGGAGACTTTGTCAGTGATTTATGTTCTACATTTTGAACTGGTCATACATCTATTTCTTCTTTCTCTCTTTTCTGTGATTTTTAGTATGGGATTCAAATTTGAGACTCGGCTGTTATGAATTTTTACAGTTGTACGGCAATGGGTCTGGGATGATGATTGATTTTTGGATTTTTTTTTTCAAATATATTTCTTATCAGTTTCTGGGCTATAAGGTTAATGAAATTACTGAAAATGTGCGTTTTGATTCTTGAAGAAATGGAAACTTGACAGATACTGATATATAGAGTGGACATTGCCTGCTCATCTGCTGCAAAGGTTGTGAGTAAAATGGGTACGCCTATGCGGAGGTCCACGATTTCAAAGTAATTCTACAGCTCAAGAATTGTTCGTTTAAGCTGAATTAATTATATTATTGAATTATTGGCGATGGTACATCAATGATGATTTAGTTCCTTGTTTTCGCAGCAGCTGGCATACAAGAAGAACAAATGAAACAATGAGGCTAATTATAACGACTTTTGTGGGGATTATATTTGGCTTCTTTTTAGGTGTATCTTTTCCTACACTTTCATTGACAAAGGCAGGACTACGTGACTCCTACTCTTTTCAATTTCTTACTAGTTAGCTTTGGACTTGATTTGTTAGTATAATATTGTAATTTTATGAAAGACTTAACAAGATCATTTTATTGCATTATTTGATTCTTTCCAGGTTAATTTATCATCAAACATATTTCCTTCTATTGATCTTACTTATATCGAGGACAAGTACTCCGGTCTCTCGACTCAAGCGCTGTTAAATGTATGGTCTTCTCTCAAAGGTCGGAGAGGCATCTCACGCAAGTTTAATAATACTAAGGTGAGCAATTTTTTTTTGGGTGTGAGTTGAAGAAATTTAGATGTGTGCCAACAGTCTCCCATTACCTACACCAGCATTAGCTTTGTTCCCAACCTTGATCTCCATGTTCACATGCCTTCACCCCTTGTTTTAGCTCAGTTATGATTGCTTGTAGGTTTATGAGACTAAGTGACGGTGTTTAATTTGCTCAAAGTAGAAAAAGTGAGTGTGTAAATATTGTTTCGTTGTTTTTGGTGGTAATCAGGAATTCTCCTGAAATTTCTCAGAAACATTTCATCCTTCAGGCTGCAGAGTTGAGGACAGGATTTCATTTGGCTTGGAGTTTATGTCCTTTAGATTCTATGAGAAGGAGAATTCTAGCAAATACTTCAATTTTTGGATTAAACTGCGTTTTGTATGAACTATTTCAAGTGATTCTGATTTAAACGTTTTGAGTCTTAAAGGATTCATATTTTACGCAGATCTGGGTCCCAACTAATCCTCGAGGTACTGAGAGACTACCACCTGGTGTTATTGTAGCTGAATCTGATTTATACACTCGCAGATTGTGGGGTCTTCCTGGTGAGGTATGTATGCTTTGCCAAAATTTCATATGATAGTCGTGTTTTAACTTTCAGTTGCTTGATAATACATGGACGGGGAAAACATGAAGCATTCAGATTTTTCCTGCCCAACACAAATGGCAGGTACAAGGCTTTAGAGGTCTTCATTCTTGTAACTTGTTACTGAGAAAAAATTTCAGCACATGCACTCCCCTTTTGAAGGGGTTTTAACTTGAATGCTTTCAGAGTTCATTTGATTTTGCTCTTTAATTAGCGTGATATGAGGGCATTGAGGTTGACAGTAAAGCAGCCTGGATGGATGGCAAACACTTGTGTCAGCTTACTCATTTCCAATTGAATGTGTATCATTCCCCACCACTTCTGACCAAATAGATTGGCCATCGCAGGACTTAATTATTAAACCAAGATATC
Source organism: Paulownia fortunei (assembly GCA_019321725.1). Classification (NCBI taxonomy): domain Eukaryota; kingdom Viridiplantae; phylum Streptophyta; class Magnoliopsida; order Lamiales; family Paulowniaceae; genus Paulownia; species Paulownia fortunei. The sequence continues at coordinate 1,069,623 of JAGSPU010001671.1, read as the reverse complement.
TGATCACCTTTACTGTTGGCTATGATCAGAAAAACAACATTGATGCCGCAGTAAAGAAGGTAATTAAAATTGCCCTGTTTCCTCCCTTCTAAGTGGGCACTTATATGTGCTTTTCTGTGAGTATATATTTTAGTTGCTTGACAATGTTGTACAGTTGACAGAAAACTTCACAATTTTGCTGTTTCACTATGATGGTCGGACAAGTGAATGGGATGAATTTGAGTGGTCAAAACGGGCTATCCATGTGAGTGTGCGGAAGCAGACTAAATGGTAATTGTAAAGAAATTTCTTATGTGCTCATATACCATCCTGGTTGTAATGGCTTATGATGGAAAACATGAATTATATTGTGCTCATCTTACTAGGTGGTATGCAAAGCGTTTTTTGCACCCAGACATTGTGGCACCCTACGATTATATATTTATCTGGGATGAAGACCTAGGGGTTGATAATTTTGACCCAGAGGAGTAAGTAGAAACAGCTTATGTCCTGCTGTGATTTATGAAGCTGTTCAGGTGGAACTGTTTGCTGAAAACTATTTTCCTCCATGACAGATATATAAAACTGGTGAAGAAGCATGGGTTAGATATTTCACAGCCTGGTTTATCCCCAGATAGTGGAATGACATGGCAGATGACGAAAAGGCGAGAGGACACTGAAGTTCACAAGTACGAACAACAAAACTCGTGTCTTAATGTGCATTGGTTCTTGTCCTAATGAGTTGGTATTCTCAACTTAAATTTCATTATTTTTTACTAACAGGGACACAGAAGAAAGACTGGGATGGTGCACAGATCCTCATTTGCCACCATGTGCAGCGTACGTAGATGAGTGAACCATTATCATTAAATATCTGCATTTCTTTACTCAATCATCTTACTTAGTATGAATAGTTTAGCCCATCAAAGGTGTTGTATATTCAGATTTGTCGAGATCATGGCCCCAGTGTTTTCTCGAGATGCATGGCGCTGTGTCTGGCATATGATTCAGGTATCCAGATATTTCTTTAATTTTCTATTCGTTTGTGTGAGGTAAGTTCTTCCTGGCCAAAGGGGGATGGGATGGATGAGAAGTAAGGAGAAAAACAACAGAAAATGACTGAGAAACACCTCAGAAAAAGACCATTACAGTACCTATTAATTTGAAACACAGCCCTGCAATGGTGACAGTGAAATCTGAAATATTACTGGCTATGCTACAGAATGACTTGGTCCATGGATGGGGTCTTGATTTTGCTCTGAGGAAATGTGTGGAGGTCAGTTATCACTTCTATAGAATGAAAGTCATTTCCTTGCTCATAAATATTCTCTTTGTGCTAACTGCATCTTATCTTAAAACCAGCCTGCACACGAGAAAATAGGAGTTGTCGATTCTCAATGGATAGTGCACCAAACTGTTCCTTCACTTGGGAATCAGGTATGTGTGATATCTCATCTGAAGGTAATCAGTTGTTTCTTCTGGAGTTCCTAACTGTTAATTTCTTTCTACAGGGTAAGGCAGAGAAAGGCAAGGCACCATGGGAAGGGGTACGACACAATTTAACTGAAGCCTTTCTATCTGCCAATATACATTTCTATAACCATGCTTCAGAGTCACTCTTACCTCTCAGTTTTATTCAATTATGTGTCCTGTACTTCTTTTTGGTGCAGTCATCATGTGACTCGAGCTCTAAAAACTCTCCCTCAATTATATGATAAGTTCTAAACTTTGTTTCTTGTTTTTCTGCCTTAGGTACGGGACAGGTGTAGAAATGAATGGACTATGTTTCAGGATCGCCTGGCTGCGGCTGAGAAAGCCTACTTTGAGGCTATGGGAATCGATCCTCCTAATTCCACAGCTCGTTAGGTTTACTGCAAATCTGCGTGCACAAAAAAGAAAAAAGACATTCTAATTTTGATAGTGTTGTATGTATCAGTTACCTGTGCTCCATTTTTCATTTTCGGGTGAATTTCCACTCGCCCTTATGGGTGTTTTGTCTTAGAAGAATCAAGTTAGTAAACTTGTGCCTATATATTTCTGCTTACTACATAGAAATGAGCTACATTGTTTGATTGCATTTCTTATTAGACTGAAATTAATTCTAAAAAAAAAAGATAAGATACTTGGGCCAGAAAATCAGTTCTTACTATAAGGAATGCCCTTAATAACGGCCAAATTCTCCTGACAAATACCTCCCCATCTCAACAAGATCTTGTCTGAATGCCTTGAAATTCCGCTGCACCCAAACACTCAAAATTAAACATCCTCTGGAAATATAAACTCATTCCTCAAATGGGTATGATGATAATAAGAAATGTTATAAATAAATGTGAAAAAAGAACAAATGACTCTTGACTGCTCGTTGAATAATTCAATCTTACATTTCATCTGGACGCTCCATAATAATGGGCAACAACGGAATTAATAAGAAGAAAACTATATATATCCTTTGGTAACTTCTTCTTCCAACTCTTGAAATTCCCACGCATCATCTGCCGAATATTCTCCTGAAAGAGATGCAGAACAGATCAACATAAAACAGCGGAAAGAAATCAGGGGAGAGAGAAAAAAATGCAGAGTGCAGGCTATGAAGGGTTGAAATATTGAGTGTGTCAAGAAAAGGGGAAGTGCATCTAGATGATTATGATTCAATAGACAATAAGACATTACAATAAAGAATTTATATCTATCATGTCTTGTCTGATGAATCAATAGACGGCAGCATCTTCATTCTACTTTCTCCTATATCACTCGTTTCTTAACTTCAAAGTTGTTCATAAATTGCAGCAGGATTGCTTGAGTCTCTTAACTATTTATTTATATAATTGGTATTGCATAGGAATATTTATGTTTCCATTAATAGAATGTTCACGAGTAACAGAAAATGAATAAGCAATGGGAAATGGGCCTCACCAATTGAATCTCTGCGTAAGGCTGTCAAATGTGCACAGCTGTAACAGTGAAAACAAGGGGGAAAGGCAATAACAAAAACATTATACTCCAGTTAGATTCTAATGCCAATGAACAGTTATAAGTATTATGCAAGGATCCTTGTCAGATTAATAGACAATTAACAAGATTAGAAAACATTATTTGTATCCTACCTGCCTAGAGCCTTCCCAAAATCAGCACAAAGGGATCGAACATAAGTTCCTTTCGAACAAGTCACCCGGAAAACCACATTTTGCCTGCGAATAAAATTTAATATGTATAAACAAGTAGAAATAAGCCATTTTACTACCAGGAAGATAAAACATGTGCTTTACACGAGTACTGGAACAATACATGGTTGTTGATGTCAAAGAACAATAATGAAGACAAGCATCCATGCATCTAATGCACCGGAAATATGTCAGAGTGTGTTGCTAGAACCAAACTACCCTCCAATGCTGAAAATTTTAAAAGTCAACAACTCTCCATAGATTTATACCACATTCACACTAAAAAGCAAACGAAACTCAATTGGTAGCCCTAGAGGACAATCCTTTCAACAAAATTATCATAGTAGAATTTGCATCAGCTATGAAGAGAGGAAGGAATACAGGTCCGGTGCAAGACACATTGAATATGGAGGTATTAGTATTTAAATCTAAATAAATAGTAATAATAATACAAATCAAGTTATCAAAGGCAGATTGTTAAAAAAAAAAAAAAACTAACAGTATGTTGAGTAATATTTTCATGGTTTACAAAGAAGAGTAGCAGAGGGAACGTATACAGTCACCTTGAACCTAGCATGTTTTCTCCCCTCACGTTTTCCAACCACTACGGGTCAATCAGTACAATCGAAAGAAGTATAATGGGCCAAAATGCTAAAAGGATGTACAAGATGGACATTTAGGGCATGCCTGGTTGAGTGTTAATTGCACAAGATGGACATTTAAGGCATGCCTGGTTGAGTGTTAATTATACGAAGTGCTACACTTATTGCATGTATGAAACATCACAACAGCACAAAAATCCACGCAATCTTTAGCTATATGCCATTTAACATCAAGCTCGAAATGGAGAAGAAATAAAGGATGCCAATATGCCATTTAACATCAAGCTCAAAATGGAGAAGAAATAAAACATGCCAGAGAAATGTTGATTAATTATCTCATAGCTAAAACATATGTGAAGCATAATCACTAGATTAAATATTGGTATCTTCTGACAACCTGTCATTTAAACTTCGTTCAATATCGAAATTGAATATTGAAATCCGTCTAGGCGAAAGTTCAATGCTTTCTCCTTTTCTAGCTTTCTCATACATCCTCTCTCCTCCAACCTACAATATAAAGAAATATCACAAGTGCAAAAAAAAGAAAGTCCAAGAATCAAATGTTCATCGAATTGTGAAATGATAATAATTTCAAGCTATTGATCCCCTAAAAAGTTCTTGGAATCTCCACTTGACAACTTAAAGCAATTATATAGTATGATTTCTTTTCTATATATTTACAGCTCATTATTCAACCAAAACCAATTTTTATATCCCTTTGGAAAATGTAGAACCTCATCAATAAAATATGTTTTGGCATTCCATTTATTAATCCATCATATAAAGTTCATTGTAAAAATGTCTTGCAAGTTTTACTTTCCAAACATTTTTTGTGTGTTTAATGAAGGTATTCTTTCTATGCCAGGAGCAGAAACTATTGAGTTTTCACATTTTTGAATGCAAAAACAAGTATATTCCACAATATTAAAAGATTTAATCAGTACGAATATTTAGCCCAGGGGAGTTAGCAGCTCAGAATTTGCAACAACACAACCATGTGCAGTCACAAATTGCATGTTAACACATCACTTTTGCTGCCACTCACTTCTCCCATGATACTTTTTCATCGGTACTGAAATGCAAGTTTACGGAAGAAGCAGAGTGTATTTTTCAATGAGATAAAGAAAACAAGCTACAAGCTATGGTGGCAGAAACCTTACTTTGATAGCAGAGAACATTGGAGGGACTTGCCATATCTCTCCACAAAAGGATGCTGCAGCTTTCTTTATATCCTCATCCTTAATGTGTTCCCAAGGCTCCCGTTGGATGACCTGAATAACAAAATCCACAATCTTCACTTATTCAAGCCCACATGTAAATGCAAAAGGAAAGAGAATGATATCATATTGCTATCTGTCAATGAAAAACCTTGTAATTTCTTTAAAAATATTGGTTCTAATGGTGTGGACCCTCACCAAGCTTCAGAAACTTGCCTGATGAAATGGTTTTCAACTCAGCTTGTCAAATGAACTAAATGGCAACACCAAAAATCTTCGCAGTGGTTGTAGTGACCCTCATCAGTACTATATTGTTGGTTCAAAATTCAGCTACCAGTAGTTACTTCATTATACATTAATTTCTTGAACCAAAGAATCGTAAAGTTGCCCTTTGTTTCACATACCAAAGTTCAGTATTTTAAACTCCATGGTATTTAGCAACTGTATCAGCTCTAACCTTAAAAGTCGAATAAAAACAAATAATGACCAACTTCTACTTGGCTGAGAAAGAAATAAGGCCAACATAAAACTTCCTAATTCATAATAAACAACTCAACGCCAAGACCTCGAGAAATAAAAAAAAAGTAGCCACTAGTTATATTCAAGAAAATAAACACACTGGTGAATCAGCATCCCAGGTTGAGGTGGCTTCTCCTAAACGGAAGATTCCACTGTATCCCTTTATCATGCCTTGGTATCTGCAAGAAAAAAGTACGGAAATATTTGAAGAGAAAGCACCTTTATATATTAGTTAAAAAAGATAACAGGTATCTTATCTATACATACTCAATACAATATTTATCGAATGTTCTCTGGCAATAAAATTTGAGATGCACATTGTAGGTTACCTGTCGACCAGCTTGGTAGCTTTACCTACACATACAATCAATAAACCAGTTGCCATAGGATCTAGAGTTCCAGCATGGCCAACCTGTGAATGATAAGTTTGTGGGATGAATATCAGTAAAAGTACAATGAGGGCGTCCATCCCCTGTGTTAAAAGATAAGAATCACCTTTTTCACTTTAACCAGGCGTCGCAGCTTTCCGCAAACTGTAAATGAAGTCCAACCTGTTTAAACTGGCTATTAGTTTATTTCCTTGTTAAACCAATTTGGAAATGCTAGCATTAGAAAAGGAGGAATTTGAAAAAACTCGTCCGCTCAAAGCAACTCCACAATTCAGAGAGCAAAAGAGTTCTCATTGCTCCTGCATGTAATTAGCATGCAGTGCAAGTGTTTAGAGGCCTATGTGGATCTCAACCTCAAAATGTCAACTAGAATATCAGCTACACTGATAATTTAGAGTTTATATAAATAGAATCTCCAACCTTTGATATGGAGAGAGGACAAGCAAATATTTCCTTGAACTTCACTGTGGCTTGCAAGTTGGAAACTTGGATGCACTTCTTATTTACATGCCGCTATTATTCCTCTTTTTCTTCATTTTGGTCAATAGGAAGTTAGGTTTTTTCCCTTTTTTTTTGGAAAGGTTTAAGTACATAACATTTTAAGTTCTACATACCAATAAATTTCATGGCAAAATTATGATTCATAATCTAACATCAGAACCCTCTAACAGTTATGAGATTCATCAGACCTGGGAAAACCAAAAACCTCTAACCCAGACTCGGAAATTCTGAAGCCACTGGAAATAGTACAAAAGAGTTCACCTTTAGGTTTGTTCACCAAAACCACAGTCCCATTGGGACCATCCCATTTCGGCGGAAGCCCAACACTCCTCGTCGAAAGAAACGGCTCCACAACCGCAACGTCTCCACCATTTTCATTGGGGAATTTCTTCAAACACTTGAAGAAATCCCCCACTTTCTTCTCCGTAACATCTTCAACTTTCACATCCTTACCTTCTTTCTCACTCTCCTCAAAAAAAACAACCCTCTATCATCCTCACCCGTCGCTTCCACACCTTTACTCCCCACTTCCTTCTTCCCCTGTTTCGCATTGGGTTTCCCCGGCTCCAGAAACGCCTTATCAAAACACTGATCGGGGAAATACTTCTTCTCCAATTGATAAACCATCTTGTAGTGCTTGTTTTTCTCCCACGGGTAAGCAAAAGCGTCGTAAAAGTACAATTCTTCCTCTCTCTTATGCAGAGTTCGAAGCTCCACCACCTCCTGCTTTAACTCAATAAAATCACTGTCGCTCCCCGACGACCGTTTTCCTCGTCCGACGACGATTCTCCATACATTCTTTTCCTCCTTTTATTATAATACTTTCTCTTAGCCTTGTCCATGACTGGTTCTCTGTTATTATTATCAGTATCAGTATCTTTGCTATTATCAGTATCTTTGCTGGATAGCTTTTTATCGACCCATGCGTCGAAACCCATATCCGGGTCGAGTCCTGAATCTTCGGATTGGGACTTAGGGAGGGCGGCTGGTGAGCGACGGCGGGGGGTTGCGGATGAGGGGGGTTGGCGGGGCGGGAGATAATCATTTCGTATTGGAGTGGGTATGGAGTGGCTGTGGTGGACAAGAATCTTGGGGAAGTGCATTTTATTGGTTTTGAGGGAAGGGAAAGAAGGCGCAACGTCATCGTTGGAGAGGCATACATGGACTTGGAGCGGCGGAGGTGGAGGAGGAGATGTAGGTGCAACGATTTCGCCATTGTCATCCGTTTAGTACAAAGCTTTTACGCATAGATAAATCTTATGACTGGTGTGTGTGTCTAAGTTGCGGCCTGAATCTTCCGTGACATGCTAAAGTTGCACTTTGTCTTTAACACTATCATAGGAAAATAAGAAGGGGAAATTCTGATTAACGGATTAGAAAGTTTCTAAATTATTAAATGCACCGTAATTCCTAATTTTAGTGGATAAGGGACTGTTAAGCTTTTAAAATTTACTAAAATGCTAATTTTAATTAAAAAAGTTACTTCTATATCTACCTTACATATTTTTTCTTCTTAACACTTTGCACTCTTTGATTGCGAGCAAATAAAAAAAAAAGAAAATCAAAGAAAAAAATAATCAAAACAACTATATAATTTTTCTTAGTTCATACAAAGATCACTGATTTGACATCATCATGCAAGATTCTTTTATTTTTGAATAACTTCGATATAGTAATTATGTGATTTTTATATTTAGTAGATTACTTGTACAAATATAGGTGTACTTTGAAGATCCATATATTATGTTGAATATATAATTGATTAGTTTGACACAAACATGAATTAGTTGGTTATTGATTAGGACCAATTTTACAAAACAAGAGAAATTATTGATATTAATTTTATTGAGACAAGAGCATTAGCAATTATCAAAACTATAAATAATCTCATATGCTTTTAAAGAAATCAAAATGGTGTTTCCCATAAACTTGGGCCTATATAGGATGTTGAGACAATACATTAGCAATGGGGCCGAGATTAAACTTTGAGCCAGAAAATTCAGATAGTGAGGTGAGATAGAATTTTTTTTTAAAATATTTTAGATATTTTTAATTTTTAAAAAGATAAAATTTTAAAATTTAAATTATGTTTGGAATTACTTTTTAAATGGACTTTTTCATTTGAAATTTTGTTAGGTATTTAGTGATGTATATTAAATAGACTTTTAGAACAAGTCACATTTAAAAAAATTCACAACTTGTCAAAACTCATTTTATGCCCTTTTAGTTTAAAGTTACTAAAAAGTTGGTATTTTCATATTTTATTATCTTTCTTTTTATCTAACATCGACCGAATATCTTTTTACATTGAAAACTCTTTAAAATTATATTCATCCTTTTAAAATTTTATACAAGTACAGATCAAAAGTTTTTCACTATTCAACTTCTTTTTCTTGAGTTGTACACCTTTATTAATTTAAGGATATCATCAATTAATTGAAATTGAGATGATTTTTAATTTAATAAAATTGCAAACTCATTTTATTATATAGTTAAATTTGCAAACTCATTTTATTATACAATATGTATTTCATGCTCTATTTTTTTTATGAGATGTAATTTTTTTAATTTGATATTATTTATATTTTTTATTATTATTTTTTACAACATGTTATATGTATTCTTCTTTTTCAGTTAGATTTTTCAAATTCATTTACTCTACTTTTAATAACAATATTATATTTTTGAAAGAATGGTATTAAAATAGTTGTTGATTTCAATTACTTAGAAAAATTGAAGTGACAATATTGGAAGAGAAAATGAAACTATAAGTTAGTACTTTTTTCTATTAATTTGATTTATAAATTTTCTTTGAACAACTCCATAAAAAAATATCAAACTAATAATTGACGAAAAATATAATATTATAAGTTATTAAAGTATTGTTGAAAAAAATATGCAGCAATTTGAGGATTCCACAATAAATTTTTAATATAAGTAGGTACAATATTGTTAAATATATGTTAAAAATGCACTTTTCAACTAGTTTACCAAACATAGTTGCGTATGAAGAATGAATTTGTAATTTTAAAATATTTTTCTAAAATAAATTTCACCAAACATATGTTTATTGTAGAAATACTCCCAAACATGCATTTAATAATTTAAATATTTTAATTTTTTTAGAGTTGAAGGCCACAACTTCCCTGCAAGTTTCGAGATTAGTTGTCAATATCATTTGAGGTTTATCAGCTCCCTGGCACGCACAAGCTTGGATACAAGATAAAGTAACGAATTTTGGCATGCACAAACTTGGATACAAGATAAAGTGTTGATGCTATTATACTGAATTATTGAAAGCCCTCATGCTACTGTAAGAAGAAAGGATATGAAGTGATCAAAGAATGTTTGACCAAAGAAAAATGTATAACAAAGTGTTTAAGATAAGAGGATTTTCTAGTATAAATAACATAAGGATTAGATTTTCTAAAACCTAATACTCCTGATTTTTTTACATTTCTCTAGAGTTCTCATTAATACTCTAAAATATTTAACAATGTTTTATATCTGTATGAAAGTTGTAGATAGAATCCTCTAATGTTTTATAGAAATTTCTATAAATTCCAACTTTTTCATATTTTTCTTCAATCGTCCCCAAAATATGAGGAATATGATTTATTTGAACCTCTAAACTCCATAAAAATACAATCGAGTAGACAATACTGCGGCTTAGAGTCACAGTCCGTTACAATACTCTTAATGTATATGTTGGATAGGTATACTATTTGTGCTCATGCATGGGAAGAAATAAAGAATTGAATGAAATTGATCGTCTTGAAGTTAACGCAAGCAAGGACGAATACAATCATCAAGTTTTCATTTTGATGACACAGTTCCAAAATCGATTTCATTAAGAAAAGACGGCATAACTTGAACTGGTTGGAACACAAAACCGGCTGTTTTGCATGCATCTTCCAAAAGCTTTGCTTGCGAAGATCCTTCAGGACAGAATGCAACAACAGCACCTCCGCTACCTGTAAATTTGGATGCGGCACCCACTCGTCTAGCAACTTCAACCATCTCTATGTTCAGGGCCCCTAAGACGTCGTCACCAAACATTTGCCTGAGTCAACCGTGTACTTGAATTTAGCACCTCATGTAGAAGATTATGTTGCATGTTGAGCAAACAAGTACAAAATGAGATGCAGAGTTTGCCAGGGAAACTAACAGAAGAGTTTGTATTACAAAATTATCACAGAATATTTCTAGTGCGATTGCTTCAAGTATATTTATAAGTGCCAAGCAAATGCAGCTGAGTGGACAGGAGCTATCCTATATGATACTTCTAACACTATCCATTTAGCAAAACTCAGGCCGATATATATAAGCTAGTAAAGTTGGAAACAAAGCTCAAAATATCTGAGCAAATAAGAGCCAGAAGTCTCTATCAGTCCTAATTGTGCGGACACTTGTACCTTCGCAAATCGAAGTTACGATTCATGAGGCTTGCAAATTTGGCATAGTCCTTCTCAACCAATGCTGTCCGTCCTTCTAATGCAATATTTGCAACCTCTTCCATTGTAGATATAATGAACTTATCACCATTTAACCACCTTTCTCGAACTGTACTATGTACCTGTATCACAATGATCTTTCGTTAATACATGTTTACAGAACTGGCATCACATGGTCATCATGCAAGAAAGAAAAGATCCAACTGCCTCTGCGCCTCAACCTTTGTAACACACACATGCATATTCATCAAATGAAAAGGAAGCATGATGAAGTCAGTCGAACAGAATGTCCTCCAATTAAGGCCAAAGACAACATTCAAATAACTAACACTCTTTATCAAATCCTAATAATATGAATCAACATCATTTTTTTCCTCTTTCTATCTCATTTTTCGGTCAAATTTGTCGTAAACAAATTGTACAGAGGTATATTATAATACAGTAGTAGCTAACAAATTAAGCATAAAATAAAGTAAATTATTTGTTCTACTCAATAATGCCTACCGAATTGAATGAGATTAAAGAACAGAATGGTATATCATGATAAGATTATTACCTTACTAGAATCACTGGGATTATCAGCATAGATAAGATATAGTGGTGGAAGAAGACCTATGTCCATAGGTTCATATTCGCCATGCCCCAAGTCTTCCATGTGTTTTTTGTTAAAATCCTAAAGGAAAAAATCATCAAGAGACGCATAAAAATAATTTCACTTCTACAAAAGAAGTGCCAGTCTCATTGCATACCATATAGACGAGGCCCCCATAGACCTGAGCTACTCTATCCTGGAGACCAGCAACAATACCTAGCTCCTTCTCAGCATTAAGTATCAGGTTTGGCCGGACTCGACTTTAATCAGGTGCCTGACTTCATAGAAATCAAGAAGGCAGCTAAGAGCAGCACAAACTATAGCACTGGAACCTGAAAGCCCAGTCTGATACAACAAAACAAATTGTTTGGGTTATATTTAGGAAAAAATAGAATGATATATGCCCAAGCATAATTAAATGAACTTATAGTTAACATACACAATTTATACTTTCATTTCCTGGAAAGGATATGCAAAATGACATATCTAGGAAAATGTAAGTATGAAAAAGATTGGAAGTAGAAAAATCAATACTGTTTTCTTTGATCAAGATAATCCAAGACTATACAAAATTGGTATTTTTACTATTTACAGTAAAGCAAAACATTCAAACAAAAAGAACCAACTGCATGTTAAGTTGTGCAATTATTTTGCAAGTTTGTCATAAAGAAATGAAACCAAAAGTTTAAGGATGTAGAACATCAATCAATTGTTCTCTGGTTTCATTTTCAAGTGTACCAACTAGAAATCCTATCCCAAAAACCTTGTACTACAACTGAATGAAACAATCAGTTGTCATGGATCTTTCTCTTTTGGATCAAGTTAGAAAATTGTATCCTTGTGATCTTGAAAACATTCATTATTTAGTTATATAAATGGGAAAGGACTACATGTAATCAGATTCTCAAGTTTTAGTTGATGCAATTTTGGGTAAAACTGTATAGTTTTAGCTCCTAGGAGGCTTCTAAGAGCAGGTAATATCCTGGAATCTCATATTACCAGGAAGCAAATGACATCACGATCTTTTTCGACAATTCAATTTGTGCTAAAAAACCAAATTAGACTTTTGCTTCAAATCCTTAGATAAAATAAAAAAGTTCATATCTAGTCTCTACAAATTTATATGGAGGTAAGTTTTTATTTTCCTCTTCTCATGGTATCTTCCTGTCACCATGGAGTAGAAGTCATGGGAAAAATGTATAAGCATGCGCTGGCAGGCTTTCCGTAAATGCATGAAAGTGATAAAGGACTAAAGGCTACACCATTTGGATGTTGATTTCCATTTCATACCAATAACTTGAATCGAGAATGATGAATTTAGATATTAATACATTTGGGAAACTTATCTTATGATGCTTGGGAAGTGAAACCATTCAATGGAGATAAACACTGAAGAACATAAGCGCTACCTGACGAGGGATGTTTGTATCATAAGACAGCCTAAAGTTTCCTTCGTGTAAACTGATACCGTTATCCTTGCAATACCCATGGAAAATTTTACAAATCGCCATAAGCAGACGTACCCCACCATAGTAACCATCACTTTGCAACCGGTTAACCTGCAAAAAATTAATAGATTTCAGCAAAAATTCAATCAAGATTTCAACTGAAAGTAACAACGTTGGATCTAAACAAAATATTTTAAGAATCCTATCATCCAATACCACAACCAGAAATGCAAACAAATTTTGGAAAATATCAATAGTGATCCTTTAAATTCATTCTTATTTTCAGCTAAAAGTCAATCTATGTCAACCATTACGTGATACAAACTATAAAAAGTAGCACCATCGAATCAAAACCAATAATTTGAAGAACACCATCATCCAAAGCCGGCCACAACCAAAATGCAGACGAATTTCAGAACAAATCACTAGCAACCTTACATTATCATTTGTCTTGCCAAACAGGATTTGGACTCAATTAACCATCAATAAGATTTAAAACAAAAGTACCAGCAATACATCAAAACAAGCAATTTCAAGAACACCATCATCCAAAACCAAAACCAAAGTAGATGAATTTCGAAACAAATCAACAACAACCTTAGTACCATTTTCTTTCCAGCAGCAATTCAATCTCCATTAACCATCAATAAGATTTACTCAAAAAGTAACAACCTTTAATCAATTTAACAACTTCATGAAACCCCATCATCTAGAACCAGCACCTAACTCAAACAAATTGCCAAATCATAACCTACAAAATCCTATCCCGCTATTCTTTTCAACAAAAAATGATCTATAAAGACAGAAAAAAAAAAAAAAGACGAGAAAAAAGAGAGAGAAAGAGACCAGATGGGAGAGGGAATCAAATTGAACTAGATCGTGCGTTGGGTGAGGAACGATCACCAAATCTTTGGATGGCTCCAATTTAACCGAAGCCCAGAAATTGCCGAGGCTGAATGATATCGTACGCCCATAGTACACATCGCTCGGATTCCCTAACAACCCGACCCGAGCATATGCTCTGTGCTTGATCTCCGCACTTTTATCACCCGCCATTTATTGATTCTTGCCCAACTGAATCACAGTACTAGCAGATTGCTGTTTTTCTATACTTATTAGTTTATTGTTTGGTGATAGTAAAAAAACCTTTTATTATCGGAGTTTATGAACTAACGAAGCAGTGAATTTGATTGAGGATTACTTTATTCGGGCAATGATGACATGTAAGAGTTCTATCGAGGGAGGATATTCATGTGAACTTTTCAGTTACGACATGACATTTAATTGATTTGGACTCTGTGGTTTTCTAATCATTGGATTCCATTTAAGAGTTTTTTTTTTTTTTTTCGTTTTGTTAATGATGATTATTGAAAAAGACAGATAGAAAGCAATCACTTATCTTATTTTGGTTGAGTTGGTCGACTATACCTTTGTCATAATACTTATATAATTTTGTATGATATACCTAAAGTTAACTCAATCAAATAATCAAGTATTGTAATTCACATAAAAAAATAATTAGATAAATAACTAATAGAATTTAACTCAAAATTTCATAAATCAGATCTACCAGAATTCAAATTTGAACAGACGGGATGAAAATTTGTAAACAAATGAGGTATATAAAATGTGATATTGCATTAGAATCGTAATTCAATCAAGTAATGAATTTTGTTCAATACAATAAGTCATTGAAGGTTGAACTTGTCCTGTTTAAGTCACAGTGTAGAAAATGTGGAAGTAGTAAACGACAATAATAACGGATGACACATTAATCATGTGATAATCCGAATGTAATTTTTATTTAAAAACACGAAAAGAAGGAATTAAGCAAAAAAATTAACTCTGAAAGACATACCCAACGTGTTATAGGCCTCCCTTTAATATGCTTTCCAAAAGATAGTTGAAAATAAGAATGAGATGGTACATATTACTTATTACTCATGAATTGAGAACCACCATTGATTATACTTGATCAGCCTCCAAAAGGGAGATTAATAACTTGCACCAGCTAATATGGTCGGGATTGTCTTCACAAACCCTTATCAGTCTCACCACACACACACAAATCAACACGTGTAATCAAACTTTTTTTCCTGACTTTCTGATTAAACAATTTTTTAATCAGGGAAAATCTATATTAGTGCGACAAAATATTGGCCACTATTCTTCCACCAAACGAGAGAGTGGGTACATTTGCTTTAAGTAGGTAAACTCCTTTGGACTGGTATAAGCTTATGACAAGCATTTCGTTTGGCAAACAGGAAAATTAAGTAGCTACCAGTGAGAAGATCCAAGGGCTAAATGATGAACAAGAATCCAGTATAATGACTATGTGTCAATTGACAAACCAGTTGTGTTCAATCTATAATTGCAAGTTGAAAAAAAAAAAAAAAAAGCCCACTTTCTTTTTTCCTTGTTAAAGATACAATTTACTTATAACACTAACCTTTTTCAGTATTAGAATTTTCTTTTTATGTAATTTTGTACCACAAACTATATATAAGTATAATATATATTCACGTATTTCATTTAGTATCTTGTAGTTGTAGTTCATTCTAGTTTTCTTTTCCATTATGTTCACATTTTAGGTTCTTAATGCCCCCAAAAAAAAAAGGTTAAGTAGAAACGCGGAAAGATTACAACCAAAATGTATAAATCATCGAAACTTAAATTATCAAACACAGTATTTTACAGATAATTTTGCATCTTCATTGGCACAAAGCTTCCAATATATTCGACCCTCATGCAACTTTTCTTTTTCTATCAACTTCCATGTAGTTATAAATAAATAAAAAATTCAGCATATTCTTTTTTAATCCTGCTTAAAATTGATTCTGTTGGAAACTATCATTATCATGAATAGCATGGAATGTTGGCCATGGAATGTAGCATTGGTGATATAGCCAGAGAACATGGTTTGGGATAATTTTGTCCTGCTCTTAATAAAAAACATATGTTAGTTTCAAGGAAGTTGCCCTCTGCCAGGATTTGGGCAATCTATGCCTCATTTCCACTCAAGAGAATCCTGCTTTATTTATCCATCTCTCCTTTTCCGCTTCAATTTGGTTATATTTTGAGCCCCGCAAGTCCTAACTTCCATCCACATTTTCTGGACTTCTTTTCACCAAATTTTAACTTTTTCTCTTTCTAAAATTACCACAAATAAATAAATAAAAATATTAGTAATAGAAGTAAAGCAAACAGAAAATAAAAAGGTTGAGCAAAGATGCTGGCCTTTTCCCTATAGGGTGATTCGCCCATATCCAAAACAAAAAGTTGGAGTCATGCTGAAGATACCTGCACAGAAAACCATGTTCTTATTTCTTAAATAATTAAGGAAACAAAATAAATTTAAATATTTCTCATCTCGCTCTAGAAAATGTACAGATTATTCATACCATTGTAGTACGATGTAAATTATATTGTTTGCCTCTCTTCAAGGCAACTATACCATATGTTATATCTTACTTTTCTTTATAGAATTAACTCAATTTGATTCAAAAAAATAATTTTTTTTAATAAAGTAAAAAATCAATAATATGAATAACATGTATCGAGGAGTGAGGACATGCATTTTATGTTAAATATTTTATTTAATAAAAAATAAAATATTTTTTTAAAAGCATATATTTTATATCAAATATCTTATTTAATAAAAAATGTATTATATTCATCCATATCATTACGTCGCGTATAAAATGTTGGAATGTGGTCCACCATAGATTATTTTCCTTCTTCTTAATCATTATAACTCCCCTCCCATCTGGAATATGTTTTTACTTTTAGTTTTTTGTGTAAACATAGTAATTTGAAAGGTCATATCTGCATAAATAATTACTTCTTCCCCTTCATTCCCTCTCTATCCCCTCTCTGAAAATTTGTAAAATTTTTATGAGAGAAAAGAGGAGGAGAGGAAAACCACCAAACGGCTATAATTTGGCGGAAAAAATAAGGGCAGATGCAGAAATGAGAAGGCTGGTGGAACATAAAACAAACCCTTTCTGCAGGAAAGTTTCGTGTTTTTAGGAACAGCATAGTAGAACAATTCCATTCCCCTGTTTTCTCTCCAAATTTTTGTCTTTCTCTTTTGGAGGAGTCTTTTTGCCAGGGTTTGCCAATATAAAATTTCTCCCTTTTTCTCTTTCCCTCTGCTTATATATGATCAGGATTTTAATGCGTATGCAATCACGGAGGGGAAAGAGGGATTCGTAGAGAAAGAGAATTGAAAGTTTTCTTCTTTTTAGAGGGAGGATTATCTGAGGATACAAAGAGAAAACAGGCATTTTGAGGGTGAAAGAGAATTTGGGCCCTCATGATATTTGATGGGCATTATACTTCCAAAAAGAGTGGAGTGATGATATATGTGAAGATTATTGTGCCATTGCTTTCCTGTAATTGGTTGAAAGATTGAAACTTAAGCTGTTTCTGAGTTTTTCGCACAGAGGTATGCTATTTTTTGGGATTTTACGTTATGCAATAGTTTGATGTGGGTTTGTTGTTTTGTTTCCCAAAAACTTTTGGGCTTTTGCATAGCCAGAGTTATCTGTAGCCTTTACAACTTTCTGCAGTCGTCCTACAGAACCAAAAATCGTCCAGAAATGTAGGATATTTAATCATGAGCGGCTTTTCTTCTTGCTGTTTTGTAGTGGTATTTTATTTGAGGGGATAGTGGTGCTTCAATTGTGTCTTGGAATTCTATTGTGGCCGCAATTTTTATGGGTTTTCTTTCATTCTATGTGGTTTCAGGGTTTAGCTCTTCTGAGGATTATCTCTCTCCTTCTGAAGTTTGAAGGGACAATTGAACTTAAAGGTGTTCTTTCTTTCTGTGATTTTGAATATGTTTGTTTTAGAGATATATTACTCAGTTTATTGTTTGTGGGGCAGGGGTTTGTTACCATCAGACTTGAAACTTGCGAGAATTCTTTAGTACTTTGTCGTGGTCATGAAATTAAAAAATGACATTGGTGCTGTTGAGGAAATTTCAAAATACGATAGTTTAAGATACCTCGAAGAATAAGCAAACTGTTATTTAATAATCTCTCTTATCCTGTCAAGGTTTCCATTCTACGTTGGGCCTGGGGGAATGATCTGTTTTCTTTTATTATGATCTGGTTGTCTTAGGGAATACTTGTTTTCATATGCAGCAGGCTTCCCCAGCATTCTTAAGCATGTCAAGACACCGGTGTTTGCCCCTGGGACTAGATTTCAGGGCCATTGTCTTCTTGTTCCTCATAGTTCCAACAGGCATAGTTGGCATCTATTTTCATGGGCAAAAGATCTCCTACTTCCTTCGCCCACTATGGCAATCTCCTCCAAAGCCTTTTATCCCCATAACCCATTATTACCATGAAAATGTCTCAGTGGAGACTCTATGCAAGCTCCATGGTTGGGGAATTCGGGAGTTCCCTAGGCGTGTGTATGATGCAGTGTTATTCAGCAATGAAGTGGACATGCTCACAATCAGATGGAAAGAACTGTATCCTTACATCACTCAGTTTGTACTGCTTGAATCAAATTCCACTTTCACTGCTTTACCCAAACCTCTCAACTTTGCCATAAACCGGGACAAGTTCAAATTTGTTGAGCCTCGATTGACTTATGGAAAAATTGGTGGAAGATTCCGGAAAGGTGAAAACCCATTTGTTGAGGAAGCATACCAGAGACTTGCACTCGACCAGCTTCTCAGAATTGCAGGCATAGAAGATGATGATTTGCTGATAATGTCTGATGTTGATGAGATTCCCAGCAGGCATACAATTGATCTGCTAAGGTGGTGCGATGATATTCCTACCATTCTTCACCTTCAGCTGAGGAACTACTTATACTCATTCGAGTTTCAGTATGATCACCTGAGTTGGAGAGCTTCAGTCCACAGGTACCAGAGGGGGAAGACCAGGTATGCCCATTACCGTCAAACTGACTACCTTCTGTCAGATTCAGGTTGGCATTGTAGCTTTTGCTTCCGCTATATCAGTGATTTCATATTCAAGATGAAAGCCTACAGCCACAATGATCGAGTTAGGTTCTCTCATTACCTGAGCCCCAAAAGGATTCAGGATCTAATCTGCAAAGGGCTTGATTTGTATGACATGCTGCCTGAGGAGTACACATTCAGGGATATGATTGGGAAAATGGGTCCTATCCCTCATTCATATTCGGCTGTTCATCTTCCCTCGTTTTTGTTGGAAAATGCAGACAACTACAGGTACCTTTTGCCTGGGAATTGCATAAGAGAACGTGGCTAAGTACCCAGGATGCAATGAGGCACATTTTCTTGACAATAGTACGTGCAGATTTTACAGTGCACCGAGGACAACGGGTGACTAGTATGGTATCAATGTACGTCAATCTTTAGAGAATAGCTAGAAAGATGTGCACTCATGGATATACTCAAATTCATTTTCCATCCAAGTGAAGAGGCTTATGTTAGGGGGAAAGACTTGATGGCTTACCAGCTCATGTTTTGCCGGCTTTTGTACTTCATGAATCTGGAACTCTCTACCAAGGCAACGTGATTACTTCCAGGCTTCTTCATTCTGCTTTTTTCTTTTATTCTTTTCTTCTTTTACCTCTTCATCTCAAACTAATTTATTTGTGTATTCTTATAGCTTGTTCTTGAACTCCTTGATTTGTATCATGACCACTCACTAGGACTAGGACTGATAATGATGCTAGCACTTGTCTTTTCTGTTGCATTTTAGATCATATCTTTTGGTTTTTTCATCGCATTTCGGATTGTTTCTCTTTGGTGGCTTTTATTGATAAGATTTTGTATCCTCAAAAGGTTTTTGTGGCTGTCCCATCTGTCAATTGTTTCTGATGAAAGTATATTTATATGTATATGCAACCGCCAATTGATGGGGATTTATTTGCATATTCATTGGCCACAAAGTTGTTGCACTTCTGTCAAAAGATTTTTATTTATTTTTTGGTTGGCACAAGCCACTACATTAAACAAGAGGGTTAATTATACTAATCTTTTATAATGAAAATTATTTACTCCTTCCTTGCATCTTTCATATTTACAAAAATCTATTTTTAAAGCTTGCTCTGTTAAAAAACTCAAAAGTCACAAATGAACAAATTTTGCCATCAAATAACAAAAAGTTAAAAATAGATAAATTATTAAATTATTAATAATTATTTTGTCCTTGAATATTATGATAATATTTATATATTTGAAAAGGAGTCTATTTGTTTTTACTCTCTCAATTTCTCCATATATTTATGTATAGTGATTTATCAAAATTTGGAACATGTCTTTTTGCTCATTTGTTTTTTGAATGAAAAGAAAAATGCTTTTAACTAGCATAATTCAAAACTTTGATTAGTTGAGTTGGAGAATGTTTGGGTGACCTTATACTTATAATAAGATGTTTTAAAGATTTTATAAGTCCTTTGAAATGTTTGGTAATTTTTTTAAAAAAATAATTTATAATATCGTAAAATAAGATGTTAGAATCTTATAAGTTTTTTTTATAAAAGGAAGAAGTTTTTAATTTATTTTTAATCTTAAAAAACTCCTTTAATTTTGATAATTTAGTTATAAAATTATGAGTATTAATATTTTGATAGTTTCATGATCTAACTTATTTTTAAAATATGATCTAACATATTGTAAACTCCAAGAATATCTTATATAAGATCTTTAAGGTTGCATTTGGGCAAAAGAATTTAAATTTAAGAAGAGAATTTGAAGGATTTAAGAGAAGAAAGATTTGAAAAATATAATTTCAAATAACTCTATATTATGAATTTGAAATCTATCATAAATAAGTTTAGGGAAACACCTTGTAAATATGTTTATCAACATATGAAAAAATCATTTTACCTTTGTAACAAAATTTTAATCTTTGTTTTACTTGTTTCCCTACATGCAACAACACGTGAGGAAATAGTTTCCTCTAAAAAATGGACCCAAAATTCTAACAATAATGTGTAGTCAACTAGCTGTGTAGGCTTTTGAAAATGGAATTGTATACTGTAAAAAATAAGTTTAGAGGATGGTGTTATTTTTAAAATATTTTCAAGACTCCTTTTTTCGAAAATGAGATGCTTTTTTCGCGTTTTATCAAAATGGGTGTGGTTGTTTCTCCTTTTATTTCGTGTATTTTTATTTTGAAAGAAAATAATTAAAAAAATTATTTAAAAAATAAATAAATAAATTTGAAAAGTATGATTGAATATCGGATGAAAATGAAATGATAATAGTTGATGTGATATTTTTTTTTGTGTGAAATGATGATTGAATATGAAATTTTTTTTTTAAATTTTTTTATGAAATATTGGTTGGATATGAGAATTTTTGTAAGAACTCATTTTTGGTACTTTATTTTGTATTTTAATCTTTTGTGAAATATTAATTCTTTTTTGTTTACTATTCAATTAGTATAATTAAGTATACCACTATAAATACAATTATGATGGTATTTATATAATGTGTATAATTCAACGTACATAAATATGAATTTTGTATTTACGAAAGCATTTTAAAATCATATTATGAATGTAAAAAAAATTATTATGCCATAATATCTATATTATATTTTGTAATTTATTTGAATAACTCAAATTTAATAATCATAATTATTTATTCTATTTTAACACTAAAATTTAACAGTATTTAAAAAAAATACTACATATTATCTCTATTATATTTTTTAATTTATTTGAATAACTCATATTTAATTATAAATTTCTTTGCCTCATTTCAATTCTTATTTTCTCTTTCTTAATTTATTATCATTTTTTTCTACTCCACCACTATCTTCTATGTTCAATCTCTTGTTTACCCTACTCATCATATGTCCAAATTTACTAATTACTATCATATCGAATCAAGGGGTAAAAAATTGAAGCCATATGGTGTGAAATATAATCTTCGATCTCCAGCGAAGACATATTTATCAACAAAGCTACTCGAACATGGAGATGGTATATATGGAAGGTTTGAAAAAATTAGAGATGATTAGACAACCATAACACAAAAACAAGAATGCATGTTGTTGTAATTTATGGTGGTTGCAGCAGACAAGGAGATGAAGCCTAGAAAAAATAATACCGATTCCATTTTTCGGATTCAGGGGACGTCATTGGTAAAGAGCCGGAGCTGGAAGATTGGCCGGAATCCCATCATGAACAGTGGTGCAGCTGTGGACATGAGAATAAATACAACTTTGGCTGAAACAAATTTCAGACGACGAGGTTTTTTTCAAAGATATAGTTGACCTGAAGGGTCAAAGTGAGAACAACAAAAACATTTACCAACCAAACACCAACTGAGCCCAAAAAAAATTTCGGAAGATAGATTTTTTCAAAAGTCCCAGAGCCTAGGTTGTTAGGTTTTTTTTTTTAAGGGAGAATTTTTATTTTTAATATTTTTGGAGAAGTTTTATTGATTTTTGTGTGAGATTAAAAATATATTTGATAATTATTTTTAGATATAAAATTTATAGGGTTAAGTATGAAATTATGTTTGGTTTATTATTTTTAATGAAATTATTTTCAAATTATATGCATATAATATTAAATGATTTGATAGTCAGTGGTAGGATCCATAATTAATATTTTTAATTTATAATAAAAATATGTTAAAGAGAGTTAATGGGTAGTTGTGGGTCTTATATTATTAATATAGATAATAATAAAAATATATTAATGAGAGAGTGTGTAGTTGTAGGGAGAAATGAGTTGAATGAAAAAAAAAGATTGATTGATATTATGTAATAATAAGTTTGAAAACGAGGGGAATAGGGTTGGTAAGTGTTTTAAATGAAAAAATTAGAAGATAAAATATATTATTTTTAATAAAATGGAGTAAAATAAAAATAATTTATGCATTTAAAATAATAATAAAAAAAAATCACTGAAATGAAAAACAAACGTTCCTTTTGTTGTGTTCACTTTCGGGCTGCCCAACTAATCTTTGCTCTACCATTCAAAGCAATATCATCCGACATTGCATTTTGGGGCTCACTAAAGTTCGAACCAAAACAGCCCACTACTGTATGACTATTCACATTTGACAAAGTTTTGAATTGTCCATCATACCCCAATTTTTTTGAAATTGACCCCCTAAATCCTAATGTACTAGTTTTCACTGCACCAGTTTGTTTTGTTGCATCCAAGGCCTGCACTTTGTTTAGGATTCATTTCAACCCCTTTAAATTGGAAAAAAGGATCATCATTACAAAGAATTAGAATAAAACAAATTGAGGCCAAATGAGAAGTTAATTATTCATGGGTAGATGAACAAAATGATACATACCATGTTTGCTGCCATAAAGTGGATGAGCAACCTTAGTGCTATAGGGTTACATTTCACATTTGTTTTATTTAATAGAGTGAATAGTTTGTTATTTACCTAATTTTATTAAATATTCAACTTTAATACTTTATTCTATTAGACAAAACATCATCCGCGCTCTGAAGCACAAACTCATTATATTCTCAACTATTGCTATCTTGTTAAAATAGATTGTGAATACAAATTCAATTTTATGATGAGGCAACCATTACGTAAAACTTACCTACATATTTGGCAACATTTTACTTAAAGATCGTTCAAGTTTTCTCCAAGAATATGGTGTGAGGTCATAACCTATTAATGGGAGGTATATAATTATAAATTTATGGAATTCAGGGTAAACAAATCGAATCACTCAGTCTCATTTTCAACCATAATTGGATCTTATAATCATCACATATACTAAATAATCGAACCAGGAATTAATTCAGATTAAAATCAACCAATTGTTAGCCATAGTTGAGCAGTTTGCTCAATTGTGGGCTGATGTAGAAAGGAAAATAAATCCAATCTTTATGAAAAGGATTACCATTTCATTGATCCTTAATAAATTTCTTTCGACTTCATTTGAATTGATAAATTTGGAGTTAATAATTTTAGATTTACAATAACAAATCAATGAGCTTGTTTGAATAATCTTATAATTTTCAAATCCGTAAATGCATAATAATAGATTTTTGAGCTTATTTGAATAATTTCATGATACATTGAATTTCAAATTCGAAAATTTTAATTTTGAAATATTTTTTGAATCATTATAGTAATTTTCAAATTCATCTTATATGGAGTCATTTGAAATATTTTCCTTCAAATTAAAATCTTTTCATTCAAATGCAACCACATACTTTCGATTGATTAGTTAGATTCGTTTGGCTAAAGCTTATGAAGAACTATATTATACATATTTTATTTTATAAAATGTCAGATTTTACTTTAAGAATAATGTGTCAACTCGTTTGGATTAAATAAACTCCAAGGACAGGCAATATGTTTGAGAGAGTTAGTAACTATAATCTTTTAATTTCATTGTTAGATCACAAATAAGTTGTCATCTACATGCTATTATTTTTGAGTTAATAAACTTGTAACATCTTATTTCGAGTTTTTTATCATGCATTCTAAAGATTATAAATATTAGATGTTTTATAAACTTAACCGAAAAACCACCTAGAACTCACTGCTGAGACCCTGACCGATAGGCACACTGGCATGCATTCTTGATATTATGACATAAAATGCTGTAAAGAATGAAGGGAGAATATTCAATTCTTGAAATTGAATCGTGGAGAAAGGCCAATATTGATGCTTAAAGATTTGTTTGAATTAGTTATTGTCCAGAGGCATCAGTAATAGGCAAGGATGTTTCTCCAACAATCCCGAGTGTGTTGAGAGAATTTTGGCAGTGGATACTTGTCCAGATTCCACCATTGAATGCATGTAGATTTTCTGCTCTGCAGCAATATCTGCATTTTGGAAGAAGGGAGACAAAGATGAATTGGTGATAGTAGGATATTTATCCCCTTCAGAAAAATAATTTGACAATGCCCTTAAATGCAGAGTTTCAGCCCAAATGCAGCATGCCACATTGAGAGGTCAGTGTTTTCTCTTTAGTCTCTTCAAGAGTAGGAGTCCTAAACTTCCAAGCAGTTTGCTCCTTTCCTCCGGATCTACTTTTTAATAATAGATCATTTACTCCATTTCTTTTGATATGTAACTGGGAGAGCTTCGTCTGTTCATCTGTAACTGAACTAGTTCCAATTCATTCATCTCCTTTGAGCTTTTCGTCTTTTTACCATTCCCACTATTTTTCAATGTTTCCCTTCAATTATTTGCTGCCTTCACCATCGCTACTGTGATGATAACAATCATCTCCTGATGTGGCATCTGATTCCCATTTTGCAATCTCTGATTCACTAAACAAGTCTTCAGCCATAGGATTGTCTTCCAATCTGGCTGCAGTTCCTCTATCCATACCTCTCTTGGAATTACCTCCCTCATGTCTCTGCAATTGCTCATAGTTCTCGTCATCAGTACTGCTTCTATAATTGTAAATTGATGCTCTAGATCTCAGGTTTTTTCCTTCTCCCTCTGACTCCCAGGCTACATCTTCCAGGTCACTTAATGTATCTTCTGAAACAGTATTCTTTTTCCTACTACCTTTGGATTCAATTTCATTTCTCCTAAAACCCTTGCTGTTGGCTCTACCAATCTTACTATGCTGCCATCTCTCCACTTTACTTGCAGCAAATTTATCATGAGATTCCTCAGAGCCATCACCATCACTCCCATGATTCAATTCTTCAGTACCATCAGAATCCCGCTTGTCATCCAGCTCAGAAACATCTCCATCTTCACCCTCACTATCAACATTTGTCCTACGCGTCTGATTCCAGTTTCTGATCCTTTTCCTATTGTCATCATCTGAATCCTCACTTCTAATCACTTCAGATCTTCGGAATCTACCACTGAAATCTTCTCTATTCCAATATCTAATCTGGCTAAGTTCTTCTTTCTCTGCTGCCTCTTCCGCAGCCCATTCTTTATCAGCCGCATCTTCTATCTCAGCAATGAAGCGGTCAAGCTCCTCCTGGTCACTGTCATCTTCAGCATCTTGAGGCTGTTGAAAGCCCTCAGTTTCCACTTGTGTTGTCTTGTCCTCCCGAAAGATGTAGGGACTTCCTTCTCTCTTGTCAATAGCATTGAAAAATGTGGAGGCCACTCTCTGGATGCTGGCCATGGCAACTGGATCATCGGGATTTACCCCCTTCCTGCGGAGCTCTTGTTCTGTTTTCTTTATGTTAAGTTTCTGAGATTCGAGAGCTTGTTCAAATCGCGCCTTAAATAATGCCTGCATGTTAAAGACACCAATGATTATGGTTAAAACATATATTTCACAGAACAATTTTACAAAGCATTTCGAAAGTTGCAGAAGAAATATGTTGCGTCTCTAGCAGGGCTGCTAATATGGACCCTCTTTCTAGGTAAAAAGTGTACTGGGTGATTTAAGACTCAAAAATTATGTAAAAATCATGCAAGCAACCAATGAAAGGAAGATTATACATGACCTTTCTTTTCGTTAGGGTATTGATAGGTATCAAATTTTTCGGTTGACGATAATTTCTGCCACGGAACATGATAATGGTTTTCACATTGTGTATGTTGACCACAATCCCACCACTCAATCTTGCCAGCATGGTTGCCATCTCCTTAATTTTTTCCTTGGGAAAATTATCACAACAAACTTGCACTGTCTCATGGAACTTCCAATGAAGGTGCATATTTTGAACAACTCCTCCAAAGACTCCACGAACACCAACAGGAACATAGTTTTTATTTCTGAAGCCAATCTTCTTGTATGCCTGTAAGTGCTCTAGAGTCAACAGCTCAGGGTCATGGCGAGGAGGTGGAAGCTCTGGCAATTCATACTTTTGCAATTTCTGAAGAAGCAAAGCGACCTTTTTCTTTGCCTGTACTAGTCAAACAGGAAGCAAAAGTGCAAAATATGCTGGTGAAAATAAAAGAACATAACAAAGGGGTAGGAAAAAGAGAGAAATCGGCATTGCCAAATATTAAGATAATGAGTATTATTTCAAGTGAACCAGAGATAAATTAGCAAAAATAAAAATAACCAAGTCCAATCCCAAAAAGAAAATCATGGAGACGGCAAATAGTACAACCAAATGCAAAACAACATTGAACCAACACATAAAGTTTGAATATGCTTTTCAAGAAATCTAAAGGAATGTAAATGCACGATATGCAGTAATGTAAAAAGGGACGAGAAAGTCAAAAACAGTTTCACAAGCTTGATATCATTTATCCCGGAAAAACATATGGTGTTTACTTGTTTCCAAATTCTAACCTTCTCTTCTATTACTCTATAATAGTAAACACCAGAGAAAATGGACATGACTGCACATCACAGTAGGAGTCCAGGCAAAGCACAAACAATCAAAAACTCTCAATGAATAAGACTCTGAATTGAAGAATAAAGATAAAACAATTTGGACAAACAGTTCCCCAGCATCAGAAAATAACAAGGATGCAAATATTAGTACAAAGTTCAATTTAAGAACTAATGGAATGAAAGAATTGAAACATAACATTTACACAAGCAATTCATGAGCAACTAAAATTCCAATAACTATGAAGCAAAAATATTACTACATATCTCAATTAAGATCGCATTGAAATGAATAATTGAGACATAACATTTACACAAACTAAAACACCAATTACTAGGAAGCAAGATATTACTAGAAGATCAATTAATAACTATTGAATTGAAAATTCGACACACAACATTTGCACAAACAATTTTAAGCAACTAAAAATGCTGATTAAAGTGCATATTGAATCAAAGAATCAAGGCATAAACATTTATACAAACAATTTCGACCAACTAAAATTCCAACAAATAGCAAGCAATGGGTAATGAAGAAAATTAAGGCATGACATTTATACAAACAATTTCAAGCAACAAAAAAATCCAATAACTAGTGTAATTAGTAGCATACTCTTCTAATATTGTAGATAAGGCGTTCCTCATCAGTCATCAATTTCTTCCTCAACTTTTTCGCCCTTCGAATTTCCCTGAGGGTTTTGCCTGACTCCCTTTGCATCCGTTTCTCCACTTTACTCCTCATGCTCTTCGCCGAAAACCCCTAACTCCATCAAAAAAATTCCACATTTTTGTTGAAGGAAATTCAGAACTTGGCAAACTCACATTGCTAATGACAGGCGTCAATATTGCAGGAATACTGCTTCTTGCTAGCTTCTCATTCCTGAATAATAACAAGTTCCGATTACTATACATATGCACTTTTTTTTTTGGAAAAATGAGAAATTTTTAAGAAAACATAACCCAAAAGAAATTACCTTTGATTGAGGAGCAGGGAGGAGAGGGTTCTGAGGGATTGCTTTTGGAAATTTCTAGCAGAAGCAGAGAACATTTTTACTGTAATTTCCTGAAATTAAAACTGGCAGCGATCGAACTGGAGGGTTTTTGAGTGGGGGTGGGGTGGACTCTGAGGATTTTGATTAGGCGTGGGGCTGGACTGCAGGGTTTTTGATTGGGGTTTAGCAGTTTGGGTTATTACACATTCTCCACTATACTTTGTCTTAATTATAAATGGTGGCGCATTAGTTTAAGTAGACCTTTTTGCCCCGATACCGAACTTTTCCTTGAAGCATAAAGCCCGTTTGATTTAATTTATATGAGAAAATGTATTTTTTTTACTTATTTTTAATAAAAATATTATATATTTTTATTTTTAAAATTTATTTTCAAGCATATTAATTTTTTACGTCTTTTCATACATCTATTAATATAATTTTCAAACATATTCACGTATCACTTCTTTTTATACATAAAACATCACAAAACAAATACAATTTTATTTCTAAACCTATAAAATGTACCTAAAAATATAACTAATTCAAACACATTCTCATTTTTACACGAGAATCTAATAAAAATATTAAAAATATAAAAATGAGTTTGAAATTGGAACCAAACAAACTCATAGTTTGCCAAATTCTCGTTTCCATAATTTTCAAAACTCCTGTTTGTTGTTGTAATCAACTGATGGTATAACGTCCGGAGAGGAAGGCTGATATTATTCTCATTTTTGTGGATCAATTTGATCTTTGCTGATATTAATACTCTATCAAGTAAAATAATTGAAAAAATTATTCACTATATGATAATACTAATAGAAATTATATATTTGATAATACTATTGAAATAATCTACCAGAAGAGGCTGACAGCAGATATATAAATAAGATAAAACTACAATACCAGTTAAGTACATACCAAGTGACAAGTTTTTAATCTAACTGCTAAGAAAATAAAGATAATATAAATACAAATTTCTAATCTATCCACGCCATCTGACTTTTGAGAGTATTGCGTAATTCTTAACACTGTTAATGGCTTTAAATCTAAGACCACATCTCATTGCTCAATAGGTAGTATGAGGCAAAAAAAAAATTATTAAAAGTTTTTATGAAAATTTTTATTCGAAATATAAAAATATATGAATTCATAGATATATGAATAAAATGAGAATATAAAGAATAATTAAAAAGTAAAAATCCAATCTATTTATTTTAAAATTATTTTTATATCAATCATGTTGATAAAAAATACTGCACATTTCTAAAAATTCTAGAGAAGTACAGAAAAGCATAAAAAAACTATAAAATGTAATAGAAAAATTATTGATTAGAAAATTCGAGGGAAACACCCTTTTAAAAATATATAATAATATATACTTATAATATTATTGGAGAGCTCAACCTTTTCCTATCATTTCAATCTTCTTTGTTAATCTCTATACTCCATTTTGTTAATCTTTTATCGTTCATTCAATGAGGTGGATAGTTTAAAAAGTAGAAACAAAACGTGGAATTCCACCATATGATAGGCACGTGGTGATTTGCAGGAAATAAGAAGAAATAAATTGTCATAACTTTTGCTGGACTAGAGAATTATCTTATGAGTTTCTCTTATATTTTTTTTAACTTTCATGATTTTTTTATTTTATTGCATTACATCTGGAGGATTTAAGTATAAAAAATTGGCATTAAATTTACAATTTAGTAAATCATCCGCTGCATACTAAAATGGAACCAAAATTAGCATTCAATATTCATTTTTTTATTCATAACTTTTTTGGTAGTTGATTTTATTTTACCAAGCCGTACAAACATCGAATTGATTTTGTGTTTTTATTGTTATATATATATATATGTATGTATAGATATTTATATTTATTATTCAACTTTATACTTGTTTATCCTTAATTAATAGAACTATAAAATATCAAAAAGAAAAGTAAAGTTAAGGTTTTATTATTTGATTTTTGTATAACTAAATTTTTTATAAAAATTCAGTAAACTGAATTATCAAACAAAAAAATCAAAAAAAAGTTTTACGTAATAAAAAAAAACGATTAATTTAATTTTATACTGAATGCGATTTGTCAATGCCGATATTTTGAATCAGTTTAATTCAATTTTACAAAATGAACATCTCTAATTGAACTAGATTAAGTAAATCACCAAATCAAATTACTTTTACCTTTCTGAAATTTTTAGGTTAATGCATTTATTTTCTTGTTTCTTTTGTATTTTAGGATGATATGATTAAAATTTTGAGTGTTCAACTCTTGGAATCACTTATTTTTTTTAGCATCATATGGAACAAGATAGGGCAGTAAAGATTGAAACTGGGAGTGAAATTTTCATGGAAAATTCTATCATTTTTATTTTGTGAAATGAAATTGTACTTGGAATTGTGAGTTATAAAGTTTGACCTAATTTGATATTTTATTTTGAGAAATTATTTTGATTTATTTGTTCTGAAATATAAATTGAAGAAAAAATTTTAAATATCGAGGTGTAGATTTTTATTTTTATTTTTTAAAAAATTAGGCTGTAGACTTTGCTACTATGATTGTTTTTCAGAAATATCACCAAAAAATAATTAAAAATCATTAAAACTTAAGAACTAAAAAGGTAAATTTATTTTTCAAAAATAAAACTAAACAACTTGTCCATTCACCATTATCCATGTCAAAATTCCACCCACTCCTTCGTTAACTATATGAACTTTGGATTGAAAATGCTTCTTTTTTAACTTGAGTGATGAATTAAGCATCTTTTAAACACATGAAACCTTTTTATATCTTGAATAAAAGTTTGGTGATTAAAACTATATTTTCCCTGGTTTATCCTAGCCCAAAAGGTGAAAATATGATCATTATACATGTAAGAAGTAACCACGTGTAAATATTATCAATGTAAATTCTGCTTTTTTTCTTTTTTCTTTTTTTCTTTTGGTACCACAAAATCAGTAAAATTAACTGAATTTTAACATATTGATGGAGTAAAGGCGTTGGATGACCCTATTTTACAACTACAATAAATCACAGCATCCCAAACTCCATAATCTACAAGCTCTTGCTTATATGTCAAAGGAAATAGAAGTTAAAAGGTTGAACAGGGTGAGTTCCTGCAGCAGACGTTGTGTTCGAATTTCATGTCCCCTATTTGTAATTGGAGATTTTGATCAAAACTACACTTTCTAGTTAAGAATTTCTGCAGCATTAACCTCAATAAAGATAGTTGAATTTTTCAACTACCTTCGAGGTAATTAACATTAGTAGCGCTAGTTACAGCAAAAGAAAAATCCTCTCGGCTTGTCTTCTATTGGTGTTGGTGCACCGGTGTAATCCCTCTTGGCCATCAAAGAGCTGGTTCCTGGAGACTCTGGTGGAAAGACAGCATTTCTATCAGAAGTGAAAATCCTGTGTGGTATGATGGGTTCATGTGGTGAGATTGTAGATAGATAATGCAGGAGCATCTGTATAATCTGAGTGAAATTGGGCCGAGCATTGGGGTCCTCCTTCCAACATAAGGTGACTATTAAAGCCAGATCCCCTGGAAGATTATCAGCACTTGGCCTTACATTCTGGAGAGGAAAGTACAAGTTTCAATGATGGTTGACCAAATATAGAATCATACATAAATATAAATCACACATAACTAAGGCGGCTGACCAAATATAAATCACACATAATTAACTGATTTATCCAAAAAGTTACGTAACAAGTAAAATTTTCCAGCACTGGTGAAATCAGGGAAGAGGCAATGAAGACTAGCACCTCCTCCCTCTACCGTAAACTGAAAAAAGAAAAAAGGCAATCTCCCAACAAGGGTCCTCAATTTCGGTTGTGAATGTCACCCAAGTCAATTTCCTTTCTGCTTGAATCGAAGGAAGCATCTTCCCTAGATGTTTGCACTTCATTGAGCAGAAGCAAATTGACAAAGCTCCAGTTTATTGTCCATATTGCCTTGATGGACACACTGCCATTTGAGGTACCTATTTCTAGAATTGACTTCTACAACTAGAAGGAAGGAACATGTAACCTAATACTATGGACATTCCCCCTTCAGGAGAAAAATAAAAATTGAAAAAAGTATGAAAAGAGTAAGAAATTCAAAGGAAGAGAGAAGGGAATTACTTTAAAAGCAGCGGCATAGGCTGCCTGCAGATTTGACATGCCTTCAAATGGTAACTTATTATGTATGAGCTCCCACAGCACAATGGCAAAACTGTAAGCATCCACCTTATGGTTATAATGCTTCTTTTCTCCATGTCTTAGTGTGACTGTACTATAGAGCTGCAACCAAAATATCCAAAAACAGAGAAAAGGAAGATATTTTTCAGCATTTCTTTTTACCCAGAATATCACAAAGAAATGAGCAAGCAGAAGGAAACATGTTGCGGAAACTACCTCAGGAGCCATCCAGCGATAAGTTCCAGTTTCCGCAGTCATCATCTCTGTCAATGACTCTTCTCTTGCCAAACCAAAATCCGCAAGTTTGACGGTTTTACAGTCTTCTGTCAAGAGCAAGTTTTCTGGAGGAAAAAGAAAATCATAGATAAACCAATCTCATTAGTATCTTCATTGCAGATTTCAATACAAAACCACAAATCAGTTCTCCATGTGCAAGTTTGGATACTCAAGCACACCACCACCATGAACTTGCTCTCTGTGTCCCCCTATTGGAAATTAACTAAAATTATAAGGATAAATCAGATATTCATACTTCCGACTAATCCTAGGTTCTGCAAAATAAACCAACTATTTCCTAGTTCAGTAGCAATAATTATACAAATTTCACGAGAAAGGACATGTTCCCACAGTAATTATACAACGCTCCTAATGGCTTATTACAAATTTCCTTGTCATGTGATAAACCTAAAGACTCAAAGAAAACATATAAAACATTACCAGGTTTCAGGTCACGATGAATGATTCCATGTGAGTGCAAACATTCCATTGCACGAGCTATATCAAGCGCATATCCAATAGCGACTCTCATATCCAGGCACCTTGGCCGCAAGTTAACCAAGTACTTCCGCAATGTTCCACCAAGCAGAAGCTCAGTTACTATAACCATGACAGGTTCCTTGCAAGCTCCAATGAACTGAAGAGGAAGAGGAGTCATTAAGACATTGCTAACAACTTCTTTTAAAATATCAGCCTCCATGAATCTTATTACAAATATCTAATACTCACACAAATACCCACAGCTGCGCATTTGTGTAATTTGAAGCCATAACTTATTATTACAATAGTAGATCAGTCGTCTAGTAATAAATGTACAACCTTAACTAAGTTCTTGTGTTGGACTCTGGAAAGCATTGCAACTTCTCTTCCAAATCTGGCCTCCCTCTTGGCAATCTCTTCAGGTGTCTCTCCTCTCTGAACAATTTTGATTGCAACGTTCTGGTTTTTGTATCTGAAAGAAGGCCAATAAAAGAAAGGTGACTTAACTGTTCACAATCACAGAATACTGCAACTGTGCTTCTGTGCACATTCCTTACATACCCTTCTGTTATTCCAATGTTCTACAGTTATTCAAGGGTGCCCTCCAAAGTACTAAATGAAAGATGTCATCATACTATACAACTTTTTCTCTTTAATTTGTTTTTCATGGGAGAGACTTAGTCTTGTGCATCAGCAAAGTAATGGCAGAAATTTAGGTATTTGTTATGTAACATTGCTGTTTCCCAACACATTATGAAGCCAAGATTAAAATGTCAAAACTAATTCAAAAATTTCTGGGATGATTTTCCATTCTTCATCCTATTTTCCATAATTATAAACCATTTCACTTCAAAGGTAAAGATTCAGACAGAAGAATAAAAAGTCAACTTACTTTCCCTCATACACTTTGGCATGGGCTCCTTCTCCAATCTTTGGCCCAACAAAAAGAAGCTTCGGATCGACCAACCATTTGGGGTCCAAACTAAACTCTGCTCCTGAGTAAAACCCGTTACCAGATCCCATTTCTCAATCGCTCTTTTCCCCTCTCCAAACTCTCTTAAATAAGAACTGGCATCTATTGAAAGTTGAAACAGCACCAAGATCAAAACTTCATCACTTGCTCACACATTTCAAGCAAATCCCACATAAAAAATACACTCACAAGAAATTCTCCTCTGCTAAATAGATAGAATGACAAATTTGTCACTGCCCAACGTTATTTATCAGAAACCCCTATCCCAAAATACACGCACTGAGATCACTGGACTTAAAACATACATCTGTTTCTGAAGTTAAAGAACGAAAGCCCACGAGTCAAGAGATTTCCACCACCAAAAATCCTTTCCGGACAGAGCAGATCGATGGTTATTTGAGAACACAAGAAGAGCCACTAACGTATACCAAGAAAAAGAAAAATCTTGATTTTGCTATTTAAGTAGAAAAAGAAACAAGATTCTAAGGATGTTGAGATAAAGAATTGAATAATTTATTTAAGTTTTTGCACCGCGTAGTACTACTTTCAGCTCAGTTTTTGTGTACTATTTGATCTGCAGAGAGAGCTGCGGGACGAATTGTGTCTGTGTCAGAAAACAGTGGGGTCTTTTATTTTGTCTTTTCCAATTATTTTAACAGAATAATGACATGTATTTTGGGTGCTTTTTTTCAACATTTTACTACAAAAAAATCTTTTATGAACCAACTTCACACTTATCCCTTTAATTAAAAAAAAAAAAAAAGAAACAACTATGAAAGCGTGCAGTAATTGTGGCGACTCTTTTTGTTTCTAAAAGCAAAATTTGGTATCCTTTTCAATTTCTGTACTAAATTAATGAAACCATATTTGTGGGGTGGGGAGCAAAGAAGGAGAAATTTAGAAATGCACTAGATCCCCCATTGAGAAATATATTATTTTTTACTTTAATTATACAGTATAAGTTTAACTTCTGTGTTAAAAAGGAAATTACTCCTATTAAACTTGCACATGGAAATGGATACTCATACAGGGGACAAGTTCATTGAACAAGTTATAATGAGCCAACCAGTATCTGTTTGTAGATTTAGATTCCTTTTTAATGCTCCTTATATGTCTTTTTGTGCTATTATTCATGAAGGCAACTGCAATTTCTCTCTCTCTTTTTATTTTTCTCTTTTTTCTTCTGATCCATTTGTCCAATTATTAAAGGGACAATTTTTATTTTATAATCATATAAACTATCAACAACCAACAAATAATTAAAAAAAGAAAGAAAGAAAAGAAAGAAGAAAGGGAAGTTTCCTTACAAGAGTCAAATATTTTGACATGAGAAACTGCGGATGTTTTTATGCGTCGGTGGTATAAGTATAATAGAATGAACTGAGTGAGGCTGACCTTTTCTCTTTATTACCCATTTTCTTTTAGTACTTTTTTAAAAAAAAAAATCTTATTGAAATCATAATCCTCAAAAGCAGGAGGAAAAGGCATAAGCACGTTGAAATAAATGAAGTCAGTTGTTGTTTGTTGGGCTGTGATGAATCCTGTGAGAGTGAGAGCAGTCGGTGAATTGTTTTGGTTTGACTATTTATTGTTGCTTCCAGAAATTCCAACTAATTCAATGAATTGGTCACGCATAAATTATAGGTAAGCAAACCCCTAATTCAATTCTAGGTTGTGCGCATTTGCTTATACTTATTTTCTTATGTTAATACTTGTATAGATGGTTTCAAGGATCAAATAGCCCTTTATATTTTTTTACTTTTCTAGCTATATTTGTTAAAAAAATAATTTGTATATAGCTTTATTGTTTCTATTGAAATAAATATGACAAAACGAATGTTTGATTTTCCACACTTCATTTGGTTGGTTCAATGTGGAAATTGTTTTCATACCTAAATGCATAAATTACACCGTTTATGAGAATTAATCAAATGCTTTCTTTCTTATCTAAAATTGTAGGTTATTGAAACTTAAAAATTATATGATAATTATTAATGAGGAAAAAAAAAAACCGCTTTGACTTAATTAGCAAAATCTGAAAGCTATGAGAAGCTCTGACTTGTTATTACCTGTAAGTTTTGGCCGAGGCATCAGCATCATGAGAAACTTACTCCTTGTAAAGAAAAGCAGTATTTTGACAAACTATTGTTAAACAAAGATATTCTTAACATTTGCTTTCATTAGCTTTTCTTCCTTGGACAATGAAGTTTAGCAATTCCTATCAACAGTGAGCCTGCCAGTAGTAGTAAATGTTGTAGGGCTTTCGTTCTTATCGCTCTGGATTCCAATCTATAAGTTAATCCGATTTAGAACAACAATCAAGAGAATATACCAATTCTTCCTCTAAATCCCTTCTATAGTAAATAATAGAGTGATATTACCACATCACAATCGTACAAATATACTTCTGCAATAAATAGAAGCTCAAATTATGTCCATAAAACTATCTCAGCAAAAAAATGTCCATAAAAGTTCTGATTAACTATGAACTAATTGAAGCTCAACGACGCTTGTACAAACAAGGTTTCAATTCAGGCCACTTAATGTCCTTTGGTTTTTGTTTCTCCTGCACAGAAAAGAAATGAAAAGCTATTAACTAGACACTAATTGGAAATGAAGGAATACAGCAATTCAGCAGTACCAAACCTTCTTCTTAAAGTAGAACAGTATAAACATTTTATTGGAGAAGTCCTGCACAGCAGAGGTAGCTTTTAGTAAGAATTCTAATTGTAGAAGCCTATTACAACTAAAGAGGAAGCAAAATGTAAGACCTTAGACACGGAGGTAAATCCTAGTTCAGATATGGCTTTCACAAACTTATCTGAGTCTGCGCCTCCAGTACTGGGATCAAACCTGCTTTTCACTTCTGCTATTAAAAGCCACCCACTGCACAGAACCAATATAGATTAAACTTTTAACTACAAAACCTTCAAATTAAACATATTTTGGAGGAATAAAAGCATTGGATGATATCAAGTACATACTGAGGCTTAAGAACCCTGTTTGCTTCCAGAAGATAACTGGGGAAGTTTGTTCCCATCAGTGAGAGACAAAAGACAGCAACATCCACAGAGGAAGAGACCAGGGGTGTCTGCATGTCACAGTCATATTTTTCAGGGAGTAACATGAGCACGCACATGCACACCCACACCCACAAAGGAACATAAATAGAAAATACACTCGTATTATAAATGAGGTATCATCCAAACATTCACGTTTTACAGCACGACTAGCCAGAGAGAAAAAAGAAGGAAAAAGGAAGGCACATACCCTGGACATATCACACGCAATAACTGAAGCATCGTTTGAGACAAGATCAAAGGAATAAACTTTATTCTTCACACTTCTAGCAATACGTGCATCCCCTGAATAAATTAGTAAACATAGACTTGTAAAAGCAGTGGCAAAGATAAGATTCTTTATTCCAGGCAATATTTGAAGATTCTTACCACAACCAAAATCAGCAACAATTAAAGAAGGGTTGTGATCCTTTATCCATTTTATAATAATATCATTCGGCTGTTCAGGCCAACGTGACATTTGCTCTTGGTACCCTGAATGATACTGGCGAGGTAAGTGAACATTAAGTTACATTGCGGAGAGCCAAAATGCAGGATGGGTTGGATAATCAAAGATAAATTTTCAAAATATGCTATACATCACCGGTTTCGCAAAATAAACTCACATCCCAAACACCACTTCACCAGACCCTTGGGATGGGGAGGGGCTGGGGGCACAGAGATAACAAAAAGGAAAATGGATAAGAAAGAAAAAATGAACAGCAGATATAAAGCAATTAAAACTAGAGATGCATAAAGAAAGGATATGCCAGCTTCAATATAATTTATCCTTCCTGGAAGGACAGACCAGTTACGTTTTTTGGCAGAAATCAGCAGAACTATACAAGGCCACCTACGTATTTTGTCAGTTGGACAAGTTGTAGATCTCTGCAAATGACATAAAGTACCACTGCAATTGTTGTATTCATGTCTACATATATTCATTATAAAATCTATTTAGGTGGATTTGTATTTGCTAACTTGTATTTATCATAACTGGTACAATTAGTGGCAGCCAAGGTGGAATTAGATGAGTGAATTAAGAATAGTTTAACAACATAATAGTACTATGAAACCTAACATGTGAAATCAAACAATCAACTACGGTGACATGGTCAGAAGCCTAAATCCTAAATCCTAAACCTTAAACCCCATCATATGAAGAAACTATCTACATTCTTCAATTGCCATACAGTTTCTTCGAATCAGCTCCTGAGCATATGACTTTTTATTAACTAAAACAAAAATTGAACAAGCATCAATTGAATTTCTTGTAAATGGCTAGAGTTTCAGCTCACTTGAGGATTCTAATCAGTTAATTCAGAAATGAAATCAGAACGCTAATCAGCCAATTGAATTTCTTTTATGCCTTATAGCAAGGTAGACATAGTTGCTCTGAATCGTTTGAAACTATAACGTACAACACATTTTAAATAAGATATAAAGTTTATCTCGGACGCGACAACGTACAGGATTAGCATAAATATGCTCTAAAGAAATTATCAATAAATGACAATATGAATGATGGCTTGCTAAAGTTTAAATGTGCATGCCGCACGGAAGAAATAAAAGAAATTACCAGTTGAGCAACACGAAAATTAAGATGTTGAAAGCTTATCATTCAAGTTGAAGACTGTTTGAAACAGGGCACAGCAGCATCCATGCATTCTATGATGCTAATTAAACTCATTAACAACGCAGACAACAATGCTCTAACTCAATTATGCATAATCGAGGATTTCCCCTCATGGCCAGCTGAAAGAAATTAGTAGGAGATCATTCATATGAACAAAGTAAGCTTACCACATTGAACAATGCCGGGTCCTCTTTAAAATAATTGAGGGCTTCATCTCCACTGTGTTCAAGCAAATGCACAAAACAAAGTAAGAAAATCCTTCATATTTTATTGCTTAGAAAAAGCACATTCACAAATAATAATCAGGCCATCAGGGTAGGCACCAATCAAGTTTTTCACAATTTTGAATCACATTTTTATTTGTAAATAAAAAATATCAAATTGATACAAACACAAGAGATTGTGACTAAACTAAATTGAGAATATTATCATAACAAAAAGATGGGAAAAAAGGAAATATCATACGTGCAAGTATAGAGCTTCTCATTAATCATGCGGAAATAACCTCCAGATAATCTCGCTTTCATCTGCCAAATCACAAATAGATAAATAAACCAGAAAAATAAATATCATACTATTGCGCATATTATAAAAATCAACTACGCCTACCTTGTCAAGGAAAGATGAAGAGGATTTTGAGCCACTCTTAGTAATAGAAGATGCAGAAGCAGAAGAGACAGTAATAGAAGGTCCATTATTTGTCGCGGCGCCTGTGCCGGAGGTAGTCTTTCCTCTGTGGCCGCGGCCTCTTTTGCGCTTCCTGTTCCGCCGCTGC
Organism: Paulownia fortunei; assembly: GCA_019321725.1. Classification (NCBI taxonomy): domain Eukaryota; kingdom Viridiplantae; phylum Streptophyta; class Magnoliopsida; order Lamiales; family Paulowniaceae; genus Paulownia; species Paulownia fortunei. The sequence goes on along the minus strand of JAGSPU010001671.1, from coordinate 1,030,165 downwards.
TCCTCCGTCATAGCTTTAATTAAAATATTTTCGTCGAAAATATTTTAGGTCCAATGTTCAGCGCTCGAAAAATAGAAGCTCCGAGGTGAACTAGGGAAGCGCTAACTTCCAGAAACGGGCTAGGTCGGCCCATAAACCAACATAATCTAATTGGGCCGGACTGAGATAAAATTCTCAAACAAATTTGCTGGGCCCAAGTAATTTTGTAATACGGCCTTTTTTGTTACAGTCATAATGGACTGGGCCAGAAGTTACCACAAAGCAGAGTAGTGAGTACGCTCATAAACATAAATACTAGAAAATAAAAAAAAAGTCGGTTATATGTTCTAAGACAACTTTGGTTCGATTTATTTGGATTTTGAATAATTTTCCAGCTTCATATTAATAGTAAATTAAATTTTACAATATGCATTCACGCATCATACTCATCTATGCAGTTAAATACAGGAGTTGCATTGTCTATTCCATGTATTTCATGTGAGGCCCCATCTTTGCTATTAGAGGCAAAGCTAGTTGTATTTCCATTGTGATTTTCCCAGCACTTTACAGAATAAGAATGAAAACTGCTCAAGTTCACTTGAAAATACGAAGCAAAAACAAAATAATAATAATAATAAACCCGAATCCTGTGACACAACTCGATTTTCACACCTTATCAACAAAGCTTTACCTGATCTGACAAATCTTCTTCATGCATTTATGGATCATTAAATAGCGTCTCCAGATGCCTCATCGAGATATGATACAAGCACAACATTTATAAAACCAAAATGCATAGGTAAAACAGATGAAATGCATCCACCAGCTGATTCTCACCTGGATTTCCAAGGGTTACAACAAATATAAAACATTCACTGGATTTCACCGCACCACATCAGCAATTGCTTAACATAAGTGTGATTTGGATAACAAAAGAGTTGCCATGTCTGTATTTGTGTGTCACAATCGCATAAATCGGATGAAACATAGTAAATATTTTTGGAGGGGAACATTCAATGAGCCAAGTATACAAGTTTCAACTTCCCTTATCACAATGCTCATACCGAGGTAGCCCGAGAGATAAGAGACAGCAAGACCTTTCTGCAAATTAAATGAACCCCAACGTCTCTCACCAATTTCTCACTATATAAGCATGGTTGGGCTCAGTGTCCCAACCATCCACACAACAATAAAAAACATTCCACTTTCTTTGCTTAAAAATACATTTACTGGAGGATGCCGACCAATGTGAATGATGTGGCAGAAAAAACGAAATGTTGGAGATTGATCCCAACAGCAGTGTTGCTTTGAAGTCAACAATGAAAGATAAGGGCAGTGAGACAGAACCCAAGTTGAAAGACAATGAGCAGGAAACGGAGAAGCTGGAAGGTGAGACCGAAAACAAATCTGTCCAAAAAGAAGAGAAGACTGAGCAAGAGGAACCAACCAAACATGCTATGAAAGAGGAGGATGTCCCAGTTGAATGTGAACCCAAGACGGGAGTAGCCTTCCCAGTTACACTGGGCGATGGAAAGCAGCTGAACGCTGTTGGCATGAGAAAGAAGAGCATGCTTGGCCTCGGCATCAAGATATATGGCTTTGGTACTTGGCCATCACAAAACTCCTCTGTTTTAGTTGCATACAAAGAATTCAAAATTTTCATTTTATCACAAATATCATGCATCTCTCTTGCATAGCATAATACATGTCAGCACATTCATTCACACACACATGAATGAAGTATAAGAAGCAGAAACACAGATGAAAATAGCAATCAACATAGAATATGAGGTCCACCAAAAAGCAGACACTTGCTCCCTGCTTTACCCTTCAACCAGTATTTAAGATTAAACTAATGTGTCCTCCAGCTAGTAATGTTTCAGTTCGCTGACTGATTGTCGGTATATTGACTCGTAATTCTCCAATTGCAGGGATATATGCAGACAATGAGAAACTGAAAGATCTTCTAAGGATGAAATTTGGGAAAGCACCATCTAAAGCAACAAAGGAAATGCATCAAATGGTGATCGACAGTGATGTGGGAATGATGGTTCGATTGGTTATTGTTTTCTCTGGCCTAACCATGAGCATGGTGAGGAAAAACTTTGATGAAGGCCTAGGAGCATCCATCAAGAAGCTCACTGGAGGGAAGAATGAAGAGCTCACAAAAAGGTATAATTACCTTTTGAAGTAATTCTTTTTGACCGGCAGAAAATAAGATTAAAATAAAAACCCACAATCCAAAAGATTGACCAGCTTTATCTATCAACTCCAGGATTATGGGAGAAGCATCAGATGACATAAAGCTGACACCAGGTTCCGTAATTGAGATATCCAGGCTTCCAGGATACACACTCCAAACAAAAGGTAAAACTATTTGTAAACATAAATCTTAATATCTGACATCTTATTGAAAAAGAATTGGTCCAAGTAAACTCATTTGAGCTTTTCTGTAATGCAGTTATGGATGAGATTGTGAGCACAGTTGAAAGCGAACTTCTTTGCAGGGCATACATATATATGTATTTGGGAGAAGAACCTTTTGACAAAGAAGCAAAGGAAAAATTTGGGACATCCCTGCTCTCTCTTTTCTAAGAAGGACTTAGTAACGACTAATGACTAGGTCTGTAAGGAATAAAACTCAAAATCTACTTTGTAGCACCTAATAATAATCTAAATAAGAAAGTGGTGATGAGAAGAAAGTTCATGAATATCCTATGAGTCAAAAGTTTCAATGCTTTCATATTAGCATTTGAAATATGTGATCACCTGCTTATTTCTGTACCTAATCTAGAAAAACATAAAATTTAGTCTATGTAAATCCACGTATTACATCTCTAAGGTTGTTAAATATCATCGCCAAATTGACCATATGTGTAGAGACAGGATGAGCATAATTCCCTTCATCAAGTTAAATACAGCACCAACATTCCTCATATTACGAAAAGGAAGATGAGGAAGTTCATTGAACAACATGCAAATGGATTAGTATGGCTGGAGACGTAACAAGCAGCTCATGTACCCACATATATATTGCTTAAGTCACAAAGATGTCAAGCCAGAAATGGTTGTCTGCATACACGAGAGAGAGAGAGAGAGAGGAAAAAAAAATGAAAGAAAAAAAGAACTCATATTATACATAATGCACAATGATAAGTGATGACAGAACCTCAAGTGCACCACAAATTCAATCACTTGAACCCATGAAGAACTTTCCAAGGATCTAACTGTCCACTGCAATAACTTGAGGAGACAGTTGACAGCTCTTGACGGCCCTTCCACTCTTCAAAGGGTTTCAAGACTATTGGGGTTTCAATAGAAGCCGAATCAACACATAACATTGTTTTGTAATCCTCATCGCCTAAATCCGGAAGAGCCTTTGCTTTTTTGTCCCAAGGGTTCCATACAACTGCACACCATGGTCATCCCTTTTAGAACAGTTTCCAGAAAATGAATGAAAAGCTTCAGATCACAACATTAAAGGGCAATTGAGAAAAACAGTAAGAACCTGCATCGGGCATGCCTTCTTTGCGAAGTACAAAGGTTCTCTTCTTCTCATGGTCTATTATGGCTATCTTTGTTGGAGTGCTTAAATACACTCGGTCAATCTATCAAGAGACAGAAAACACACTAAAAAGTGCTTGGAAAAGTTTTGAATTTCAGAAGAATCCTTTTGCAGAAACAAAAGTTTTGAGCTCCAAAGGTTTCCTTTTGCAAAACCAACTAAATCTAATATATGTCGAAACACTAGTAAACTGAAATGGGTGTCATTGTACAACTGTATGGTACTAATCTATATGTGAGCATGCAAAAACAGACCCAAAAACGAAAATGAAAATGAAACACATTACCTCGCCATCAAAAGTGATTGCATCTGCCTGCTCTGTGTACCTTTCTCTTTGCAACAAATTATCAAAGTAGTCAAGTGTCTCCAAGCCTTCAACACGCACTTCACTGCAAATCAAACAGCATCATGCAATCTATCTGAAAAGGATAAAAATAATCTAGCAGATTTAGATTTGACTAGGGAAATAAAGAGAGTTCTTCATCCATGCAAAACAAACTAATATGCGAATGCAATATGGACTGAATAGAGTTGAATTTAACAAAATTCAAGCATGTGGTAATATATATAATCCACGCAAGCAATAAGAATATCTAGTAAGTGACGACTAAAACCTGATATCAGACACAGATAGATAATTGCACAAAGCAAATGTAAATGAGAACGCCTTGCTATCAGTGTTTCGCACACGAGGGATCAAGGTGAGCTTGCCAGCACTCAGAGAAATTCGTAGCGTAACTCAAATCTGCAAATAGAAGCAGAGCCAAATTGAAAACTGGATAAGAATCTTTCAAATTACTGTAACTAGAGGGGACATCATGTCATTTCCTCCTCACCTATGAGGCCAAGTCTTCAGATCCTCTTCTGTGGATTTTAGCATAAGATCACGGTTGACTGATTGTTGACAGGGGGCAAAGGCGAAGGAGAGCTGTCCAATGACCATAATCTATTCCTTGCAAATCCAGGTTGCTCCAGTGAACCAAAATTGGCAAACTAAAATGTGCATGTAACAGATGAGAATTCAACTGGAAAGATAGAAGCTATAAATATTTTTGCCAGTTAAGTTAGTGATTCACCTGCGGAAAGCAAATGGGTATTCCACCCCTGATGGCTTTAGCTGGCTTCCATAGAGCCTGATGAACAACATGAAATGCACATTTTGTCATAAACAGTATATAATATTATCGAATGCCATACTATAGATACATATATTTGAAGTACTGCTAGACAATTAAACAAGTATGGTCAGCATTTCCAACTGCATTTATACACAGTAAGATACACCAATACATAATCACCCACCCAAGAGCTATATACCTTCTTGAATACCTTCTCTAAAATAACTTAGTCACACTTTTGTTTGCATAAGGTAATTAGATGCTAAATAATCTATTAAGTTCACCTTATTGCTCGTAAAGAGCATCTCTTCTCTTTTTTCATTCTTCCAAGATACCACCTGCCCACCATACAAAAGCACCTGGAGCAACAAATAAAAGGGTAGGATTAGATTTCTTTCCAATCCTCATCCAGAACTCTTTACTGCAATTAGTAAACCATTATTAGCTAAACTTATACCCACTCATGTAGAAACAGTATCGTTTTTGCATATGTGAACAAGGATAAGCTAATTGTTGAAATTACAGCATGCACAAGTTCCTTTCTTATACCTCAACATTAATATTACTTATGTAATATTAACTTATAATTGCATTTCAAATCCCTAACCACAAAGAACAGAAGAGAACTGATGAAGTTTTCATGACATGAAAAACAATAATTTCATTAACCAACATAAAAATTATACCACATAGAGACCAAAGTATACAAACCTCAACTGTAGAACCAGTGGGCTCTGACAATATAACCCGAGGCGATTCATCACCGTCCTGCATTATATTAACCGGCATCGTATTTATGCTCAATTTCTCCCCAGAATTACTCACGATTGGGTCTACTTTTCCTTCCTCCACCCCAGCTACGCATAAAAAAAAGAAACAGAAATGAGAAATAAAATGGATCAATTCGCGGAGAGGTGGACAGTACAAATGAAAACCCTTAAATTCACGCCTGAAACACCAAATTAATTATATAAAAATAATCGAAACGCAAAACAGCTGAATGATTAATCGAGTTAATAAAAAATATGAAAGAGATAAAACCCAACCTTACACTTGGCGTTATAAAAATTTGATTAAACGATTAATTTAATCAGAAATCGGCTTCGAGTTTGAAGAACTGTCCGCCAACTTTGAGTCCATTTTCTTTACGGAAGTCACACAATAAAAAACAATCACTTCAATCATCAAATCACATACAATGGGATTATGGGAATAGGGATTTTATTTTTCAAATTTTAAGTTTTCAAAGTGGAGAATTATAAATAATTACTTTTTTATATATATTTTTCAATTATGCTGTGAATGGGCCTACTAGTTTACTTTGGATTTGGGCCTTTGCGCCACGTGGGCAGACTTAACACTTGGGCCTATTGTATCTTGACGCTACCTCGGCTGTCAATTTTTAGGATGTCAGCATATTTTCAATTCGAATTTAGTAATTAAAAAAGGATTAATTATTTGTATCATGGGATTTTATATTATTTTATTTTTTATTGAATTAATTATATATATTATGTTATTTATAAATTCAATAATTATTTTTTAATAACTATCAATAATTTATAATCAATTATTATGACTATTAAAGTAAACTAACATTCATATACTACTGGAAATAGAATTGAGACCTTTTACTTGTAAAATCTTTAAAGTCTCGACTTTTTATCATTTAGATGTAATCCGACAAGATTTTTTATATCATGAGTCATGATATATGAACCTCAATCCTACAACACTTTTGATGGTACAAGAAATTTTATTCCGAACCTGATTTCCTCATGCACAAATTATTTTACTGAGAAATCCAAATTGTAATTTTCTTGTTGTTAATCCTCAAGTATACTTATTTTTTTATTTATTGAGTGGCTAAATCAAGTCCAAATTAAAATTTACAATTGATTATAAAAAAAGGCAATTCGCAAGCTCTAGATTTCTACAACAAATGATATATTATTATTATAAATTAAACATTTAATTCTTTAAAATAACTCTTTCAAAAAAATATTATATAAACAATTTTAGCTTAATATCTCCAGAAGTGGTGGTATTTAATCTCATCATATTATGGATTCGAATCCTATCATTTCAATAGAGTGACAACAGAGCAGATTCGTTAAAATTCAAGACCTGTCTAACCAAGATTTTTATGAATCAGAAACCCCCCACCTCGAATCCACCAGATTTGGATTAGACCTTTTATATAATTTGAAAAATATTAAAAAATATTTTTTAAAAAATATAATGTTACATAAATACATATATATTAATTTAAAAAATAAATAAATAAATTAAACGACATAAATTTAAAAATAAAAAATTAAAATCCATCCCACGGAGTCATAACGATTTCAATCCAAATCTATTATCATACCTATTTTATTCCTTCCCCAAATTTCAGATTTAAAATTATAAATAAATAAACTTCAGCCAAATACCATACAGTGACTGTAAAAATGTGAAGTGCGCCCGCAGTTTGAAGGGTGGTATTTTTGTTGTTGCAGGCAAGCGCTGAAAGCACCCAACACTAAATAACTGTTGCTGTTCTCACCAATGAAAGCAATTCAGAGAAAAAGATGGAGCCGCAAAGCAACTACCAATGGAAATTGGTGCACCATTTCCACAAACACGATTCTTCGCCGTATAAATGCAAGAGAAAAAGCAGATATATTCCTCAAATTACGAACGGATAATGACTCCTATATCCGTTTTCTTTTTTTCCAGTCAGCTGTTTACTATTTTCAAAGCAAAATCAGACTTTCAGACCGTTTCAGGAACCATAATATATTGTGTACTTTATTACTACTACAACTTGCAGCGTAAAATTCGCTTGTCTTGGATTGTGCCCAAAAACACTTTTGCTTTCAAGAAAATTTAAACCCTCAAAGAACTATTTTCTGAAAACTATTAAAGACTTTGATTGTTCTAGTTTCGACTAATTTTTAGCACCTGCTGATCATTTTGCAAAAAGATCGAGTTTCCTATGTTCTTTACGGAAATTAAGTTTAAAAACTCAGCAAAAATTGAACATTTTACCTTTATTAAATCACTATATTTTTCACATATTTTAAGGTTCATTTTTGTTCAAATAAAAAGGAATTTTGATTCAAAATTCAAATGCTTATGAGATCCTTTGTTATATATAATCACATCAATTCACTTTGTTTGCCATTTATTTTTGCGCGAATTTTTATTTAGTTATCCGTTGAATCTTTTTTTTTTTTCCCCTGCATGGGAGTTGTTATTTATATGATGAAGAGGGAAGTTGCATGATGGATTATTTTCCTTTAAGAAAATACAACGACTATTCCCTCTAATTCTAATCTTTGATATACGAGAGGGCAACCCGAATCCTATTTTCCCAAAATTCTAATACGACCTTTTTTAAGCATACAAAAACAATAGTTAATTTTATCCTCTTAACATGCTGCCTACCTCATTTTTTGGGCTCCCCATTAAAATATATCACTTTTCACGACAAGGGTGACGGCGGTTTCTTCTATAAAAGGAAAGTGAAATATTCACTCCAAGTGCGTTGCTTCTAACTCAAACAATACAAAGAAAAGCCCTTCTCCCTTGGAGCCAAAAAGCAAAAAACATTGCATCCTCCAGAAGCAATCACATCACATTATAATTCTCACTACTTATACACTTAACATATTCTTGTCCCATTATAACAATAGAAGCTTTGGTAAAGAAGAAGAGGGAGGCTATTAGTTGGGGCTAATTCCCATGGAAGCAGCCATGGCAGAAGCCCTTCTATACGGCGAAAGAGAAGCTCAAGTTTTAGCAGCCAGGGAAATTGGCAAGCTTAACTCTAAGCAAAAGCAAAGATTAGCTGAAAAAGGAGCCATTTCTCCATTGGTTTTCATGCTTCATACACAAGATTATGAAGCCATTGAAGCTGCTTTATTTGCTCTGCTCAATCTTGCTTTTGGCAGTGAAAGGTTGGTAGAAATATCAACAATCTGATTTAGACATAATACAATATCACATTGATGAATTAGCAAATTGTGATCATTTTTCATTGAAACAGACTTAAACACAAGACGATTGATGTTATTTGGAGATTTGCAGGAACAAACTTAGTATAGCAAAATCTGGGGCTATACCAGCAATATTAAAGATCCTTCAATGGCAGAATGAGTCATTGCTCGAACTTGCATTGGCAGCCCTCTTGATCCTCTCTTCTTGCTCAGCAAATAAGCCTGAAATCGCGTCTTCCGGGGCGGTTCAACTTCTCTTCGAACTCTTGGACTCGCGGTTCCCCATTGGCCAAAGCGTCAGCCATCAGGCCAAGCTCGACATCATATCGACACTACACAATCTCTCAACTTCTCCACAAACCATCCCATCAATTGTGCTTTCCGATGGCTTAATCTCTCTGTTTCAACTAATATACGTGTCCGAAAAATCATCTGACTTGGTGGAAAAGGCTATCGCCTTGCTAGAATCACTCGTTTCTTTGTCAGACATTGCATTAAATCAGGTATTAAACAACTACCTAGTCTAAGAATTCATTTGTAACTTCACATGTGTAATTCAGATTCTTTTCTGACAAGAATTTTGAAATTATAAGAGGACAGACATTTAATATTTAATAATTCAATGTCAGGTTTCTGAAATTGGCGGCGTGATCCGGATGTTAGTGGAGGTGGTGGAGGAGGGAACGGGGCCATGCAAAGAGCACGCCGCGGGGATTCTGGTGCTGATATGCAAAAGCTGCAGGGAGAGATACAGAGGGATGATTTTGAGGGAAGGAGCAATGCCAGGGCTCCTGCAGTTGAGCGTTGATGGCACGCGGCTGGCTAGAGAGAAGGCCAAAGCTTTGCTTTTGCTGCTTAGAGATTGCTCCAATGGCGGATCGTCTAGGGTTAAGCATTCAAAGAATGTTTTGTTGGAAGAGGTTATGAAACAGATTGATAGAGGGGGAACGGTTGGGAATTCTATTCAGCTGGTGGAGGAGATGATTGCTAAACTTAGGACATGATAATATTTTTACTTATGCATCATGTTTTGTGTTTGGCGTAAACTAGGATATAGTTTTGCTTCTTTACGTTTTCTTTTGTTTTAGGTTTTTTGGTTGGTGTGGACTATGGGCTGTAATTTTATCTGTGTACAAAAATAGTAAATGGGATTTTTTTGGTGTTTACAGGGATTTGATTTTTGGCTCCTTGCATGATCACCACGGATGGAGACCCACATAGGATTTTTCACTTCGTAGACAAGGATAACATAATAGGTTAATAATTAGCTATTAATTCACACTTGTTGTACAAGAAACGGCACCAGAGGCTTCAATTTTTCATTGTACCAATCCAGCTTCTAGGTCAAATCAACACTCACATTGACATTGGACTGTATTTAAGTTGGTTGCACATTGATTCGGGTTGATCTGGAACAGTTCAGTGTGCAGGAATATGGGTGATAATACTACAAAATGCCTTCTTCGTCTACAGCAGTATACTGGTTCTAGTTCTCTCACTTCAGAAATATTACTGAAGTTTATCTCTAGTAAATTCCAAGTTCTATTCACCAAGAAATAATAGTACTTCAATTACGGTCTGACAAGGCAACAAGAACATCATTCTCTCAAGACAGGTGAAAATATATTCCAAAATCATAGGGGAATCCCAGAATGCCATTATCAGAAGACATGCAAGTGAGGCTGTTATATATGGAAGTCTTAGCTCTCTTCGTGTTGCACGAGGGCTATATGTGGCAAAAAGTTTCCAATGCAGTTGCCTTGTACGAAGAAATAAATATAGAAAAGCCTCCAGCACGAACAATTACAAGGAAATTTATTCTTACAAGTCGCAAACAGCAGTCTGATTGAACAAGTAAACAAACGCATAACCATGGCCTAAGAATTATTATCTGGTCCAGCAAGATCCTCAACTAAGATAATATGCATGCAAAGGAAGCCTTCATTTCTTCCACAGCAACATATAAGTTCTCACTTTCATTACCAGATTGAAGCAGCATATTCAATCATGAGAATAGTAACGGTAATAACTCAATCATTAAACGACCTGTCTATGGGGTACCATTTTCGTGGGGGAAAAACCAGCATTGAATATTGATACAAAACAGCCAACAGTGAGTACTAAACCTCAAATAACTTTTATGTTGAGCTTATACTTATTCTTTCTTTATACCACTTGGTCTTCTGAGAATTCTTTATTAATATACTAATACCTCTCCGAAAAAATCGAGGTCCTACAAGTCTAGAACTCACAATTGTAAACATTAAACAATGGTTCGTGAAGAACACTTCACCTTGCACTTCGGTGGAAACCATATGCCACTGCAACAGTAGCAACTGCACCCACCACGGCAACAGTTGTGAGAACATGACGCTGTTCCCATTTCCCAATCCAGCATGAGAATCCTCCCAGTCCCTTCTTAACTGGTTTCTGCTCAACATTTTCATCTCTGCAGCATGAGAATCCATTCGCACCTTGGCAACAGCTAGCCACACTTTCCGCATTCTCTTCAGTAGCACTAACTTGAGGCTGCTTCTCATTGTTGTTCACGTTTGTTCCATTAGCAAGCTTCAATTCGTCAACTTTTTCAGCTCCTTGACCATATGTGCCCATTTGGCCCCTGTAAATGACCATGGTAAATTTGGACAAAGCATTTACTTTCCATAAGTGCAACCCAAGAACTCCACTATATGATGACTCAGATTTAAAGCATAAATCAGGCGTTCATAGTCCATGAATGGATAAAGTTTGAAGAAGAAATTGGGCCGAATGTTGTTATGCATACATACAGAACTTCCATCATTTTACAGAGAGAGAGAGAGAGAGAGAGAGAGAGAGAGAGGGAGTGAAATAACATTAAAGTCACAGACCTCCAAATCCGGTCAGTGATTTCTCCCTTCCCAATTTGCTTATCAAGCAATTCAAGAACATCATTAGGCGTGACATATCCATACCTGAATAAATAAAACAAGAACCAATCATTGGCCATCCCCATAGAAATTTTACATGATGCAGAGCTACACACAATAAATACATAATTATCAAAAACTTAAACCTGTAACCAGGCCTAGTCTTCTACCGATAGCGTCTTGTAAAATTGCTCAAGGACAATAAAAAAACAGAGAGCAGTAAAAATTATGGTCCTTACCAATTACCAGCAATTTTTCCCTCCGGATCTGCACTGAATATTATCACATTTCCTGCATACTTGTGTCCTCCTACATGTGAGCAAGCAGTCACAAACACCTTGTTCTTCAAATCCTTGGATTCTATCACCTCTTTAAACTTTTCAATCAGAACTGGGCCACAAACACCACATCTCCGGTCTCGGTTGTTATGAGCACAAACAAACACATATGAACCAGTCAATTCCTCCAGTAATCCAGACACCCATGGCTTGCCATTGACAAGCACATTGTCGACAAAGCTATCCGCATCTGAGTCTTTCAAGCCCCTTCAATATGTTTAAAAAATAAAACAATAGATAATCTCCATGCCAGGCAAAAATAAGACAATAAAGTAAGCTTATATATGAATGACAAGAGCCACCTTAATGTCCACCATAAACACTGTTACTGAAGCAAATGCAAAATGAGAGAAGTACACAATAGACAACCCCCCCCCCCCGCCCCCCCCCCCAACAACAGTCAGATTAATTGAAGAAACATAACTGCATAACACAAAAAAGGAATTTTGAGATGCCAAACTGAATTCAGCCGTGAAGAGTTAAGGCCACAAAACACAGGCCAACAAAAAGGTTATCAGAACACAGCCATAATTTTCTTCATACAAGAACAACTACTGCAAATCATAGACCAACCTCAATTCATACCTGTATATAATCATTTCAGGAAAAATCATAACATCTCCATCCGACAACTTCACATCATCACCTCCTTCGCATATAGTCAAGCGAGTCTACAAATTCCAAAATCACCAAGTCACAAAGTCAATCTCATTAAAATTAAACATGTTGCAATCAACATCAAGGGAAAAAAATGATCAAGTTAGAAATAGAAAATGCAAACCATGAGGTACTTGGCTCATTGTGATTCTACTGAATATTACCTCTATTGTTAATAACATGTAAAAAGCAATGACAAATTAAAAACATCGAGTTTACAAATATCAAAAATTGCCAAATCACCAAGTCAAACTCTTCAAAACTCAAAAGTTAAATGAACCACTACAGCGCTAACAATGAAGAAGCTGATCATGCTATATAAGCACACCATATCTAGAAGTAGAAACGCAAATGAACACTACTATATTCATAATGATTTCCATTGAATAATTTTCTCAATTGTTAATGAACTCCAAATATATTAAAGTAAAAGATAAAGGACACAGTTATTGTGATGTACGGGCCATGACATTGATATCATTTCTGAGAGTATGAGAAAGGGGAAAAGGAAATTGATCTACTTACATATACACATCGCATCTACAAATAGAAACTCCAAGCACAATACTAAACTAAATGCAATTGAAACTGGAAGCATAATACCAAACTAAATGCAATTCCACAGAATATTTTTTTCTTAAATTTAAATGACGTAATAACTATAATGACAGATAAACGAACACATTTGAAATGAAGTTATCTAGCACGGACCTATTGATATCATTTCTAGAGCTTTAAGAGTGGAAAAACAAACTGATCTACGCTAACATAAGCACGCCATATTTACAAACAGAAGATGCAAACTCAAGATATACTAAATACAAAATAATTCTACTGAATAATTTCCTCGACTTTTGACGACAACTAAAAAATATAACAACTCATAACATAAAAACAGATCGATATAAATTGTTCGTGATTATTATTACGGACCTTGACACTGATATTGTTCTTGCGAGCTTTGATAGCGGAAGCGAGTAGCTTGGGCAACGGATCGGAGTCTGAATCCTCGACGCGCGAAGGCCACGCCTCGTGAGACTTGTAGCAAAGGAACACATGGCGGTCGTATGGGTCAACGGTTCCGGCAAGGTTGCTTTGGTACATCTCCCCTCGCTCGAAGCCATACTTGGCGTTCTCCTCGGAGGCGTCGGTGGTGGTGGATAAGCTCTCCGATACTCCGGCCATGGTGAGGGCAGGGAGGCGATTGTCGGGGCAAATGAGAGAAGAAGCGGGGTTTATGGAGATTTTTGGACAGATATATTTGTGATTGAGGAGAGAAATCGGGTCGGGTAAGGAATGCGCATCGCCCGGGGTTCCTTTTCAAAGTAAGGTGGTCTTGAGAGGGTAGGTAATTGGAGGGAGAAGGATAACGTGATTAGCATGACGATTGGACGAAGGGTTGGCGACTGGCCGGTAAGAAACATGGTATAGGCAGGGGGCGTTGGGGGTTGTGGTCCTTGCTTGGGACCTCGGACCTCTGCATGCGTTTACGAATCACGTGAAGAATCCGTGCACACTTTTCTAACATTCGCGTTGTAATATGTATGTGCGCCTGACATCTCACCACTTCAATATCATATTTTATCGTTATGAAATAAATTGATACAAAGGCCTTTTTAGTTTTCATTTGCAGGATTATGTGATTTAGTTTTTAAAACTAGCATTATAACATAATTTTATTTGAGTAATAATATATTTTGAGAATTTTAGTATCAAATAATCACAATTATTTATATATGATAGAGTCTGAATCCCATCATTTATATGATAGAAAGTTCAGAATATTTAGGCAAAGGCCTAAAGGCCCAATGGTTGAAGCAGAATATCATTCTACGAAAATTTTGATCCAGAATATTACATTACATGTCCAAAAAAACCTGATCTTTCTGAAATAACATGTGTTGATTTATTTTTATTTTTTTTTCACAAAACTAATGTCCAATTGAAGGTAAAAGTTCCCATCAAATACCACGCATTCCCATTCCTGTGCATGAGAAATTCAGCAAGATTATTAATGAACGAACTGCAGCAATTTACACTGGTTCAATAAAAGGAACGACAATTTTATATTCCTTCCAATGAAACAATAGACCTAGAAATAAAATCCAGACAAGTGGATGGAACCATCCCAAGGGATACAAAAAGATCATTTAAAAGAAATCTATCTCATAGTAATTACCCGAAGGCTTCACATCAACACCTTGCACCTTCCCTGCTGTTGGGGCAGGTGCTCCTGCATCGTGCATTATGAACGGTGGTGGTACATCCGGAGGACTGGCACAACGTATGAGAGCCCAGTTCACACTCTGGAAAAAAGGGTGCTGCTTGATTTCAGTTGCTCCACGCCTGTATGCAAGGCGATGCTGTGGCTCTTTCACCAGCAAGCCTCTGATCAAATCCCTTGCAGCAAAGCTAACTGTAGGTGACTCTGGAAACCTTAGGGGCTGTCCGACCACGTTAAACAAAGTAGCTCTATTCCCTGCTCCCTTAAAAGGTGTTCTCCCAAACAAGAGCTCATATAGAAATATCCCAAATGTCCACCAATCCACTGCACTGCCATGACCTTCGCCCTTGATGATTTCTGGTGCTAGATATTCATGTGTACCTACGAAGGACATAGATCGGGCATTTGTGGGTTCAGCTATCAGTTCTGGAAGAGGGGTGACTTGATTGTATATTTCTGTCTTTGGTCTAGACTTCTTTTCTTTTTTGGGCTTGCCCAGAAAACGCGGTCCAAAACATGTAGGTTGGACACAGGCTGGCTGGATGACGCACGATGGCTCCATGCAAGCAGGCTGAACACAGTATCCCGAGCTCTTGGATTCCAAATTGGCATTCGAAGACTTGACCAAGGTTGGGCTCACAGCACACCTCAAGGAGAGGTCGAAATCTGAAAGCATTATATGTCCATCTTCCCTCACCAAAACATTTTCTGGTTTAAGATCTCTGTAAATAATCCCAAGCATGTGCAAGTATTCTAAAGCGAGGAGAACTTCAGCCAGATAAAACCTGAAAGATTAGCATAAAACAACATATTGAACTTGCCTTCGTTTAATTTAAATTATTGAACAGCTATTATGAAGTGAAATATCCATGCAATAGCTGCATAACTTTCTGTGTCTTTCCTACAGAGATGACTGGGTTAGGGTAATTCAAGAAAAGAATGATATGTAACTGGAAAAACCACAAACTAATAAATTAACACTCACATATTCACAGAGGAGAAGTTTTTAAATCATGTTTGAGTTCAGCCTAGCATTGAGAAAACTACAATACTGCATCTAAGAGACTTGGTATCTTGAAGAGATGCTTAGTACTTGTCCTTTTGCTAACTGGAGAGTGGAGACCAATTACTATATGCATGACTTCGACGTAGTAAACATCGCCACCGCATAGTTGAGTTTCAGGAAGTAGGTGGAATGAGAGAAAATTCATCAATAGCAGTCCAAAAATATATGAGACAGAGATAGGTAAAATGTCAAGCAACAATTAAACTATTTGCCCACGATAACACGTAGAACACACATTACACAGTCCTATAGCCATCTTATCTCATTTCTGAAAGCTCCCTTGGGCAATGAGATTAACCTCAATGCCCAAAAGATCTATATGTTTTATGATGTCCACATGGTTCAAGAAGGGTAGTTTTGCAATAAATCTGGGATCATAAATGACTTCACAAAAATATATTTTCCCAGCTAAAGGTTCATTCACCAAAAACAGACATCAAAACTGACAGTTCATCAATTTCTACCTGGCGGCGTGCTCTGGGAAAAACTTCCCAGGTTGTTTCTGCCTAAGTGCATGCAAATCTCCCCCAGGGCAAAACTCCATCACCAGGAAAGAAAACTTTTCTGTCTCAAAGTGAGTATATAAAGTGGGAAGAAAGGGATGATCCAGAGATTGCAGAATCTCTCTCTCTGTCTGAGCTCTGAGAATTTTTTTCCGACTTGCTAGAGCTTCTTTGTCCATCACTTTCATGGCAAAACAAGTTCTTGTGCCTATCAACTCTGCCAGATGAACACTGCCTATATCACCACATCCCAATCTCTTGAAAATCCTGAAATTTTTCAACTCCAACGCCCCACTGTTACGAGATCTGACGGCTTGAATTGCTTCCCAGCTTGTATCATTTGCTTTGTGTGGTTTGTACATAGCACTGCTAAAACTACTAGAGCTGCTCTCATCACTAACATCACTGCCAGTACTGCCTCTATGAATACTAGTCTTCCTACTCTCAATAAAGTCGCATGAGTTGCTAACTTCCCCGCTTTCACCAGACTTTCCCACACTGCTTGCACATTCACTGACTTCAGTGTTGGTGAAACTTTGTTTAGCTTCCGTATATTGTGTGGCAGAGTAAAAACTGCCTTGAGGGCTTGGACAATAGCTGGTTCGTGATTTAGATCGTAACTGGGCATTCAATAGGTCAACACCTCCTTTAGCAGGCAATGAAGCCAAATTCGCTGATTCCATAAGGCCATTGGAATTGCGATTCTCAGCACCATCAACTGGTTGTTGGATATTGTCCTTGCTTTCGGATGTCATAAGCTGCTTCTGAGTATTATCTTCCTCCATTTGACATTTTATATCACCAATGCTATGAAATTGCTCTTTTCCTTCATTGAGTCTGCTGTTATCCCCATCTTTCCTCATAATGAAATGGGACGTTTTATATGAGTGTTTTGATACAATCATGGAGCCAGATGGAGAATAGGTAGTCTTCATAACATGATCTGTAGGAATTGCATGAGATCCAGATGAGCTACCTTCATATTTACATTGTTTTGTAGATGGAGGGTGGGGTGGACGACTTGTCCCGGGTGCACAAGAAGAATTATACTCTACATTACCAACGGAATTGGAACTCATCTGTAAGGAACCAACTCCCTCGACAAGTGATTCTATTGCATCGTACGGCATAGTCACTACAACATATCACCACCAAATGGAACAGAATGAAACTACATTCACAGTTTCTAACAGTTACGAAATGGGTATATCTCAAGAAAAAATTGTTTCAAGAATCATATATTTCCATAAAGCATACTAGAAGAAGGACACAACTATAATGACTCAATAAATTCAGTGAATGAGTCTAAATTGGACCACCACAGCTCTCCTACACTGAAAGCAACTCTTGTACATTATGGAGTAAAAGAAAGTAAGAACCTAATTTAAGAATATACGAATCCATAAGTAATCTATAAAAATAAAAAATAAAAAAAATCCTGGAACACAAGAAAACACTGTGAAATCCCTCCAAATTCAGTAATACCCAGAAAAACCATTGTATCCTTAAATATCAACCCCATGGTACATAAAAAAGCAAAAGAACCCATAAACCTTCTTCTTGATCATAAAGTGACTCAATTCTTGTGTCCCATTACATTGAAGATTCATTTTTTTCCATTCACATTACCACATAAACCAAAACCAAGTAAACAAAAAACAAATCCCACAGAAAGAGAACAGTGGAAAACATAAAGCAATTCTTGATTTACCTTATCAGAGAATGCAAATGGCTGAACAATCTTTCATCACCCTTGAGAAAGAACCCTTCGGAAAAAATCTGAGAAAGTAATTGAACTTTGTATTGAAGAACCGCTTTAATATATATATTTTTTTTCAATATTGGTGTGCAAGTCCTTTTCAGATCCGATCCAAACAAGAAACGGATTTTGATAGATAGATTACAGCAACACCCCCACCCCCGACCAAGAAAAAAAAAAAAGAAAAATAAACAGTTGTAAGATAATACTAATAATGATAAATCCAGTGAAATATTTTCTTTTTCTGTCGTATAATGGGTCAAATGGCATGGAGAAAGAACAAGAGAAGAAACAAAGAAAGTAGCCTGGAAACTGAAACTCACTTCACAAGCAAAGCTCTTAAAGTAAGAAAAAGGAAAAGGAGAAAAAGCCGATGGGGTTTCTTCTATGTTTGCTTATATGAAATTGAAAAGCCGTCTTTACTCTATTCAGGAATCTCTCTCCGTTAAATCTTCACCTTTTCTTGTTTCTGTAACGCTCTCTTCTCGTAGTCTGTGTGTATTGTAGTACAAAATACTGTATGCACTTCTTATTTTTCATGAAGGGAGTTAATGCACTCTCTTCACTCGCTCTACATTGTTTTCACGCAGTATGTGTGTTGGTGTGTGTGAAAGAAAAGCAACTGTAAATTTGCATCGGCATTGTTCCTTTTCTTTTCCCTTCTCTCTTTAAAAAATACGAATCGTGATGCTTAGCTAAAGTGGAAGAGATTCTATGTTGGGTTTGCTACTTTTAAGTTTTTCAACTTTTTTTTCTTATATTTTATTTTCTATACATTAATAGTATGTTGCATAAGCTTTTCAATTTGATAATAATTATGCGTAGAAGCCCCGTTAATAATTCATGTATGAGACATAGATTTGAAAAAAAAACACAAATATAGATAACAAATAAGTAAATAAATCGACATAATGATGGAGATAAATTATTGATATGGTGCGTTGTATAAAATTTTTGGTTGTATACAGTCGAAAATACCAAATAATGATGGGAAGTTACTATAACTTAGTGAAAGACTTTTAAGATTTTAAAATATATAAAATAAATTTGAATATTTTTCTCGTCATCAAATGCACCAAAACGAGACAAGGCAGAAAGTGGACCTTGGAAACTCCATGCATTTTTCCCCAAAGAGGGCCAGAAATCCATTTTTTCTTTTTCTTTTTTCGTATTATTATTATTATTATTATCATCGCTCACCCACATAAAGATTATCAAACTACTTGGGTTTTCCTTTAGAAAGTTGGCTACCATATGCATTTATCTGAATTTTGGGTAGCCTTTTTTTTCCCTTTTTTTCTTTTTAACCAATAATTCATCAATAAACTTATGATTGTTGAAGGCTGAAGACTTGCATCACCAAGTGCCTCTTGTCATTCAATATTTTTTAAAAGCAAACAATCAATTATATTATTTATATATAAAAATATAAATAATTTAACATATTCGATTATAATATGAATAGTAATTAATAGTTATTAATATCTTTATAAAACTATTTACTCAATTGTTTCTCGATTAAAAAAAAAAAAAAACAATGTACATATTTAAAGAATTACTTGATAGACAGTTTTAGAACATCCCAAGTTCTCGTAATTTGTTCACTTGAAATTAGATACATTGATTGGTAATAAGTAATAACCCAAATGATCGAAAATAAAAATTCATACCCATTTCTATATATATAATTAAAGCTAAATTCATTCATTGGATTAGTAAAAACATAATCTAATATATTAATTCTATATTATTCGTGTCTTAATGTTATTTATGATAGAAAAAAGAATTTTATATGTAAATATATATATTAATAATCACTTGGGATGAAGTAAATGCACATTAATTAACGTATAGCGAAAATAAGGGGTGTCACATGCATGCACGTGAGCGAGGACTGTGGCATGTGGACTGCCTGACAATCGTTCGGCCCATCAGTATAAATAAATTGTTAAAATTCTAACCCAATACTCGTAATTCCTAAGTCCTAACAATTTTAAATTATGTATACCTCATTCAAAAAGTAATTAAACAAAAAATAAATAAAGCTATAATTAAATTAGAATTAAGATATAGGTCAACGATCCAACTAATACCATTTTTATTTGATTTTTTTGGTTAAATATCAATATGGAATTCCCAAATAGCAGTTATTTTATTATTAATACTGTATTTATACAGGATTTTTATTCCAATTAAACAACTAAGTATTAACAATGTGATTTTTTTTTTCAATACTTAGTAAATGGGGACCAAATTGATTGTCTGGAGCAAACAATGCATATTTGTTTTGGAAAAACAAAAATCTTATGTTCATCCACATATAATCTCCTCACAATAGAATGGAAATATATTTAAAAAAAGAAAAGGTAATTTTAATTGAGTTAAATATGAGTCAGCTTGAACTTTTACATATATCTTAAAAACCATTACATATCCAAATATTATTCAAATAACGTTTATATTTCAAAAAAATTTATTCTAATGAATTTCATGTGGTACCTAAAATTGCTTATTATTTTCTTCAATAGTTTCTTTCCTAAGTTCAGATTTGTAACATTTTTGGGAAGGAGGACTATAAAATATATGGAGAAATGATATTAATCCAGTTGCCACCTATGAACCAACTGGGAGAGGAGACATTCATGTACAGACACAATAAAAACAACTTAAATTTGAGCCATGACCCATGTTTTCTCTCCACCTAATTATTAAGCATTTTTCTTAATTTCTTGTTCCCATCCCAAATTAGGAAAGTTCAAATAAAAAAAAAAAAAGGACAAAACATAAGAAAATATATGTAGAGTATTAGTGGAAATAAATCCTCCATTTAGATGAGTGAGGAGACAGTTTAGCTTCCTAGGGGACCACTAATGTCACCAATCAACTCAACATGTTTAAGAATAATCATATGCAGAGTGCAGCTTCAAATCATTATTATCTTTTTTTTCTTTTTTTAAATCTTAGTCTAGCCATAATGAATTCTAAATCTCATTTTACCCCCCATGATTTCACAAGTCTTCTTGAAGGGGCTGTTAACCCTTGATCATGTCAACATTCCATATTAGACCCTGCAATAAACTTGAATAATGACAGTGATCTAAAAGATCACAAATTACACTTCATGGGAAAGTTAATTAATGACAATAATAATAAAACTAATAATAATAATAATAATTAAGTGGGGTGTTTGATAAAGTGTTAGAAAAACTTGAAAAATAACATCAGAGTGTCCCTCTATCTCCAGATTGGTATATGCCTATAGTTATTACTACGTTAACATTTAAGTAAAAGTGAGTTAAGGTGATGATTCCACTCTATTATTTAGATCCTTGAGAATTAATTCAAACACAAAATTAATCTTTCCAGAAACAAATTCTTATAATGCATTTAAAAAACCTATATTTGTAGCACTTAGTCAAATTGTGATATGTTATCATGGAATAGAAAATTGAGGGACTAGATTGTAATGAGTTTTGGCATCCATCCAGAGTTAGCATAATTAAGAAACTAATTGAGGATTTAAATCCACCCCGGAAGATCAGAAGGTTAATGCTAGCACAGTAACAGAAAAAAAGATGCTTTTAATCTTCAAGTATTCAGTCTTCATTATTGAGCTCATGCCCGGCACATCACAATAGCCAATAATTTTGACCCAAAATATCAAACGGTGAGCTACGGCCTACGTGGGAAAGGAATCAACAATTGAGAGCACAAATGTGACAACCACAAACCGAAAGATTTAAAAAGCTAAAAAGTAAAAACTACAAAAGAAGTAGAGGAATGGATTTATTTTTTATTTTTTATTTTTTGTTCGGAATATTTTTGGATAGTGGTATAAAAGTCTAGTTTAATCAGATGATGATGTACGAAGGTTCATCGACTATATTCCACTCTTAATACGAACGTACAATGATGGTTTGAATTGTAAGCTAACAAACCACAAGTACAGTTAGTATTACAGAAAGGGTAATTCTGACTGACGATTCTGAATTGTTGCATTTCCAAACCTACTATAAGTTTGTAAATGCTGGCAACTGAACTCCTACTGGTGGTTGAAAGGTGAACCTAACAAGGTTGATGATCAAAAGCAATAGAGGAGGTGATGCACCCAGTTTCACAAATTGATTTACATACAACTGCAACTGATAACATAGCATCTCATCAATGTTAATAAGAACCCCTAGTCTTCCCTTTCAGTAAATTAGGGAACAGAGATTCCCTCCATGTACAAAAATACCATCTCCAATAAATGTCAGAATCAAGATTGTTCTAGCAAACTTTCCAAATACAGGTTTAATATGTATCTTCCGGTGGACAACACATCAAGCCTTTTCTCACTAGGCTCGTATTTCCCTTTTCTGAGTTGATAACGATGAGTTACTGCTGATATGGTATAAGCTTGGCCTTCTATTGTCACACTCTCACCGCACTGCAGGTTCTGCCATTAGAATCAATAGCTAGATCAGTCTCAATCAAATGCTATTTTCAGTAGCGTATTGCAGATGATCTGTCTTTGATTCATAATTTACAGTGGGCCAATATAAGCCAATTGACAGCTAACAGGCTTATCATTCAGCTTTTGTGTGGCATCAACTTTACGTATGAGGAACGTGTTTATTGCGGTTTCTTGATCTTAGTTAAGGCAAAAAAGATATCCAAATGCATATGGATTCTCATCAAGTGCAAAACTGAACACATAACTCTGAGCATGGTAAGTTAGTTTCACCCACTAACAAAGATGAACAATTTTCTTCTTGAACATTTATACCCTAAACATATAGAAATTTGCTGGACTTTGTTCTACAAGTTCTTCTGCCCTCTCCAGTTGTTACTTTTCAATGGCACTAGGAGATATATGGATGGCAAGAAAATATTGTGAATTCATGCATTGCAGAAACCAAAACAAACCTCAGCAAGACTACTGAGCAGTCCGCTCTCCCCAAAGGTCGGATATCAGTTAAAAAATGCAACAAAAACTACACTCACATAACCATCGCACATGTATGTATGCCTCCTCCAGTGGCAGAAAGGAGGAATTCAAAGGCAGTGATTTTTGTTTTCAATTATAATATAAGTACTTGAAAGCGTCTCCACTCAGATGGCCTGGATGCCTGGATGCCTGGATCTAAAGTTCATTTGCCAAGCAACTTTTCACAATATGTGAAATTTACTACACCAACTAGCTTCCATAACAAGTTGCTAGAGGACGAATAGAAGTGTGTATGCCGTATAGGCTATCTAAAGACACTTCCATAATTTTTTTCAAGAAAAAAAAATAAAAAATAAAAGCATTTAGCTGCTTCAGCATGAATAATCTTGTTTATTTTCCTAACTCAAAAATTCTTGTTCAACCTTAAAAAATCCCACCTTTCCTTGTACATGCATAGACTTCTTTTACAAAATAGACAGTTATGACAGCTATAATAATAATAGTCAAATCATAAACGAGAATCTATACTAGAATTGAAATCACAGATATTGAGAACATTAAAATGTAAACAGTCGACTACTCCAGCTAGTAACTTCATGAGAATTCATAAAGAAATGTATAACCCTTAAAAATTACTCGTGCAACACTACAAAATGATCATATCGACCACAACTACACAGCAAAAAGAATTCCCAGCCACGACATGATTCAAAAACCTATTTACCCTCTTGCCTTAATCTCTATCATCCTTTCGTCTTTTATATAGTTTCATTCCTTTCTTATTATTCTCACAACATATTTGGTACTCCAAAATTCAAGCTCTCCGAAAGACTCCCCATTCCACAAGCAGAATTGGAGCACCCAAAGTAATTTAGAGTGCCAATATCACATAAGAGCAGCAGATAATTATGAGCATAATACTTTGGAAAAAAAGAAAAAAAACCCGCAATGCATTTAATCGTTGCATCTTAAAATTGGAATTGATAGAAACCCATTCAAATAGAAGTGGAAAAGTTTATAATTCTAACATTTTATTTCAAATCAACAATTTGTTGCAACCAAATACAAGTAAAATATATAAAATCCCAATAAATAAGCTTACAGAAGGGAAGCAGCGAATGCCAAGGTTCTTGGGCGGAGGTGTAATTTCAATGACTTTGTAAGGGTAATTGTTTTGACCTCCTCGCTCTTTCTCTTTCTTTCTGCAGAAAACTTGCGGCAACTGCTTATGCTACAAGGAAAAACATTAAAAAAAAAAAAAGCAAAACCCAAAAAAGTCAAAATTTCTGAAAAGAAGAAATGAATCACACAAAATTAGAAATCTTACGCATAAGCGAATGTACCTTTCGCAATGTTGAAAAGCTAGAAACCATCGCCATTGTTCTTCAGTGCGGATTTTCCCTTTTTTCTTTTTTAGTTATTCTTTGTTTTATTTTATTTCTCAGCACCAGTAGGAATGGGACGGGCTGATATTTTTCTCTCTCTATTTCTAAGATCACAGGTTAAAAGTCTAAAACGTGTATCCACAAAGAACTGCCAATTTTTCAATCAGCAACACGACACCAAGTTAGTGGCTGTGATACTTTCACATTCAACTTTACATATTTTTCCCACAAAAAATAAAAATAAAAAAGAAGAAAGAGTAGTCTATTTATACTAATGAGTACAGAATACAAGAGCTATTAATTTTTGTTTAACTAACAAATAAAATTATTAGATGGATTATTAGGCCCATGTCTTTTCAAATTTACGAAATCTCTATCTTTATTTTTCGTTCACCATTCATGTAGTGTACTATTAATGTAGAGAATGTAATATGGCGCAGTTAATTTTCTGTGCAAGCTTCACGCTTATGCTTGTCAAAAGTTTTATTATAAATTATTTTTTACAAAAGAGGCAAAAACACTATCATCCATTTTTCAGTGGAATACCTGAAATATATGGGTGAAATTTCAACAAATATCTCAAACGAAGAGTATGATAAAAACATATCTCAAACCAGAAGCTCCAGCAGATTATTTTGCACACGATTTTAGCTTCCAATTCACTCAAAAAAGGACCACTTAGACAATGCTGGAGTAAACTGATCTTTTTATGCTAGAATGCAGCAAATTTCAGGAGTTCTGAGCTTCTTCTGAGAATTGGAAATTACTAATGCGGTGCCCTAAAAATTCATCTTTCCAAGATGTACCTGGAGTTTTAGTGAAAAACAAAAGAAACAGGAATCACATCTGAAGCACATCAAGTAAATCTAACAACAATTTTAACTAACCATACAAGAATCAGGTTCACTTCTTCCCAGTAAAATAAGGGTGGAAGCTTACTACCAAACCTTCAAATATAAAAGTCAAGAAATTGAGAAAACTAAATGATAAGCATTTTATATTATATCTTTGTAGATAGTTGTCCCACAACTGAAGAAGTGAAGATAATCTACTCTGCCACTTAACTTCCAACTTTAAGATTCCTTTCTGATCTACCTTCCATAAGGATGGTACCTTCCACTCCCAGCACCACCATAGCCTCCTCTATTTCCATAAAGTGAACCTCCACTGCCACCTCCATAGCCACCACCAAAATCAGCATCATAACCACCTCCATAGCCACCAAAACCACTGCCACCACCACCATACCCTGCATAACTATCACTTGGTCCACCATACTCACCACCTAAATCATAGCCTCTACCAAAGCCACCCCCGAATCGGCTAGAGTATCCTAATGAAGGATCGGCCCTTAGACCTCCATAACCGCTAGCACCATATCCTCCATAAGCACCAAATTCACTTCCACCATATCCGCCATAAACACTAGCTCTACCTCCATATGCTCCACCTGATCTATAAGAATCAGAACCAAAACCACTGCCACCCAAGCCACCACCACGAAATCCACCATAAGAGTCTCCAAGTCCTCCGCCAAATGCAGCTCTAGAATTGGTTTGACGCCTGGAGGGTGGGGGTGGAAGATTCGGTTTCTTGGGCTCTGCTTTCTTGATCTCCACCTACATAACAAAGAGAAAGAGATGCTCTTGATATTAAGAATGCTTAATAATGAAAATAAAAATTAGTTATGCTTTGCCTCATTCAGACTTGCTTTCTAGAATTTTAGGGGCAAAGAATTCATTTTCATAGTCAACAGCCTATTCATTTAGCTGACTTCCGAAACACTTCTATATTATTGATCCAAAAATAACCTTGAGTCTTGGAAACAAACCAAATAGAATGCAAAGTATGAAATATAAATCTCAAACTGCAAAGTATGAAATATGAATTCTTCAAGAGCAAAAGTAAATAATACATTTCCACCCAAATGAAACGATTTTCACAAATGCCATCTTTATACACAGTACATCCCAAATTACATATTCTTGAATTAAGAAAATTATTGCTCCATTATTAGCTTTATTGACTTCCATTAAAAATATCAATCTGTTAAAAGGTACTGGCGGATCTACAAACCTGAGCTCCAGCAAACTCAAGCCGGTTACCATTAGCTAAGATATCATCAACAGACTGTTCAGACTCAAACGTGATAAATCCAAATCCACGAGACCGACCACTAGAATGATCCCTCATAATCTGTTGTTCCTTCACCTCTCCAAAGTTTGAAAAGAAGTCCCTGAATTCATCTGGCACACATTACATGCAACTAATTCAGTATCTCTAAAATTTCCTTCCACAATCCAAATACCAGAATTAAAGTTGCTCTTTTTGTTTTTTTTTTTCCAAAACACCTAAAATCACCTTCACCCACAGTTGTTGGAAGGCCACCAACAAAAATCTTCTTAGTCTTAAAATCTTTGGAGCTGGCTCCCCTTGGTATAGTCCTCTTTATTTCTACCTTGAAAAATTACAAAGAAATGGCACACATAAGAAAACCAACTCAACAAAAATATAAGGCTTCATGATGACAAAAATCATTGCACGAAAAATTAAAGTAGAACTAATCACCCTACTTGTTTTCCATGAATAATGTGAGTGTCCTCAATGACCCTATCAACCACCGATGCATCAGCATAAGTCACAAACCCGAACCCACGAGGCTGCCCTGTTTTCCGGTCCTTCATTATCACAGAGTCTGTAATCTCTCCATATTTACCAAAATGCTTGATAAATTGTGCTGCATTATCAATTCGAAATTGGAGATCATAACAGGCAACAGGAATAAATATTAAGGCTCCCTTTGCCTGGAGAAAAAAAATAAAAAAATACAAAACTGAAATCAAACATATTTTCCCTGTAGAAAAAATAAGTGTGAATATTAAATTCTTTTCACACGTAGTTGAGCAATGTTCCTAAAGTTGTGTTATTGCTCCTTTTATTTTAGTACTTTCCTTAAACTCTCAGGTCCAATCGCAACATAAGCAAATGTAACTCCAAGATTGTGAAATGCTATTACCAGAAGTTGTTTCTCGAGCGAGACCTCCAATAAATATTTTACTACCTCGCATAAAACATTACCAAAAAAAGAAAAAAATCAATATTTTATTTCACAACTAAAACAAAGAAAATCGATATTGTTCTCAAATTACCCAGGACTAGCTCCATCACCGGTTTGAGGATGAGAGGACCCGAAATTCACATCATCAGGGGTTCTGCCGACGTCGTCAGCTTCTCCGTCAGGCATGCGCTCCATCACGCTCGCATTTTGATGCTCATCCATTGGTAATGGCGGTAGGGTTTAAGCCGGTAGAAGAAAGCGTTAGCAGCCGGCAGAAATAGGGGTTTGGATATGGCCGCTGTTTTGTGCCGGTTGATTGTTCGAATCTTCGATGGTTGTCGACTATTTTTCAAGGTAGCCGCAAGGCCCGAAACCCTAACAGAGTCAATATGGACCGTCAGATTGCTCAATTGTTCAGCAGCTGAGTTTTATCTTTTACCATATAAAATTGGAAAAAAAAAGATTTCAAAAAATTAAAATAAAATTGGAGAGTTAGACATCCAAAACAAACTAACGATTGTTATTGGTCCATTTGTGCTTCAGAGCAATGAAACTACTTGGTGTAAATTGTCTATTTTACCCCTCGTGGTATAGGTTCAATGGGTAATCAATCAATCAATTTCCCTTGAATATATGAAAACGAGACTGCCAGTTGTGGGCATTTTGCAATCCTAGCTTAATAAGTTCGGAGACTTTTGCATTTTTTTTTTTGTTTACGAATTAGTACATTTGGACCTTAAAGAAGCATGTTGCGGTCACGAGTCACTTCCTATATATATAATGGGAGGTGATAATGCCAGAGCAATTTCCATATTGCCAGAGCAGATTTTCTTAAATGTCAATTTTATCCTATAGCTCTAATTTTTTTTTTAAATTGGAGCTCGTGTACACACCAATTATCTCTACATCTTCATTTCCCTTATACTTGCAGACCCTCTTCATGATCCTTATTAAAAGTCCAGATTTTACAAGCAAAACACACTAAATTGATAGAATAAAGAGATTTCTATTTCTGAGTTTTAAGTTTCAGGAGATGGGTACAAGGGAAGAAGTGACAATTTTCTTGCTCTGCCCATTATCATCAGCCATACACTACTATGTATAGATGTGTGATTATACAGGTTCACTATGTATCAAATTCCTAAAAATAATACTACTTAGCAATCTTGTGAACTATGCTTAAAATATTCTCAGGATTTCCTAGAATAGCAAATAATTAGCCTTGAGATGAGCCTCAGGGTGATCGCTGGCGCATTCATTGGCTACAATCATTTGTGCCTTCAGGCTTCAATGGAAGGCACAGCCTCAATACAGCCAAGTAGTGTTTATTCATTAACTTTACCTGTTTCAGAAACAACAGCTTCAGAGAATGCATTTTCTACTGTGTCTGCAAGGGTGGAATTTGATTATGTTGTAGCAGTGTCACTCATCGATGCATCCTGAGAGACTGAAAAATGACAATTTTACATTCACAATTTTAGGTATGTAAGTGCCATTTTAATACTATGATGCTTGTCACGTAATAGAATCCCAAATCAGATTGAAATGCTCCCTCTATTTTGCAGAATAGAATACATACTTCACAAATTAGTCAACATATAGTGTAATGTACTTGTACAGGTCTTTCTTCGTGGTTCAATTGCTTAATAAACTCCTGCTGCAATCCGTCCACCACAAAGCGTCAGTTAATTGCTATGTTTACAGAACTGCCACTTGCATTGTACGCTGTTTCCACGATGACCACCATTTTTCAGTCTTCATCTCAAATCGATCAACAGTCTCTTGTAGCCTCATCCAGGTCTCACCCAAATTGGACAAGAGATAACATCCATCAAATCAGCCACTTGTAGCCAGATGGGTGGTATTCGAGCAGTTCTACACATCCATGTCAAGCTAAGACCCTGTACCATAAAGATGTAAAAGTTGAATGTTTTTGAAGAACAGGCTAGTTTAAAGAAGAAGGATACCATCCCAATGCGCAGAATAAAACAATTAGAAAGTTATCACAATTCTGATAAAGCAAATAAATATACTGACATGGTGACATTGCTTAAGCATACACAATCAATGGATCATTTCCATTTATATATCATGGACACAACCCATACAAAAAGTACAGATACAGATGTTAACTATTGCTGTGAAAGCATTATCTATGAGGTTCACAGATACAGACGTTAACTATTGTTGTGAAAGCATTATCTGTGAGGTTATCATTTATATCAGTTTTACATTCCTCTCAAAAGTTCTCATAGTTTCTTTAAAATGTAAAGACCTAATAACCGGCCATAAAAATTTTAATGCATATCCCAAAGATCCAGACTTTCGTGAAAATACTTTCATGTTCCACCTAAAGATTTATCTGGGGAAAAAGCTCTAATGCAAGTACAACCTGCTACTTTGTAAAAATACTACTAAGTTCCGGTAGTGTTTTCATTGGTAAACCTTCATACAGCAGCAAAAGAAAGAGATTAGAACAAAACTCTCTGGGCATTGTTGAATACAGTCATACATCCTTTTTGAAGTTATAAGCAAAAAAAAATAAAAATTCCAAGTCTGGCTGAATGGTGCTACAGGAAAATATGGCAAGAAAACTGAGGGAGGATGACTTGGACATTTTGCAGACAAGAGGATGTGTGTTTCTGTAGATGAATACATTGCATATTTTGTTTCTAGATTTTTCTGTTTTGTGTACCTTTTTGGGTATTGCATGGGTGGCAGCAACTGGGGGACTGGAAGGAGGTGCAAAAGAAAGTACCTTGTATAGCATATGAATGTATCAGCTTGATCAACTTGGATGAAAAGATGACGGGAGGCATTTCTGCATGGGGCAAAAAGATGCAAAACAATACAATCACTTGTGGTACTGAAAACTGGCTTCACATGTGCTGGGTTAGGAAAACAGTTGCCTCCCTGCAATATCAGTAAAGAATTGAGTCCACATAATCCAGACTCTTGATGAGGACGCAGACACTATCATCCAAAACCTGTTGCCCGTATATCAGAAATCAGATTAAATAACCTTGAAAATCTAATCTTCGCAAAAATGTCAGAAGAAAACATTGATACAATAGACCCAACAACTTCCCAGAGCTACTTAAAGAAGTTTACCCACCAAAACTACAATAAGCTTTCATCCCCCACTAGACTGCAATCGTTGTTTCCTACCAAATACAATTTGAATTACATAATTCTTACATTAAATGTC
The DNA here is from genome assembly GCA_019321725.1 of Paulownia fortunei. Lineage (NCBI taxonomy): Eukaryota > Viridiplantae > Streptophyta > Magnoliopsida > Lamiales > Paulowniaceae > Paulownia > Paulownia fortunei. The sequence continues at coordinate 999,483 of JAGSPU010001671.1, read as the reverse complement.
TACAGACAGATTTCTCAGTGGGATACTTGCTCTTACATGTGAAATTACACCTTGAAGACAAGGCCACCCAGAATACACTGCAAAGTGTTGCCCCATGAAGCTAGAATGTATGTTGAGGATTAATCCTCCTTCTAAAGTCTTGCCTGTAATACGGAGTTTCATCTATAGTCCTCCTAACATAGTCTATGAATGGCTGTGGTGTCCGAGGAGATTGGTCATTTATAATAGCAGGACTACTGCGCTCAGGAGTGACAGGTGCTGCAACACTTGGACTGCCGGAAACAAGTGGTGGCGATCTATCAGGTCTATCAAGGTAAAATATAACGAAAGCCACCGTTAATATCAACAGGAAGAGAAGACCCGATACACCAGCCCATAAAGTTACATTTGCTGGTTTTACTACTGCTTTTCTTTCCTCAGGGTCATAGCTAACATCAATTTCAACTCTCTGACCAGTGGCTGGGAGTGACAAGATAAGTTGATCTTGGAATCTCTCAGCTCCACAAACTTTCACCTCGTATTGCACATATTTTCCTACTGCAGGATCTCCCCCATGGATAGGCGTAACTGACAGGTGATTCTTATCATGCCAGTTGAGTTCGACATCTGTATTGCCAATTATGGTTATGACACTCTTGTTGGAGTCTCGTGTCAGATTTAGATGTAATGAATTTTTGTCCATTTCAAGTATAGTAAATCCTCCAATGAAGAGGGCAGATGCAGAACCAGAAATGTGATGGTCTCCTCTGAGTGAAGCCCTAACAGAAACAGAAACCTTATGTAGAGCATTGCCCGAATTGGGAGCTGTACGTGCCAAATGTTCTGGAGAGTAAGGGAAGAACAGGCAATATGAATAACCAGTGTCAGGATCCTTCCATGGTTTAGCAAATCCAATGTTAGGTGGATCGACTGCACACTCAAACAAGAATAACATATTGTTCCCAGAAGCTTCATGTTGGTGATTGCGAGCATCACTAAATTTTACAGAGAAAGCATATCCTTTTGCTGGAAATGGCACATTTGTGAGTATCTCCCTCGGAGCATCAACAGACACAATATTCCCTTTCAACACAGTAACCAAAGTATGAAGCTTAAATCTCAAACTCGAACTCTCAAAGTGAACATGAGTAGTACCTTCTCCTATCGCTTCAGCTTTTCCAGATAGCCTCTCCACAAACACAATACTTTCATTGGCACTAAACCACTGACCTGATGCTGAATCACTCAAACCTTTTACGTTGAGGTTAAGACTAGTTCCTTGGTGAATGACTGGATTCTGAGGATACAACAGAGGACCGACAGAAATCATTGCATAGACTGATTTCTGAGGATTACTGACAAAAGCTATTTGAACAAGAGCTATCCCTTGGCTTTTTGCTCGAAGATGGATGTTTCCATGACCATCGCATTCGTCAATTGACAGAACATCAGGATGGTTAGTTTCAACTTCAAACAGTGTAATGTTATGAGCCTCATGAAAAGGATTTCCAAGAGTGTCGTGATACTTGATTGGAAGATCAAGTTCAGCACCTACAGCCAGCATGTGAACTGGAAACTCATCTGTCATTATTCTGATTTGAGCCACCTCGGCAACCCTCACACAACATGCAACTTCTGTTCTCCCAGTTGACCTGTCTTTTGCTTGAATGCACGCAAGATTGCCAGAGACCTTAGTTATAATTTTAGCCCCATCAATATATATATCATCGTCTCGCACCTCTTCAGTCTTCCTCTTGCACTGTCCTAACAAGGAATAAGCAATACCTTTATCACTCAGAGGATCCCCTTTACTGTAGCCATGTGAAGATGAAGGTAAAAGATCTGAAGAGGTATAGTAAGAAGGAAGAATCCAGGTAACTGGTGATCCAAGAGCAAGTGGAAGATCCGAGACCACCCACAATGATATAGATGCACTGTAGAACATGGACTTTGAGAATGAATTAGAGAACTTGTAATCACAAGAAAAAGAAACTGTAACATTTGTCTTGCCAGCAGATATTCCATGCAGAACTTGAATAAAATTAAGGTCTTGCCCATTTAAGGAATCAGTAGGTCGAAATGTTTTCACAGTGCTATGCCCTGTACCATGTGCATGGTTTGCCCCTTGAAAATTCAACACATCTTTGTCTTCCACAGTCCACTTGAAATTGTTACAGAGCTCATAAAAGGAAAATAAATTTCCCTCAGACAAAGAAGGATATATTGGCATCCTGCGGTCAACAGCCAGCTGTTCACTCTGAACATTTAAAACTGCTGATGAAGGAATCCCTACTTTAACTTTGCCATATGCTCGACAAAGCATGATATCACCATCACCATATATTGTGACAACTAGGGTACTATTCCCTGGCGAAATTGCCGAGAGTCGTCCTGAGAACTTGTGAATTTTAGCAGTCTGATCATCCATACTGGCATACTGAACATGTGAACCAACTTTAGGGCCTCCTCGTACTGTGAGCACATAGGATGCACCGGGTACAAGGAATATATCACTGGGATGTATTCTTGGTGGAGCATAAACTTCCACCTTAACTGGTTGGCTCAGTATTTCATGTCCAGAATGTTGGATAGCACTAAGATATATGGTCGTCACCCCAAGACGTGTAGCTTGTACTGTGAAATTTGGCGCATGCACGTACCTATCAGCCAGTATTGGAAAATCATAATTCTCCACAACCTCAACAATATTTTCTTCAATATGAACATGAATATTCATGTAAATATACTGAGAAGGGTCAAAAATACGCCCATCACCAACCCCAACCAAAAAATTTATAGACTGAAAACTTCCCTCCACAATGCTTAAACGTTCTCCTGTTAAAATCTTAATCCAGTCCATCTCTGCAACTTGGACAGTGGAAGATGCAGCAAGAGGAGGAACAAGCCCAATATCGTGAACCGTTACAAGTGCAGACCCCAGGGTTTTAGGAGCCAACATTAATTGTGAACACTCATAAGCAGGTACTTGTATTACTTCCACAATTTGAGTATCATTTACCAGTGAGTCCAAGAAACAACTCCCTCCAGCTATAGAGATATTCAACCTAGCTTTAGGACTGAAAAACAACAAGCTGAACTCTGGACTGACTCTAAGAGAAGAAACAAGCTGCAGCTGGATCGCGTCTGTTAGAGTATTTGTAGAACTTTCAAACATCATAGCAAAATCAAGATGGCTCAGAGAATCAATGAAGCCAACAACAGTTGAGCGCACAATGCACAGTCCAGATGTATTTTGCAAGATCAAAAACCTTTCCCAACTGGAATATATTGTTGAACTGTAGGGGTCGTCCAAAAGTGCCAACCCTTCACATTCAGTTAACTCCCACCTTAAACTGAGAGAAGACGAATTTGCAAAAGCTTTTCCAGAATCACTGAGGCCAACAGCTGAAATTCGTATTTTGCGTCCATTGGCTACTGTAATTGGGGAGGCACGAATTCCTCCAGGCATGCGTTCAGCCTGAGCTGCAGACTGTATAACTGGAGGAGCATTCAAAGCTTCATCAGCTATTATTACAATTGAAGATGGCAAGCTACACATAAGCAACAACTGCACTTCAGATACAACAGGCAATTGATGGTCTTCCCCCATTAAGTTTCCACGCCTGAAAATAAGTTTAAAGGTTCCCAAACTTTCGCATCCTATTCTGTATGGATTACCAAAGCTGGTTGACATTTGATGGATGAAAATACTATCTTTCACATAAGAAATCTGTTCATCCAACACTTCCACATTTTCAATGAATTCAACATCCTTGCCCCACCTTTCTGGTCCCCCACGAAGCATTACATCCAAGTGAGTGCCGGGCGCAAGATATAAATAATCCAAATTGCTCAGCTGATTCTGAGATTCAGTACGAGCCAAATCAAACCAGTAACCACCAAAATGGTTCCCATCACTTGCCTGATGCACAATAAGTGGTGAATATGCAGCAATAGACGAGGACACTTTCAAGACAATAGATTCCCTACCAGAATGATCAGACTGTTGTTTGTCTCTAGTTAATGTTGCATGAACCAGAGTGCGACCGGAATTCGAAGCATATATGTGGGTCCATGCACATGGAGGACCATACGACAAGGAATGGAGTTTAACAGCTTCTTGTTTGTCCGAAACAAATAGTTCCTCAGTTGCATTGACAATTATGAAAGAGTCACTCTCGGTTTTCCATTTTATGGAGGACCTGAAAGCATCACATGCATAGAAATAGGCACCACTTGATGCTTTCAATGTTACAGAAGCTTGAAGATGTGACCCAACAGGCGCCTCCACAGGAAAGTTAGGCAGCATGACCATCGAATAGGGGATAGAAACTTCAATAGCCATCTCATCGTAATTCAACGAATCAAAGATGGACACTGCTCTAATAGTTGCTTTTCCAGGCTTTTTTGCCTGAACAATCCCAGAGACAGATACAGACACAACAGCCATGTCGGACGAAAACCATTTATAGTCACTGGAGGACATTGCACAACCTCCGCTTGCTTTAAGTTCCAGCTCCTGATAGACACCAGGGAGCCATGGGAGGGGAATTCTGTTAGAAACACTACTGTCTCCTTCCATAATGAACTTAACTTGATCACATACCATGACTTCTTGAACAACCTTGAGAACTTCTTTCCTCATATCATGCCCAGTGCTGTACGCCAAAGTTGCTGTAAGCTTTCCCAATCCATATGTATTTGCATTTAGGATTCTATAATTCCTCTTAGCAGTAACACCTTCTGAAACTGGGAGAATATTCCAGAATTCATCCTGGTTATCATGCAGCTCTATCTCATCACTTTCTGTTGTAAAAATCTCTTGTGCCCCAGGTCCTGGGAGAAAACCTTAACATGAATGAGATATAGTCGGCCAGCCACAACATACCAACGTGATACAGAGGGAATAGGCTCGACACCTCAAAATGACCACCAGAAAGAGAGAAAGGCGACATAAATAACAACAAATTATCAGGTAAGACAACATGGAGAGATGATATTTGCATGTGTCCAACAACCCTGGTGTCTTCAACAACAATTGTTGTTACCCCCAAGTTCAATGCGTGAACTGTACCCATTGCATTGTCCACCTGAGCAACTGAAGAGTTCAAAATGGACCACTGATGGAATGGAGATGGTAAACTTACAACATGCGGACTATTACTACGGATAACTTTAAGAGTATAATGGACAACAGCACCAATGAGGACATTTACAGGTGACAGAGGATCTAGAGACATTGCTTCTGCAACTGTCAAAACAATCTTATCTGCCAAGTGCTCCACTGACGGTTCTAGCAAATTAACAGAAACAATCTCATGGCCAATTTCAGTGCCCTTCACAACATACAAATCCGAAAACACACCACTTTCTTCAAGCTTTACTTGGATATCCAAGTCACCACACAAGCCACCACAATCGCTCAATGGAGAGTCCTTCAAAGGAACATGGACAAGGTTATCAGGCAATCCATCGGATTCGGGCATCAATTGCCACATGAATTGCAGACCCACCAAGGAGGAGAAGACATTTTCTGTATCACAGCCATAGCACAAGGACAATAAAAGATAAAATAATATACAACAGAAACATACATATATCACCTTCATACAGAATAGAATAACTAGTTTCAGCATTGACATTTCATTTGCAGGAAATATCTCAGAATATAATTAAATCAGTAAAGATTTGTTGCTTACCACATCTGAGAATTACGGAGCATACATACATAACAAGAAGCTTCAAGGAAAAACTACAACCAAAAAAAGGCACCAAACATTTTCTCTGAGGAAAATCTGCTTCTAGAAGTGTAACTCATGTTGACCTCAACCCAAAACCATATCGGGCTGGCTTTTTTTTCCCTAATATCTACTGGAAGTGTAACAACAAGACTCTTTCTGCATCCTAAATCTTTATCGTTCTTATTTTCTTTTTTGGAGTTTAACTACCAACATCTTCATGACAGATAGATAAACAGTATGCAAGGAATTCGTATTCATTTCTATAAAAGGTTCAACATCCCATTCAACTTATGTATATCTCTCTCCGAGGTTTCCTTATCCTTCCAAACCCAGCTCACATGAGCATCGGTTGAACTTCCACATTGCTACTGAGTCATTTCCTTGTTTTCATTGCCGGCTTCTGTTGCATGTCTGTATCAGGAAGACGAGTGCAGATGTGCATTTAGCACGTGGATCCATTCAAGTAACCACAGCTTCCTGCATTCTCTTTCTCAAAATACCCTCCCAATCTACTTTAACTTACTATTCCTTCCATCAGAATAGGGAGAATTGACGTAGGAAAAGAACAGAACCGAAGTGGCCAAAAACTAAACAACTCCTCAAATTTTGAGGCATCACATAAAATTGGATCTCAAATCTAACCGTACTATTTTCACAAGGTAGGAGGGGAAAAAAAAGAAAGAAATTACTCCACCAAGCTGATAAAAACACGAATTCAAGTAGAATTTCTACAAAAAACGACATTAAATCAATCAACCAACAAGCAAACATTCAAAATCAATCACCAGATCAGTATTTTTCACAAGTATACCTTCACTATCGAAGGCACGGACGCGAAGAGTAGCAAGCCCATCGAGGTCAAGCTTGATAGAATTATGGAATATCTGTATCCTAGAGATTATATCTATATAAACTTTGCAACGAATCATGGTTCCAGTATTCAAATCAGTTGCATAAACAGCAGTCTCCTTTCGCCCGCCATAAGGAGCAATAGACTTCAATCGAGCACCCGTCGAGCAGTGGCTACTCGAATTAAACTCCGGCAACACCGATAATATATCATGATGGTCCCATGACCTATACAAAACAAATAAATTAGCTATTTCTCATAATTAAGAAAAGAAAATCACAAACAACAAAGGAAAAAGGAACAGAAAAAGAGAGAGAGAGAGAGAGAGAAATGTGTTGGTATGGCGAACGCAACGTAAGTACCATTTGAAGCAACCGTCGCTACCCTGAAGTCTGTATTCAACGGGGTGAGTCATTTTGGGAGGCAAGAGTATGTTGACGTCGGCGATGTGAGGGCCGGAGCCCAAATGCGACGTCGTGTGGTGCAGTATCAGCAAGAGGAGTGAAGATATGAGAAATGGTGTGGAGGGTAACATTTTTTGGTTTCTCAGGTGAAAATGAGGAAGAAGGAAAGATCATTAAGGAGGAGAAGGAAGAGGCTTTTTAGTTGGGAGTAGGATATTTGAAAAGGAAATTTAAAGGGGGAAATGGAAATATTAGTGGGAAGTCTGGGGAACACGAGAATTAGGGTTTTGGGTAGGGTTTTTGGGCGAACGTAAAGTGGGAAACATGGATGGCCAGTATGCCACGTGTCTTTGACTGATGTTGGACTGAATTGTTTGCCGGGGTAAAGTACAGTTATGCATCCCAATATTAAAAAGGTATTTGGAAATTCATTCAAAAAGGAATTTTACATACGAAATGTTTGTTAATTTTTTTAAATAAATTTTTAAAATAAATTATTTTAGAGAAATGTAAAATTATAAATTATAATTTTTTTTTATATTTTTATTAAATGAGTGTTAAAGTATATTTTTATCAAAAACTTAACAATATTTAACAATACTATTTTAAAAAAAATTATATTAAAAAATTTATTAATATAATAAATTTTTATTCTTTTCCAAACATTCACTGTTTAAAGCACTTTCCACCTCGAAAAATAAAACTTTTAACACTTCTTCTGTTCACACTTTTTAAATTATTAAATATTAACATTTTGCACCTATATATTGTTCAACTAAAATAGTGATCAATTTTGGCTGTTCATACTCTGTAATACCCAACTTGGCATTTTGAGTCCTTTAATTAGATTTCTATCGACACATTTCAGCGTATTAACGTTAACTCATCTCAAAAAATGAATTTCCACACTCTCTATGAAAGTTTTAAGTTTGATAAATTACATTTGATATTGTTTATCAATTTAAAAACAAAATTAAAAGTTTCTATCAAAATCTCTATAAAACCAAACTTTTTTTTTGTGCATTTTTTCCCCTTCGTACTCAGATGAACATCACATTGTTTGGGTAAACCTGGATTTGTTTTTCTCATCGTACTCAAAATAGAAGTGTGAGGCAACGTAGCAGTAGCCAACTTTAATAGTACCAAAATCTCTTTCCCGACAATTGGTCGTGGTAATGGATTTTGCAACTTTGGTGATTTTGGTAATAGCAAGAATCTTGTTCACACCCAAACCACGTGGCATTTGCAGCAATTTGGCATTCCCAACGGAACCCCCCTGGCATCTAAATTTCTATGCAACGTGCCCAGCACAAAGTGTGAAACAGCAAAAAGAAAAAACAATGAAAAGATAAAGCTGTACCTGTTGGAGTTGTGTTTTACCTGAAGAAAAGGGTGAAAGAGTATTGTAGCATTGGACATGGAAGGCCGAAAGGAAAATGCGAAAGAGGTCCAGGCGGAAAAGAGTTGAGAGGTGAAATTGATGATAATAACAGCAGCAGCAGCAGCAGCATCAAAGACTATGAGAAAGGGAAGAATGACGAGAAATCCAGCACAAACAAGGAAACCAATGACGAGGTTAAGGGCCTTCCTCATCAACAAGTTCCACAACCCAGTGATTTCAGCACACAAGCCCTGGAGCGGCTCTAATACAGAGTGAGGAAAAAAAGTCCTTATTACTGCATAATATTTTGGGTAGATCCAATAATATTTATCATAAAAGGCATTAAGAATAAATGCTAATAGTTACATATCCCGAGAGTGATTGGGAATAGTCATCACATTTTGTAGAAATTCCATCGAAGGAAAATCGTTTTATGTGTAGGTGCCAGGAGGTTTTCTTTCGTTTATGCGTGTTTTAGTCCGAATTTTTTATTTCAATGCATCGTCTCTTATTTTAATAATATTAAATTTAATAACATCAATAATAATCACATGGATATTAATAATGTTATTCACACACATCAAATAATATTTTATTTTTATTTTAATAGTATCATATTTTATTTTATATTTATTTGACGTTTCATTTTCTATTTTTATAAAATAATATCATTATATATACGTTAATAATGTCATTTAATATACATATACATTAATAAATATCTAATGATGTCAGTCAAATAATATTTCATATGATATTTTAATAACATCACTCCATAACATCCAATACTTTGATTTCAGTCCCCACTTCCTTCCACCTGTGTCTAAATTACGTGCCCCATAGTAATTTTTTAACAGATAATTCCTTTCATGGACCCCTATGTTTGGATCTAGTATTTTTATTGAGGAAAAGGAAGGATGAGCATTGAAGACTAAGTTAATATTTTATCGAGGAGATGGGTAAAAAGAAGCGCTGAACTAAATTTAAATGCCTTAAAAGATGAGATTTGAGAAAATCTGAAAGCACTGAAATTTTTTTGAGTGCGCCTAAAAGCTGAGAGCATCTAAGAAGCATTGAAAGCTATATTTAAATGCGCCTAAAGGCTGAGGGAATCAAGTAGAATATCAGGTTCAGTTTGTGAAGATAATTCACCACAATTTGTAGTTTAAAAAGTGAAGAAAAATGTCCAACAACGCCTTCCATGCATGAAAGACAGCTAGGCACCAAGTAAAGCACTTGAAGTGGTGCATTCTCTCTCTCTCGAGCAGTGGCTTCCTTAGGACCTTGTATCCATACAAAAGTTTCAGTTTTATAGAACGTTGTGAGATCGTCTCTAGCAACCAGGTGTGATACCTTTTAAGTCTAATCTGTTTAACAACTCAATTTTTTCCCGAGTCACCTTATGTCCATCTTTGTACTAGTAAAGCCATAAATTTCTACAGATCAGGAAACACAATTGTGACAAATTCTTTGTAGTAAAATATAAAAGGCTTACTATATTTAGAAAGATAGAATAAGGAAACTCATTGATGACTGATAATATTAGATAGTGGAAATCATCTGATTCATCTGACATAATTGGAGCAAGCACAGAGTTGATGCCTCGAAAATTAACGGAACATAATTGCACTACACAGAAGCTCTGACAAAGGGGAAAGCATACCAAAATGATAGTTAGCAGACAACAGTTTGTTTATGGAGACTATTTACCAACTCGTACATTGCCTTTCAACAGTCAGGAAGAGTTTCTTTTAGTCTTCCAGGGATTAAACAAACATTGCAATATATCTTAGAGCTTGAAGTGGTATTGGACCCAATCCAAAGTTTTCTTTGACTGTAAGTCTGTAAGGATGTTGCATTGACAAACTTCAGTGTCACAAGATAGTTATCAACGACTTGAAATAATAAGCCAAAATCAGTGAAGAATAAGCAACAAAAAAAGGGGTTGAAATAATAAGCAAAAATAAAGGGCAAAAAATAATAAGCAAAAAGAAAAGGTGTAGGACTCAAGTTCTCACATATATGGTAGAATATTTCCTTCAGAACAACGGGCAATCAGCCCTGCACACTGCTCAACAGGCTCTAAAGTGTGCAAGTCCAAATCTATGAGAAACAAGACATTTAGTGGCAAGACAGATACACATTATACAAACACAGAAAGATATTCTGAGACTCGCTTGGATTAGTCAAAGACATCAGATGAAGATAGCTAATAACAGGGATCTAGCAATTTTATTTGGGGTGAATTTCACTTTGTCCCTCAACTATATGCATGCAAAAACTTTGCCCCCTCAAATGAAATATACATTTTGCCTCCTCCAACTAAAAAAATATAATATGTTTGTCAATTTTATCTATCTTTTCAGAATATTCGGGAGAATATTGAAGTAAGAAATTTTAATTTTAATTAAACTTGAGAATCTAATGCAATTAACTTAAGCAAGACTAACTATAAAGTTAGATAGTTGAGTTTTATACTTAAGAAATACTTTTTGTTCCATAGATTAACTTTATTCACAATTATAATGAATAGTTTTCAAATAATTTACTTTCAAAAAAATATTGAAAGATGTTTGAACAAAATGGTAAATTTATGCGAAACCCAACACAGACGGATAGATAAGTAGAGAATATCTTAGTACGTGAAACAACTCTCTAAAAAAAAATCGATTAAATAGTCACATAACTTCGGGAGAATGGGGTGCCCCTCACAGGGGATCAAAATAACCAAACACTAGTTTACCAAAATACAAATCTTAGCAAATCGAAAGATGTATGAGGGCTAACACTTACTCAGTGCCGGAAGGTGAAGAAAATTGATGATAAAACTTATGTTGTCCTTGTATAAAACTATTCTTTTTCACTCAAGTTGGTGATAAAACTTATGTTGTCCTTGTTTAAAACTATTTTTTCACTCCATTTCTTTATACATCCAAAACATAGTTTCATTTACACTAGCCTTATGATAATTAGGAATAAAATTAATTTATTAAGTAAAAAATACTTTTTTTAATAAAAAACTAAGTATAAAATTCAACTATGGCATGTTATAGTTGCTTTAATTTAAATAAGTAGTTTTATAATATTAAGTTCAAACAACAATTTTGAAATTTCAATATTTTCTCAATATTAGGGAAAGAGGGTATAATTACAAAATAAGTTATGTTTTCTTAGTTGGTCGGACAAAATATTTGTTTTCAGAGACCAAAGTATTACGTGCATGTTATGGAGGCGGCAAAGTGAAATTCACTCTGTATGAAATAGTTAAATTCATATGAAAGCAATGAACTGAACACAGAAAAAACTCACCGCTTACCTCACTGCTGATTGGTTCGACAAGGCAAAGCAAAAGATAATTAATGTGCTCTTCCCGCTATTGCTGATGTCAACCTTTCCAAGAGTAAAACTTGCTTTATATTAGAATTCTTTCACATAAGTTCAACTATAGGAAATAAGTTGCTAAGTTCATACAATTGCAACCATTTGGTTAGCTAATAGCAGTTCACATTTTTCCAAAAAAGTGTATCCGTTCATATGCAAGAGAGCAGTAAGGCATTAATCCTGCTTTGTATTGTACCTCAAGTTAAAATTGTAAAGATAATTAAAACTTTCCTTTTTTTCATTTTAATCTAAAACTCAGTGCCAATTCAAATATGGACACACAAAGATTATATTGTAGCAAATTCCAGATCAGCAATTTTTCCCTCACATTCGTTTACTTTTAAATTTTTCTTTCTGGGAATACATCTCACTTTTGTTGATTCCTATGGCATATGAGAGAAGATCTCGTATGGATTTCCCCTCACACCAGGAATAAATTTGTAATCCTAATTCAGAAAATTCCCATCTTGTACTCCCTGAAGTCGCATCATCAGAAAAATTTCAAGTCTTCTACAGGTTAGGTTGAGGGGAGTAGTTCTCACACTTTTAGAGACTTAATCAAAGAAAATCAAGCAAGTTTGCTGTGTGCATGTTCTGGTTCCTAGAAGAGCTAAAATCATGCAGCCTCAGCTCAAATATATATCCGGGAACCAATAATTTGAACAGAAATTAATCACCTGCAATCGAAGAACACATACAAAGAGCTGTTGGCACAGAAATCATATCACTCAACAAGCCCTTCCCTTTGATGCTTGATAAAAGGTGGGGCATCTGTCCGTACTTTGAATAATCGGGCATACAGTCCATTTTTGCGAAGGAGCTCTCTATGACTACCACTCTGCACGAATGAGTTTGTTCTTCAGTATCATTTAGATCAAAAAACCGATCAGCTCTACAGTAGCTGGCCATACATTTATGACAGACCCTAAGGTTTTGGTTCAATTGAAGTCATTATATGGTATCATATAGCAGCTGATGCACCTTAATGATAAGGTTTTGTGGCTTTAAATCATCTACTTTTGCCAAATTTTTGGCTGCCTTTGATTCAAGAGAGGGTAGCCAAGGGTAATCTTAAGAAATAAATGATTCTCCTGAGAACCATAGAGAATTTAGTGGAAAATCAAATTCATTTTCGTAAATTTTTTTCACTCAGAAGCAGCATGCTTAAAACCCATTCCAAGTTTCAGAAAATTGGCACAATATCGAGTTCATTTAAGTAAATATTTTACACTGTAAGCATAAGTCTTTAAAATCATTCCATGTCCAACAAAGAAAAATGTTCAACCAAGTACCACAAGCCTTCAACTTTACTAGAAACTTAAGGTGGCTATGAGTGACACAATGCCTTACCTCAACAACTTGCCCATCGTTCATTACAAGGATTCTGTCTGCTGCTTTTATCGTAGAGAGCCTGGGAAGCTAGGTTACAACTTGCAGGCCCAATCACCAATAAGTCTATAACTAGGAGAAGGTTGTGGCAAAACTAACCTTTGTGCAATTATGACGACAGTCATCCTTCTTGTTGAGTCTTTTTTCAAAGAACGAAGGATCTCCTGCAAGAGACAGGGATAGACATTACCAAGAACATTAATAAATTATATCCTGACAACAACTAGGATTCATTTCTTATAATAACAGTAAGAAAAAGGACTAGATATGGGAGTCTTTTACCTTGATATGGCCTTCACTCTCAGCATCAAGAGCACTGGTCGCTTCATCGAGTACTAGAATAATGGGATCTCTAAGGAGGGCCCTTGCTATTGCGATGCGCTGTTTTTGCCCTCCACTTAGCAGGTTATCATCAATAATTGTATCATAACCACTAGGAAGGGCAGAGATGAATTCGTGTGCATATGCATTCTTAGCAGCAAATTCGATCTCCTCTTGTCCAATGCTTCTAATGCAACCATAACTTATGTTTGACTTGACATCCATGTGGAAAACATGGGGTTCCTGCTCATTAGTCATGTAGAACTTTCAGACATCCACTCTTTGCAAAAGCTTCAACCAAAAGTGAGTTTCAAGTCTAACCTGCCCAACAAATCCAATTTTTTCTCTCAGCCACCTGATGTCCATCTCTCTGAGAGGAATGCCATTGATAAAAATCTGGAGATCAGGACATGCAGATAGAGGTAAGATTAACATGACAAATTCTTGGCATTAACTTATGAACAGGCACAAAATATTTTAGATAAATAATATAAGCAAACTCACTGATAAATGCCAATATTTGTAAATGCAAAGTCATCCCATTCATCAGAAATTACAGAAGCAAGCATGGATTTTATGACTCTAAAGTTGAAGGTGACATAATTGCACTCTGTAGAAGCTTGAATAGAAAGGTAAAGCAATATTCTAGTCATCACCTTTTTACAAATATTTGGCTAAATATTCAATTAATATTTGAAGTCATGAACGGCCGTTTACGCAGAGGCATTTGAACAGTTTCATAGTATAAACTAGTTCTTATTCTACTAGCACTTGAAACAATTATATTAGAACTTGGAATGGTAATTGAACACCACCCACAACTTTTTATGACGCAAAGATGGAATTCAGTGTTAAGAGATAGTTACAAAGTGGATAAAGATAATTTCGTTCATACCACCAGCCAATCAGTCCCAAGCCTTGATAAAACCACTAGAGTGTGTGTGTGTCCAAAGGTATGATTATGAGAATTAGGATGTTTTGTAGAGAGAGATGCATATACACAAAGGTAATGGAATTAGTGATTAACAAAGGGGTACTCAATAAAGTAATAAATTGCAATTAATATTTAAGTTATATCATGAGATCAATTACATTCATATGTAAGCAACAAAGTAGAACATGACGAAAAAACTTACTGCTCACCTCACCATAGATTGGTTCATAGAGGCGAAGCAAAAGATTGATTAACGTACTTTTCCCGCTACCACTGATGCCAACCTTTTCCAAAGTAAAGCTTGAATTGGGCTTATATTATTACAAAAATTATACAATAACGAATAAAATGTTGTATTCCTTACTATTGCAACAACTTCATTAGCTTGTATGGAGAAGTTCACGTTTTTCAAAATAGGTACCTGTTCATATGTCAGAGAACTGTAAGGATCAGTTCTATCTAATAAATGAATAAAAACAAAATCTATAATTTATGCTTGGTATGTAACAAACAACAGCAGTTTGTGGAAATTGCAAAAGCTAATATAGTTGGATGGTTATTATATTTGTAGTTATTGAAATATACCCTCTTCCTCGAAGAGTAGTGAAAAGATACATTCACAAAGTCAACACGTCCCGTCAGCCTTTGCAATTTTACTCCTGTACAGAGATAAAGTAGTGTCCACTATAATCCTCATCATAATGTAGAGAAAAATCAGATAAATGGCAACTGAATTCCTGCAAAGTATTTGCATTCACAATCAACATGAATAAAACAGATTGTCATTAATGTGGTTTCATCTGTATGGGAAAGTCTAACAAGTGTATCAAAAATGGGAAAAAAATTGCAATGGAATTTGCAAAAATGCAAAATTATTGTGCATCACAGGGAATAATAAGGCCAAAAGAAAGTCTCCTGCCTTCCGACAAAAATTCGCAACTTGGTGGAAGATGCATCAACTGAAAAACTTTTTCACAGGCTCCAACAGATTGAAGTAAGGATGACATGCTGTCTTGCAACCTCCAGGCAGCATATATCAACCACTCACAGTACAAAACATACTTGGTCAGTTGCTCAGCAGACACACAACCGGTCAAAATAGACATTCCTCCCAAAAGGACGGCAAAAACCTACCATATGTAATTTGACAGCTAATTAAGATATCATATAACATGTATTGGCATAAAATATTAATTGCATATCAACTTTTCTATCTACAGTATACAAACTTCACGAATTATTCATCCATGAAACATGGAATTGAATGCCTTTTAGTTAGAGCAAACCTGTGTTGATCGATAAAACGTATTAAAACTAAGGGTCCAGAATCCATATGCTACACTTTCTCGCATGCCCACAAAAGCTAACCTGTCAAGCCATTGCGTGAACCTAAAAACAAATCAAATAATGCAAATAAGTCTGCCATGAGCCATGATAAACATAATATACAGATATGTCAGTTTCCAGCATGTATGCTTTGCTAGTTTCAATATTCAAATTTTACGACCTCTGAAATTCTTCTCTTTCTGTTCCATATGCTCGGATAGTTCTCATCAAAGACAATGTTTCCTGTGCAACCTAATTTTTTTGGGAAAAGAAAACCTTGATATAAAACTAGAAGGAGAAGAAGACACATATCGAAATATATGTTCAGTTTTCTGATTTACTTCAATGGCAGAAGCAACAAAATCTTGAGCAAGCAGTGCTGCTTTCTTCTGATACCTGTCAAAAACAACAATTCCGGTTTCTCCAAAAGTCATAACATGGTTCAGCACAAGAGGGATGCAACTATGCAAATATGCAAACACACTACTTCTTATACATGTATCCATCCATAGAAGGTTTACATCATAGATGCATAGATATCCCATCTGTCCATAGTAACTCGAAACAAAAAATTGTACCACTTACAAAGACATTATAAGAAATTGATCCATGTTATATAAGCTTGATGTTGATATATTTTCAATGTGGATTAATAAAAATGTCATGTAAAATAAAGACAAATCAAAAGAAAGAGAAAAATATAATTATTTTCTCTGAAACTCGGCAAAATGGAGATTGACGTGAGTCCTAATTCAACTAAATTTCATGATTGCCAACCTTAGAGAAGATTGTGGTCCATCACTAATTATCAGAATTACAGCAAGACCCAGAAATATTACCCATCTATTTGCACTATGGTGAGTTATTACCATCAAAGCAATACATTGAACAAGCAAAAATCATCTGAATATCTCACCAAGAAGGTCAGATCTTGAATTTAATTCTTAATAAACTGCATTTCTGTGGTGGCTACTACCTGACTGGAGTCTAATGTTTACATGTGAGACCCCATGAACTTGTTGACCAAAGAATCTTCTAAACATATAAAATTTGAATCAAATGTATCAGCTATCAAACTGAGTACATAGAGAAACGTATAGACACTTACTGCCCGTAAATAAGGAAAATCGCAGACAAAATTAAGCATATAACCAGGGATGATAGTGCTAGAGGCCACGACAAAGTCATCAAGGTGATAAAAGCACCTGTCCCCTGCAAAAATGTCAGTCAATCAGAGATTAACAATAATGACAAAATCAAGGAAGAATAAAAAATTGACCAGAATAGTGACCTGTAGAACATTTCGCAGGATCAAATGTATATCATTTCCAATGGTATGAGATAACCGCTGGCAATCTGTACTAATCCTGCTAGTCAGATCGCCAACTGCTTCGGTGTCAAAAAAGGATATATCCTACATTAAATATAACACCTACATGTTAAATTGAAAAAAATATAATGAAACATATGAGAAGGAGCATAAGTCAACCCCAGTATACATAATCTAGATAACATCCAAACCTGAAGAAGAAGAGAGCTATATACAGTTTCCCTGAGACGCTTAACCTGCAAGTATTGAGAAGCACCAGATGAGATGCCTGCATTCGTGAATAATGCAAGCAAGCAAAAACATTTGACAGGTTGTAAAGAAGCCACATTTTAATTTATTCAAAAATTCCAATTGATAACTTTAACAGAATGCATCATATAACTGCAAAACCAGTTCGATTGTTAGAATCTACTCCTTAATATCAAAATCATGTGGCAGGCTGCTGATGGTGAAGTTCAGACATTTACATTATTAATCCAGTAAAGTTGTTGAAATGAAATAAAATGACCAAGCTGAAACAAGAAGAATAATGCAATATGGCAAGCTACTCTCTTAAAGTCCTTTGGTCACTCAATCAGGATACTGCACTAGAAGTATGCAGCATGCAGCCTATAAAGCAAGATCATCGATGATGTTCTAGTTTTTTTCCCCCTAAAGCCAGGAAAGCAAGAAACTACTCTTCTTTAACTTGTATGTTCATATTTAAAGAAGTTAACAATGTCCTTCATGGTGTATGAGTAGGTATTTCACATAATCTGTGAATGGAAATTGTATCTCATTGTTGAGTTCATCTTTCTCCATAAATGTTTACTAGTTCATGAAGTACGACTAAGAGTTCCATTGTATAACTGATCATGGATCTCAGAAGAGGAAATGATTGATTTGAAATTAATTATTGGCATGTTTTACTGGGGCTACCAATAAGTCCATAAACTATTCAAATTGAAAAACAGAGAGGGAGATAAAACTTATGTATATTACTGTTGCCATGAAGTAGCAATTGAATAAAAAAATGGATTTTGTGCAAATCCGTGATTTGAAGATATTGTATACATGCTCAGTTGGGGAAAATCCTATAATTTCAACATTATATCTATGGTATTGGAAGCTCACAGCTTCTCCAAATGTTAATGGTTAATATATCAAGTAAAAGAAAATAGATAAAAGAAACCATAACCTGTTACACTAACCAAAATCATATTTGCAAGAGCAAAACATCCACTTCGCAAGCCACTGCAGTCAAGGAAAAGTTGAATACATGGCAAGAAATTAATCATAATAAGATGTTAACTGAGAGAAGAAGAGAAGAAATGAAAACATTAAAATAAAATGATATAAAGTAACCTGCATATTCCTGAGGTGATGCACAAGAAAATCAGCCGCTGTGAGTTTTGATAGAGCACCAACATCTCACCATTTTGAGCTGAGAAAACCGACGCTGTCAGTATCCCTGGCATTGATATCTCTGAAACCTGCAAAAGAACATAAATCCTAAAATTATACAACCTCAATAGAGTATGAACCTTAACCATTAACAAGAAAATAGAAAAATAAATTAGCACGTCTTCTTTTTCTTTTTAAGCTAAACAAGACTTGGATTGGTTATTTACAACGAAAACCAACATCTGGGCATGCACTAGTCAACAGACAATCTACCTTAACAATCTATGCTACCAAAGCATTTAAAATTACATGAACTCCTATCCATAAAAATCGTAAATCTCGACAATGCACCAAATATACTCACAATTATAACATAAAATCGAATCAATGATACCTAATGGAAAAAGTAATCATCTAAAGATACTGCTCAATCAAATAGAAGCAGTCACTTCACACACTACATAAACATACAGCCAATATATATATAAATGAGCACACGCACCGCGGCCACAGTTAAAGCACCAAATGCTGTGTACAAAATCCATTTCTCATCAGCTACCAGCGCCCACATTTGTCTCAGAGCTTTCAAAACAGTCATCGGCTTCGCGGCGATTGGAGAGCCATCGATTTTTCGCTCGTAACCACTCAAATTCCACCAGCTTCCACCCGGAAAAATATCCCGAATAAACTCAAACCATCTCTTGAATATGTGAAGAGTTTCACTCCTTTGGTCACAACAATCCTCTCGGTTTTGCTTAAATGCATTTGAAACAGATATATTTCTAACTGAGAAAATTAAGTTGGAATAACGGACAGAACGGGTGGTGTGTGCTAGGGTTTGAGTTAAGGTTGAATTGCAGAATTTGAGTTTGGTTGGGAGGTAAGAATTGGAAATGAGTTAGTTTTGTGATCGTTGAAGGAGATGTGACAGTGGAGCCTGGCTGGAAGGGCAGCCATGGAGAAGTGGCACCGGCTGCACAACGGCAGTCTCGGCGGAACTAAATATCGGCGTCAGCGCCGATTGATGCGATTGAAACCGTAAAATCCATGCTCGGGATTTCAGTTCGAGTTGACTGTACTAGACTGCAAAAAATGGGTGAAGCGAATATATCATTTTGAAGAATATTTCTATTTTGCAACTAATTTACTGCTTTTTTAAGATAAATAAACTCTATTGTGTAGTATATTTATAATTTTTTTTTAATTATTATTCTTCATTTTGCAAATTATAATTAATTGCATTAACCTTTAAATTAAGTTACATATTTATAGAATATGCATGAATTGAACTGGCTAAAGAAGCGCTTTAATTATAAATGAAATATGAAAACTGATTTGAGTGGAATTAGTAATGAAGCTATCATGTTCATTTTCGGGAGACGAGATACTCTCATTATGGAAAATCACAATTTAAGTGCTTTTATTTTTTCAACTAACAATTAAATGTATGCACAATGTCATTTACTTGTTCATCAATATTTAGTTTATGTATATTTTCAGAGACATTTTAATTAACAATAATAATTATAATACTTTCCCTCTCAAATTTAAATATTTTTTTTATTTTATATAAAAAATATATTTTTAAATATTTTATATCGTCAACTTATATTTATTATA
The DNA here is from genome assembly GCA_019321725.1 of Paulownia fortunei. Lineage (NCBI taxonomy): Eukaryota > Viridiplantae > Streptophyta > Magnoliopsida > Lamiales > Paulowniaceae > Paulownia > Paulownia fortunei. The sequence goes on along the minus strand of JAGSPU010001671.1, from coordinate 979,444 downwards.
AAACTTTATCCCCAATATCATTTTCAATCAAATTTTACCTTAATGCTCTTCACTAGTTGCAATCACATGCTTTTTACCATATTCTTACAAAAATAAAAAATAATGCATTGTAATAAATTTTTGGAATTACCAATAGACATGTGATTGATATTATTTAAAATAAAAATATTATTATTTATTGTGTTTTTACTATTAATAATTAAATATATATATCATGTTGCAATTTTTATTTTTTATATTTTTATGTAGAAAAATAAAAAATATATGCAATGACGATTGACGAAAAATATTATGATTAAAATTTAATCTCAAATTGACATTTGAAGAAGTAAGCAAAGTGTTAGTAAATATAAATTGAATGGACAAAATATTTAAAATTTATTTTGGAAGTGTAAAGTGCAAAAATAATTAGATTTTAGAGAATAAAATGTTTAAAATTTACTTTAAATGAATAATATATTAAAATAATTAAATCTTAAAAAATCAAGTATCATTTACCTATATTCATAAAGTGTACAGTTACTTTTAAGGTAGTTACAAAAAATCCCATAAGATTTGCCTCAATAGTAAAAAGAATTATTTAAATTTAAAAATTACAAATATTATTTTTTATGTTTGTCTCCGTGTTTCATTTTATCCCAATAACAAAAATGCTGAAAAATATAAGGTAAATCCTCTTTTATCCTCGGTACTTAATATGCTTTTATCTTAGGTAAGTGACAAGTCATTCTCATTACCCCACTTATATATGTCAGTGGCGTTTGTGCAAAACATAGAACTTGCCTGTGTAAATTATTCTTTTTACACCAAAGTAGATGCCAAGTTTACCAAAAGGAAATAGGAAAGGCACATCTTTTTATTTATTTATTTTATTTTTGGTAAGTCAGGTTATTTCGGGTGGGGATCAAGTCATGACTAATTTTTATGGACGAGGATAATTTACGGTAGATCGGACACGCGATTAATTTTATTTTCTATTAGTAACAACAACACACAAACCCTAATAGCATGCAACTTATTAAATATTTCAAGAAATTCAACTCCCATAATCTTTTGCCCTTGGTATAATCTTGGTTTTGCACCACAATTTTGGCACGTAATAAAACCTTGAAAAAATCAGCAACGTGTGGCTACAGCTGTTCTGGTTTTAAGCTGCTTAAAGTGCAACGACCTCCATTCAAAACAAAACAAAAATGCAGGCATTATCAATTATCACGAAATGTTAATTAAAGAAAAGGAAAATACAATGTGAGGTGGGCTGCCATTGCCAACTAATGGTGACATCATGCCCAACTGAGGTCGCAAAATAGACATGTAACGTCTGGACTCTGGACCAGTTTCGGCATTACTTTTTAAAATATTTGATAAAAAAGATTCCTTTCACATTTTAGGTTAGAGAACTTATAAGAAATTTTTTCTTTTTCTTTTTCTTTTTTATGGATTTTTTTCTTTTTTGCCAATATAGTTTATAAAGACGTTTCTTGCTAATAAGAAATTAGGACAGTCGAATTTTGATACAGGATCGTGTGGTTTACCCACGGACAATGTGTTCTCATCCATCAATAGGGAAATACGAGGAATAAACACACAAATCATACATCTAGAAGTTGCATGGAATATTTGAAGAAGAAAGGTTCTTTTCCAAGGTGGGAGTTCTTCCATTGGCATCTTACTATGCACCCATTACCTCGTCTATTGAAAAGTAGATGAAAGATTCAAACTAGTTGCTCCAATATGTTATGAAGATTTTTTGTATGGTTTAGAGAGTAAATAGGATTCATTTTTTTTATTTTTTGAAAAAGTTATATTTAAATTAATAAAATATCAATCATTAACTAAATTCAGTACAATCATTCATTAATTAAATTCAGTACAATCATTTATAATCAAATAATTATAATAAATAAGCTAACAAACTCATAATGGTAACGATAATTATTCCATTTTATTATGAAATTTTACTGGGATGGTAGCCCTCCACGAATATTTAATCACCAAAAAATGAGAAGGATTCTTTTCCATTTCCCCCCAAATATCCACCTATGGAATCTTGAATTTTTATGATGGTCAATAATTATATAATCTGAAATCTTTATTATTCTCCAAGGCCGCTTTCCCACAAAAAAAAAAACCCTTAGCCAACCAGAGCCAGAAGAAAATCACCATAATAAAAAAGAATACCCTCAAAAAACAAACGAGTGGTAGGTAAATAAAAGGCCTTTTGGAGTCGCCATCACCAACTAAAAATAATAAAAGGAGCAGCAAATTGAAGAAAAGAAGAGAAATTAGAAGACTCTTCTGAATGGACACAGTTCTCTGCGATGAGCTTCTCCAAGAAATCTTCCACCGTGTTCCGCCACCGTCCTCCGCCGCTGTGTCACTTGTCTCCAGGCGGTGGCGCCGTCTCCTCCGATCATCCACCACCTCTCTTTCCCTCCACTTCCCCCCTCCCTACAACCCCACCACCATTACTTCTTTTTCCGCCTTTCTTACGCAGCATCCATTTCTCTCTTCTCTTTCTGTCTCCGGCAGTGGAGGCGAAGATCCTCTCCTTCTCGCCGTCGCCTCTTGTTGCCCCAACCTCCGCCACCTCCGCTTCTTGAGCTCCCCAGTTTCTCTGTTCTCTCTTTACACTCTCTCAACTTCTTGTATTCATCTCTCTTCTATTGCTATTACTATTTCTAGGCCTCTGTCTTTCCATTGGCTGCCTTCTTTTAATTCTTTGAAATGCCTTTCTCTTTTTTTCACAAACCCTTTAACAGAAACTTATAAACCTGAAGTCAAACATGTTGCTTTTGATGTGCAGTTGAGTTTGGAGAGTCTTTCTTTGTGTGGAATCTTGCCTGGGGATTATGGGCTTAGCTTTCTTTGGAGAAACTGTAAGAATGTTAAGAAACTGCAGCTCAAGAGCTGTGAGAGTATTGGAGATTACTCGTCGTTTTCGGGTTTTCTAAAGTTCTTAAGCGGTCTTCAAGAACTGGAGTTAAGAACTTGTAGGGGTATAGCTGATGTGGTGTTGTTGACATTGGCTGAGACTTGTGTTTCTCTGGATTCTTTGTTGATTTACGATGGTGGCAGCAGAGAGGGCTTGCTTCAATTCATTAATCAGAGCAAGTGTAGTTTGAGAAGGCTTGACTTGAGGTTGCCTCTTGATCTTGATAACACTCATTTGATTGCCTTGTCTGAGAATTTGAATTTCAGGGGCTTGGTGAGTTTAAGGCTGCAAAGTTGCTGTCTTGTTACTGGTGAGGGATTAAAGGCTCTTGGGAGGGCAATAGCTAATGGGCTCGAGGAGCTGGCCTTAATTAACTGCGATGTTGTGGAGAGAGAACCTGGTTTGTTGACTGCTTTAGGACAGAATTTGAAGAGGTTGAGGAAATTGGACTTGTCTTATAATGATATGTTGCATGATAAGGAGCTTGTGTCAATGCTAGTCTCGTGTAATTGCTTGGTTGAACTGAAATTGAGGGGTTGTAATAGGTTGACTAACGCATCTGTGGGATCAATGGTTAGAAGCTGTAAGCAGTTGCAGCATGTTGATATAACCTATTGCTGTCGGATTGAAGTGGACGGAGTTGAATTTTTTGTGCTGAACTCTCCGCGGTTAAGACGGGTGGAGGTGGAGCAAAGCAAACTTTCCGAAGTTGCCAGGACATGGGTGTCGAATAAGTTTATAGAGGTTGTATCTTGATTGATGATTTGGCTGTTAAAAAACACAGTGGAAGAGCAGCTACTTATGCTGTTTGTTGCTGTGAGGTAAAGGTACACATTTTGTGGCCTTATTACTACTGTGATTATTTTCATTGGGTGTATATGATGTGAAATAGAATAAGGAAATTCGTTTGGCCCCAGGAAAAATTGTGGATAATGTTATGATATTTGCTGCATCCTGAATGAAACAAGTTGTTTATGAATTAAATCTGGAGAGGAGTTTTTTAGGCACTTGTCATGCGGTTTCTCTTGATCATTATTTCATATTTATGCTGCAACTGTTGTAGTCTTCATGTATATTTTTCTTGTGTGATTTTGGTGCAAAATCATTTTGTCCAAGAAGTCCTAGCATATGCATATTTTCTTGTACGCTAAGGTTGATTGGCCTCATGAATTGGAGGAAAATCATGCTCATTATCCTTCATTGATGATAATATTTGGTGAATTGCTCCCACTAAAATTAAGGCTCAATTGATTGGGTATCCCATGTAAGATACGGTGATTTACCCTTAATTTTGTCTTACATACCATTTTTGGGAAAACATATGAGCCTCGCAGAAATATCCATCAATCTGAAGAGTAGTTAAATCTTTAAGAATTGCCTGGTATTTGAGATCAACCACATAAAGACAGCAGGATAAATGCCGCATAATCATGTAAATTTGTTACATTACAGGTTGATGAACAATTCATTAAAAATCATTTTCATGATCTTGTTAATAAATTAAGCAGCCATGTACATTGGTCTTTGAGGGTTACGATTTGGTGCATCATGCACATGTTAATCTATCACATAACCACAGACTCTAGGTTTATGCAGATCTTGTAAGCTTTTCCAATCAACAGTAACACTATATTTGCGAAATCTAAGAAGAATACTGCCTGCTTTTTAATCTGCAGGGCAGATTCATCTTCTTTGTAGTTTGGTTTACAATATTGAGGTCCTTCACCATAAAATTTGAAGTGATAGTATGCAAAATTAAATATTTGGGGCTGCATCTCTGTTACTTCATATGCATTTAACAGAGCACTCGAATAAACCAGTCGTGGATATGCGTACTGCTGTGATATCTATGAGACACCAAAGAAAATGGATATGGTATAAGAGGTTCTTAAAAAAATAAGTTACTTTATCTAAACAAGTTAATAACTCCACAAAAAGAAAATACATCAAATTTGGATTTTATTACTTAAAATTTTCAGTGTTGAGCCATGGACATAGTATATTTAAACTTGAATGCTGTAATTATTTAAATTCTAATGCTTACATTTGTTGCTATCAAATACTAAATAGCTAAATTTTACTAAGATAGTAATCGAGATTTATTGAATGCATTGAGAAAAAGTTATCAACAAAAAAATACAGTAAGTATGTATTCTATATCATTTAGAGGAAAAATGAGTAAAATTAGGACCCATATCAAAATTTCCTTGCCCACATTTGTAGTGTCTTTGTATTTTATTTAAAAAATACAATTCTTGTTGATTTGCCATTTTTATCCCTCATTCCTACTCAAAATTGATAAATTGGTCAATTTGTATGAATTGAGCCATTTCCACAACCTTAGTAGTAAATAAACCATGGTGTGTATTTCTTCACTAGTTATTATCTTCCCCACCGGGCCGCTACTTTGTTCTGGGACCAATTATTTTGTCCTAATCTGCGAAGCGAGCTTAATGCCGAAACTAGCACCATCTGTACGTTGCTTGTTTGTTTTATTTACTTCATTGGTAGTATCTGTGATGATTGCCTCAGAAAACATAGCCAGTCTGATTCCTGGATGGAGATGCTGAGGTTTCCATTTCTGTCTTTATTGTTTTAGACACCATTTGTATTGTAAGTATCATTGAGAGAACTGAAGAGAAGTGTAATCAGCGAAAGTTATTCCTCCTAGTTTTTTTCTTGAATGCAAACCATGTATCATGAAAATGGAAAGAAACGAATGCTTAGTTACTGGATATGCTTTGTCTGCATGCTTAGTCTCCTTGGTCTTCTGAATATTTACTTGGATTTTGTTTCAGATTGGATAAATTTCTTGAATTTGTTAGGTTGTATACATGACCTTCAATGCTCTCCCCCCAATATGATATGAAGAGTATTGAAAGCCATATATCTTATTACATTTTTTTTTTATTTTTTTTCTCCACAAGTTGTGTCTGTATGCATTGGCTGCTCTTTCTTTATAATTATGGCCCATCCAATTATTTCGTGGTAGATCAGTTTGAATGAAGTTCTTCGCAGCCCAATTTGTAATTATTCGTGAACTTATCAAGTTTGAAAAGCCCATCCCTGTAGCCCAAAGGGCTTCCTGTAGTTAATATATGTAGCCCAATAGTGCGATCAACAAAAATATAAGCTGAAGAAGCCCATTACGGGCCCAACTCTCCTTCTGGCTTCAGAAAAAGAGTAGAAAGCATGCCCTGTGGCCTGCACGCAATTTTATTATTTGTGAAAAAAGGAATTAGAATTATAAATAAATATTTAACATATTATCATATCATGAAAGTGATAATATTCTGATTACGTAGCCGTCGTTGTAGTCATTTATTGACGCTTGCGAGAATTTTAGTACCATGAGTTTGTAGCTTAAAAGGGGAGAGAAACCCAAGGGGGTAGAGGTCTTTCAGTATAGAATATTATCATAAAAATAAGAAGAATTATAAATGATAGTAATAATGCTTAGTTGAAATCGAACGGTCACTGACTCACGTTGCCACATTGATTTAAAGACTGACCGCAGAGAATCACCGCTTTTCGCGGGCCACATTTCTCTTGGCGGGAACTCAAAAAATTTGGACCCACCTTTCCCGCCAAAACATTTCCGGGCAGGCCCGGGCGGGCAGGGATCTATTTTGCCTAGCGGATTGGCCGGCACGGGCAGGCCCATGGTTCTTGGAACCGTGTTGTGGACCGAAAAAAAAAAAAAACAGAAATGGACGGACCCATCAACCCGCAAATTGGCTAAAAAAAATCAAAATAAATAAAGAAAAAAAGAAAGAAAAAGTGGTAAGAAATAAGTTTGAGATACTAATAAATATTTCTAAAAATAGAATATTCATCTTCATAGGATTCCTCCCTAGCCCCATGTGTACATGTTTAATACTATCTCATTTTCTCTTTCTATTCCTCCGCAATCCCCCCACCCCACACCCCATTGATGTATGACTATATTTATCTTCATACATTGGATTCCTATTCATTAAATACAAACCCAATTATGAGATGTTATTTTATGAGGACCATGAATGTCATCAGTGGGAATCGACATACAAATTGACATTCCATTATTTATTTTTGGAAGTATTTTTCTTCTACAATTAATAAACCCCGTGCAATATTATCAAAAGGAAGCATATTACTAGTTAAGATTTTCTGTGCTTAAATGCGTGGGAGAAGTATTTGAAGATTGGAGCAAATCATGTTGCGACAAAAGGAAGATGCTTTTACACATACATATTAGATTAATAATGTGAATTTAGTGAAGTCTATTTAGAGCAATTCATTTTTTTGGTTTTAAATTAAATTATTATCATCAAATTATACTTATTCTTGGTCGCAGTCTATGTAGTGAAACATTAGGAATCCATCTTCAAATTTAGGTTTAGGTAGCTCAAAGCACATTGGTTACTTAGGCAATCCCAAACAAATGGCTGCCATAAATTTAAACTTTAAAAAAGAATTAGTTGATAGGAATGGCTATCAATACGACCAGCTGTGTAACAAAAAAAATCATTACTAAAAAGTAAAAACAATATATATTAGACTAATTGACAAAAAATTGTCACAGGTTCAGATATTGACATTTGTTTAACACATATATATATGTATATGTGTATGTATATATTGGAGAAAAGTTTAATGCTCGATTTTATTGATATATGTTTAAGCTCATATTTATATAAGCATATTTATTTGTAAGAAGCAAAAGCGGTTCCTCCTAAGTAAAAATTATGTTCAGCTCTATTTGTTGTCCTTACCACTTTACTCTTTGCTGTTGTCCCCACGCGCAAACAAATCAAGACATTCAGTGTTGAAAAAGAAAAGCAAAGACAAACTATCAATGTAGCTTACTCAAATTTTCATTAAACAAAACATGTACTGCCTTATTCGTACTAATACTTATCGTTTTACCTTAAAAGGCGTAGCGTTCTTGACTTAATCTAATATAGTTGCAAAAATTATATTTGTTACCACTAAACTCTAAAAGGAGGGAACATTTTACTTTCTTTCTTTTTTTTTTTTTCTTTTTTGGTGTAATAATGGATACAAAGAAGGCTTAACCCGAAATACATATAGGTACATCACCGCATTAAAAGCTACAAATATGACTTGAAAACTACTGTCTGGTTTATCAGTATTGATACCAACATTGTTATTTTATATATAATTAATTTATTATTGATGATTGTTTGAATCAATTATTGGTGTCTTGATGTAAGAATAAAATAATTACTTCACTAAAAAAAATAAAAAAATCCACATCCTATGCTCTCTCTCTTGAGATGAAAAGGGGTGAAAAAAATTCCCTTCTTAACTTAACATGCTCTAATCCCAGAGTTGTTTTAATGTTATGGGTTGGTTGGGGTGGGGGGTGGACATAAGAATACTAGTATGTCTTGGGATATCAATGCAAGAGTTTACACACAGGATAATTCTTGGTAATGGTAGAATTTAAAGGGCATTGAAAACTACTATGTGGCTAAGTACCCTAATTGATATTTTTGGATGGAACCATCAATAATGGAAACCCCATACTAAATTATATACATAGTCAACATAACATTATAGAACAACAGCAGTGTTGTTCAATCAATTTATTAACCCTCATTTACTGTGTAGGGGGAGAAAAAGGATAAGACACTGATAACAATTATTGAGCAAAATAAAGAGATACTTTTTTGTGTATAGCAGATATGATGTTTCCTACGAGGAAACAGTAGTTCAAAAAAATTGATACTCATCCTCAATATCCGCTAGGGAATCCAATGAAAACCAATCTAAGTTAGAAAAATGTATGCACATGTAATATTCATTAGACCTTTTACATAAGCATATGGTTTGTTTAGACAAATCTGAAAATGGTGAGGAATCTGACAAAGTTAAGACCTCAGATGTTGTTAACTATTGCAAAAAATAGCTTTGTTTCATCAGTGATGATGATCCCAATAAAACTTTGTTTATACTTAGGAGCCCTTACAACCCTTTGTTTAACTTCCACTCATCACCTTTTATTAAACCCCAAGAAAAAAAAAAAAAGATCACTTTTGCTGATGCCTGATCATGCACAAAATGTCCTGCCTACTCCATCACCAAGAACAAGTGGGGTTGGTTACTAGCAATAATTTAAGATTCCTAATTGGGAGTCTTATTCTTAAACGTGTTGACTTGTACCATGATGTAATTTGCAAAGTAAAGCCTTGTGTTGTGCCTCAATTTTCATCTGTTTTGCATAGTAGCGATTTCGCATGCAAAAAATTATGTCTTATGTTTTCTTTTTCTTTTTTCTTGCAACATACTCAACACTGTGTTTTCCCCTATGTATACAAATGTTTAAGTATTGAATTATAAGGATAATTCTTTTAGCGACCTTTAGTTATAGTTATATATGCTCCCAATTACGGTAACATTGCTTTTTATCTGCTTTAATTGTCGCTCTTTAACTTAAAGAAAAGCTACTTGGATTCAAATATTTTACAACCAAAAAAGCTAGAAAATTTCATACTTTCGATTTTGCTAATACATAAATAAATTGCCAATTATCAAACATATATATATATATATATATGATAACGACATAAAAAGTAAAATGTTAACACCCTCTTTTAAGCTAGCACCAAACGAAGTAGCATCTCAATTTCTCAATCTACTTTGTAACACACAAAATGTAGGGTAAAAGTTTGTAGTTGGTAATCCCAGACGCAATTCAATTGGTAAAACTATCAATTTGAATTCGCTTCCAACGGGAGGGTGGGGATTCGAATTTTGATGAAAACTTACGGCTAAATTTCGGTATGAAGCATTCATTGTGTTGCTAACGAGACCCTGCGGTCGGAGTTTAATATGATGCAATTACTGTGGATTTGACACTTTATACACAGAAGTGTACAATTTTTATTGAAATCGAAGAGTTAGTTGAGATATATCATCAATTTACACCAGTAGGGTGCTAGGGGCAAATACTTTAAAGGTAAACAAAATATTTAAATTATAAAAAAAAAGAAAAAAAAGATTTGTAGTTGGTAATATCAATATATTTAAGCGTGAGTAGGAAAGAGGCCTTGAAGTCATAGAAAACCCCACATAGGATTCTCATTCAACACGCTCAATTATGCAAGTGCTTGTCCTTTTTATTACCACCAGTGAAGCATTACGAGGGAGCTTGACTTGGGCTTGCCAATACACCACTTCTGGGGCATTCAGGTCAGGTGGGGCCACACAAAACATTAAAAAAATGTGTGTGCATTAAATTTTTTTTTTTTAAAAAGGAAATATTGGTCCTGTGGCTAGGGAATAAATGAAGGTGGTTAGGAGAGATTTTGTCCATGGGTCAAAATCAAAAAATTTGTGAAGCATTTCAGACCATGAAAAAGATTTTAACTTTTACTTGGGTTGTTGCGCTTTCTTGGATTAGTCTTTATTTGTTTGTTTGCATTCCTATGCACGCAGCACGCACGTGTATTCTCTGGTTATTCTATCATGAAAAAGAGAACCATAAACAGAGAGGTTTGGGGGTTTAGGGTTTGAGGGATTTGGAGCTGATTACAGAAGGTGAGTCAAAGGGACTGTAATTTTAGTTCTTTTTCCTCTACTGCATGTGCTTATACAGAAATAAATAAATTAATTAAGGATCTTGCAGATGAAAGCTGTCTAAATACTTGTTACTCATAAGGATGCAAATAAGCTAGAAAAGTAGATAGGCACAAATACAATGACACCTAAAACTCAGTTAAAGTACAAGAAATTTGATTTATGCTTAACAAAGAAAGAATCTACTTCTGATAGATAAGAACATCAGCATCCACAGAGTAACAGATCAACCCATTTCCTTATTAAGGGCAGAATCTTGGAAAAATGCTTCAAAATGTAAACTTTGATTAAGCAATTAAAACTCTGCTAGGCTTCAGTAGAAGATTCCCTTTTTTTTTTTCTTTTTTAATAAGAGTAGAAGATTCATACCAATAACTATTGTATTTATACATTAGACTATTATTATGAGAGCCTAAAACTACTACCAAACTACTAGCACTGAGGATTTCCGAACTTCTAACAACAAACTACTGACTCAAACCGAAGAAAATAAAAAATCCAAAAAAAACAAAAGAAAAAAGAAAAAGTAATAGAACAAGACAAGAAGGGTCTTAACTCTTAACCTTAACCCTCTGTAAAACCTTAAAATCTGAACCCATCAGTTTGCTCTCTCAGCATGACATATAAATACTGATTCCAAGTCCGGTGGATTAAAAAACTCTCTCACTCCATTAAAATGGCATGTTGAAGTGGGGCGGCGCTTCCTCGGCGCCGGCGGGCAGGACAATTTTTCAGGTATCTTTGATTCACGCGCCGTCGGGGTTGTGGAACTCGCATCTTCATCTTCACTGCACTCTTCTCTGGCCTTTGTGGATATCGGTTTTAACGGAGCCCTTATAGCAATTCCGGCTATAACCCACTTTTTGCCTTCTGATTCTTTGCTCACTTCAACTTGATGCTTCTTGGAAAAACCCATGTAGAAAAACAAAAAAAGACCAAATTTTTTTGAAGAGGGAACAAATTCTTTGGTTCAAAGACTTGTTTTCTGAGCAAGAATTGAGAAAAAAAAAAGGACTCCTTTTTTGGTCCTAAAGGGTTAGAAATCAAGAAAATTAGAAGAATAAAACAAAAGACAAAAGGGTTTCTTGGTTGTATTTTTTTGACACTATGATTCTTCTTGTGTGAGTGAACACAAGGGATTAAGAAAAGGGAAAAGGGAATTTTTTAGGGGATTTTGTAGAATTTAGAAACTTTGAACAAGGGAAAGGAGGAGTGATGGCGGCAAAATGGAGAGGAGAGTTGGTGCTTTCAAGAGAGAATTTATATGGGAAAAATAGATAAGAGCTAAAAGACTTGACCTAATAAGAGACGTTTCAAGGGCTAATTCGTATGGAAATTGCAGTTTATATGTCTACTGAGTGATTATTGGATGTGTGTGAATTTTGAGAAGGGGGTTTTTTTGGAGGCTGCCCGTGAAATTTTCGGGCAGCCAAAAAATTTGGGATTGAGATTCTGGCGCCATTTTTTGGGAATTTAGAGAGCAACGGCTCTCGTTCCCGCCCGTGTTTTCGTCATTCCCATTTTCACCCTGTTTCATATTCTTATTTTCTCGACTGGCCCCACTCATATGCTGATATAAATGCAGCGGCAAGTACGATGTCGTTTCGAACGCCGCTAATATGGGCTGGGCTTAATTTATCTATTGTTGGTGGGCTTAGCCTCGGGACCTCCTTTTTTTTTTTTTTAATAAAAAAAGTTACAACATATATGAAAATGAAAATACATGTGAATTTATTGCACTTCAATTTAATTTAATCAATATCGATGGACTAATATGAAATTAATCGAGTTTACATCCTGCCAGTTTCATTTTTAGGGACATAATAATATACAAATTGGTAAGTTGTCGAGGAAAAGGAGACCTAATCCAATATTCATAAAGGAGAAACAAGCAAATCCAAATGAAACAGAGTATTTCTTTTAGCATTGTTCTAACTAAAATTAAGATCCAAACGTAGCCCTATCTAAAACTTTTGATCCTTAAATTGATGGCCAAACTTCTCAATAGCATAATGTATGAGAACTCTTTCAAAATCAAAACAGAGCTAAACAATTAGGACCTTAAAAGTTAGGAATATTACATAGACACTCCCTGATATTTGGTTGTATTATTAAAAAACTTATTTATTTTTGAAAATTACACTAGTAAGTTTTTTCGTTAAAAAAGTAACTAAAAAGAGTAAAATGATTTTTTTTTACCTCCAAAAACGACAAAAATAAAGAAATAAGTTAAAATGAATAAAATATTGTACTCCATTTTTAAAATTAGAAATTTCCACCTTATCTCTCTTCTCTCTTAATTGTTTGATTAGTTAATTTATTAAAATTAATCAATTTGTTTAATTATGTAATTAGTCCAAAAATAGTCATTATTTGATTAGTTAAAAATTAATCACTAATTATTTAATTCCATATAACATCCAGACCTGCAACACACATGCTCAAAGTGGGAGGACATTTTTTATTCGCAAAATTGGTCAAATCTTAAGATTGAATTTGCATTTGGACCAAAAAAATTAAATTTGAGGGAATAATTTGGATAAGAATTTCAATGGATTCGATCTCGAGTGAATTTATTAAAATTCAAGATCCGCTTTGCTAGGGTATTTAAGAATTTGAGATATGTCCCGTTTCGAACTTGAAGTTGCTATATTAATTTTATAATTTTAAAAATATTAAAAAAATATATATATTTTTTAAAATAACATTATTAATTTTTATAAAAAATATAATATTACATAATATATATATATATATATATAAACTAAACGGGGTGAGTTCAAGACAATGTGGGTTTGAAAATAAAAAATTAAGACTCATCTCAAATTCATTTGTAATTTTAAAAACTCAGCATAAATAGAATAAATTTGAATTTAAAGTCGTTCAATTGTCATTTTTAAATTTGAAAAAATAATTTCAAATGATTACATATAAAATGAATTTAAAATTCATCATAAGTCAAAAAATAACTCAAAATAAGTAATCAAAAATTTAAAATCTATTGTATTAAGAAATTTATTTAAACAATTTCAATAGATTTGTTATTAAGAAAAAAATATTTATTTTTTACTGACATTATCATTTTTGGATGCAGAATTTTAAAAATAAAATTTGTAATAAAAACATCACTAATAGAAAGTATCAGTGTAATTTATTTATTTTAAATATTTTATTAGTAATATAATTAAAACTCAAGTATATCTATGTAATTATCTCCCAAAAAATTAAATAGGGGTTACGTTTCTTTCAGTAAATACAGTATATATACACAAAGTCAAATACTAAGAAATTGACGAGAAACTGAGGCGGCCACCGGAGCAGATCACTGGATGGCGGAGAAAGTGGTGGGGCCAATGGCGGCTGCCACCGCCTACCTCGTCCAATCCAAACATCAGCAATCTACAATGATATGACGGTGTGCCGAGTAAGCATTAGGCTGCTAATGGACTGGATTCTTTGAACAACATGCCCTTCTTCTTATCTGGGCCCTCAAAATAGGGCCCATATTACTTTCTGCATTATTTATTTTCTTATTGAAAAATGACCCCATGTAGTACGATCTCTCTCAGTGCATATCCTAAATCAACCAAACACAAGTTAAGATAGGGTTAATTGCAATTGACCCCACTATGTTTTTTGAAAATTGGCTCAAAAATCCCTCAACAAAAATAATACCCAAAATGCCTCCTTGGGCTTTTATAAAAGAAACTTGGTCAAATTTTGTATTTTCACTCTCTCTCTCTCTCTCTCTCTCTCTCTGTTTTTTTTTTTTTTCTTTTTGTCCTTCAATTTCCCCAACCTTTTTCTTTTCTACAAACCCCCCCCCCCCCCCCCCCCAATTCTGATTGTTCTTCTTCCAATTTTTTGATCAATTCTTAATAGTTAATTCTTCCATTAACCCCAATTCTATTGATCAATTATTCCAGTAATTAACTTGATCAATTTATGACTAAAAATCCTTTTTTTTTTCCCATCAATTCTGGTTGTTGTTCTTCCAGTTAATGGTGGTGTGTGTGTGGGTGTGTGTACTCATTTCCAAAAGTACAGAAATTGCAATTAACCCTGTTTAGATAGGTGGTTCTTGTTTTGTTTTTGGACTTCTAGGATTTTAAACCTGCATATGATTGGGTGGACCTCAATTCCAATTACTTTGAATTTATTCAATATAATATTGAAAAGGCATTGAACTGTTCAAACACGTCATCCTTAGTACAAATCCATTCAGCTAAATACAATAGTATTTGACTATTTGTTATCAAAAAACTAAATTCCTAAAATTAAAATTATGAATACTTTACAATCAAATTTGAATACTTTTCCTTTTTATTTTAAAATTTGAAAGAAAGATATTAAATATCCAACAAGAGACATGTGTCCCACCAATGAAATTTTGCCCAAATAATAAACTGAAGCCCCAAAAACTTTTGGATTCAAGTTTCACTTATCTATTTTAATATTAGTTTATTTTTGTAATAGATTTATATTATAATTTAGAATCGTGAATTGTATTTAATTAAATTTTAATATCTTGATATTAGTTTTAAATTGATCTTTTCTCTCAACGAAAAAAAGAAAGAGAGAATTATGCCCCTTAATTGATATTCACACATTTTTTTCCAAAAAGAAGAAAAGAATACTTTCAATGGATAAAATAAGCAGCCAAAAACCAATTCCATTTTTGTTAGTAAAGGCATTGATTGGTAGCTAAAACAGGAAATCGTGTCAAAGTTAGGAATTGGTCTGCGGTCCATATCCGGCCCTGACCCTAAAGAGTGAGACACCCCTACTACTAGCACTGGTCTTTTTCTGACAGGCATTTCGGATTAGGGCTTAAAAACGACCCAATTGTGGTACCACACCACCCATCTAATTTACTATACTTTTACGCAATTGTTTATGAAAGAAAATTAGAAAATTGCTGTTCATACATTAATCGTTTCAAACAGTCCGATATTTTTTTTTCCACAAGAAAAGTCAGATACGGATCAAACAATTTGATGATGACATCAATGTAAAAAACAATTTGTCATGAATTCATCCAAATTTAATTGTTGCTCGTTTGAATTTGGAAGCCCCATTTTTGTGACTCTTAATAAGTAGATTAAGTCCAACTTGGCAAACTTAATAGTTAGGTTCAAAAGGCTCTGGAAATTTGATTGGAGATTTTCGAACTATAAGTCTCTAACAGAGTCAGAAAGCATGAAATTAGAAACTTAAATCACAAATTATAATCATGGTGTTTTGAATTCGAGTAATATTACAAACATTCTACTTTGATTTAATTAGATTTAATGTTTGACTGTTCTGCTTTTTTTTGAAAGAAAAAGAAAAAGCACATAAAAGAAGTTTTACCAATAATTGTAAATAACTCAATATTTGAATTCTTTTTAAAAGAATAAATGAATTCCACACAAACCAAGACTATCAACCACATATTTTTCTTAATTAGTATCATGAGCTCATACCATAAAAAATTGATATCTCGAGTTACTTTTTAAACAATAGTAAACTACTTTATTGATGAATAAAAATCATGTAATAATGCATTATGCACCAGAAAGTATTTTAAAAGGACAAAAAGAATTGAGTTGCATTGATCCACATAAGGGGCGGCAGAGGAGGACAATAATAATTTGTTTTGGTCGGTTTTTGATTCAGATTGTTGCTTTTCTGATAAAACTGCTTTTTGGGGGGTCCTATCCTATGAATATTACATTCGAGCAAAATTAAATAAAGGTGGACCGTTTGTAATTAAATTATATTTAATAGAAAAAAATAGACATTTTCCTAACTGATAGTTGAGATAAACAATTAGAATTGCAAATGGTTTAGTATTCAAATCAACATCTGATGTGTATTTACTATTTATATTGAATTTGTGCATGCCAAACGTCATGGCGATTTGTGCATGCGCGGCCAGCCTAGTTTTTATTTTTATTTTTATTTGATTTGATTTGATTTTTATTTTAGATTTTAACAACTTGAGTTTTTTTTTTTTTTAATTTGATGAAACGTAAACTAAATGTGGACTAAGTCTTTAATACATAAGGATTTGAAAGAAAAAATTAGATCTATTGTTTTTATTTTAAAATATTGAAATTTTCATAATTTTGATTCATCCAACATCTATTTTGAACAAAATTTTCAATAATTACAATAAATTTGAAATCTATCCAATATTATCATTTGAAATTTTTAATTTTAAATGCTCCATTTAAATTCAAATCTTTATAGAGTCGCAGCCTAAAGAAATTATTGGGTTGAAAGAGTAATAATCGAGTTAATTAATTTATACTATCAAAACATTAACTAACCTGATTCAGGCTAAACTTGAAAGGAAAGGAGTAAGATTAGATCTTTTTCATTGTTGCTGCTCTAGCCAGGAATCACATATTGAATTGTCGATTCAAGTGTGTGTATACTATGCGGCCGACTTTACCCGGTAAAAGTACTTGAAGGTAGGTATTCACTCCATAATTTAGTCGAAATGTAAGTATCGAATATTTAGATATAAAAAAAAATAAAAAAAAATAATACATCTATAAATCAAAATATTTTTTTTTTCATTCTTATTTACATTTTAAATGGTGAAAATTACCTAGATTAAGCATAAAAGAATAGTAAAAGCTTCAACATGGAAGACCCTAATAGCACCAGTCATTATTAGTCACTAGAAAATAACTGAAGAAAGGAATAGATCTCCCAATCTAACCACACATTACACTTTGAGTTCATGAAAAGCAAGATTCCTTACACTGCATATGATGTGTTCTCATCTAATAAAAAAAGTCTTAAGCATCATCATCATCATCATCCTCCTATAATATAAGTTTTGGCTTCTTATGAAATTAGCTGTGTTAAACATGAGTAAATTGCAATCCAACTATATTCTAAGAAATGAACTTCTCCTCCAAAAGGGATTATTTCTCAAAATTAACCTAACCTCAAATTTACTTAAATGGATCAACTTACTCATATCAAGAAAGAGCAGACCAAAATTGGCATGTGAAGCAAAGATTAATGTGAATTAAGATTTAGCTTATTGTAGATGATCTTTGCCAGCAAGCAAAGATGAATAGCAAATCTGAAGGAATATTGAGCACCTTTTTTTTTTTTTAAATAATGTCCAAAAAATTGTACTCTTCGAATACTATTGTCCCACAATGAAAAACTTACAGGCCTAGTGAAATTGCTATTGAAAACCTGGCATTTTGTCATTGTTTGCACCATCAGCAATCAGTGGGTGAGGAAAATAATTGATTGTATTTTAGAAGAGTAATATCATCATAGCAACTTGGGCATGTGAGGGATCACTCACTAGGACCATTGTCAATCTCTAGCCAACTCAAAAAATAATAGCCTAAGTGAAGTGGCATTTTGTCAGCTTTTGGCAACTTTAGCAACGTTTCAATCAGAACATTATTGCATACATCTACCATACATGATCATAACTTTAAAGCCTCTCTATTTATACCTATGATGAGAAAAAACCTCAGTATAACTAGCAAATAAGAATACTTACCAAAAATTTTCAGATGTGTTAAAGTTCCATAATCCGATTCTGTGCAGATTCCCTGTGGTGTGCCAGAAATGGCAACTGAAGCAGATATTCCAGCACCTATATGTGAAACAGTAAGTAATTTCACCTCTCTGATATTTGTTTCACGACCTCTAATGCATAAATCATTATGATTCCATTTAGCTTTCACTCATTGCGCAATGTTTTCTTGTAATAATTTAAGATCTAATCTATAGGAATTATACCATATATCTTATGAATCGACTTTGATACATGTGAAGTTAACCTATGATCTGCTTGCCACCACAGAATTAATCTTCAACTATATAGCGTGCATAAGAAATAAAGTAACAGGTAAGGAGGACTATTTTACATTGCAAGCATGAATTTACTATATGATGATTCAACATGACACTACACTGTTATCTGCAATTCAAGTTCTTGAAACAGATCGCTGTGCTATCTCTTTTAATATGCAGTTCTTAGCAACAAGACATTCATTTATTTTCTTCATACATCTAACAGAAATATAATACATAGTGTTTTTTCCGATGTCTACTGTGATCATATGAAGAAGCTGCTACAAACTATTATAGGTTTGAGTCCAGATTATATTTACCGATGAGCAGCTGTTGCGTTATTATATTTACTTCACTTGAAAAGCAAGATGAGAAAAACATTAACCCACCTTTAAGACTATTATTAATCTCAAATCTCAAGAGTATAGTAGGAGAACATTTGTAGAGTATACTTACTGGATCCTGAAACGAAGGTATATTAGTTTAACTAAGGTAATCTGAACTGATAGTCATTCCTTTTACTCCTCTCACTACCCCAATATGGACTACCCCAATATGGAAACCTTGTGTTTCACTTGTTGACTCACTCTGTTTTTACGACGTTAAGGTGTACATTTTGGACAGTGTTGACGAGCTTGATTAAAAACTATGCAGTTCGAACAAACTAGTTACATCATTGAGGATTAAAAAACACAACAAAGGAGAAGTAAAAGAGAATGTGGAATGCGAGTGCAGGAGTATTCTTGTGGTTTTTAAGAATTAGTGAATCCCCAAACAATTCAGAGAGAGAGCATGAAACGTAAAAAATAACATAAAAGCAAACAAAAATGCAACTGCTAAGAGACTTGCTTCCATATTCAAGATTGTGAAAAATTAACTCCATAAAAATGTTTAAACTAGTAAATATTTTTTTTTGTGGTTCTTTTTTAATACAATAGATTCTTTATTGTAGCAAATAAGTTAATTTAAGTTTTATATAACTAATCAATGCTACTCTTCCCATATTGAACTGTATGATACCTTTTTATGCATCTTCATATTATTAC
Source organism: Paulownia fortunei (assembly GCA_019321725.1). Classification (NCBI taxonomy): domain Eukaryota; kingdom Viridiplantae; phylum Streptophyta; class Magnoliopsida; order Lamiales; family Paulowniaceae; genus Paulownia; species Paulownia fortunei. The sequence goes on along the minus strand of JAGSPU010001671.1, from coordinate 960,061 downwards.
AGCAGTTGTATTCACTTTTATCCAGAGAAGGGAGCAAGGTGGAAATATAGATGATCAAGCTACCAGCATTTCAATAAATAAACTTCCCCAAGAAGAAAAGACCCAAGCTGATACACCAAATGGACCTCCTACGGTTGAGGGTGAGAATTTTTTGAGAACACCCTCAATTGGTGAGGTTCATTGTGAAGTAAATAAATTTCACAAGATGCCAGTAAGGGTACTGAAAAGCCAGATCAGACAGTGAAAGATGAAACTGAGATTTTGCGCCTTAGAAACCCTAAATTAGATGATCAACCATTAGAAATTGCTGCAAATGAAGAGACTTCCTCAAAAAGAATCCAACAGAATGCAGAAGAATCAAATGGCTCGGACAAAGACGAGGACAGAGGCGTGGTAACAGTGCAATATGATACATATTCACCAGCGATGACCTCAGGAGTGAAAGCAGGAGATATACTTCTTGATCCTGATTTGGACGATGTAATAGTGGAGACTCAGCTGTCGACAGACACAACTAGAGATCATCATGGCACAAATGATTCCTTCACCAAAAAGATGGCACTTCCTGAAGAGATATTACAAGAAATGAATCTCCCCAGTGGGGAAAATGAGTTAATATGCTGTGTTTCTCCGAGGATGAGAACCTGAATGTCCAAGTAAAGACAACAAATGACTATACTGGAGATGGGAAAACAACAGAAGAGGATATTTCATGCAATCTCACAAGTGCGTCTAAAGAAGGAGAAGGTGACCAAAATAAGATGACCTCAGAATGGGAGGGATTAGGCAATGAAAGAAATTTTGCAGAAAATTTGGATACCGCAGCAGAGAAAGCAGGTCAAGAAAATAGTACAGTTATGGAAACCATAACACATGCGACTTCTGATAGTGATGAGTTTCAGAGCAAGAAAGACTTAAATTCTTCTTTCTGTAAGGAAGAAGACATACCCATCCAGAAAGGTGACAGGGCTGTGACAACACCAGAAGACTCTGGAATTCTATTAGAAAACACTGTGAACGAGAGCCATGGGGATGTAGAAAAACAACCTAAAACCTTGGAAGATACTGTTACAAATCATAGCAATCCAAAGGTCACAGAGAAGACTGGGAGAGCTCATTGATCCAAGTTGATGGCTCACAAATGGAACGTGATGAACAATTGGAAAAGGAAAGTGAAAAACTGCCATTGACAGAAGTATCAACAGGGGCACCAATGATAATGGGTCAGCAGTCATTGATAAGGTCAAAGATGAGGATGAAGACCTCAGCAAAGCTCAATTGTTTGAAAATGAGAAAAATACAAGTACTTTGCTGAAGGAAGACGCGCAGACAGAAAAGCCTGTAGAGTCCTTGCATGTAGCCCCTGAAAACATAAAAGCAACTAATTTGGGCCAAGAAAACAAAACAAGTTCTCCAGAAGAGCGAAGCACGAATGCGAATCTACATGGAATCACGAGCGACAATACAGAGGAGAAAACATTTGATGCAGTTGACACACAGATGGAAGTTCTTGTGGTACGGATAAAAGTCATACTAAGAACTTTATTGGCATTACCATCTAGCTCATTCAGAAAAGGAGCAAATTATCTTTTACCTTTCAGCTCAATAGAGCTAATGAACTTTTATTCTTGTTGCAGAGTTTTCCAACAATTGTTTCAAGTTCAACCGAAAGGGAAGCATAAATGCAGTTCTACAAGGAGCCACAAGTGACAGTACGGATGAAAAAACAATTGATGAGGTTGACACACAGAAGGAAGTTCTTGAGGTACAGATAAGAGTCATACTAAGAAGTGAACCTTTTTGTTTGACACATACGAGAAATTAATAGCCTTATTCTGAAAAGAATAAAATCTTTTCTTTTAAACTCACAGAGTTGGTGAATTTTTATTCTTGTTGCAGAATTTTTCAACAATTGTTTCAAATGAGGAAATTGAAGAAAACTCGATGATCAAATTGGATGGCTCAGAAACAAAAAATGAAGAGCTTCTAGAAAAGGAAAGCGAAAAACATCTTCGCCACAACCTTTGGCAAGGGAAGCCAGTGATAATGAGTCAATGGTTATGCATGAGGCTCGAATTGAGGATGGAGAACTGATGAAAGCTGAACTGTGTGAAAATGAGAAGTCTACAGAAAGTACGTTGCTGGAGATAGAATCCAAAATAGAGAAGCCAGAATGTTCCTTGAATGTAGCATCTGAGGATATTAAAGCATCCAATTTGGGTCAAGAGATAGAAACAAGAAGTTCTTTCGGGAGCAAAGTGTAACAGCGCATCCACAAATAATCCTGCATGGAAAAACAGATGACGAAACACTTGATGCAGCTGAAACAAAGGAGGAAACTCTTGAAGTACAGGTCAGAAATGTTATAGTATTTGACCTTATTATAACTAGCTTAATTACACATACATTAAGTATCAAAGATATTATTCCACAGAAAAAAATATGAATAAGAATATTCTTTCTTGAAACTCAACAAAGTTAGTGAACTTATTGTTCTTGTTGCAGAATGTTCCAACAATTGTTTCAAATGAGAAGACAGACGAGAACTCATTGTTCCAAGTTGATGGCCCACAAATGAAAAATGAGGAGCATTTGGAAAAGGACAGGGAGAAACCATTTGATAAAAGTTTTAACAGGGAATGCCAATGATGATGAATTAACTGTAACGGATGAGGTCAAAATTGAGGATGAAAACCCAAGTAGAGCAGAACTGTTCGACAAGGAAAAAAATATAGAAAGTGCTTTGCTGAAGGAAGAAGCGCATAGAGAGAAGCATGTAGAGTCCTTGCATGTAGCCCGTGAGATATTAAAGCATCTAATTTAGGCCAAGAAAACAAAACAAGAAGTTTTCCAGAAGAGCGAAGCACAAATGCAATCTACATGGAATCACGAGTGACAATACAGATGAAAAAACAATTGATGTAGTTGACACACAGAAGGAAGTTCTTGAGGTACAGATAAGAGTCATACTAAGAACTGGACTTTTTTATTATTATCTTAGTTGACACATACGAAAAATAAATAGCATTATTCTGAAAAGAATAATTTTTTTTATCTTTAAATTCAACAGAGTTAGTGAATTTTTGTTCTTGTTGCAGAATTTTTCAAAATTGTTTCAAATGAGGAAATTGAAGAAAACTCGATGATCAAAATGGATGGCTCAAAAACAAAAAATGAAGAGCTTATAGAAAAGGAAAGTGAAAAAACATCTTTGCAACAACCTTTGACAAGGGAAGCCAGTGATAATGAGTCAACGGTTATGCATGAGGCTCGAACTGAGTATGGAGAACTGAGGAAAGCTGAACTGTGTGAAAATGAGAAGTGTACAGAAAGTATGTTGGTGGAGATGGAGATAGAATCCAAAATAGAGAAGCCAGAATGTTCCTTGAATGCAGCTTCTGAGGATATTAAAGCATCTGATTTGGGTCAAGAGATAGAAACAAGTTCTTTCAAGGAGCAAAGTGTAACAGCACATCCACAAGTAATCCTGGGTGGAAACACAGATGACAAAACACTTGATGCAGCTGAAATAAAGGAGGAAATTCTTGAAGTACAGGTTGGAAATGTTATACTATTTGACCTTTATTATAACTAGCTTAATTACACATACATGAAGTGTCAAAGATATTCTTCCACAGAACAAAATATGAATAAGACTATTCTTTCTTTAAACTCAACAAAGGTAGTGAACTTATTGTTCTTATTTGCAGAATGTTCCAACAATTGTTTCAAATGAGAAGACGGAAGAGAACTCATTGATCCAAGTTGATGGCCCACAAATGAAAAATGAGGAGCATTTGGAAAAGGACAGGGAGAAACCATCCTTGATAAAAGATTTAACAAGGAATGCCAATGATGATGAATTAACTGTAACGGATGAGGTCAAAATTGAGGATGAAAGCCCAAGTAGAGCAGAACTCTTGAAAAAGAGAAAAGTATAGAAAGCGCTTTGCTGAAGGAAGAAGTGCATATGGAGAAGCCTGTGCAATCCTTCCATGCAGTCCTGGAGGACAATAAAGCATCTGATTTGGGTCAACACACAGAAATACAGGTTTCCTTGAGGAGCAAAGCCTAACTGAAAATCCACAAGGAATCCTGGGTGAAAAAACAGAGGAGAAAACAACTGTTCAGCTGATACCAACGAGAAAACTGAGAACTGCAGGTGAAAATCATACTAGGAATTGAATTTTGTTACCACTCAGTTGGCACATACTTGAATAATGATATAAACAAAAATATTTTTCTTTTGTGCAAATTCAACAGATATTTTTTTTTTAAAATTTTGCTGCAGAATGTTGCAACAAATGTCTCAAATGAGGACAATGACAAGAACTCATTAATCCAACTGGATGCCTCACAAATGAAACATGACGCACATTTGGAAAAGGAAATGGAAAAACCATCACTAAAAGAAGCTTCAACTGAGGAAACCAATGATGATGAGTCAACAATTATGCATGAAATCAAAATTGGCAATGAATACATAAGAAAAGTTGGATTGTTCGACAGTGAGAAAAATATAGACAGTACTTTGCTAAAGAAAGAGAACTTGCAGGATGCTCCTGAGGATCATAAAGCATCTGCTTCAAGTGAAGACATAGAAACAACTTGCTCTCTTGAGGAGCAAAGCTTAACTGAAAATCTTCAAGCAATCATGAGTGACAAAACAAATGATGCAACTGACACGAAGGAGGTAGTACAGGTAAGCATCATAATAGTATTTGAATTTTAATACCAGTTAACACATTCTTGAACAATGATGAGCTATTTGTGCGAAGAAAATAAATTAGTAGCAATATTCCCTTTATACTCAACACACTTAATGTTTTATTCTTTCTGCAGAATGTTGCAACAAAAATTCCACATGACACACTGAAGAGAACTTAGTGTCCAAGTGGATTGCTCACAAATGGAACATGAGGAACATTTGGAAAAGGAAAGTGAAAATTCATATTTGACAGAAGCTCCAAAGGAGGAAACCAATGACAATAGTCCAAAAATATGCATGAATCCAAGGATACGGATGAAGACCTAATAAAAGCTGAATTGTTGGAAAATGAGAAAACTACAGTAAGTACTTCAGTGAAGGAAGAAGCACAGGTGGAGAAGCCTACTGATTCCTTGCAAGCAGCTCCTGAGGATATTAAAGCATCTGATTCAAGTCAAGACACAATAATGAGTTCCACTGAGGAACAAATCCATACTGCAGATCCACAAGAAATCTCAAGTGACAAAACAGAGGAAAAAACTTTTGATGCAGTGACACTAATGAGGAAACTCTTGAGGTACAGGTGAAACATACTATCAATTACCTTCATCACTCTTAGCTTATTTGGCACATAAGTGCATAATAAATGGCTAGATTTGAACAGAAAAGAAAGTGAGGAACAATATTTATTCTTTCAACTGAACAGTGTTTATAAAATTCTTATTCTTGCTACAGGCTACTGCAACAAATATTCCAGATGGAGACAATGAAGATAACTTGCTGATCGAAGAAGATGGCTCACAAAAGCCATCTTTGAAAGAAGTTTCAACAGGGAAAGCCAATGACGATGAGTCAACAGTTACACACGAGGCAAAATTTGAGGATGAAAGCTCAATAAAAGATGACTTGTTCGAAAATGAGAAAAATAATGAAGGTACTTTGGTAAAGGAAGAAGTATCTATAGAGTCCTTGCAAGTAGCAGCTGAGGATATCAAGCATCTGCTTTGCAAGTAGCAGCTGAGGATATAAGAGAATCTGCTTCAGGTCAAGACAGAGATACAAGTTCTCTAGAGGAGCAAAGCCTAACTACAAATCCTCAAGGAATCATGTGCGACAACAAAGAGGACAAAACAAATGATGCACCTGGCATGGAAGAAAAAACTCAAGAGGATAAGGTGAGAATCATGCTAGTAATTTAACTTTATTATCACACACTTAATTTATAGATTGTTGAAAAATGAATTGCTATGTTCTGCTAGAAGTTATTTCAATCTTTTTCTATAAATTGAAAATATTTAACAAGTGTTTTATTCTTGCCGCAGAATGTTGCGACAACTACTCCATATGAGGACAGTGAAGAGAACTCACTAATTCAAGTAGATTGCTCACAACTAGAACAGAATGAACATTTGGAAAAGGAAGATGAAAACACATCTTTGACAGAAGCTCCTACAAGGGACAACACAGAAAGTTCTTTGGTTAAGGAAGAAGCACAGGTGGAGAAGCCTATTGACTCCTTGCAAGCAGCTACTGAGGATATTAAAGCATCTGAAGACACAGTAACAGGTTCTATCGAGGAACAAATCCCAACTGCAGATCCACAAGAAATCTCAAGTCAAAACAGAGGATAAAACTACTGATGCAACTGCAGAGTATCAAAACAGAGGATAAAACTACTGATGCAGCTTACACGAAGGAGAAAACTCTTGAGGTACAGATGAAAATCATACTATCAATCGAACTCAATTGTTGTTATCTAATTTAGTACACTTACATTATAAATGGCTAGGTTCTGAAAGAAAAGAAAATGAAGAATAATGTTTCTTCCTTAAAACGACAAATTTCATAAGTTTTCTATTCTTGCTTCAGGATATTGCAACAAGTTTTTCAAATTGGGACAATGAAGATAACTCACCAATCGAAGTAGGTGGCTCGCAAAAGCCATCTTTGAATGAAGCTTCAATGGGGAACACCAACAATGATGAGTCAACAATTATACATGAGGCCAAATTTGCGAATGACTTAACAAAAGCTCACTTGTTCGAAAACGAGAAAAACAAAGAATGTACTTCAGTAAAGGAAGAAGTATCTATTGAGTCCTTGCAGGAAGCAGATGAGGATATTAAAGTATCTGCTTCAGGTCAAGATAGAGAAATAAGTTATCTAGAGGAGCAAGGCTTAACAACAAATCCTCAAGGAATCATTGGTGACCACAAAGAGGACAAAACAAGTGATGCAACTGACCTGAAGGAAGAAACTCCCGAGGATAAGGTGAGAATCATACTAGTAAATTAACTTTATTGTCACAAACTTAGTAAAAATGAATTGCTATGTTATGCAAGAAACAAGTTGTTACATATTTTATTTCTATAAATTAAACACATTTAATGTGTGTTTTATTCTTGCTGCAGAATGTTGCAACAACTATTCCACATGAGGACACTGAAGAGAACTCACTAATCCAAGTGGACTGCTCACAAATGGAACAGAAAATACATTTAGAAAAGGCAAGTGACAACACATTTTTGACAGAAGCACCAACAGAGGACACCACAGAAAGTACTTCAAAGGAAGAAGCACAGGTGGAGAAGTCTATTGACTCCTCACAAGTAGCTACTGAGGATATTAAAGCATCTGCTTCCAGTCAAGACACAGAAACAAGTTTTATAAAGGAACAAATCCGAACTGCAGATCCACAAGAAATCTCATGTGAAAAACAGAGGAAAAAACTATTGATGCATATTACACGGAGGAGGAAACTCTTGAGGTACAGGTGAAAATCATACTATCGGTTGAACTCTATTATTGTTAGCTTATTTCACACATACTAGGTTGTGAAAGAAAAGAAAGTGACGAATAATATTTCTTATTTAAAATGAATGGAACTTAAGTTTCTTATTCTTGTTACAGGATATTGTAATAAATGTTCCAAATGGAGACAATGAAGATAACTCAGCAATCGAATTATATGGCTCGCAACAGCCATCTTTGAAAGAAGTTTCGATGGGGAACAACAATGATGTTGAGTCAACAATTACACATGAGGCCAAATTTGAGGATGAAAACTTAATAAAAGCAGACTTGTTTGAAAAAGAGAAATATACTGAAGGCACTTCGGTAAACGAAAAAGTATCTATTGAGTCCTTCCGAGTAGGAGCTGAGGGCATTAAAGCATCTGCTTCAGGTCAAGATAGAGAAACAAGTTATCTAGAGGAGCAAGGCCTAACTACAAATCCTCAAGAAATCATTTTTGACCACAAAGAGGACAAAACAAGTGATGCAACTGACCTGAAGGAAGAAACTCCTGAGGATAAGGTGAGAATCCTATGGTAAATTAACTCTATTATTACAAACTTAGTGTAAACATTGTTGAAAAATGAATTGCTATCATGCAAGAAATAAGTTGTTACAAATCTTATTTCTATAAATTAAACAGATTTAATGAAAAATTTATTCTTGTGGCAGAATGTTGCAACAACTATTCCACATGAGGACACTGAAGAGAACTTACTAATCCAAGTGGACTGCTCACAAATGGAACAGAAAATACATTTGGAAAAGGCAAGTGACAACGCATTTTTGACAGAAGCACCGACAGAGGGCACCACAGAAAGTACTTTGAAGGAAGAAGCACTGGTGGAGAAGCCTATTCACTCCTCACAAGTAGCTACTGAGGATATTAAAGCATTTGCTTCCCGTCAAGACACAGAAACAAGTTTTATAGAGGAGCAAATCCCAACTGCAGATCCACAAAAAATCTCATGTGACAAAACAGAGGAAAAAACTATTGATGCATCTGACACGGAGGAGGAAACTCTTGAGGTACAGGTGAAAATCATACTATCGGTTGAACTCTATTATTGTTAGCTTATTTGCACATACATGAATAATAAATGGCTAGGTTGTGAAAGAAAAGAAAATGAAGAATAATATTTCTTCTTTAAAATGAGCGGAACTTAAAAGTTTCTTATTCTTGTTACAGGATATTGAAACAAATGTTCCAAATGGAGACAATGAAGATAACTCAGCAATCGAAGCATATGGCTCGCAAAAGCCATCTCTGAAAGAAGCTTCGACGGGAAACAACAATGATGTTGAGTCAACAATTATGCATGAGGCCAAATTTGAGGATGAAAACTTAATAAAAACTGACTTGTTTGAAAATGAGAAATATACGGAAGGTACTTTGGTAAATGAAAAAGTATCTATTGAATCCTTGCAAGCAGGAGCTGAGGACATTAAAGCATCTGTTTCAGTTCAAGATAGAGAAGCAATTTCTCAAGAGGTGCAAACCCTAACTACAAATCCTCAAGAAATCATTGGTAAGCACAAAGAGGAGAAAACAATTGAAGCAACTGACCTGAAGGAAGAAACTCCTGAGGATAGGGTGAGGATAGTACTAGTAAATTAACTTTATTATCAGAAACTTAGTTTACACAATGTTGAAGAATGAATTGCAATGTTCTGCAAGAAATAAGTCAGTGACAATCTTATTATATAAATTGAGTTTTAATGAGTGTTTATTCTTGTTGCAGAATATTGCAACAATTATTCCGTATGAGGATGCTGAAGAGAATTCACTAATCCAAGTGGATTGCTCACAAATGGAACAGAATGAACATTTGGGAAAGGAAAGTGATTTGAGAGAAGCTCCAACAGGACACACCACAGAAAGTGCTTTGTTGAAGGATGAAGCACAGGTGGAGAAGCTTATTGACTCCTTTCAAGTAGCTACTGAGGATATTAAAGCATCTAGTTCAGGTCAAGACACAGAAACAAGTTCTATCGAGGAGAAAATCCTAACTGTAGATCCTCAAGAAACCTCAGGTGACAGAACAAAGGAAGAAACTATTGATGCTACTGATACTAAGGAGGAATTTCCTGAGGTTCAGGTGAAAATCATACTATCAATTAAACTCTACTACTGTTAGCTTATTTAGCACATACGTTAATAAAAGATGGCTAGGTAAGAAAATGACGAACAATATTTCTCTTAACTGAACAGAGTTCATAAGTTTTTTATTCTTGTTGTAGGACATAGCAACTACTGTTCCAAATGCAGACAATGAAGATAACTCACCAACCGAAGTAGATGGCTCACAAAAGCGATCTTTGAAAGAAGCTTCGACGGGGAATGTCAAAGATCATGAGTTAACAATTATGCATGAGGCCAAATTTGTGGATGAAAGCTCAATAAAAGCTGACTTGTTTGAAAATGAGAAAAATACAGAAGGTACATCGATAAAGGAAGAAATATTTATCGAGTCTTTGCAAGTAGCAGCTGAGCATATTACAGCATCAGCTTCAGGTCAAGATAGAGAAACAAGTTCTCTAGAAGAGCAAAGCCTAACAGCACATCCTCAAGAAATCATGGGTGACAACAAAGAGGACAAAACAATTGATCCAACTGACATGAGGGAAGAAACTTCTAAGGATAAGGTGAGAATCGTACTTGTAAATTGTCTTTACTATCACAAACTTAGTTCACGCATTGTTGAAGAATGAATTGCTATGTTCTACAAGAAACAAGTTTTAAACAATATTTCTTCAACTAGCAAAGTACATGTACGTTGCATGTAGAGAACAGTTTTTATATACTAAATAGTTTTCTAAATTTAAATATTAAATTTTTAGGTCCTAATAAATTATTTAACACAAACCTATGCAGATATGATATCTTTCTGAAATTACATAAAACTAATTGAGATATCATTTAATCATTACATATAATTATCAACTCTACCTTAGTTTTTCCTATTTTTTCAGTGAATGAATAGAACGTCTTCTTTTATAATATTCAGTATGTTAGTTGCCATCATAATGAAGCTAAGGCCATGCAAAAACTAATTTTAAGTCAAATTAATTCTTTTGCTCAATCAGATAATAATTACTCTTAAAATAGTAGATGAATTTAACTCCCCCAGTAAATGTCAAGAACTCTTCTCCTGCTCAATTTACCTTGAAAAGAAGGTAAAGTTCAAGAAAGAATGCCCAAAATAAAAAAGGCATATTGTAGTTCAAACATGATAGATAGCGAAGGCAAAGCCTTGTCCTTGGAAAGAGATTATTGTCAAATCTGATACTAATTACTGGCTCAGGCCATAATACAGAGGAAATTAGCGTCATTCAGGTAGTAAACCTCAAAGAAACTATGGACCTTCCATCAGTATCATAAGTTCAATATTTTGAAAACCACTATTAAGGTGCTTCTGGGGTTGGAAAAAGATGTTGAAAACATCAATAAGCAGGACTAGAAAGAATCCGAGCAAGATCATGAAATTAAGTGCAAGGTGAAAAAAAATTATACATTTAGAAGGATATTTTGTTTACTGGATTAAAAATTTTCAAAAAAACAACTAAAATGTAAATTTGTCTGAAGTGATCAGTCAACAGATTGCCATAGCTTATGTAAATTTTTGTCAACGAACTACCCAGTAGACCTCAAAAGAAAGGAAAAAAATAAAACATAGCCATCACAGATTTTACCTTCTATGGAATCTACAGGTGCTCAAAGAGATTGAAGACATTGACATCAGAGCAAAAACAATAGAGTTAAATGAGGAAGAAGTTTATCTCAAGGATCTTCAAATGACTACTGAAGTCAATATAGCAGCTCATGAGGTAAGTAACTTGATGCCAAGCAACTTTTCAAATGTTTCTGGCAGCTAGGTGTACTTGAGTTTGCTTCTCTTCTCATGAAATTTAATTGCAAAATACTCTGTCAAACAGGAAAAGGGCTCAAATTCAATAGCTGTAAAGCTTCCCTCTACAAAAGGTCCGGATGTTAATAAAGACATGGTGGTGGATATTGCTGAAGATCCCAATTGCAAGCAAGAGGAATCATCCATCACAAAATCGTCAGAAGAAAATATAGTGATAAGCAATGAGAATGTTGCAAATGTTACCAGCTTGGCATCTGAAGCATCAGAGCTGAGGGAGGCAGAGACCCAAGGTCCAAATGAAGAAAAAGAAGCAGAATTTATGCAACAAGACCCAGAAGCAGGAACTGACCAGAAGGACATAGAAGAAGAGCTGCCTATTAATGTTTCCCAGGATGTCTCAGAATCAAATGGGGTGAATGTTGAAGAAGAGAGAAGAAATTCAAATAACTGCAAAGAGATATCCAAAATTCCAACTCTGTGGCAATAGAGGAAGTCTCATCATCCAATGTGGCATCAGAGGAAGACTCGACATCCAACCCTTTTCAGGAATCCAAAAGAGAGACACAGCAAGAGGCTGAGAATGAAGAAGCTCAAAAACAAGATGAGGACCTTCATCTTTCAGCACTCATCCAAGATTCATCCATGGAAAAAACAAATGAGAATCTAGTAGAAACAGATCCAAAAGAAAGTACAGAAGCAGAGGCCCAAGGTCCAAATGAAGAAAAAGAAGCAGAATTGATGCAACAAGACCCAGAAGCAGGAACTGACCAGAAGGACATAGAAGTGGAGCTGCCTATTAATGCTTCCCAGGATGTCTCAGAATCAAATGGGGTGAATGGTGAAGAAGAGAGAAGAAATTCAAATAACTGCAAAGAGATATCCAATAATTCCAACTCTGTGGCATTAGAGGAAGTCTCATCATCCAACATGGCATCAGAGGAAGGCTCGACATCCAGCCCTTTTCAGGAATCCAGAAGAGAAACACAGCAAGAGGCTGAGAATGAAGAAGCTCAAAAACAAGATGAGGACCTTCATCTTTCAGCACTCATCCAAGATTCATCCATGGAAAAAACAAATGAGAATCTAGTAGAAACAGATCCAAAAGAAAGCACAGAAGCAGAGGCCCAAGGTCCAAATGAAGAAAAAGAAGCAGAATTGATGCAACAAGACCAGAAGCAGGAACTGACCAAAGGACATAGAAGTGGAGCTGCCTATTAATGCTTCCAGGATGTCTCAGAATCAAATGGGGTGAATGGTGAAGAAGAGAGAAGAAATTCAAATAACTGCAAAGAGATATCCAATATTCCAACTCTGTGGCATTAGAGGAAGTCTCATCATCCAACATGGCATCAGAGGAAGGCTCGACATCCAGCCCTTTTCAGGAATCCAGAAGAGAAACACAGCAAGAGGCTGAGAATGAAGAAGCTCAAAAACAAGATGAGGACCTTCATCTTTCAGCACTCGTCCAAGATTCATCCAGAAAAAACAAATGAGAATCTAGTAGAAACAGATCCAAAAGAAACCACAGAAGCAGAGGCCCAAGGTCCAAATGAAGAAAAAGAAGCAGAATTGATGCAACAAGACCAGAAGCAGGAACTGACCAAAGGACATAGAAGTGGAGCTGCCTATTAATGCTTCCAGGATGTTCAGAATCAAAGGGGGTGGAATGGTGAAGAAAGAGAAGAAATTCAAATAACTGGAAGAGATATCCAATAGTTCCAACTCTGTGGCATTAGAGGAAGTCTCATCATCCATGGCATCAGAGGAAGGCTCGACATCCAACCCTTTTCAGGAATCCAGAAGAGAAACACAGCAAGAGGCTGAGAATGAAGAAGCTCAAAAACAAGATGAGGACCTTCATGTTTCAGCACTCATCCAAGATTCATCCATGGAAAAAATAGAAAAGGATGTCCAGTTGTGTCTTGCAAGTGCCAATGATTCTGAAATCACTCAAGAGATGCAAAAGCTAGAGGAAGCATCTCTACCTGCTCCAGATGAAAACATAATAGAAAATACAGAGCGCAAGGAGAGTGAAGTTGTAGAGGATGCAACCAAAAACAAGTACATTGAGCACATGGAACAGGACGATACAACAAAAAGCTTCTTGGATGATCAAAAACCTACTAAAAGAGAGCAAGAGGAAACAGAATGCAGACAAGAGAAAGTACTGTTAGATGAAACAGTAGAACAAATCAAAGAGTCTACATCAATTAGAGTAGCTAATGACTTCCTTCCAAAATCTTTCACAGAAACCTCAGAAGTAGATCATCCCACTGCTGAAAGAGAGCTGACAATAAATAGAGAAGATCTGCAGACAGGAAAAACAGCAACAGGTGACGATGAAGAGACAAAAATTGACAAAGATGAAGAAGAGGAAGCATACGAACAGCAAATATCAGATTTCAGTTCTGCAGCTCCAAATATCATAGAGGCAAGAGACCAGGATGTTGCCAGATTGCTGTCTGAAGCACCAGAAGAAACTGTTATTTTGAATGATATAAGGGAAGCCAATATCTTTTACAAGACAACTGACACTACAGAAAGCGCAGAGATAAATAACAACAAAAGTGTGGAGGACATTCATGTCAATAACAGGTCTACTGCAGACCTTGAAACTAAAATAGATGATGAAGCTCCAGAAACAGTTCCCAGAGCTACAGAAGGTCGAGCAGTTCAGAGCACAATTGCTTGGGAAACCTCCATGTTGATATCTCAAGGTGAAAGAGACGAATATGAGCATGCATACATTGGTAGCATGATTGAGGAAAAGTCAGACTCAAATGAAATTGAATTTGCATCTGAAGAAAGCAAAAGTGGTTATGAGTCCAAAAATCAGGTGCTTGAATCTATTGCCCAAGTTCAAAGTTGTGACATAATTCCAAAAGCAGGAGAGACAGAAACAGAGGAAGAGAATCTTGAAGCAGCAGCAGAAATAAAATCTGAAGAAGTTGCGGCAGAGGAGATATTTGAACCAGAAGAAACCACTTATGAAAAAGAAACCATGAAAGTCAACATTTCGAGCGAGAAGGTGCAATACCAAGACTAACTTTTACATTTAGTGAATGTTTTAAAGTATTCTGTCCATTCTCTGTCTGTTCAATTATCATTATATATAACCTCAGGATATAAAAATGCAGATCAAGGAAGAAGATGAAGATGTAGTAGGTTATCATCTTGGTTCTCGTAAGGAAGAGGTAATCACAGAGAGTCACCTAGAAGATGAGGTAAAGCAAGAAGAAGAGACAAACACAGAAGAAATATTTGAAATCATAAAGAATGCAAATGAAACAGAAAAGGTCAGAGAGAAAAAGTAAAAATTACTTTCTTTCCTTCACAAACCTCTCCATTTCATAATGTTGACATGTCATTCATCATGCAGGTGTCAAAAGTTTCTGAAGAGGCTGATGACAAGGCTGTGGAAGAGCCAGAAGAAAATTTACTGGCAAATGAATCAATTGATAGAAGCCTCCACCAAAAAGAGCGGGGAAAGAGCGTTGAGGAAGTTACAACTATATTAGCCACTGAAGAGGCTCCTGGGTTAGATCATGCATATATAAATACAGGAACTCAGGATTCAAGAGAAGAGGTAGATACTTCAAAGTTTACCTTTTTAGCATTATATGTCATCTAAGTGTGGCATTCACAATATATAGGAAATTACAGATACTAACATTACTTTCACTTTCTACCATATTAATGGCCTTGAAAATTTATTGCGTAGGGTATCTGAATAGCAATAATCCTCCTGGCAAACAAAAAAGTGTGAAAATTGAATTTTGTGGTTAGCCGAAATAAAACTTTCATTAATCAAGATAAAGCTTTGAACCTAGAAATAAACTCACAGAAATGTTTACATTTAAAATTATTGCTTCTTGCAATATTGGATAGTATAAGGCACCAGCATATTGGATAGTATAAGGAACCAGCACATTAATCTTCTTTGAAGGATTGAAGAAACAGAATCACAAGGAGAAGTTTTATCTGATGTAAGAGTCAACATTTATTAGCTACCAGAAAACATGAATGTTACAATGAAAAATTCTAGCTATCAATCCTACACTGATATCTTTTATTGAACCAATTCAGAATTATTGCCTCCTGATGGTAATGCTTATTATACTAACTATTAAATCTTCTTCCACCTTTCCCCCAAATTAAAATTAGCAATCTTTGCAAGAGACTGCTATTGCACCAACCTTCAAACTCTGTATTTCCAAGCCATATTTACAAAAGTTCTCCTACGTGGCCCTCTAATTTCTTGTCACATATTGATCGATATGCTTGCTTTATCTGTTACATAGGTTAACAGCTCTACTGTAGCGTTTCTAGAGGATGAAGACAACAGAACAGGAGCTGATGACGTTGATAATGAAATGGCGAAGATGAAGGATTACTAAATCAAAATTCAAATACTTCTGTGATAGATGCAGCTTCAGGAGAACTGCCAAAAAGACATGATGAAAATATAATATGTGAAGCTCCTCCTGCAAAGACAGTCCATAAAACTATTGAGGATACTGAAGGTAAGCAAGAAAATGCAAATACAATCACGATGCAACATCAAGAAGAGGATAACAAAAGCAAGCATGAAAGCCATCCACTCCCTGAATTTACACAAGGAAATGAAAGTGAGAAACAGGACCAAAAAAATGAAATTTGCAGTTCAGATGAAGTGCAAGCAAAGGATGAGGTAAAAATATAATACACACACACATTCACCACTAATGAATTGACATATTAAAAGCGACCATTTTGAAGTAGACATCTATTCTACAGGAAAACCTGATGCTTTCAGCAGGAAAAAGCGAGGAAGAAGCGAAGAAAGCTGATACTTGCAGCAAACCTACTGAAGATGAAGATAGAAACATCTATGTAGAGGCTGAGAAGGTTGATTTTTCATCACATACAGAGGATACATCAGAAGTTTCACACAATGATGGTGCCCAGGATATTCCAGAAGACAATGAAAACTCCACAATCAAAAATAAGTATTCCAAAGAGAAATATCCAAATAAAAACACAGAATCCCAAATATCCACTGTCAGTGAAGACATTGACCTAATAGAACAAGCCTCAAAAGCTACAAGAATCACTGTTGAAATGCAGGAAACAAAAGCAGGAAGTGGTTCCGGTGCTGTTCCAGAAGCAACAGGAGTAGATAGTGGACAAGTGGAAGAAGTAAGTGATAAATGCAAAGGGATGGCAGAGACCTCCACATCAGTGGAACCTACTACTATTTCCACATCAAAAATCATGTTGGAATATACAGTAGGAACCTCATTGGAGGCCAAAGATCAACTCACCAAACTTCATGACTTGCCCCAAGAATCAGATGTTGGGTATTCTGAAGTGAAAATGGCACAGAAAGATGGTCCATTTGATCTTCAAAATGTCAGGGATCAAAGTGAGGGTGTGCAGGAGTTAAATGAGGGCTCTGTTGAAGTATCAAATAAGGAGAATCCAGTGGAGGCAGATCCAAATGAAAACATAGAGGCCAGGGTTTCAAGTGAAGGACAAGAAGCAGAAGCAATTCAAAAAGCCCCCGTGTCAGAAACTCTCAAGGAAGAAATAGAAGAACAGCAACCGGAAAGGACTTCTGAGGCTGTCTCAAAAGCAAAAGGAGTAAATTGTCAAGACAAGAAAATAATAGATGATAAGAACAATGACTTGAAAGAGAATTCCTGCCGTGCAGTGTCAGCAAAGATCTCAGAATCTAACGTTCATCAGAGTTCTATGGAAGATGATAAAAATCAAGAAAGTCAAAGGCAAATTGACTCTCTTCCCATTTCACCAAGTGTCAAATGTTCAGACATTGAAATAGCAGAAAAAGATCTCCCAATGCATTTTGCAGGATTGGATGGCACTGATGTAACCGAGCTAGAGGTAACCCCTCTACCTTCAAAAGATAAACATGTAGTTCTGGAAGCAGATCAGACTGAGAAAATGAATCCTGAGAACTCAATTGGCAACAAGAATATCTCAGTAATACAACATGGAGACTCTGCAGAATGTTCCCAGGGTGAACATGAAATACTGAAACCATCCAAACTTGAGCCAGAAGAAGCAAAATGTGGACACGAGGAAAGAACAAGCCAGGAAACAACAAAATCAAGGGAGAATTCTGAATCAAAAGAGATAGATACGCCTTCCCTTTCAGACCTTTTTCAGGCATCTGTGAAAGAAACCTCGCAAATGGTATATCATTCTGCCATTGAAAAAGAGCCAACTACCCACGGGGAGGACCTGCAGGCAGAAAAAACTGATGACACTGAGCATGAAGACGCAAAAACTGATGAAGAAAAAGATGATGAAGAGGAATCAAGTGAACAAAGAAGATCAGACTTGGGTTCTGAAGCTCCGGTCATGGTAAATATGGGAGATGCAGACGTGAAAGTTGCTCATAAGAAATCACACAACATACTGTCAGGCGTTGGATCAAAAGTGAAGCATTCAATTGCCAAGGTAAAGAAAGCCATTACTGGCAAATCCTCTCATCCAAAGCCACCGTCTTCTCAAAAAACTGCTGTCAGTTAAATTAGAGCTTGAAGTTTCTTATGATTTTTTAACGTTTGGGCTTGCAGTCAAGGGTTTGTAAATCACTTCTTATGCTTATTCAAATTTGCACATGCTCATGTAAAGGGTTTTTATGTATCAGTTCTGTATATTAGAGAATTGATATATAATATGCAGTATCTAGTTTGTAAAGTTTGTAATCCTAATATTGAGAGTGTAACATAAGGTGTTTCTTTAATCATATAATTCACTTTTGCGTAACAGTACTGAAAAACGAATAAAATTGTTACTAAGAACCATTTATAGACTGTTTTGGTTTCATTTTTACGTACATCTTTGGGCAGAGAAGGTGCGATAGTGAATGCAAGCTTGGTATATGAGAACTGTGATGAATACTTTTTAAGATCATTCTCAGCACGTCAGATTTGAACTCATGACTCGGGAGTATAATACTGATTCGGAGCATCTAGCGGAGCAAGTATACACTCATATAACGGTCGGTCAAAGAGACTGAATTGCCCACGGGCACCATAATCAGCCAATAACGAGGGGCCAAGAGCAACTATATTTTATATACCTGGTTCAACAATGAATCATAACAGGGAAATGGAAAGCCCACGCTAATTAACATTCGGAATTACTCTATTTTGGCGAAGTCAGAAACATGATTGGGAATTTGGGATCGGACATTCAGAAATTCAAACAAAAAGAGTACGTGAGAATTTTGAAAACCTGCCTTCTGCTCTTGCTGCAAAAAGAAATCCAGTAACTTCACAGTTCAAATTCTGCTTGAACTTGATCTGATTGCGGCATCCCGTTTCGCGTTTGAGCTGGTCGCCTCCTACAAATCCACATAGTGAAATATTCTTAACTCCTCTTGATTTTCCGTTAGTTCTTCGCCTCCTCCTTCGACCGCCTCGGCTCTGTCTTTCTCTTGAATTTTCTCCCTTTCTTTCTACTTTTCCTTTCCGATTACTACTCCATTAATTTTCCGTGACTTTTTCTTTTTCAAGCTATACATCGCCACTCAGCCGCGCTCCCGACGTCAATAACCACCGAAGTTTGGAGTGTCGTCGTAATCGTCAGTCTCTCCGTTGCCGTTGTCGGCGGCGGAACGGCGTGGGAGGAATGAGAGGAGTCGACCGGTTTATTTGGCGGGATTTTATTTTATGTATCAATGATTTAACGCCAATTTTTCAACCAGCCGCCTTCAAAAATTCACCCGTTTTATGTTTTGTCCGTTGGAATGATAGCTGGCTGGCAAATTTATACTGTGCTCCCTTAGTGTTAAACTAGTTGGTTGGTTTTTACATAGAGTATTATTAAATCAAAATATAAAAACAGGACATGGAAATTTTTAATAATTCAAAAGTAATGGATAACTCTAGTAAAGTCGAACAATATTAAATAAGGAGAAGTTGCTTTGCTTATTCAAATTTAAAATTATGTTGCTAATTATGTTATTTAGACAAATATTTAACTATGTTAAATGCAAATTGATGGCTGTAATGCAAAAAATATACTAATACTACCTAGTTTTTCAACTAGTAAAAATGAGATCGATTGTGTTGTGCATGTTTGTTCATACTTAAATTCAATTTAGATAATTTTAAAAAAAATTAATATATATAATCTTAATACAGGACAAAGTAAATAATTATAACTCTACGACTTTCAGTAGATATGTGTAGATCTATTATTCGAATATAGCTTATTCAGTAAGTTTCATTTCATGAGGGAAAAAATCAAAAATAAATATGTGATAAGTTAAAAAAAGGAAAAGAAGAAGATATATTTAATAAGTAAAAATTATTTCGTAAACAAAAAATTGGATTTTTCTAGTTGAAGTGATAGAACCATATTAGGTTTCTTATTGGTTGTTTACAATCAAAATTATATTTCCATACAAAATTGAAAATTAATTAAATATTAGCATGGTTGAATCAAGGATCATCATATTATCATGTGACGTTAAATACATCATGTGACGTTAAATACAAGTAAATACATTTATGTACTATCTAGACAAATAAGTAAATACATTTATATACTTGATATAGTACTTTTTCCGATGGATTGTACTTCTAAAAAAATAATTGCTACGTGGGGTGTTGTATGCATCACAAATAAGTATTAGAGGTGTCGGGGGCGTGCCCAGCGAAAACATTATGACGCTCAAGTCAAATTCGGAATAGATAAAATCCAGAAAATTTGATAGCAGATTAATACTGAATAATTTTTGTACCTTTTAATAATGAGAATTGAAACTATTTATAATGATGGTTCCATAATTTTCGTGGGCCCGAGTCTTTGATCATATCACTCCCTAATGAGTTTAATTTACAAGTTGGAGGTCCGTTTAGATAAATAACTTACCAATTCCATGGACTTGGCTCATTTTATGCATCCGAACTCCTCCCATAATTCGATTAATTATATTGGGCCAAGTAAGTTGGGCCTTTTTAGATTATTACCTATCATAAACCCCCTACTCTCGAAGCAACCTCACGTAGGGAGCAGCTCGAGAGTAGGAGTCCAAAATTTGAAGAGCGGAGCTTTTAAGGAATAAAAACTCTTTTCACTTGCAACTATCTTGGCATTTATTTCAAGGTTGAATTTTGGGGCTTACCACATTTCTCTATCTAAAGCATGGGCTCACAAGGTGAACACTTCATTTTGCCTTCTACATTCCTTTGCATTATTTTTACCTTTCAGCACACTCTTTCACTTGTCTAATTCTTCATACTTTCAGTTATGCATTTTATCAAGCACTTGAAATACATCACAAGTTTAGACTTAAATATTGAAGCTTTTCACCACCATGAGCCAGCACACAACACCTCACACATGGGGAGTCGGGGTGGGATAGTTGCCACCATGCGTCGCCCCTAGGAGGGGCAGCGTTGTGCTTGATAGCTCGCAACAGCTCGCTGCTGCCGACCTGGGTAGCTTGCGGCAGCCAGCTACTGCCGCTGTCGAGCTACCTAGCAACTCGCAACAGCGAGCTGCTACTATTGAGCTTGCTGTCGGCGGCTGTTCGGCAGCGAGCTGCCTCCGACAGCAACTCTGCGGTGAGGGATGCGTCCCTTCGGGGGTCGTCGCAGCTCTCTCGTGCCCGTAGTCGCTCCAACTAACTTTCCCCATTCTGGAATTGACTTTAGATATTTGGAGGGTGTTCCGCCTGAGACCATTGAAGTAATAGCTAATTTACCCGACTGCAATAGAGAATCATGGGAAGTAGAAGAGTCTAGCGAATCTAGTAAGAGTAGTAGTTCATTCGAGTCGGGAGAGTCGCCATCACAAAAAATCGAGGGAAAGAGCGACGAGGCTGAATCAGATGAGTCTGAGAAGCTTCCCATATCCATTGAGCGTAGTCACATGTTGGACGTAGAGGTGTGTGATATTTATTTGACTGTTGGGGATCTAAGAGTGTTGCGTAGAAAGCTTGCACTACCCTATTGCTATAAGTTAGTCTTCCCTAACATAGGTGATAATATCACAAGTCCTCTAAGTGATCATTTAACGGTGTATATAGCTTACTTCACCAATGGGTTCACTATTCCTTATTCTCCTCTCCTTATTGACATCGTGCGGAGTCTAGGTATTGGGCTCAGCCAGCTCAACCCTAATGCCCTACTATCCTTTATAGGTTTTTGCTACTAGTTAGAGGCGTTAGGCTTCTTGTCAGCCTAGATAATTTTCATGCTCTTTTTGCGGTGCGGAGAGTACCTCACGAGTCTTTTTTCTATTTCTATCTTCGCGTGGGTTTCAAGTTTTTGGGATGGAGTCCTTCATCTTGAGGTCCTTGAAAAAAGCATTTTCTGTATATCAGGGATGGTGGATGGGGAATCCCCACGACTTGGAGTAGCATGCCTACAAAAATACACTTAGCGAGGTTCATTATGACATTTAGCTTAGGTATAGATGATGGGATTGTTCGAGGCCTTATTTGACCCGACTTGTTTGGTTTCGCTAGGTAGTCATAACTTAATTGCTTCCCCTTAGTACTTGTTTTTGTCTATCTGCTTTACTTAGCATTTTTATTACTTCGGTTATTTTTGCTTGCTCAATATTTTTTCTGATGTTCTTTCTTTGTCCTTTGCAGCTAAGAATGTGGACTTTACAGCACTTCGTTCTCACAAATTGGCGAAGGCGAGCACTTCCCGTCCTCCAAGGCATAGTGCAGCACCTATGGGTAAGAGGAAACCCATCGAGGTGAAGCTGAGATTGGCTGAAGTAGTCGCAGTGGTGGCAGGTCTTCTCTCTCTTTATCCTCCCACAACGGGGTGATGAGCACCGATCATTAGCACGAGATATTGGGCATGGTAGCAAAGCTCTTACTGGCGATGGTGCGCCCGCGGCTAGTTCCAAGAAGACGGGACTTTTCTTTGGTTTCTCCCCCTCGCCCGGGTGGGGGAAAATGTCTATTCAGTTATGGGATTAATCAGGCAGAGGTGGTGAAGTCTCTGTGGGATGCTCAGGATCACCACTTAACTTGAAAAAAGACGTGCTTGGTTATTAGTACTTATGATGTGAACCGACTAGAGGCGACGCCCGATCGCGTGATTGCAGAGGCTATTGCTGGAGAGTTCGCTCGGGTGAGCTTTTGCCATAGTATTTGCTATTTTACTTGCTTTCTTGTGATTTATGATGTGTATATATAACTAGTGTAATCAATTGCTTTGTTGATTATGTAGGGCATTATCCTCGCCTCGATCTTTGCTAAACGCGGGAAGAGTTACAAAGAAATTGAAACGTGCTTGAGGTTGTCGAGAAAATGAGTGCTGGCGGAAATTACGCAACTTAAATAATAAGTGAAAAAACTCAAAAAAAAGTATGAGCAGGAGCAAGCAACGGGGAGGGCTTTACAGGAGATATATGAGGAGGAGCGGAGCTCGAGGTAGAAGTTCCCTGCATCAGAAGCTGGAAGAGCCTTTGTTACGGGGAGAAGACGATCCCAACATATTAGTCCTCTCCCGCTTTTAAGAGGTCGTCATGGAACGAGCCATGTTGGTGTACTATGACGTTGTGCATGACTATAGACGCCAACTGTGCGAGTCGGGGCGTGTGCCGGATGAGGTGGTGATGCTGATTGATCCTCATATTCCTGAGGTGGAGAGTGATATCGCTGTGGATCACTCAATGGGAGGCACCCCCCAACTATTATGTTGTCTTGCATGCTGCCTTCTCGTACTGCTCTAGATCTGGTCAACATTTTCAAATTATGGTTGTAGACGCTTCTCACAAACGATGCCAAAATGATATAGTACCTTTTTCGATGAATCGTACTTCTGAAAGAATAAATTGCTACATGGGGTGTTACCTGCATCACAAACAAGCGTTAGAGGTGTTGGGGTGTGCTCGGCAAAAACCCTCTGACGCTCAAGTCAGTTTTAGAACAAATAAAATTCAGAGAATTTGAGAGTAAATTAATACTGAATAATTTTCGTACCTTTTAACAATGAAGATTGAAACTATTTATAATGCTGGTTCATGATCTTTGTGGGCTTGAGTCTTTGATCGTATCATTCCGTGATGAGCTTAATTTACATGTCGGAGGCCCATTTATGATCCATATCATATATATGGAAAGTCTCTAACTTGCTTTCATTCATAAATGAATTTAACCACAAAGTTATTGGTTAGAAAATTTGAATGAATTTATTTTAAAACATCATAGTAGCGCAAAAAAATGAAACATTGGAACATTTTTTTTTGGTTTGCAAACTTTGCACATATATATGACCAGTTACATATTTACTCATTTTTTTGTGCCTTAAACAATACACATGTTAAGCATTAATTGATGAGATTTTAATTAGCAAATTCCACTCAAGCCATCTTAATTTTTTTAATGGCATGTTTTGGTACATGTCGACAAGAAAACACCCTCTAACTGCACCGAATAATTTCTGAAATATAAGTTTCTTTGATTATCGTTTTTTTTTTCTTTTTCTATTCCAAACAATACTATACAAGTTTGGTTTTATTTTTCAGAATTGTTTTTGCATTGTTAACTGTAAATCTTTTCATCTTTTTTAATTTTGAAAATATTTGCAGAGTCATCATTTTTTGAAAGTCTATACCATAATTTCAGAAAACATTATTTTATTATAAAAAAGATTATTTTAGAGTCGAAAACTACTAAACAAAATAAATTTGAAATGTGAATTGATTTCAACTCAATTAATTAATTTTTGGAACACAATAATTTAAATACATTTTAATAATACATATTACCGAGAGATTTTTCTTAAAATAATTTCAAAAATATTTTCCGAAATAGAAAACGAACCCAAACATCTGGAGGGTTTTAATGGACAAAAATGCCCAGCTCTTATCGTCACGACTACGAAAACTCTACCGGCTACCGCCAACACAGTACAGTCTAAAACCAAAAAATTCAAGTTTTCCCGCTCCCACCAGCCCCCGCCCACTCGCGCCAAATTAAACCCTCACCAAAGTTCCCATAGCCCATCTTCGCCTCCACCCAGCTCCCTCCATCCTCCACCCTCCGCCCTCCACATTATTCTTTACCTGTAGGTGAGTGCTTCGGAGAGAAATTGACAAACAACAGAAAATGGAGAAAATGGAAACCTCCAAACCTCGATCATTTTTCCAAGACTTAAAATTAAGAGAAGTCAATGGATTCAGAGGTACCCTTTACCCCCCATTTTTTTTTCTGTACTTTTAAGATTTTGCATTAATACAGTTATAATTACAACTAATTTGTTGGCATGCTCAGTAAGAAAACGGCCCTATATGGGCAACGATTCTCAAGATTTCGATCCAATCGGAGCTGTAGCAGTTGAGCACAGAGGCGAACCTTCACCTCCGATGGCTCTGTCTTTCTGCAAGGTTAATTTATTTTTGTCATATGTACAAGTTTAATTTTCAGCTGAAAGTTTGTCTTAATTGATATGCCTTTTTGTGCTTATGTAGACTAATAAAAATGCCCATATCATTGCTCTCACCGACGAAGGGGGTTATGTTACTTTGTTTAATACGAGGAAGAAATTTCTGGATTTCTCTCCGTACCAAGAAAACGCAGGTAAATTCAAATTCTGACATTCATAGATCTTTTGGTTGTGGATTATGGTTTTTAATTTCTGTAGTGAATTATAATTTTTTGGTTTTGCTGGCAGAAAAGGCTAAGGTTTCTGAGTGGATAGCTCATGAAAATGCCATATTTGACCTGTGTTGGATCAAGGTGTATATCTAAGCTCTCTAATTTTGGCCTTGTTTTCAAATTACAGTGGTTTTGTATTTTCTAAGATACGCAAAATGCTTATAGATATGCAGAACTATTGTATCAATATCCTAGTCAATGTAGTGATTTTTGGGCCATTCAATCCCTTTGGATGTAAAGTCGTTGGAAAAAGGGTTGATGAGTATTATGGCTGATATCTAGCACTTACAATACTAAAATTTAAATTGCTGGTCAAACAAACTTTATGCTCTAGAGGTCCTTGTAAGGCTTGCTTGAATACTCCATGGTGTGAATTAGTAAGAAAGTCTCCTGAGAATGATTGTATCATCCCCATATTTGTTTGGCTTTGGGGCTTGTAAACTAGAAATGATTATGTCTCTATTTTGTCAGCTTAGGTGAGGTGATTATTGACCCATCATTTTAGAAAAATAGATGAAGAGATTTAGCCACTAAACTGCCTATAGGGTAATTTTTATTTCGAATAGACATGCGTGCTTTGTACAACACACTTCCCTGCTCAACTGCTTTCTCTTTATTAAATAAACTCTGCAGGGCCTAAATATAGCAGGCAAAAGCTAATTTATTGGTTACTCTCATGAACCTGAAACTGCATCAGGCTCAGTAGTCGTACATTGTAGAATGAGTTGATTTCTGGTAATGAGTAGGAGGGATTGGGTCTCATCAGAAATGTGCATGAGATTAGAATTTGAACTAAATAAAACAATTGTAACTTGCTTATTCTGCATATATTACTTCAGCAAAACTTGCTTACAGCATAAAAACTGACTGAATTGATCTTCTTCTCCAGGATGATGCAAATATATTAACTGCTTCAGGAGATCAAAGTGTAAGTCACCTTGCTCTTTAAAAGATACTAATCCCCCTCTCTGCCGGTATCACATGTCATACTTACGGAAAAAAATCTTTTAAAAATATCCTCCCTTTGTTTTTTTAGTTAATTCTAAAAGATATGACAATTCAAACCAAAATTTTCATTTAGATTATTCTTATTATGTGACTTATTATCTCAATCCGACTTTTAAGCAGATTAAGATTTGGGATACACAAGAGCAGAAATGCATAAGAGCATTGATGGGGCACACTGGAAGCATCAAGTCCATCAGTTGCCACCCTACTAATCATGGTAAGTTCCTGAGTTTCAGAGTCATTATTTATTGTTTGTCAAATTGATTTTTAAGAGGTCCTCTCTCATCTTTGCTTCCCCACTCCCACAGTATGAGAACAAAGGTCACTTCTCTCTGTGTCTTAGTTCTTGGTATATTCAGTTATACAAATTATGCTTTTTCACAGAGCTTGTTGTGTCTGGTTCAAGAGATGGCTCATTTGCTGTATGGGACACCAGATGCTCCAATGCCCATCAGAAGTTGTGTGTATCGTAAGTTTCCGCATCCTCCTGTCAGTTACTTACAATAGAAGCACCATAGTTGTGAACATAATTGTTGATCTATTATTTGCCTGAATAATTGATAGCTTGCTTTTAAAATTAGAGAATATGAACTTCTAACCAAATATCATAATAGAAACCAACTATTCTTCTGTATGTTATCAGTCTGATTAGTTAAGCTAAAACATTTCGATTATTATGCTGAATTTTTAGGCCTATTTCTGTAATACATGAGGCTCATACTTCTCCTGGTCGAAGACGTTGCAGGCGTGGAAAGGTTTGCTTTTTCATTATTTTATTTGTTCATTTGTTCAGCATATTTATTCTCCAACTGACCTTAAGTGTTTCTAGGCTGAATCCATGAGCATCACATCGGTGCTTTATCTCAAGGATGAAGTTTCTGTTGCTACTGCTGGAGCAGTTGACAGGTGTGCCAGAAACTATGTAATTCCATATAAATACAGATCTGCAGTTCATCTGGTTGATACTTATATTGAGACTTTAATTAACTTTGATTTTTACAATTTTCTTTACAAACTCAGTGTTATTAAGTTCTGGGACACAAGGCATCTTAAAGCTCCAGTTACTCATGCATGTCCTAATTCTGTATCATCAACCGAGGTCAGTCTTACTGTAATCTTACTCTACCTAATAGCGACATTAATGTTTGGTATTGTTTTGGAAAAGTGATTAAGGGATTGTTTTAGAGAAATATTTTAGAAAATGTGATAGATACTTGATTTTATTTTGAAGACCTTTTAGAGTGTAACAAGTAAGATATTTTGAAATACTTTGGGGAAGAAGAGATAAATTTTGCAAGAAAAATAATTTAAATATTTAATTTTATTTTAAAAGAATAAAAATATTTTTGAAAAACAAATCCAAACATAGCTTATTAAATGCACTAAAGCAACATAACTTACCAATGAATCACCATAAAATAGAAATGTGTCTGGATTTACGTTCCTTGAGCTACTAACATAGAGTTCTGATTTTGCAAATGTAAATTTATACGAGGAAAACAGG
Organism: Paulownia fortunei; assembly: GCA_019321725.1. Lineage (NCBI taxonomy): Eukaryota > Viridiplantae > Streptophyta > Magnoliopsida > Lamiales > Paulowniaceae > Paulownia > Paulownia fortunei. The sequence goes on along the minus strand of JAGSPU010001671.1, from coordinate 932,537 downwards.
TACTTTTTAGTTATGAATAGTAACAAAATATAGTTGAAATTAATAATTAATTTAAATAACATATTCCTGTAAAAAGTATACACTATATTTACGGTTCAAATTTTATTGATAATATTTTTATTTCCTTTCCTTTTCCCTTCTCTTCTTCCTCACCCGCTTTTCTTGGTCGTTTCTCAAGTGGCGCCGGCGAAGACGGCGCTCTCACCTCCTCTCCTTTATTTCTTTCTTTTCTCTTTCTTTTATCTTTTCTACCTCCCATTTCTTGTCTTTCTCGACTGTTGTCTTCTCCGCGCCGGCCGCCTTTCCTCTTTTTCTCTTTCCTTTCTGCCTTCCCCGATTTCCTCTTTCTCCATGCCGGGAAGGACGGTGGAGACCAATGCTTGGAACTGTCACTTGATGAAAAACGAGTCCTTGGGCGGCAATTGTAACAGCGGCAGCGGTGGTTGGGAGGGTAGGGAAGAAGGCCTAGGGTTTCATGTTTCTTGGTCCTATAACAAATTCAGTTATGTACATAAATTTAAAGCCGAACATCCATATATACAAATCAGAATTGAATATAAAAATGTCTTTGCATTTTAAAAAAAAATTAATCCTTTTTTTTTAAATAAATTGTTTAAATGAGGGTAAATAATTGTTTTGGCACGAGCGAAATTTTTGATAATTTTAAGAAGTATAGTATATCAGTAATTTAGTTATATTTCAGGGAGGTCGTTATAATTACCCTTATTTATAAATATTCTGAATTTTGTGGGAGTGAGGATCTTGGTGTGAAGTCGGTTATATATGTAATAAAATTCATTCATAACTTTTAAAAGATTGACTAGAACCAAATTGTTCTTTTGCAGGAAAAGCGATTACATGGCATATCTAGTTTGTCTCAAGATTTGAATGGAGTGTATATTACGGCCTCATGCATGGATCACAGGTGAAATTTTTACTCTTTTGAGTTTAATTTTCATTGTGGAATGTGCTTTATTTGTTAAAGCAAAAAGATCAATTTCATACAGTCAGGACGTCTGACATCCCCATGCAACTGAGTCTTGGGGTTTATGATTCGTTTATAATGTACTGGCACACATTCTGTTTAAAAGAAAATGTGATTGGTGATGACTAAAATGCAAAGCCTGGATTATGATATTTTTGTTCTTTCAGAATATACCTATATAATGTGCTTCAGCTTGAAAAGGGGCCGATAAAAACTTTTTCTGGAGGTCGAACTGAGTCATTTTTTGTGAAGGTATACAATTTTGTTAAATGTTCAGGTGCTTAACACTTGGTTGTAGTCAGCTTTGATTGCTCACAAATCTAATATTTGCTGTAATTACAGTCAGCAATCAGTCCTGATGCTGCTCACATACTCAGTGGTTCTAGTGATGGAAATGCATACATATGGCAGGTTTACTTCTTTCCCTATTCCCTTTTTTGTTTTTGGTTTTGATCACAGTAAATTTATGTCCGACCTTGTTAAAGCAGGTGAACAAACCTCAGCTGGATCCGATCACTTTGAAAAGTCATGATGGAGAAGTCACAGCAGTGGATTGGTAAGGCTTCCAAGAACATATTATTTTTGGAATCTTTGCTTGCCATTCTACAAATTTTAACCAAGTTCTTGGTAATTTATTACTCCAGGTGCCCATCAGAGATGGGGAAGGTGGCGACTTGCTCAGATGATTTCACAGTAAGCTTTATAGTTGGGATCGTCTGATGATATATAATAGATTCTGATGCTAGGAATTTTTACCTCTTTTCAACATCAGAGAACCACACTATCTCATTTCTTCTAATCTCTTATAGGTTCGCTTTTGGAACATCCAAAGCAGTTGTTATTCAAATACACGATCTCCATCATCAATGCGGAAGAGAGTCAGGGCACTTCCAAGAATAGAAAGGAGAAAATTGTTCGCGGATGAACCATCATGCACAAAAAGTGATGCAAGCAGCATGCATTGTAATGTAGTGTGCAATGTTAACTCGCCCCTCCCATCAGAATGCTGGAAGTCAGTACCCCAGAATCTCAGAAGAAAAAGTTTTCCTTAAGTTTTGAAGTAGAAGAAAATTTAGAGAGAACTCCAGAAGGTGAAATGAAAAGCCCTTCTTCTGTTCTAAACCCTCCATCCTCATTGAGGAGAAAGACAATCCGAGACTACTTTCCAGTTTCCTGATTAAAATTCCTATGCGCCTAGTAAATTATACCTGCTGTATAGTTGATGAATTTATCTTTATGTATATGTCGGCATAAAATTTTTGATGCAGGGATGAGAGCAAAACTTGTACTATTAGAGAGGGTAAGAGCTGTATAAGTCTTTCAAGTTCTGTAACCAAAGCAATTGAACCGATCATTGTATTTTTAAATGAGCTGCTTGATTTATACTTTTGCAGGGTGGAACTGTAAACAGGATATTAATGTTTTATGGTTTTATTGCATCTTATCTTCAAGTCCATTGAGATTTGAATTTATCAATACTTTTAATACAGCAAGTACATGTGTAACTTATGAATTTTGACTGCAAGAGAACTCGGGTAGTCTGTTTTGTGCTACTTTCCACACTTCACGTAACCCCTTTATTTTCTCAGTTGTTACATGAAGTACTTTGTACATTCCCATACTTCTGGAGCCAAATGGCAAACTACAAACTTAACGTAGGCATGGTAAATGATTATTTGATCCTTTGTTCTCTGGTTAAGGGCTTTAAGGTTTCCCAAGAAAACAGAAAGATAAAAGAATTAAAAGTATGAACAGATCAATCCTCTCCATTTATCAATTCATCAGTGGTTCTCTACATGCTGAAGAAATGTTGAGCAAAAGTCATGGGTACTTTAAAAATCTTAATTCCATTTGTGCTGAAATGAGTAAAGCCTACTTGACTAGGTTTTGGGCCTGAGGTGTTATTGAATGTTTTAACACAGTAAATTCCAAGGTTTAAAAGCATCTTCATTTGACAGAACACTATTCCTAGTATAAAGTTTATGATTGAATTTGAATACATATAATCAAAATTCCTCCAAAACATTTCTTTCTTGAATCAGTAAGAAAACTCTGCTTTTCAAAAGTAAGCCTTTATACACCCACTCTAGCCTTTTGGAGGGAACAATTGGTGTTTCAAATCCTTTCCTTTTTCTTTTTCATGCCTTTATTATTTCACCTAAAACTAATGCTCAATGGTTGCTTGTGTCAGCATTTATCTGTTCTTTCATTCCAAGTAAAGCGAATGCAATAAGTTTGGGCGAGGCTTCATTTGTGGCCTTCATCATTATGCAATGATGCCCCTGCAATTTTTATTTTCTTGGCATAAGTTGGACATGCCCGGAGAGAACGAATATAAAACCCAAAACTTCTTGCGCCTATGAAAATGTAGCAGCTATGACGCTTGATTAATGATTATTGATTAAATCTGTCACATTCAAACCCCCTGAAAAAGTCAGCAATTAGAGATGGGACACAACTCAAATGACAAAAGTTGAAAATTTAAATTTAAATTCTCATCAAAAGTTTGTGTATTCATATATTTTAATGTTTATTTCTTTCAAGTTACATGTCCTACATAATTGATTGATTTAATTAAAATTAGATTCGCATATATTCTAAATTAGTCTAATATCTTGGCACTCCCGTGTCCAATAATGAACACAGGAGAATAAACAATTTGCATTTCTCATTGGATGTGAACAAAATACGGCCGGTGGGAGCGAGAAGTTTAGAACGAATAATCGGCTTCCTAATCATTAGCAAAACACTTGGTTGGATTGCATTATTCCTCCATATTCCCAATCTTTTTGATTGCAATCTAGCTCCTACCTAGCCGATAAAGTTAAGTATGCTAACAATAGATTCTTGGCACTAGCCACGAAACTTAAATTTTATTTTTGAGGGGCAAGGAACGCTTTGTGTAGAATTTAATACTTAATATTTTAGTAAAATTAAAAATATTTAGGGGATAATATTTTCAAATAAATTGTATATGAAAATGACGCTAATTATAAGTTAGGAATGGATTGCCCGTGCCTGCCCGGTTCCATCCTAGCTACTTCCATCCCATTGGACATGGATTTTGGACCCAATTATGGAACTGAGTTTGTTTATCACTTAATCATTTATAGGGGTAGGAATCAAATATTTAGGGCTAACTATAGGCCGGTCACTAATTTTTCGTTTTTTTTTCCTTCTAATCTCATAATATATTCATAAAAATCTCTAGCATGGAACATAATATAATTAAAGATATCAGTTGGTCTAATAAAAAAGAGGGCTCATGATTAATGATTGAATTATGTCCCATTTTTATACATGCACGCAGGATTGTATACCTGTGATAAGATTTAAAAAAGTAGGTACATGAATCCTCTATCATGAGGGGCTGATTATTGAATATTGATTTCCATATTCATGTCTACCCACTTCTCCATTTGTATAAAATAAATGCTTCATATAGTCCAGAAATGTGGCGGATCACTATTCTATATGTAAGCAAGTGATCATATGTTGGCCTAAAGCAAAAGCTTCTTGTAAGTAAACAACAATTGTCAATTAACTGAAATGTAAGAAGGGTACAAACTGTAACAATGGCAGATAATCCAAAGGGAAAACGTAGTTGTACTAAAATTTTATGTCTGTTAAAGGTGTAGAAGAACATAAAAAAGCCACAAAATTTCATATTTTTCTTTATCTCCTTCCAAACAATTGAGTTATATTCCAAGTTCTAATATCACAATCAAAAATTCATTCATTTAATGACTGAAAATTTAAAAAAATTCACAGCACAAAAATATTCATATAATGATATGAATTTTTTAAGAGCACATTAGGATATATGATACAAGTACTTCCAAACAATTGGATCATGTGAGTTTAGTATGAAAGTCACATAATAAATTAACTTTTTGAATCAAAATTTTATATCCTTAAAAATTTACACATTTTTTAATACACTAAAAACATGCTTAAATTGTCAGAATAGGATGGAATTCTGCAAAAATGTTGCTATCGCCACAAATTCAACTCTGGAAGTAAGCTCCTTTGTTTGTGTCTGACCCAAATATCAGCTATCCTTGCTCTCTTTCGCCCTCCAAAGTACCAACACTGTTTACGTACAGCTTTACTTAAATTGTCTGAAAATACATTCTTTTTTTTTCTGACAAATACTCATTACTTGCAACTTGTCCATGTCGGCGATGAACAAGAGGAAAAATAATAATAATAACAATAATAATAAAAATAAATGAATAAAGAGCAGTAAAGTGAAAAGGATAGATACTTCAACTATGTTTTCTCATTATTTCGTCCATTGATGAAAACCTTTTGAATCCATATAGCGTCATTGATTTATATGCGTGGAAATCTTGTGTTGACAGGAAGGGGATTCATTAATAGAACTGATAAACAGTAAAAGGCTTCAGGGATATCTTCAGTTGTATATAGTTGAATGCAATAATGAAGGCTGACATGTTGAGGCTTCAAAGGACCCATGATTTTTAGTATGTCTTGAGGTGTTGCATTGGGAACAATAAATGCTCCAACCCACATAATTTTAAGCACAATTAAAATAGTAAAGTAGGTTTTAGCTTGCAAAACAAATGTTTTGGGCATTGTTTTATCTTGGTTTGGACTATAATTCATGTGTCAAAAATTAGGAAATTAAATCATTTTAGAGTTTGATTATGAGCAAGTTCTGGTAGAATTCTTAAAGAAATTTTGCGTGCTAGTTTGATTTTTTTTTTTCAAGAAAGTGTATGTAATTATATATCATGATATGTACGTTGTTATGACCTTAAACATTTTCTATCATGTACTTTTTGCTAGATGGAATTTGGCTTAAAGACTCCGAATTTCACACAAATTAACTGTATTTGGAAATCACAATTGTCTGAAGCATATAGAATCAAGAAGATTTTTCTCTTAATTACCTTATAGGTAAAGGGTTATATGGTGCCAAAGGTTAGCTAGGCAGTAGGCTAGTTCTCCACTAGTCCAACTTTTTCGCAGCGAAAACTTGTTGATTCAATCAGACACGAAAAGCAACTTTCAAATTGCTTTGCCATGAATTCAACAGACCGATCGAGGAAAAAAGGAAGGAAATAACAGAAATAAAAGAAGAAAGAATAGATTGGAAAATGGTCCGTTTATACCAATAAATTAAGTAGTAATTAATTCAAATCCTATGCTAAATTAAATCATCAAGCAACAAGAAATATCAATTCTCTCCAATCTCCACAAATTAATAAAAGTAAAATCATATAAGAATACTTGAAAACTAGTTTAGATGTATATATACCATTGATTCATTTTGTAGTTGACGGAAAAGCGTGGAAAGAAAATTGTCTGAAACATAATCATGGATGAGATTAAAATTTTCGGTAATTAAGTAGAGAAAATCAAGATATTAAGACCTGGAGACAGTATTGTAGAAGAAGATTTTACAGTTTATTTTGTACATTTAGTTTGGGTATAAATTTTCATTAGTTTGAAAGAGGAGGTCACACTCAGCATTGTTTAACTACTGTGTAGCTCTATTAATTATGCCCGAGGCTTTTGCTTTACATTCCTTTCACAATTCACTCAATTCTCTTTGTCATCTCTCTCTCTCCCCCCCCTCTCCTCCCCCCCCCCCCTCTCTCATATTCTTCACCTTTACATTAATGTACATATATATTCCAGGTTACTATCTGTCTCCTGTCTCTTGCTTCTAGGGTTTTCTTTTTTCAACTCTTTTAGCATTTAGCAACAAAAGCCAGAAAAACTCATACATATTTCCATGGCGATGAAGAATGATGGGGCAAGGCTTGAAACAGCTTAGAGAGGAAGAAAGAAGAGGATCCAGATAAACTATCTGTCTTTTCTTCCGAAAAAAGAAACCCTTTTTTCTTTCAGAATTTTAGACACTCAATTTCCAGAATAGGGAAGGTGCTTGAACTGGCTGAGATTTGCAAAATTAAGATAGATCCCCTTAAGGAGGTATGCAGCCAGGTTCCATATAGAACTGTCAGTGTAGATCCATTATGTTTCTTATTTTGACTTTTATCTATTTTGCAGGACAAGTCAGATGAAGTAGATTAAGCAGGACTAATTAGGTTGCTGCATGATCCTGACTTTTCTTTGGAATGTAAGATAAAAAGTTGGATATCAACTTCAATATATATACCAAGTTCTGTTCACTGCACATCAAAAAAACAAAGAATAGAAGAAATTCTAGTGAATTTCCTAAAGATATATACAACTATATATTGCTCAACTTTTGTTTTCCACTTGTCTTGCTCTTGTTTCCTTGTGGCTTACTTCTGCAATTTTCGGAAGGGTAAATCATGATTTTGCCTAAATGGGAGAAGAAGAAGGTTGCATAACCGAAAAATGTTTTTTAAGCAGTTCTTTTATTGTTTTATTAGTTTTTTAGTTGTCTTCTTGGTGCAATATCAATCCTTAATCCATGTTGATCATGAGCCGAGGTGATTTTTTGCTGTTACTTTAATTTCCATTTGCTGAGCAGACTCTTAATCGTATATGCTCATCTAGAGTACCACCACGATCATATTCATTTCTTTTCTGAATTTCAGTCTGAAATCTATCTGAGAGCAATAGATATGTAATTTCAAGATCATAGTGTGAGTTGTTGGCTTTTGCATAATTAATGAATATTTATATGCAAATTCTGTTTCCCATGCTTCACTTCTATTGTCATATGTAATTAATCAACACAAAAAAGAGATATATTTGAAATAAAAAATTTCCACCCTTTTGCATTAGTGAAACTACTCTTAGTAAGCTGATGAAGCCTTGTCATAAGGGTCAAAATTGAGGTTCCAAACATGAAGTCTCTTCAGATATTAATGTGATTATGTAATAATCACTTTCTCTAAAAGAAAAATAAAATGAACTACTCTTACATACTCCATTTGTTATTAAAGGATTTTTATCAGTTTTACCTAATTCATTGTTTCTGCAAATGATACATTTATTATAAAAAATCTAATTATGGATCCATCTTCTTGCATTTCATTAATTTACCGCAGAATGGCTTCTTCCAGCAGCTATTCAAACCCTCCCTGTGCTGCCTGCAAGTTCCTGAGGAGAAAATGTCTGCCGGGCTGCATATTTGCCCCCTATTTTCCTCCAGAGGAGCCCACAAAATTTGTCAATGTACACAAAATCTTCGGCGCCAGCAATGTTAGCAAGCTGCTAAATGAGATCCCCTCTCATCAAAGAGAAGATGCCGTGAATTCTCTGGCATACGAAGCTGAGGCCCGACTGAAAGATCCAGTTTACGGCTGTGTTGGAGCAATTTCTGTGCTTCAAAGACAAGTCCTTAGCCTTCAGAAAGAGCTTGATGCCACAAATGCTGATATAATGCGCTACGCGAGCCATGAAATCCCATATCCTGACATGAACCTCATGTTGCATGATCAGCAGAGGAATAATGAACATAGGTTTGGGAGGAGACTGGATTATGGAGCTGGTTCTTTCGACCCGAATTCGGGGTTTTCTCAACCATATTCTTGCCCGTGGAATACTGGTCTATCAGGAGAAAGGCCTGAGACAGGTGGAGATGGCAGCAGATAAGTATCAAGGTCATGTGTATATATTTAGGAATGGTGTGGAAGCAAATTAATGAAGGATTTCATTGAAGAATAATTATTGTGGGGGAGGACCAATTTCATTCAAATGCTAAGCCATGATTTACTTGTGAGTCTTGTATGTGGATCACTATAGATTATGCTACATTATAGAATAACTTGGTACTAATAAGTATTGGGTTTTCGGGCTAATGATGTTGCAGACGAATATAGAGAGAAACGAGATATATCTTTGTGGTGATATGTATTACTAGATAACGAATTATATGAATGATATATCTCATGATAAAAGGATGATGATGAATTATTGACTTATATTAAATTAACTATGCCTTGTGTGATCAGTTTTGGCTTTTGGATATGCTTCAAACAAAATTGCTTTGTTTGAGAGTACAAAGTTCATTTATTGGATGAATTTTTTAATATATTATTTTAAAAAAATATTTATAAATATTGTCATATAAATGAACTTTAATGTCCATCCAATAAAAGTGAAAGATTTTTTTTAAACTCATAAATTTGTACTTGTTTTTTAAAAAAGTCACTTATTCTGAAAATTTATTAAAAAATAATTATCAAATACATAATATTTTACAAATGAATTTTCATATTTATAAGATCATTTTGAATGAATTTTCAAACACCTATATGCTCAAAGATGAAGGAATTTTATTAGGTTTCATACTTCCTTTAAACTTGCTATTTGTTTAAATTAAATAATTTAAATATTAACTTGATTAGAAATGTGAGTACCCGACAGAGAAAATAAACATAAATTAATGGAAAAGTGTATAATTTTATGTCTAATCAACGCAAAGAAAGATTGTGGAATGATTCAAAGAATCAGTATCCAAAACTTCCTTATCTTATCCATATAATCCCATACAAAATAAAATAAAATTGAGAAACTGCAGAAAGAACCCTTCAGTGTTGGGATTCCTGTGAGATTACCTTAACAAGGAGTGGGACTCACTAAAATCAAATTTCATGGCGTTTTTTTTTCGTTTAAAATAAATATCAATCTTATAAACTCAACGAATTAATACTGTTGTATTATGAAAAAGAAGGATATTAGATTTAGAAATTAATATGTTTCTTTTATAGTTATGATCAAGTTCTACGCACATGATATGATCAAAGGATTATATATATAAAGGTTATTTAATTCCAGCAACTAGATATGTATCAAAATTAGCTAATTACACTAATACGAAATTATACTCATATATCGCAAGAATAAACCCACAAGCTCGAATTCTGGACCTTAATTTTTACTATATTAGAACTAAAACTTATTATTGACTAATCAAATAAATTAAAATTATGAGAGCAATATTATTGATGTAGGTAGGCTATAGAATCCACCTATGAATAAATTAAAATGTACCAAAAATTATGGTCGCAGATTAGGGGATCAGAATTTCAAACATGTTCAGCTTTTGTTCTTAGTTTTCTACTTTCTAGTCAAGAAGGAAGAAAACTAACACTGGAATAAAATTGACTTTTTAAGTTTCAGTTTTTTCACACAATTAAATAACTGATCTCTTGTGCTTGAGTTCTGAGCATCGATCTCCCTTATATGATTGTCATTGTCTACAACAGTAAAAAAATCCAAAGAAGATTTTTCTCCCATGTGAACCTACAGAACTTGGCATCCAGGAAATTTTAATTAAATAAATATTAATGCTGCTTCTTCTAAGTTTTAATTACATCATTGTGGGCAAGAAAAGAAATTTTGTATTCGTTAGAAACTCAGAATCCACATATTTTTAGCTCATTTGTAAAAATAATTTTCACAATCAGATATTTCATTTGAATCTGCATATTTTGATGGCTACAAATTTGCACCTTATGCTGATGGTTACAAGATCCAATGATTTTTATTTTTAATCAATTTATTGAATTAAAATTCTATTTGAAGTTACAAAATTTTCAAATGATTGTACTCATTATGTTGTTAATGAGAATATTTTTTTTGAATATAACTAAATTATTCGATATTGCACTTTGAAAGATAATTGTTAATTGGTCAGTAGAATAGTACTGATTTTGCATTCAATTCTATATGTAGAAACTACGAATTCTTTGTTCAAAGTGAGTGTCTGATATTATAACTTTATAACTATAAAATCGATAATGAAGAAAATAGAGAAATCCAATAGATAATTTTACTGCATATAATTATGAAGTAAAACAAAACAACATTGTATCAACTTTTTACACTTTTAAAATTATTGCATTTTATAAAAAAATCTCTAAATATTGTGAAAAGTGAAGGTAGAGAATAGTTCGCCTAAACAACAATTGATTAACATTAAAAAGTGCAATAAAAATGACAGTTTTTAGAAAGATATTCGTATTGAAAAATATTTGGATGTCAACTAAAACCCCGCCGCCCACCCCCCACCAAAACAAAATAAAAGTGGTAGGCTAGTGGAGGGGGATGGGGGGTACTAAATTTGATGTGAGGCTAGTGAAGATGATTAAAGAGTGATGCTCCAAGAGCAACAAAATTATAACAAGTACTTTCAACATCAAATATCTTGTGTATCTCTCTTTCTTATTTTTTTGGTGTAAAGTAATTCACGCGTGCTACAAATAAAAGTAAAAGTTCAATAAATTTTTTATTTGTGATTTTGATTCATTTGAAAGAAACATTTGAAGAGATGGAAAGGAAAAGTTTAAGAAAAAAATTAAATGTTTATTATTTACCGAACATAGACTAAAAGTTGCAAATTATCCTAAATTTAAGGGCACTAAGCTAGTGTAGATGTTGAGCCATAATGAAACGTGTAAGGGGCTGTTTGTTTACATTTTTAGAGATATTTTTTTATTATTTAAAATTTAAAAAATATTTTTATTTTACTCATTTCATGATAAATACAATTTGTTTTTACTTTTAAAATTCATTTTAAGATCTATTCATATTTTATATCTTTTTAATGTATCTATCAAATTTATTTTCAAACATACTAATATTTTACGTATTTTTATATAAAAATATATTATAAAATAAATATTTTTTAATTTTTAAGTATTTATAGTCAACATAAAAACATAACTCAAATATATATTATTTTTACACAAAAAATTAATGAGAATATTTTCAACTCTAAAAATGAGATTGAAAATGAATAGCATGTAATGCCTCACTCCATGATCATTTAAAACTCTATAAGAGAAACATACTTAAATCTTACAAACACAAACTAGCATCGGCAATACTGTAAAAGAGCAAAGCCAACAATAGAAATATCATTAAGCATCTATTTGGAAATGTGATTTAACGATTGAATTGCATGAAATTTATAGTAAAGCTCATTGTTTGTTATAAATAAGAAACAAATGCTAGAATAACTTGTATTAACAATAATATTTTTTTGGTTTTTACTCCGAATATATCACATGTGAATGAGGGGCCAAAAAAACAAGAAACAGAACTGATAAATGTTCCAAATCAACAAAAATATATACAGAAAACCTTTAAACAATTCAAGAAAGTCGAGTGGAAAAGTCAAGTGAGACAGTCGCATTTCAAATAATCAGTCTCATTTCAAATAATCAGTCCCATCAGTCATTCTCAAGGATTGGGCCCTCACAACCGCCCAGAATCCCCCAGCCAGTCTATCAAGTGATCCAATCTAAGGCCCCCCTTCCAGCCCAAGTCCAATATTTAGCAATCTCAGTTCGGTGTGATTGATTGATCTGATGGGCTAAAAGCCTGACAAGAACCTAACTTTTTGAACTGCCTATTTAATATTAATTCTACCTCTATATTATTCAATAATTATCATTTGATTGAAATTTATATGCTCTCACATGCCTAATCCCCTATAGAAAAGTGTGGGTTACTGAAATTTGTACAGTGAATTGTCTGGTAGTTTTCTTTTTTCTATTTTCTTTTTACTTTCAGTAATAGATGGTAAATTTTTCTCTTCTACAATCTTCATATTTGACCTAAAAATGTCCATTTATAAATTATATTGAGTAATATTTTTTTTATTGAGAAAATTAAGAAATTAAATGAAAGTAAAAGGTATCACAAAATGGCATGACATCATGACGTCAAAATGCCATTTCTACTAATCTTGGTTGTTCGATAATTAAAAATGGTACATTCATGCTCCACTTGGTTATTTCAATGGTAGAGACGGCAATGTTTCAACGCTCAAAAGTTGAAATATAGCAAGTTTCATCCAATAAAAATAGAATTTATTGCTTTATTTTGTGGGAGACTCAAACTTCAAATCAATAAAGAGAAAAGTTTGAGTTCTTTAAACCAAAGCAAACGAGACCTGAAAGCGCCATCGTTTCAACTTCAGCGGGCCAAAATTTTGACCAAATGAGCCTACCATGTATGGACTGATAGCACAATTGAAAATTGATGTGACCAATCCATCCCTATCTTACTAAAGAATTTCTTAACCTTTTCGTGTTTTCAATTTTGTTAAGTTGTGGGCAAAAGGGAGCACTAAGATTATTCAAACTCTAATGATAAATGGCTTTGCAAGTTTAATTTTATTAAATTTTTATGGTATTCGTTATTCATAGAATTCATGTGTTTCAAAAGAGTTTTTTTGTACTTACCACATATACTTAATATAGAAGGGCCATATTTCTGTAATAGTCAAAATTTAATTTGAAAATGGGCATAGAAAGGAGATTAATTGCATAGCATGGAACAACAAAATACAGAAAAATGAAGTAATTGTAAGGCCTAAATCCACCATGATGGTTCTTGTTGATAGCTAGTCCAATTTTGGAAATATAAAGTGACTACTATATTCCCATCTATACATACACATATACACATACATATAGGTGATGAGAAAATAATTGAAATACACCAAATAATCCAATACAAATATCTGATGAATTGAAACTTATAGTCTAATGATTCATAACTTAACATGTTCCTCAAGAAGATACCACCAATTCATGGGTATTTATTTAAATCAATTTTTGGAACATTGAATGAGATTGAGCCCAAAAGCTCGCATATTAGATTATCGTTAAAATTGGCCCAAAACCACACATATAACAGCCCATCACGTTGTGTCACTAGTGCCTGCCCACAGAAGGAAGAGCCGAACAAAAAATGTGGCAGAAGGGAAGTGAAACTTGTATCTCATGCAATACCTCGAACATGCACTCCAACACGTTGCACTTCTCTCCTCTTTTTATACCTCCACCTCAACCCCATCATCATCCTCATCAATTCCACTATCCCCACCACACTCCCTCTTTATCACATTCTCACGCGCCACCGTTCCCATGGCGGACCGCGACCGTCCACAACCGCAGCAAATCCAAGTCCACACCCAACAGCAACCCCGCTACGAAGGCGGCGTCAAATCTCTCCTCCCGCAAAAAGGCCCCTCCACCGGCCAAATTCTTGCCATTATCACTCTCCTCCCTGTCAGCGGAACGCTCCTCGGACTAGCTGGGATCACACTCGTAGGAAGCCTCATTGGACTTGCAGTCGCCACCCCGCTTTTTGTGATTTTTAGCCCTGTTTTGGTCCCCGCCGCCATCGTACTAGGTGGCGCAGTCACTGCGTTCTTAACGTCCGGGGCTTTTGGGCTCACGGGTCTTTCGTCTCTTTCTTGGGTTTTTAATTCATTCAGACAGGCAACAGGGCAAGAACCGTTGGACTACGCGAAGCGACGCGTGCAGGAGGGGACTATGTATGTGGGCGAGAAGACGAAACAAATGGGCGAAACGATGAAGAGTAAAGCGCAGGAAGGAGGGCGAGAAGGAGCTGGCCGGACTTGAAGATGAAGCTCCACGCATCTATCCATCGCTGGAAAATTAATAATAATGCAGAACTGTATTTTATTTTCTACTTTTGTATGTGTCTCTGAGTGTATGCGTGCGTGTGTGAGAGTCTTTAATTAATTTGTTGCTTGCTGTAGAATGTGATGGTCCATCAGAGAACATTTGTAAAACACTTGGAAATTACTGCAAATTGATTGGTGTTCTTTTTCGGCTAATCTTCTTGTTCAGCTTCTTCCTATACTTTAGTTATTTTAGTGCCGGCCGGACTGGATCATTTCACTGACTTTGTATTAAAACATGGTTTTACAAGCTTCAAATGTGCAGCTTATGAAGATGTATTCAGAAAAAAACTTGCAGAATGAAAAAGGGTTTTTAACAGTGCAGCTTCTGTCACCAGAGGACAGAGACTTTGAATGATGGAAAAAAGGCTTGAAAACGAGGAAGCTAGGTTTCTGGAGTTGCCCATTTTCTGTAGATTTTTCCATAGGAATAAATGCTCATCTTCCCTGTCAAGTGAAAGCATAATGGTTTATATAGACATGACAAAATTTCATAAGTTACACACACGGGACAGGGATATTATAATTGGGGATCTACCTAAATGGAGGAGGTGTGGAATTATTTTGATTTTTTTGTTTTAATTTGTATTTACATGTACTTCATGATACACGATCACATTAAGCGTTTATTTAGAAATATTTAATATAATTAATATATTTAAAAAATATTTAATATACTTAATATTTATTTATGATGTGAAATATTGTAATAGAAAATTTGAACTGACAATTCAAAATCTTTTCTATTTGCAAATCGTTACTTGATATTTTATTTTCTTATTTTACGTCCATTGAGTGGGAACCGACCACAATGAGTCTCTCGAACCATCTGCTGCCCCTTCTACACCACTGCATTCCACACCTTCTCCAATTAGGTCAGATCCTCAACTCTATATCCATATCATTGTCTTCCACTGAAAATAGGTGTGAATTAAAAGAAAAAAATACAAATTTATAATAGATGATTCAAAATGCTATTCATAGATAAAGATGAACTGGCCCAAATGGAAAATTGGAAATATTCCTAGACTACGCAATAGAGCAGTCCATTACCAGGAAAAAGGGCCCGTTTTAAATGTTTGGAATGGGCTCATAACAGAAGGATGCCCTGTCTCTAGATATATATAATATGACAAGTACCCAATAAAGAAAAAAGAAAAAAGAAAAAGAAACAAGTTTATACTTCATCCTTCCTTCCTACTCTTTTTTGTACTTAATTCTTTTTCTCTTTAATAAATTGAGTTCCATGATAAATCAGAAATCGATATTATTATTATTATTATTTTTTTTTTCCCCTTTTAGAACTCTGTGGTACAGTATTGGTTCTATGCTGTACCGTTCCTCCAATTACCCTTTATTTCACCAGACATCGCGTCGCAATTAAATTTTCTTAAAAACACCATGTATTAGGGCCTACATAAAGTATTTAATCCTGTTATCACGCACTTTGTCTCCCGTTGCTACTTTCCCTCTTACCAGAGAATGGATTCCTACACTCCACTCCTAGAGAAAACCCGAATACCCCAACCCTCACTCCAGAAACTAGCCGTGATCTCAATCTTCGAGAAGTTCCGCTCTGCGCCTCCGTCTGATGCCGGTCGAGATGCCGTCGGCCGCTGCCTCCGCTCCGCCTCCCCGTCCGTTGTCGATCAGTCAACCCGGGAACTCTGCCGCCTCGTCAAGGACGCGAAATTGGATATCTCCACTGGGTTATTGGAGCTGCAGTCCGCACTCGAGGAGTCCTCCAATCCGCAATTCACCAGTGTATTCGTCAAAGCCATTGGATTACTTACTAGACTTGGTTTCGAAGAAAAACCATCTTCGTTCCGGTTTTACTCGTCCGAAAATCATCCATTCGTCAAGGTAAGGCTACTGCTTGGACCTAGGAGTCGACTTGTTAAAGACATTATGGATGAAATTTCTGGATTTTCTGAAAAAAAGGTCCAAACATCTCCTCTTTTTTTTTTTTTTTTTTTTTTTTAATGTTGAAAAGTCTTTAAACTTGAGTATGGAATGCTAGAAAATCAAATTTTCATGGATTTCTCTTTTACTTTTTCCCTTTCCTTTATGAATTTCTGGTTCCGAGTGGAGTGTGTAGATGGAAAAAAAAGTGTTTATCTTAACATAAAGATAAGTTTATGTGATTTTGTATTATAGCCGTCAGCACTTTCGGTACTGTACTGCTTGCAGTCAAAGTCATCCCGTTTTATTTATCTGAAGCTAGGATCGGGTATTTATATGCAAAATCTCAAGAGGTAGAATAGTCTATCAGATAACTTGTTTTACTTTACTCGATAGTGTCATGCAAATGTGATGCATATGTATATTGGGATGGCAGATACTTCCTTGTGGGACTGAAGTACAAGGCGAGCTTGTGAAACAAGTAATTATATTTATGATGAAGTGTAAACATCTAGGAATGGAGGCAGTCTGTGAATTCTTGGGCCCTTTCTTGAATTATTCCATTATAAAAGTTCCTATTTCGGGTTCCAGTTCTGCATTTGTGAGGAACTTAGTGTCCACAATGGCGGCGTTCTGCTGCTCATTTCCCCAGGAGGCCATTCCCATAATTAAGCTGTTGACGGGGCGTCTCAAATATTTCCCATTTAACAACGCCGAAGTAAGTTTAAATGTTGCACAAAATAGTTCTACCTGTCTTCTCTAGATTTTCATTTGGAATGTGCAACATGGCACTGAAAACATCTCTTAGGAACTAGATTAGATTATCCTTAAAGTGTGAAGTTTTTCCTTGCTGCTATATCCCTTTTTTACAGGAGGTTACAAATGTTTCTTATATCTTTGAAAGCCTGGTGGATGCATATCAGGTGGTTTTGAGGCAGTTGGTTGGAATGGGATTGGTATGTTAGTCATCACAAATTTCACATTTCTTTTGACAGCAATTCTCGAGCTTTCCTATATTTGGTTTTTGAACTAATTATGCTCCCTTTTTACTCATTAGATTTTGGTGCAGAACTTACAACATTTTTATTGCTTTCTCAATATTATCAGCTTGTTCATGAAGCTCAGTTATGTGGCTTGGCACTGCTGGAGGCAATTTTATCACAACATAGGGATTTTCGCAAGTGCTCGGGTGGGGTTGAGAAAATTTTAGATGCTGCAAGGCACTTATTGGCTGTCCAGAAAGAACTTGGCCTTAATTATTGCACTGACCTTTCATCAGTGATGTTATCCTTGTTCCCAATTCTCACTAAGTCGGAGCTTGAACACGAACAATATTCTATACTTAAACTGGTTTTGTTTCTCTTAAGATGGAAAGATGAAAATGGTACAGTTATCTTCGGCCATTACATTCTGTGGTCACTTTTGCATTCAATGGTTGTGATGTGAAAAAAACACACTTAAAAATGGAAACCCCACAAGATGAAGGCACTGGTCATTTGACAATTGCAGGTCTACATGCACCAAATTTCCAGTCCTTTGTAGTTCCATCTTATTGGGATGCTACAATTTCTACCATAACTTGCATCCTTACCAATTACTGCTGCATCAGAATTTTATTTTCTTTGGTTCTTAGCCAATTATTCCCAGATAAATTACAATCTCATCGCAAGAGGTTGGATAGTCGTCCATCATCTGGAAAGAGTGTCGGTGTTCATAAGTGTTTTATATGGAATAATTTTCATACTCGCATGCTTCTGTGAATGATTGCCTTTGTACATTATGTTTTCTCAAATCATAAATTTGCCTGCTTTTGCAGAATACCGCATTGGTGCTTCTGCCAGTGAGTTGAGTGAAGAGCTGTTGTTCATTTTTCCTGTGCTTGCACTTGTTTCCTCTCCATCCAGATCTATTAAACAAACTGCCACTGATTTACTTTCTGTTTTGGGAAAGATTGCTACTAATTTACTAATTGCACCAAAGGAAAAACAAGTGGTAGAAGGGAAGCACCTGCCAATCACTACTCCTGGACAAGTTGTTTTTAGGTTTTTAAGGAATATGTGGTTTGAGGTATAGCTCAATTATCTTCCATGCAAAAGATAGTGCTTTGTTGTGCTTTCCATTTGGCTAACAGACCACTCACCTTGCCACCTTGCCATTAGTTGAGCCAGTAACCCAATATATAGTTCATTTTTAGATTTCTTTGACTTCTAAAAAAATTGGATTATTATATATATTAAACATGGTATCCATATGGTGAATGTCTTCATTAACTTGATCATGTAGCAAGTTTCGATTTTCATCTGAGAAGAATATGTTGATGTATTAATATGTCTAAAATAAGAGTTTAGCACTGGATTTATTTCTCTGATCAGTATTTTGACAAAGTTAATCGAAAGAATTCTTTTCTTATCTTATGTTTTTTATTTTCCCCTTGGCTTAAACTAAAGGCCATTGGCATATATGCTGTTGCTGTGGAATATTTGCAATGTCCAAAACAAAACTTTAATACTATTGTTTATATAATCTGCACAATTTCTACGATCTGGGAGATTAAATTAAAATAATTCTTTCTTTGCAGCATCTCATTCAGGCTTTAAAATAATCCTAATTTTTTTGCCGTGGATAACTCTCTTTTGCAGGATCAATTGTCATTGCATGGTTCGTTTTATGTCAATCGTTTTTCTGATGGTGAAATCCATGACAATGAAGAGCATTGTGAACTAAAAACTTGGACTTCCTCTGTAAGGGAGTATTGCTTGGGAATTGTTGGAAAGCAGAAATCCACTTCAACCATCTCTCAGTCTGAAGAAATTTTTCTAACAGGTAAATGCCTCCTATGCTTAATTACAGTTACCTCCCTTGTGAAATAGCTAAATTACCAGCTCCTCCCTTGCCTCTGTCAAAATTACAAAAGCCCTTTCTCTAAATTTGCTTCGCTAAAAAACTCAGATTGGAAGTCATGAATTGACCATTTTGCCCTCAATTTAAAAATTAAAAAAAATGGTCTAATTATCAGCTTAATAAAAGAACTTTCAGCTAAAACAATAAAAATATCTTAAATGAAAATGTCATTTTTCCCCTAATTATAAGAAGTGTTTGGATATTTGAATTGAGCTCTTAGAATAGACTAAATCCTAAATTTGTTATTTTGACTCAATTTAAAGAGATACAACCTATGAAACCCTAAATCGACTATCCCTCTCATTTGTTCCCCACCCTTCACCACCATCATTGCCTTTCCCTCCATTCTTCTTTCTCCAACACCGTTCTATCTTCTTCGCTGTCCCTTTCTTTTTCTATCACCGCCTTCCTCTCTCTTCTTCCTATCCCATCACCCTCCCTTCTTCGCCACCTCTCGTCCCATTCCCTCCCCTTTACTGCATCTCTCTTCTCTCTTCTCCCTTTTCCTTTCTTCCCCTCTATTGCCCAACGTTTCCTCCCGCCTTTCCTCCCCTTCCTCTCTCTCACTCACTGTCGCTTTCCGCTGCTCTCTCATCCCAGCTACCCATCTCATCCTGACTTTCTCCCTACTTGCCATCCCCTCCATCTCTCATCTTCTCTATTTCTATCCTCAAGAAAAAAATAAAAATCATGACCGAGAAAAGAAAAAAAGGAATTAAGAGAAAGAAAATATATATAAAAAAGAAAAATGAGAGGAAAAGAAAAAAAAGTGAGAATTTTTTTAATTATTTAAATATGTGAAATTAAGTCTAATTATTTTTGGAAGGCACCTCTCTTTTTAATATTTCAATCTAAGTACATGAACAATTCATTTTTCTTTGACAAATTCAAGAAGAATTGTTAGTCTACCATATATTTGGGAGGGCCAAAAAATAATCACCTACTATTTTTATTTTTTTTTTGTTTTGCCTCAAACAACAATTTTTTTTCTATGCCACACTTATACTTTTGGAGCAGTGTATTATTACATTTTCTCCATTTTATGTATCTAATTATTATATTTACACCCTTTATAAGTTCCAAATCTTCCCAAGAGTATTTTGGTAAGCAAAATATAGGGACAATTGGGTCAGAGGCAAAATAGGAAGTTCATTATGTTATTATACTGACGTCATCATTTTCTGTCCAAAAACCCTAAAGGCTGGGTAAATTTGGTAAAATGTGGTAAATTTAGAGAGGTGGCTTCTTGAAAGGATGAGAGGAGTTGGTAATTTAGCTATTTTAGAGGGTATAAAGTGTAATAAACCCTATATTTTGAGATGCATTAGTGTATTTTGACGGTTAAAGACCATTTTGAATGAAGTCATTCCTGTCATTTACCCTTTATTCTTTTTGTCCTTGTAGAAATGCCTCTGATACTTTGTGCAGTTGCCAGTGTCTTCCTCTTGCACCAAACAAGGAACTTTGCCATCAATCTGTTGGCTATTTGCAGTAATATTGAACCTAAGCTTGGTTTTCCTTTGTTGCTAATAATTCTATTCTACAATCATATATGCTCAAGTGCAGAAAACTATAACGACTTTCATGATATGCTGGTGAGTGTTAGATATTGCAGTGGACCTGAAGTTCATGAACCATGCACTCTCTCTTTGGGTCGTGTGCTCGTGTGTTTTTATGTGAACAAAGTTATGATACTCCATGCATATCATGAGAAGATTTGCTATACTTTTCCTTAATGCAGCTTAAACTCTTGGGTTTGCTTCCGTCAGTTGCCTCACATCCTGCAATGATACCATTGGTGCTTCAGATTCTTCTGCCAATGCTTCAGAAGGATGTAAATCCGTATGTCATCTGCAATTGTTCATTTATCTGTGTCATTGTATTTCACTGTATACAGTTACTTCATGGCACATGATATTCGGTGTGAGCGTCTGGGTGACAGTACACAGTGACTCTTTAACCTTCAAAATCTCAGTTTTTCCTTGGTAGGCTTACTGCATGTGTTAAATTTTGTGCCTGTTTCCACATTAGTCCAAATGTTTTTCATGTTTTAGGTTGAAACATAATTCAAAGTTCCATCCCAAGGAGGCCTATAAAAAGAAAGAGAGAGATGTGCATGAATTTATTCAATTTTAGAGGGGAACCCAATAAGGAATTATTTGGTTGTTACAATAACTTGACTGGTGTTGGAGTGATAAAGCTTAAGGTAGAATAGGCTGAGAATGACCAAAATTGGGTTATTTGTGAGTGCCCGAACATACTTGATGAAAGAAGAAGAGAGGTGATTCATATCCACACAAACACAATATGAAGTTTCAATATTCAATCCTTTGGTCATTTGGAAGCAGTATAATGCTTTATGTAATCTTCAAGGACCCGAAACTTAGTAGGATGCCAAATTCTAACAAGTACCTGCTAAGTTACTTAGAACGTAGAAGGGCATGACTTTACCTCTAACAAAGAAACCATCTCCTAAAATTTTTAGATTATGGTTTTCCGAAGTTACAAATACCAGGGCCAAAATTCATTTTTTTTCAAACATTTTCTTGGAGCATTAAGATTCTCTTTTTCTTATTTGTTGATCATAGAGTTGGAAATAAAAATACACAAACACGTGTTTTTTTATAATATAGTAGTTCTGATGCTTTTTTCATAAATGATAACCTGCTTTGATTTTATTTGTTAATTCCTCAGTGTCATAAAAGCTACTGCCATACGCTTGATTTGTAAGACCTGGGAGATCAATGACCGTGTCTTTGGAAGTTTGCAGGCAAGATTTTTGTTATGTTGTCTATTCATACTTGTATGAGGTACATGTATTGCTTGCTCACTAATCTAGAGTTGATATCTTGAAAACTGCAAGCGAAAAGTTAGCATAGAATTGTCAAACAGCCCTGCTGCTGTGTCATACACCCAAAAGGACTAAAGAGAAAAAGAAACCTAGTTGAGAGGCAGAAAAAATGTTTTTAATTTTGTTTATTTTTCCAATAACTAGCCTAATACTTTGCATTTTTTTCTTTCTTTCTTTCTTTCATTGTTAACATATGCATGTATGTACAGATTGTATGTATGTCACATTTGATTGTGTTGAGAATCTTGATCAAATTAGAGAAATCTGATCTGATCTGGTTGTTACTATTGAGAATCTCCATCAAATCAGAAAAATCTGATTTGATCTGATTACCTTTTTTAAATGTACAGCTGTAGATTTAGTTTGATTTGTTGTAACTTATTTCCTATTTTCTGCTGATTGTAATCTGTATATAAGAGGTAGAGTATTTCCCTTTCTCATTCAATCAATAAATGATTATTCTCTCACTTTTCAAGATGGTATCAGAGCCAACTTAATTGGTTATTCCCTTCAGTCTTTTTTCTCTGCCATTTTTTTTTCCCGAGCCTGTTCTTGCTTTCTTTTTCGTTTCTTTTTTTTTTGTTGCTATCGCTTTACCATGTCAGAAATTTTCGAATCCACTCCTGTTGCTGATTCTAATCACTCAATATTACCCACATCTAGTTCACATTCTCACTCTGTCTAAATAACAACAATCCGCCTTAATGAGAACAATTTTCTTAGATGGTCACAATCTGTTCGGATGTACATCAAAGGTCGAGGCAAAATTGGTTATTTGACCGGTGACACGATAGAACCATCAAAGACAGACTCTAGCTATGCTACTTGGGATGCTGAGAACTCCATGATCATGGCATGGTTGGTGAATTCTATGGAGGAGGACATTAGCTCGAATTATATGTGCTATCCTACTGCCAAAGCCCTTTGGGACAATATTACTCAGATGTATTCAGACTTGGGAATCAGTCCCAAATCTATGAGTTACAACTCAAACTGGGTGATATTCGTCAAGGTGAGAATTTAATTACCAAATATTTTAATGTGCTTAAGGGTTGTGGCAGGATATTGACTTATTCAATGACTATGAGTGGAAGAATCCGGATGATTGTTCCTATTTCAAGAAGATGGTAGAAAGTTCAAGAATATTCAAATTCTTAGCTGGGCTTAATGTTGAGTTTGATGAAGTTCGGGGTAGAATCATTGGTCGACAACCTCTCCCTTCTCTCGGTGAAGTGTTCTCTGAAGTGCGTCGTGAGGAAAGCAGGAGAAATGTTATGCTTGGGAAGAAGTTCTCTGGACCAGTGGAAAATTCAGCCTTACTGGGCACTGTAGCTGCTGTTTCTCGCTATCCTAATAACCAACGTCGTATGGATGAGAAGCCACGAGTTTGGTGTGATCATTGTAATAAACCACGCCACACTCGTGAAACCTGCTGGAAATTGCATGGGAAACCAACTGATTGGAAGCCTGTTGAATGGAAGACTAATAAACAAGGAGACTCTATTCGTACCCCTGCTAAAGCACATACTGTTGAGACTTCCTCATTGAGCAAAGAACAATTAGACCAACTTCTACAACTGCTGAAACCCGCTTCGGCGACTCCTATAATATCTCTAGTTCAGTCAGGTAGCCTTCCGTGTGCATATTCTCTTTCAATATTTGCACCTTGGATCATAGATTCAGGTGCCTCCGACCACATGACTAATTTATCTCATTTGTTTATCTCTTATACACCTTGTTCTGGAGATAAAAAAGTACGTATTGCAGATGGAAGCTTATCTTCTATTGCTGGCAAAGGTTTTATTCGTTTGTCCAATAAGATTGTTTTACAATCTGTTTTACATGTCCCAAAACTCTCTTGTAATCTTTTATCTGTAAGTCGTTTAACTCAGGATTCTAATTGTCGTATTGTCTTTGGTGTCTCTCTTTGTGAATTCCAGGATCTGAATTCGGGAATGATGATTGACAGTGCTAGATTGATAGACAATCTCTACTATTTTGATGACAACCAGTCTGAGAATAAACAAGCTCAGGGTTTTATTGGTAGTGTTCGTTCAATTCCTGTGCGTGATAAAATAATACTATGGCATAATAGATTAGGACATCCTAGTTTTTTCTATTTAAAGCATTTGTTTCCAGGTTTATTTAAAGGATTGGATTGTACTTCTTTCCATTGTGAAACTTGTTTCTTGGCCAAAAGCCATCGAAATTCTTATAATATAAAACTTTATTGTGCCTCAAAGCCTTTTTATTTGATACATAGTGATGTTTGGGGTCCTTCGAGGATTACTACTTTAACTGGAAAAAAATGGTTTGTGATGTTTATTGATGATCACACACGCCTATGCTGGCTTTATCTAATGAACTCTAAATCTGAGGTAGCAAAACTCTTTAAGGATTTTTACTCTATGGTTGAAAACCAATTTCAAACCAAAATAAGTATTCTTCGGAGTGATAATGGAACATAATTTTATAATGATTGTTTAGGTGATTTTTTGCTAGAAAAAGGTATTTTACATCAATAAACTTGTAGGAACACTCCACAGCAAAATGGAATTGCAGAACGTAAAAACAGACATCTACTTGAAGTAGGTAGAGCTCTTATGTTTCATATGAATGTTCCTAAATATCTTTGGGGAGATGCAATTCTAACAAGTTGTTATTTGATTAATAGAATGCCTACAAGGGTTCTAAACTATGAAACACCTTTACAAACTCTTAAGAATATTTTTCCAAACACACGCCTTACCTCAGATTTACCCTCAATTTTTTTTTGGTTGTACAGTGTTTGTCCATATTCCAACTCACCTCCAATCCAAATTTGATCCAAAAGCCGAAAAATGTGTTTTTCTAGGGTATGCTTCTAATAAAAAAGGGTATAAGTGTTTAAATCCTAGCACTAGGAAAATTCATGTTAGTATGAATGTAAATTTTGTTGAAAATATTCCTTTCTATAACAAAACTACTCTTCATAGGGAGAGTTCTAATGAAGATCAGTTTTGGCAGCAAAAACATCCGAAACCTAGTATTTTTTTTCCTGAAATAAATCAACCAACAAATGTTTTAACTAGTGAAAAGGGAGAAAATAGTGATTTATCCATGTTAGATAAAATTGTATCACAAATAGGGGGAGAAACTCTACAACCTATGTCCACTGAACTCCGTGTTTATACTAGGCGCCGGTTTAATTCTAATAGAGAGAATAATCCTATCAACCTTGAGTATGGTCAATCATCTCCTCCTAATTCTCAAGATCCAGGTAATCTTCCTATAAACTCTTCTCATTTACCTCTTTCTAATCTTGATATCCCTATTGCAATGCGAAAAGGTGTTAGGAATTGTACCAAATATCCAATTGCCAAATATCTTTCCTATCAAAGACTCTCAGAGAAATATAGAGCTTTCACTTCAAATATTTCTCACTTGTTTATTCCTAGAACTATACATGAAGCACTAGGACACTCGGAGTGGAGGTCAGCAGTTCAAGAAGAAATGAATGCTCTTCAAAAAAGTAGAACTTGGGAAATTGATGATTTACCTAAGGAGAAGAAGGCAGTGGGTTGCAAGTGGGTTTTCACAGTAAAGTGTAAGCCTGATGGTAGCATTGAAAGATACAAAGCAAGGTTGGTGGCCAAAGGTTTCACACAAACCTATGGAATTGACTACCAAGAGACCTTTGCACCTGTTGCAAAGATCAACTCCATTCGGGTTTTACTTTCTCTTGCAGTACATTTTAATTGGCCGTTAAACCAATTAGATGTGAAGAATGCATTCTTAAATGGCGACTTGGAGGAAGAAGTGTTTATGGATTTGCCACCAGGTTTCGAAGAAAATTTGGGAAAAGAAAAAGTTTGCAAATTAAAGAAGTCTTTGTATGGCCTTAAGCAGTCTCCTAGAGCCTGGTTCGAGAGATTTGGAAAGGTAGTCAAGCTTCAAGGATATATTCAAAGTCAAGCTGACCATACAATGTTTTATAAACACTCAATAGAAGGTAAGATTGCTGTGTTGATTGTTTATGTGGATGACATTACTCTAATTGGTGATGACAGTTTAGAACTTGAGAGGTTGAAGAAAGCTCTGACCTGTGAATTTGAAATTAAAGATTTGGGTCCCTTGAAATATTTCCTTGGTATGGAGTTTGCTAGATCCAAAAACGGTATTTTCATTTCCCAAAGAAAATATATAGGTGAAACAGGTTTACTTGGGTGTAAGGCAGCAGAAACTCCTATAGAACTGAATTTGAAACTCCAACCAGCAAGTCCAGTAGAGGTGATTGACAAAGAGAAATATCAACGCTTAGTTGGGAGACTTATTTATCTCTCTCATACTCGTCCTGATATTGCATTTGCGGTAAGCATGGTGAGTCAATTCATGTACTCGCCACATCAAGGACACTTTGATGCTGTGTACAGAATTTTAAGGTACTTAAAGGGGACTCCAGGAAAAGGACTTTTATATGAGAACCGAGGACATCTCCAAGTGGATGTGTTTACTGATGCAGATTGGGCAGGAAGTGTAAGTGATAGGAGATCAACTTCGGGATATTGCGTTTTTGTTGGGGGTAATCTTGTGACTTGGCGGAGTAAAAAGCAGAATGTTGTGGCTAGAAGTAGTGCTGAAGCTGAATTTAGAGCTGTAGCCCATGGCATTTGTGAAGTTTTGTGGATTAAACTGTTACTTGAAGAACTTAAGGTTTCTAGTCCTTTACCTATGAAAGTTTTTTGTGATAATAAAGCTGCTATTGCCATTGCGCATAATCCAGTACTCCATGATAGAACTAAACATGTTGAGGTTGATAAACATTTTATCAAGGAGAAACTGGAAAATGGACTGATTGTTATGCCCTATATACCTACAGTTGAACAGGTTGCTGACATACTAATAAGGGATTGCCAAAGAAACAGTTTGATGATTTAGTACGCAAGCTGGCTATGAATGACATCTACCAGCCAACTTGAGGGGAGTGTTGAGAATCTTGATCAAATTAGAGAAATCTGATCTGATCTGGTTGTTACTATTGAGAATCTCCATCAAATCAGAAAAATCTGATTTGATCTGATTACCTTTTTTAAATGTACAGCTGTAGATTTAGTTTGATTTGTTGTAACTTATTTCCTATTTTCTGCTGATTGTAATCTGTATATAAGAGGTAGAGTATTTCCCTTTCTCATTCAATCAATAAATGATTATTCTATCACTTTTCAAGAGATTGCTTAGGTTATTTCAGTTTACTGCTTTTCTCCAAATTTATGCAGTTTACATAATAGTGTAAAATACTAAGTCATCTTTTACTAGAGTTTTCAGCATACCAGAGGAATCTTACTTGGCATTTAACCTGTGCTAATACTCCAGGAAAGGTCCATCCATGTTAAACACTGTGTTTGATGCCACATATTTGGAACTATCCTGACGCTTCTCGAATCCTTTGCAATAATAGAAATTCAAGTTTTGAGAGTTTGTAACACATTATATATGCATTGTGCGCATATTAAGCACTCTGAGAGCATAAATTCATGGCTCTAGTGTTAAAGCTGAAAACTGAGGAAGCACTTGTGCTTATGTTATTCTCATTTTGAAGGCTTTAAATATATGGAGTTGACTTGGTATATATTTGCTAAAGTTTCATGATAAGGTGTTTATAAGCTTTAGGTATTGCATTATACAATCTGTACTAATTGTTGAGCCTACTTTTTGCGAATGATCATGCCTTATGTTTATTTTATGCAGCATCTGTACTTGTGTAGCATAACAAGACATTATTATTATAGTAAGCTTCATTTAAAGTCATGGTAAGAAAGGTAGAACTATTGTGCAGAAGGCTAGCCGGTGTGAACTTAATGTAGTTATACTTGACGAGTATAGTTAATGATGGCTCTTTTAGTTATAAGTATTGGTTATTTTTCTGAATCTTAGTAATGTACCTGATTCAAGTTATTGGCATAATTGTGGATGGACTCGAGGAAAGTCAACTTATAGTAAGCAAGTTGAGCGACAAAATAGGGAGTTCGGGAAAGAGTCTGTTTTCTATGCTGTGATGCATAGTGCTTTATTTCTCTATTACTATTTTAGAGTTGCAGCATGGTATTTCTTAATCAATTTCGTTGGTCTGCTGAGATTGAGCATATTTCTCTGCCCATCTGTTGTTTCAACTTAGCGGTGGGGTGAACATATGAAGAATCCAAAGATATATAATGGAAATTCAACTTAGCAGTGGGGTGAACATATGAAAATGGAAAAAATACAATGGAAATTTCAATCCCAGTTAAATTAGACTTAAAATATTTTGTTCATTTTTCCTTGTGGATTTTAGGGAATGTTGCATCCAAATGGATTAGTACAGTACGAAGCTGAAAGAGGTATCTGTATCAGTATTGCAGTTTCCATTCAAGATGTTTGCAAAAGAAACCCTGACAGGGGGGTGGACATTATTTTGTCTGTTGCGGTATGCTTACTTATTTTGTCTAAGATTTCATACGCTCGCAGTGTGAATCTCTCTAATTACTCTATTTTAAATATCAGGCTTGCATAGAACACCGTGATCCTTTGGTTCAGTATCTTGGCTTACAAAGTCTTGCCCATCTTTGTGAAGCTGATGTGATTGGTAATCGACTTATGATGCTTTCAGTACTTTAAACTTTGAGTTACTTACCAAGAAAAAAATTAACTGGAACTTCAGTTTCTGTGCCTCATAAACACAAAAATGCTGCTCAGTCTCTCAGAACAAGTGATAAAACTAGTATTAAGATGTAGGTTAGTGTTTGTTTTCTGTTTCTTCTTTTAATGCTCTACTTTGGGGGGGGGGGGGGGATGTGATCGGGTACAACATATAAGTTTTACTAGTTTTGTGTTTTTAGAATGATGATGTTTTGTCGGTCCCAAGTGGCGTGAAGAAGGTCTAGGAGGGTGAATAGACCTTTTTAAACTTCCGTTTAGTTTGTGTAAATTTTCTCTTTGACAATAATCAGCTGTTCATTTAATTATACAAAATAAGTGTTTCATTGAAGTCTTTACTTTATCAGCTTGGTTAACTGGTAACTTGTTCTGTTTTGGTAAGAACTAAGTGTCGCACAGCAGAAGCCTTATAAACACAAGTAATTTTAATAGCAGGGTTGTTTGCTTGAAAGGATATTCTGATTATGCGGGAATGAGAACATAGCAGTTTATTAATGCGCAATACAAATAGATAAGGCGCTGTAAAGTAAATGTGCAGTAAAATAAATGACATAACTTTTATAGTAGTTCGAAGTGGAATTGTCCTATGTCTACTTTTACACCCAACTAACCCACACAGGATTAGACCAACCCGTGCAGGATCAAATTGATCCATACAGGATTAAAACACCTCTCAAGCCTACACAATTCTTGTACTTCAAGGCAACCCACACAGGATTCTTCAAGTCAGCCTACACAAAGCTTGACTAGCCCTCAACTGGCCTACACAAGAATCAATTGATTGCCTACAACTAGTCTACACAAGATTCAGATGTTTCCTCTTACAACCAGCCATAACTAGCGTACGCAAGACTCTGCTGTCACGAGTTACAAATAAAAAAAAAAAGATTTGGCCTCTCTTCAACTTCTAGGTCGAACTCAGTTCTGAACAATGAAGCTTAACACTCTGTTGTTGACTGAGTTCACTTGACTGCTTTATGGACTTGGACAATTTTCTGTCTTTTTGACTTCTGTCTTTTGGATTTCTCAGTGGCAAAAGGATTGCTTTGATTTTCTTGATTCGCTTGATAATCTAAGCTCCCCTGAAACTTTTTCTAATGTCACTATTTAGTCTTATAAGTGCCCCACTTTTATAGACTCTGAAAATTTGTCTGTTGTCTCCTCTATGCTTGGAAATTTGTCCGTTGCTGACTTCTTGTCATTCCTGGATATATGTGTCCATTTTGTAGTCTTTTCTGTTGTAGTTGTCCTTCCTCGTAGGTGTAGTCATTTTTGGGTAGATGAGACTGTCCGATGAGTTTGAACTTTTTTTCCACCTAGTCTTCTTTCTCCATTGCTTTGCTGCTCACCTTTTGTTTAGTTTTTGTCTTCACCCGGCTTCCTGCTTCAACAGCTCATCAACTTTGCTGTTTTCTTGTTTTGAACATTTCTCCTTTCTTCAGTTCACTTCTAGCAGTCCACTCTTCAGTAATCTTTTCTAGCGCATTTCTTTCATCAAGTATATCCTGAAAATATTTTTTGCATATTTCCTATCAAGAACAATATTAGAAGAGTTTTGGGGTTCTAAACATTTTGCCTATTCATCATTTACATCATTATATGCTATTGCTGACATGTTTGTTCTCTCTTTAACACACCTGTGAACATTTTTTTTGTTGCTTGTATCATTGTTGCCTCTCGTGGCTTGTTTTGACATGAAGAATGACTTTTGTGCTTTGAAATGAATGAACCTTGCTTTTAGAGCGAAGCACACTAAAATTCAATTAAACCAGCTAATCATTTATGAGGAAGTTTCCTTTGTTCTGTGATAATTCTCCTCTCAACTGTTGGAATATCAAGTCTAATATTATAGTGGACTCCCTTTCTCATACATGAATTGTTCGTAATACCTACCCATAAGCTAGCCTGCTAATGCAATTTTTTGTAGTTCCACGTTGTCTACTTGTTGCTCTTTGCATAAACAACTAACTTCCAATTGAAAGATTTGTGTAAAAACTGATGCAAAGTAATTTGATTGATAATAATCTTTTTTCTTGTGATATGAAAGAAGCTTGTTATAGTGGCCCTTTTAGTGTTATAGAATTGATTGATCTTGTCGTACTCTTGGTCCAGATTTTTATACTGCCTGGGATGTGATTGCAAAGCATATGCAGAACTACTTCGGAAATGCCATTGTTGCTTATGGGTAAATGTTCGCTTGCTATTTCGTCTGTTACTTCTTTTTTTTTTTACTTTTACATCTTTAACTTGAAAATGTAACTCCATTCAGAAGCAACTAAGAATGATTGGATTGAACATAGGATCATATAGATTTTTTCTAGCGAGCTTCTAACTGTGATTCTTTTTTCTTGAGATTTCATCTTTTGATTCTGTACTTTAATTCCTTCTGAGTTTTTCTCTCTTCTCTTACTCGGAAGTGCCTTTGACGTTTTATTTCTTTTTTGGCTCACTAGGCTGTCTCTTGTTTTGAGATGGGGGGCAATGGATGCGGAAGCATATCCAGAAGCTGCTACAAATGTTCTGAACATATTATGGGATATTGGAACCCACAGAGAAGTTAGTCAGAGTTCTTTGTGGACAAGAGCTCGAGAAGCTGCCTTCACAGCTTTATTGCAATATGAGGTAGGTGTTGTGGATGCTTTATTGCTTCTTTAAGTGTTTTATTCTGTATATTTGCATTTAATCTTGCAATTAATATCTATTGATAGTGAATCAGGTAATGATGGGACCTGGAGATATGACTTAGTTTAGAACCAAACATGTTAAATATAAGTGTCCACTCTTTTATAACTTCATTAAACTTCCTTATTGCATCATGATAACTTTTTCTAGCATTCCATTTGCTTCTCTATTTGACTGGTTTTTTCATTCTCGCTTTGAACTTCTTCTCTAGTTTAGAACTGAATATGGTAAATATAAGTGGCCACTCTCTTATAACTTCATTAAACTTTCTTACTGCATCATGATAAACTTTTCTGGCATTCCATTTGCTTCTCTATTTGAATGGTTTTTCATCCTATCTCGCTTTGAACTTCTCAGGTGGTGCATATTCAGAGAAGCATACCAGATTTCAGCGCCAGGAACATGGAATTTCTCATTTCTCAGGCTAGCCCTGATTTACTGACTGCATTGGAAGAATTTGAAGTCAGAATTATAAATTACGAGCACATGTTAAGAAAGATTATTTTCGTCATCTGCATGTTACTTTGAAAGAAACTGTTGAGAAATTTCCTATTGATAATCCTTGATTGTTTTTGCAGTACAAGGCGTAGATTCGTAAAGCAGAAAAGGATATCTGGATCTGGAAGCAAGATTGTTAAGTTGTTAGATGTTGTCCCTGAGGTTATTTTTGGTTCAGGTGCAAACCAGTTGGTTCTTGAAATCCTGGCTTCAGTATTTAACAGAGATATAGCATATTTATTCTTCCTAGTCATTGCTTGACATATTAATTCCGAATGAAATATTTTTACTTGAGCGCATGTTAGTGGCTGCTAATAACTTGTCTAAAAGGTTTGCAAATCCAATCTCTCTTTCCAATACCGACACTTTCATGCACTTTTAGGGAACAACTTT
Source organism: Paulownia fortunei (assembly GCA_019321725.1). NCBI lineage: Eukaryota > Viridiplantae > Streptophyta > Magnoliopsida > Lamiales > Paulowniaceae > Paulownia > Paulownia fortunei. The sequence continues at coordinate 900,239 of JAGSPU010001671.1, read as the reverse complement.
TTATTCCCATGTTAGAGATTACGGTTTTGGTGTTTTTATATTGAAATATAGGTGACTAAGCCAAATGAGAACCTTAGTTCGTAATAAGTTATAAAGATTTTGATAAGCTGGTAGCACCATGATGAGTTCATTATTTGCTGTAATCCTAAAATAAATAGGTTTAGTTATCATCAATGAAATTTTTATTCCGACTTATATGTTGGCTTGCCCACATTTAATTTGAATCCTTGCTAATGTGAGCATTTCCTTTGCAGGAAGTAACCATAGGATTAAAGAATTACCTGGGGCAGCTTTACTCTGCCTTCCTACTCATAAAGATGTGAAGAACCAAGGACTGTCAAAAGTGAGATAACTATGTCTTTGTATTTTTTAAATCATTTTCTGGGATTGTGGAGTTTTGACATCAGTGTGCAGGGATTACAGGATGTGCACGCTAAATATGAGGATGCAGCTGTGGAAATATCTGCCTCTCTTCAGCTGTCAAGAAATATTTTTCTTGCCCTTTTCTCTTTGCAATCATGGAAGCCTTTCATGCAAAGATGGTTGAGGTCTTGCATCATGGTATTTGAGGCAAAGGCGCACGCACCGTGCTAGACAAAACTTCTAAGGCTGCTAATGATATTCTGAAGGTTCATTGTACTTCTGTTTTTTTATGTCTCTGGTACACTTCAGTCATTTTGTTTTGAAAAAAATTTGCTATTGAGTTGCATATAATCTCGCAGAATCTAATAAGGTTAGCAGAAGCAGCAATTCCTCGATCTGCTGAGAATATCGCTCTGGCACTTGGGGCTTTTTGTCTGGTAATTAACTAGAAAATTTAATGCTTTCTACCATCTGATGGGAACTTTTGATGCTATCTTCTACCACAGACATTTACACCTTGTGTTTCTCCTAATAGTGGGAACTAAATTTTAGAGTACGCTATTGTTATTAAAATAAAATAAAATAAAAAACCCTACCACCATCCAATTTGAAAATTCCATCTTGAATGGGGATGAAATTTTAAATTAGAAGTGAAAAAGTGAAGTTATGACTTATGGGTAACTTTTTTCTTTTTATAGTATTTATAATGGATTGCTCCATGCTATTCCCTAGTAGGTACTACCCGCATCTGCACATGCGGTCAAGTTGATGGCTTCAAATTTCTTGCTAAATTGGTTGTCTCAGTATGAGCATGAATATCGCCAGTGGTCAGCAGCAATTTCTCTTGGGTTGATTGCAAGTTGCCTGCATGTGACCGATCACGAGCAAAAGTTTAAGATCATAAATGCAGTCCTTGAGGTATGGGGTTTGTAATTGCAAATTTTTTCAAATAATAAATAAATGAGAGGCTTAGTTGTTACTGTGACTGGTCTGACTGCAAATATGTACTGCTGTCTCTCACCATTTATGCTTTTGCAATATTCTTGTTGCTTGATATCTGGAGGCTTTAGTCCTGTAGAATACGTATTGGCAACTTTTGTTGAAGTTGATGCTCCTTTTCCCATGGAAAAGTTTTTTTTTTAAGTCCTCTTTATTTGGTTTGTGTTGTTGGCTGAACTATATCTGCTTTCTGGAACATTGGAGTGCAGTTGCTACATATTTGATGCAAGAATCGTGAATGATCAATTAAAATTTTTAGGTATCTTATTGTCCTTGTATATAAATGTTATATATTTCATGAACTCAGTGTTTACTTTGTAGTAACCTAAGAACTCTTATTATATTTGTATCATGGCTTCCTTGGCTGTTTGACTTGGTATGTGCTGCAGTTATGTTTGATTTGTTCTTTTACAGGTGGCATCTATTAGCAAGAGCACCCTTGTGAAAGGAGCTTGTGGAATTGGATTGGGTTTTTCATGTCAAGATCTTCTAACTAGAGTTGATTCTGGAGCTAATACTCAATTGGAAAAAGAAACATACAAGATGCAGGAAACAGAACTATTAAGAAAATCCTCAGGACCTTAGTCCTAATGATATGTCAGTTCAGTGGATCGTCAGCTGGTGTTCTGGAGAAGCTAGTGGCATATTTTCCTCTAGGAACAGATGATTCCTCCTTACCTGAAGTTGAATTTCTGAGCGGGATATTGATCGTCTGGAGGAGGATGCATGGGGTGTTGCTGGACCTATCATTGGTTTAGGGAATTCTCTTGGGGCAATATACAGAGCTGGGGCTCATGATGCAGTTCTTATTAAAAGCCCTAATCATTTCATGGATTCCTAGTGCAAATATTTTGTTCTCAAAGTCTGCTGTAGGCGAAACATGTTTGCAAATGTCGTCTCTAGGAGCATGCCTTGCACTACCAACTATTGTGTCTTTCTGCCTTAGGGTAGAACTGATTGATGATATTGAGTTGAACCATCTTGTGAGTGGCTTTATGGAGCTCATCTCTGAACTGTTGTCTGTTGAACGATTTGATACCTTCCACCAGAGCTTGTTGATGGCATCTTGTGCTGGAGCTGGAAGCCTCCTTTCTGTTGTTTTGAATGCAGGGTTGCACTCTTTAGAAGTCGGGCATGTTAAAGGTTTGCTGGCATTATGTAGAAGAACTTACTCGAGTCCTCACCCACCATTTGTTCATCTAGGAGGAGTGCTTGGTGTTGTAAATGTGATGGGGGCTGGTGCCGGGATGCTGATTCAACACTTCCCTTTACCCTCCTCACGCACCACATTTGATCAAAAGGTTGTAACATTCAAGTCACTTTGGTGTTTATATCCTCTCTAAGAAGAAAAAGGCATTATCCTCTTCCCTTTTCACCTATAATATAATAAAAAATGGAAAATTTCTAGCTTGCAATAATGTAACTGAAAAGATAAAAAGTGAGAGGATAAGAATATAAATAAGAATAGTATTTTTGCTTGAGTTTGATGGCTTGATGTCAAAAGAATATGTTCTCATACACAGATTATATATTGTGTGACTAGTGAAATGAAAGAAGTTTCCCAGGTTTGGATTAAAACAAAGAAAGAGATTCTTTTAACATTATTATCTGCACAGAATCATTAAGCATTTTATTATCTAGAAAGATGAGCACTTTTGAAATGGACAATTGGTGTGGAATCTACTACATGACATATAGAAGGGAAAAACAATAAATTTACTTATTTATTTATTTGTTTATTGGGTTGATATGGATGTTTCCTGGCAGGAACTGTCTCACTTCTTGGGTCCTCTACTTTCAAATCATGTTCTGGAGGCCGAGTTGACATCACTGATTCAAGAGATATTTCTTGTCGCACAAAGTTCTGATCATCCTCAATCACAGCAGTATGCAGCATGGGCAGTTTCATTTCTCAGGCATTTTGTCTTCTCTAGAGAACGCACAAATGAAGAGAATGCTGTACATAATGACTCTGGTGTCTCTAAGTCCGTCTCTCAGGGATTTGCCGAAGACAGTATTGTCATGAAACTCTCTGAGTGGCTCATGCAGATGAATTATTCTGAGGTAGCCTTGCTTAATTTGATTCCAAAATGTTATAGGTTGAAACCACAGTATTGATTCTTAAAATTAAGGATCGGTTTTTCGTAGCATCCTTGCAATTTCATTTTACTATCTTGAGATCAATCCTTTGTTGTTTTTTTATTTATTTTTTGACATAGTTGCACTGTAGCAAATAATTTTCATTCCCCTGTGGCTACAATCCCAACTCTTTTTCGTAGAGCTACATAATAATACTTCTGATTTGCCTTCGTTTCTGCTTTTATAAATTTTAGCTAGGTAGCAGTCTGAGTACTAGAACGATTGCTTTTGCTTTGCGGTGCCTGTCACATGCTCCAAGATTGCCATCATTGGACTGGGGAGCAGTCATCAGACGATGCATGAAATACGGTGGTCAAGTTGCTGAAATGCCTTCCCAAGATATAGCCATTGGAAAAGGAACTCTAAGGGAGGAATGCTTTCTATTCTTGTTATCTCATGCAAACCAATCTGATTCACTTCTTGCCTTCCTTGATGAGCTATTTGATCTAGCAAGGTTCAAGACACTTGAGTCAAATCTGCAATCACTTATGCTCTTGCACCTGGCAGACCTGTTGAAGACATTCTCCAATTCTAGAGTTGTGAAGCTTTTTGATGATGTGGCTGACTTATTACATTGGTTTGTTTCTTCTGATCAATACAACCCTGAACAAAAAATCTCATTGCGAGTTTCATGCTGGAAGGGTCTGCAGATTTGTTTGAATGAATCTGCTCTCGAGACACAAGATTATGCATATAATTTGGAACATTGCATGGAAGTTCTGTTTACAATGCTGTCGTGGTCTCACTCAGGTGTTACTGTAGAATCATATCAGAAGAATTCCAAATCTGAATGGACTGAAGCAATTAGATGTCTTGGGAAGGCTCGACAAGGCTGGCTATCAGATCTTCTGCTGGTAATATTTCATTTCCACTTGGTTTTGCATGTTCAAGTGCTCAAATTACCTAAAAGCTTGCCAGCTTAGAATGTGGCAGTCCAGGTGGCTATGTGCAAATAACTCATTCCAAATGGAAATGTACTTCTTTGAATTTGATGATTTAGTGTGATTTGGAACCTTTTAGATCCTTCCTTATGTTATACCTCCTTTGTCCAAAATTTACGACTCCTATTTCCTTTTTGGAATGGCCAAAACTATCCATTTCCTAAAATGAAAGTTCTTTTCGCTTAAATACCCTCTCATGTGACCACTATTTTGGAGGGTATTTTTGTAAACATACTCAGAACCCACCTTTTCAACTCATCTTAAACTCCATCTCCTTCAAACTAGGTACATCATATTGGGATGGAGGCAGGATTAATTTATCTTGTCTAGAGAGCTTCTAACTTATTTAGTATTCGAAGTAAGATTTTGAACCATGCACTTGAGTCTCCATCGCAAAATACTCGATATATTATGGCATTACTCGAAAATATCCTTGTTCAGCTGCAAATGTTAACCCAAGTCACTATGTGATAGGATGGAATATCTAACATATGTAAAACTTTACCATGTATCAAAACTCACAAGCCGTGTGTCAAGCAACAGGTGTTGATGTAGTACCTGGAACTATACCAATAAGGTTGTTTCTACTGTGTTAATATCCAGTGTGGATGCCCTTGAAGTTGGTTATATAGTATTATCTCTCTGTATTATTTGTCCACCCATGCTCACATGTGATCTGAACTATTGAATAATTTGTTTTCTCTTGCTGCACAGATTTCAGGTGCAAATTTCAAAGAGGAAAACAACCAAATTTTCAAAACTTTGAAAAAAGTTCTAGCTAAAGCTGCATTAGTTCAAATTGGTTCCATCCCATTGTTGGAACTTGCAAAATTGAAAGCATATATTTTGGACATTAATTCAGAAGGTTAGTCTGCAAATTTTTGAAGTGAATGACATTGAAATTTCTTGAGCCATACTGACAGAATACTAAAATGTCTAAACATGCAGTTATCTGGAACATTCTGGTAGAAGTCGCTGTAACTTTGCAACACACTGAGGAAAGTGTTAGAAGACAATGGCTCGTTGACACAGCGGAAATTCTGTGTGTGACAAGTTACCCTTCAACGGTATGAACCAAAGATTTTCATATTCTTATCCAAATTTCATATAATGATACATATGCAAATTTGTACGTGATCAAATCTGAATTTCATATAATAAACATTAGACATATGCAACTTTATGTATTATTAAAATATGTGCACACTGCACATAAACAGAGGCATGCATCCGCATCTAGGTATGCTTTTGTCTTCAGTCATATGGAGGTACCGATGGGATTCTTTCCCGGAATGTTTATTGTCTTGTTAAATTATTAAGGTGCTTCATTTTGGTTTTTCAGTCTTTTCCTTTTGCAACTATCCAGGAGTCATTGCCAAGTTATGCCCATGTATACTGTATTGTCCTTGATGCGGTCATCATCTTTTTTAGGTTTTCTGAGGTGGACATAAGTGGATCTCTCCAACTGTCTCCTCTCTGCTTTTTGGTGGCAGAAATCTCTAGATCGTAGGGTATTCTTGCTTGTCTTTTTTGGAGGTTTTTCCTCTCCCCTCTTCTGGTCTAGTTTGGGCACTTGGCTTTTTGGATGTGTGTGCATGGTCAGTAGGTATGGGTTGTCGTTATGAAGAATCAGATTGCATGCTCAACACAGGAAACCCATTCTTAGGGAAATATGTTGCTTTTGGATCCCATCAGATATGTGGTCCATAAGTGGACTAGATCTAAAACAGTGGCATGGGTCTGACCATGCAATTTTTTATGAAAACAGGCTCCAACATCACATTATAATTCCCTTGGCTAAAATGGGCATAACAATGTGCCAATTCTTTCTTAGAAATGCACCCTACAATTGGTACAGAACTATTAGAGTCTTGGGACTTGGTTCCTTTGTCTTTTCCATTTTGGTGTTTTCCTGTTCCTGCCCGCTACTTCATATCTTTGCCAAATTGTTTAATGCTTATCCTAAACTTGTTATACATTTTTCCATGTTCAGTGATACTTTATGGTTTCTTTTTGTGCAGGCTCTGCGGTTTCTCGGCTTGTTATCTGGCAGCTGCTGCAAGTATATGCCTGTTTTGGTTGCTGATAAATTAAGTGTGTTGAGTGACCTGCCTGCTACTCTTTCCTCCCTCCTTTTGGGAACTAGCTGGGAGATAGTTGCAGAAACTGTAGCATCGTATGTTTGGAAATCAATGGAACGAATTCATGATTGGGCAAGACATGTAGAGCGTGGTGATTATTTGCCTGGCTCACAACCTATTGACAGTTCTGAGAACGACATGGCGGTTTTCTTATTGGAAGTGATGCATCAGACCTGTATTTCTTTGAAAGAATATTTGCCTATGGATAAACAGCTGAGACTTGCTAACATGGTCGTCAAGGGGGATTAGAGGTCATTCAAGAAGAAAATCTGCGTAGGCAATTTGTTGTTTCAGCTTATTCCGGAGAGCAAGAAGAAGACAGCCTAAATTCCTGTAATGAAACTTTCGTGGATTTCCTCGATTAAGTTTCCATGAAAATGCCTTTCATCGGTTTATGGTGAGGGAGATCATTTTCTTCAGGGGCAGGAAGAAGACATGATGGCAGCTGGTCATGATGATTAATAGAGATATTTGCGATTCCCATGAAGTCATGGACATAATAGGGTCACTTGGATGTCAACAAGGCTAAGTATTACTACCCAGGAAGCATCAGGAAATTGAGTGGGGAATGGTAGTGGTCATCACAGTTGTGAAGAGCCCAAACCTTTCGACCACTTTATGAGAATGTTGATGTCATTTTAAAGGTGCAGAGGCGCATGACATGGTTTTCCTCAGGATAGTGAGGGTGTACTAAAAATTTTCTCCAGTCCCATTGGAGGAACAATCAAAACACATTTCTTGGTTTTGAAATGAAAATAAGAGAGTTGAAGTCGTTGAGTAATTAAGAGTGATAAGAAACATTATAACTACCTCTTCAACCAAAGAGAGTTTTAAGTCGTGTACCAATTAAAGATAACAGTAAAGTTCTCCCTCTCTCTGAACAAAGATGATTTAAGTCGTGAATTGGTTAAGACTCTGAAACAGAAGCTTTGTTGCTAAAATACTTGTGCTATATAGAGAGTTGAGATCTGGAACTTAGGGGCATGGAGGTTGCATGGTCTAAGCTTTAACCGTAGGCCAACGTTTGATTGTTCACAAACTCAAGTTTTTATGGATTATGGTCTAACAATCATCCCAAGCAAATCCAAACTTAATGAATTACGACAAAGGAGTTTGCTTTCATCGAAGGCATACAACTTACTGTAAGATTTCTAATTTTCTGTAAGCAACTCATCATGAAAATTTATCGGCAGCATGCCGTTTACATAACACAAACTCTTCAGAGGAAAAACACAATTAACCACTAGATGTGCATCAAGCCAGAAATCTTTATTACTAACAAATTAGAAACATGTGCAAAGAATCATCTCAGATTTACATGAAAAAAGAAAAACAAGATGCAGTATAACCAACTATAACATGCCATACTCTAATGAACCAAAGGCACATAATATAAAAAAGTCTACTTTATCAATCTTGCTATTATGGGCATATGGTAAAAATCTTTCCATCTTTTTCAAGTCATAACCCAATAAGCAGAAGCAATATTTAAGAACTGTTATATGAACATGTAAAGGCAAGTTTTTTGGATAATAGCACAAAGTTGAAAAAAAAAAAAGGAAAACAGAGAGAAGGGCAAATGTTCTAAGGTATGTCCTTTAAAACGAATTTTTTAACTGTAATTCTTGTTCCTAAAAATATCTATTAAAAAAAAAAACACAATGCATTACAAGTTGCACTTGCTGATGGCTAACAGTTGAAAATTAGGGATTTCTCTTCACATAATATCCCAAAAATGAGAAAATACGACTGAAGCTAGAATTTAGCTACAGCTAAACCATGTGAATTATATTTAATTTGACATCTTTTTTACCTCACTGTACAACTAGAAGCAGCATCAGGAACAAGAACTTCAAGAAAGCTGCTTTTCGCTTGAAAATGAGGTTGAAGTAGATTTAGAATCCTTGTCCTGTTCGACAGAATCTGCATCAGCTTCTATTATCAGGTGCTCAGGTTCGCCAGTTCCCAAGGCAGCAGTTTTTTTATAATGGGCGGATGCATCTTGTCCACTAGGCTGAATATTAGCATCTGACGGCCTATTAGAAGCAGCTGAAAGATTTCCAGAGCCACCACCTTCTTTGCCCGAATTAGTAGATGTGAGCCACATAAACTGCAACTTGTGACCTTGCCAGGATTTACCATGCAAGAATGCCCTCTCAGCAAAATGTCGTGTTGTAAAGGAAACACGAGCTGAAACATCAGATGATACTGAAGCATCAAAAGTCTCTTGGCGCTCCGACTCTTCCAGTTCCACCGAAGAAAGTCACCATAAGTAGAGAAGTGCTCCTCCAAAGCAGCAACCTAATAAACAGATACTCATTGTTTGTGACCATAGTATAAACCAGGTAATATCAAATAATTCACATGACAGTGAATCAAGGCATGCGAGTCACATCTTCAAAAGGCAGGAATTCATGCGAAACTAACTGAAGAGAATATACTCAGTTCCCCAAACTCATAAAATACTCAAAACCCTAGTTACATATTCAGAATGGATCTCGATTATTCCTCACTACTTTCCCCACATCTCCAACAGAAAATGATGATTGCAGTCGTATAAATATGTAATGCACTCATGACATAAGAGGCCAAAGAGGTGCATGCATGTACAGTAGCCATTTGATGGGTACAGCTCACCAGAACAGAGGGGCAATAAAGGAAAATTTCATCCAAAGAGGAAAGACAATAAATATGAAAGAAAAATTTACGTTTGCAAGGCCAGCTGGTAATGGTGAAACAATTCTGAATGCTGTGGGCCGATTATCCAGCTTGAATCTGTTTACTACAAAAGGTGCCCCTAGAGGTGCTAGTGGACGAAAAGAAGGTTTCAAAGGTTCCTGCACAAGCACGGCTGGATTTGAAGCGGAAGTATGCGGCACAGCACGCTCAGCAGAAGTGGCGTTCTCAGTCGTTATGTTATCTCTTGGTGATGACTTGGAAGTTTCAGCTTTGCATGATTAGGTAGTGTTTCACCTTTAAGGCTTTTAGTGGTCAGATCTGATACTGTCACATCCTTGGAGCCTACAGCCTGCAAAAGAATGAAAACTTGAGGGTGGCAAACCATAGATAAAAGCAGGAGAACAAGTCTTTGACCAATACTAGAAGTTGAATGAAGCTTTGTGTTTTATCTTGTGTTATCATCTATAGAAGAGACAATAGTAATTCCATAATGAAGAAAAACTAGAGAAGAAGAAGAAGGCAAAAAACTTGCACAGATATAACAATTCATTTCTGAAAATAATCACTTTTCCCTTTATCCCACACGTACCCCACTGGTTCAGGGGCACCAATCCACACCAACCCACTTGGAAAAAGCAGGTAGTTAACTTTTCACCAGCCACCTATCTCATACTCCTATATTTACCCACACATCTGCTCATTTACATGCTCCAAAACAGGAGACGCCAAGCCAGAAAAACACTCTAAATGTAAAAAGATATGCCGACTTCAGCAAATATAACGTCAGAAAATTTTAAAAGGGGAGAGAAATTTTGCCAAAGTAGCACTGAGGATCAAATATTAACAACTTAAAACATTTCTTCTAGCATATTCCAAATGAAGAAATTCGAGAATTACTTGTTTTTCGAGTTTGTCTAACTGGCGCCGGAACTCATTTCGTTTCTGGTCAAGCATCTCCTGCTTCTTACGAAGTTCTTCCTTCAGAAGCTCTAAACTCTCCAATTTCTTTTGTTGTGGTGGAGGGGCTTTGGGACCATTAGCAACCATGGGCTTCGGATGATCATAGACTGGCAGTTGAGCAACAGAAGCATGGGCATTACCATCTTTGCTGCTTGCAGGATGAGGATTTTCTTTTCCCTTATCAAGAACAAATGGATGAGAAAGAGCCGAACTAAGTGTCACTCCACGAGGAGTAATTGGCACACTATTGATGCCACTCATCCCATCGACAGGAATATTATCTCGATTTGCCCACCAAAGCTTGATAAATCGATTGCCCATTACTGCATCAGGTGCCTTCAGTGCCGCTTCTGCTTCTTCCCTTTTTGAAAATTGAACAAAAGCCCGTTCACTGTGCATGGGAATATAAATGTCCATGACCTCACCAAATTTCTGAAAATGGAAAGAAGAGCTTCCCTTTTGTTGTCTTTCAGAGGAATGCCATTGACAAACAGAGTACGAAGTGCCTTCTGAGATGGTTTTCGAATATTGGAAACAGAATCACTATATTTCTTGAGAGATGATTCCTTAACTAGTGGACCATTTCCATCTACATTCGCCCACTTTCCTTGATGGGGAACATCAGGAAGACCTGTACTTAGTGCCTTCTCACTTTTGATGTCCCGTTCAAGATAACTAGAGGATGTTCCAACAGAATCAATTTTGTCCTTTACTCCTAAACTACGTTTTGAACTTCCTATTCTTCCCCACACAGATGAACTTTGAGATCCAGTGGTGGTGGCATTTCTGAGTGGAAGCTCATCATTAAATCCTTCAATTGATTCAGTGTTCTGCCGAACAGAGAGGTCCATATCCAAAAACGACTCTGTTTCATCAGCATTTGATTGATTAAGTGCCTAGGAGTGCTGCTGATGTTTTGGGGTCATCATTTGTCAACAAAGGTTGATCTGGATCATACACATCAGATGCCCCAGCCATAGAACCTCCCACAACACCACCATTCAGGCCAAAACCATCTTCAATCATTCCAGGCTTGCTAGTTTTTGCATGAAAAGCTTTACTATTTACAGGTAAAGCTCCTTGTCCAGAAGATGTTCCCAGAAGCTGTGAGCCAGGAAGTGAAACAGGGAGATTGAACTGCGAGAGGCTCTGCAATTTTCAGACAAAGTAGTTAATCAAGTAGTTCTGATAGGCACAGCCAATAAACATCTGAATGGAGAAGTATGAAAAAATTGCTGGCAATACACGACCATGGCATTCCGATATGTACTTAAGAAGTTATTGTTTGTCCATAAGAGATTATATGAAGAAGTGTTAATCTATTCAATTACCAGAAAGAACAAAATCTTATTGCCGCTAGAGACTTGATTATTTGTCCAGTAAGTTGATGACACATTAAATCCACGAAAACAGACAGATATTGAGACTAGCATGAAAGACTTTTCATATCTGTGTAACTGAAAGTTCCTTACAAATTTCAAACCAGGAGATATTCCTATTCCTATCCTACCAATGATAAAGAAAAAAATTAAAACAACACAACTTCTTGATTAAGATATTTAATTTCAACGACGAGCTTGGTGACTTAAAGAGAAAGTTAAACAACTGATATCCTTAAAAGTTAGGAAAGAACCTCAGTACAGTTTGCTATATTCATAAACATCTTCGGATGCATGGAAGTGCCACTAGTCTAAAAGTCTAGAAAGAAAGCAAATAAAAAGCTAGTGTGGAGAAATATGAAACATAAGAAAGATTATACGTTTTAACGGGCTACTCATCAGATACGTAATTCTAAGTACACATCTTCCTATAAAAACAAATAAGAGTTTATTTCTTCTTAAAAGATAATCTCTCCAATGGATTTGCATGCATGGCGAGCTAATTTTTGCAAAACGTACATATGTGAAACATCTGAATCAAGTAGAAGTTCAATTTAAAAATTCACCAAAAGAGTTCCATAACACCAAGTGAATATAACTTAATAAGGACTTATCAGCTATATAGTTTGCACACCTGAACATCTTCAATAACAATACGATTAACACCATGTTCCATTGGGCACATGTCCCTCTTAAGCAAAAACCACGTTCCTCAAAGTCTCTACACCGTGGCCGCAGAACCCCAATGTTCAGTGGCGGACCAATGGCTGGTCTCAGTGCCCCTTGCAAACCTAGGGGTGAAGTGAGTCAAGCCCCCCATTAGGCATGCCTGGAACCAGCCCAAATGCATTCCAAGATGTGCTCTGTGCATTAGGAACATTTGGCAAGCCCCTCCCAGCAAACAGAGCAGAAGGAACAGGTCCAGGTTGAACAATTTGAGATGCAACATCAACCAAGCCAAGCCTGGAATCACGAATGCCCCAGGAAAGTGGTTCCCTTCCCCTACCCCTAACAGGGCCAACTTCACCTGATGTTGGTCCATGTCCCCCGATTCTTTGGTTCAATTCTAAGGGAGCTTTGGAAAATGAGCCCTGGTTTGATCGTCTCTTCTCAAACCTTGAGGGGAAGTCTCTATCTGCAGCAATATTATAATTTTCCAGGTCTCGCCCGATTGAGGGTCACCTTCCCTGTAAGAGTACCCATTTTCGAAAGGCCGGTTCCTTTTTCTATATGGTCTTGTCAAACCTGGATCAAGAGAATCCCCCTCCAGAGATTGATAACGTGCCTCCCGTCTACGATGTTTATGGTTACGATCATCATCCTCATCTTCACCTTCACTGATTTCTTTCTCCTCAGGATCACTGGCCAAATCAGAAGATGAAAAGCCTGGTTTTTCAGGAGAAAAACTCAGCTCCATGGAATGCTTGTAAGGAACAAAATATATCAGCTTTGTTGTGTCGTGCCAAAACTTCTATCCTTCTAGCAGATCCAATAATCCAGTAAATTAATTTGCATAATCAATCTACGATAGCTCCAGAAACTGGAAGAGGCAAAAGCCATAACACGGTGAAAGCCAATAAAGGAAACAGAAGGTTGTTAGGGCCAAGTTATCTGACACAAAATGACAAAGCACAACTTCCAAACCCTCAGTAATTTTGACAACCATAAAAAAAATTATAAAATCACAGTAACTAGCTCAGACCATTGAAAAAAAATCGACCAGGCCAAAGAATGTGGTGTTTTTTAGTTCATAACATAAAAGATAAAAGTATATATTGCCATAATACACCAATTCTTTCCTTCTTTCCTAAGTCACATCAGGTGGATGCGAGTGTGAGAGTGGGAGCACTAAATGTCAAAATGGTTCTTTTCATTTTTTTGTGCAGTATCATCTATTAAGAAAAGAAATACTCATATGATTTGTAACACAACCACACACATATATGATTCTTAGTTTATAGAAAATTTCACAGTTCGCTCAATTACACCCATTTATCCAAATTAAAGCAAGCAGCAAAAGCTTTTGATCACTTGGGATAAGAACGAAGGAACCAACACGAAAATAGGTTTCAATACAAGGGCAGAGTTAAATTAAAGTGAAAGCGGGCTAAAACAGATTCTATTTAGAAGGGACACTAAGGTGTTTGGAAGATGATATATAAAAATCAGAAAATGGAAAAGGATAAGTTTGAAAGGACCTAACTCACAAAGGTATAACTAAGTGGCAGCATTCAATCAACAGACAGCTGGCATTCTCAACCAGAGCAAAGCATTGACATAAATTAGATTGAGTGAAGGAAGATATTTGAAGCAGACTTCATTCAAACACACGTCTGCCAATTTATATGTGAGGCATGGGTGGCATGCCCATGTATCACAAGCTCATTAAACAGAATCCTTTTTGCTTTCTAGAAATATGTCAAAATTTGAGGCTGAGGAAGAACTTAAAAAAACACACGGTTACATGGTCACTGATCAGTTAACCTAAAGAAGAGGTGACAAAGACAATTCAAACCGTTACGAAATTATAGATAATGCCCTGCATGTGCCAGGTCCCTATTTCCTTTTTTATTCTTCTTGAATTTTAATCTCTTTCTAAAACAGACATTTTCTTTCCAAAAATGCACTTTCTAAAGTACCTCTTACTCTCTCGTTCTTGTCTGACTCTAGTAGCAGTTAAATATGATTTTGCATATTTTATCAGCTTCATTTGCATAATTATCCCACCAACCTTTTAATATACCAGTAAATCCTAAAACAAATCTATAAGAAGAAAATAATATGGTTCTTAATCACTAATTTTTGGAGTAAACACAAGAACTCACAGCAGATGCTAACTTCTCTAACTCTCAAAATCCCTGCGGATTCAAATAGGGATGTCCAATACCACATCGAGGAGGTACAAACCATCAGCTACTGTGTACATAACAATCTTTTAAGAATTAGTTTTCTTGATAAGCTGACCAATACATAGCTTAAAAAATTAAACTTAAGTTTTAAAAATGGTTATAAATATCTGCAAGAACGCTCCTATAAAATTCATTTCTATGACTTTAGATGAGAACATAAACATCCTCTTGATGTTTATTTAGCTTCCAAACTAGGATAGGTATCAATAAACTATTAAGATCTTTCAGGCCAAGCAGAGAACGGATTTCAAGAAAACTCACACGTGTCACTAGAAGTTGAAAACAGCTTTCCATATCAATTCTTTGTTGGCAGTCCATTTACGGGATCAGCAATTAATTTCAGAATCTCGATATTTCCCTCAAATCTCACACATGTAAGTCATTATCTTATTATAGTAATACGGTAACGTCCAAAGCAGCTTACATGCAGTGAACCTCACCTACCAACCAACTTACTTCGCTCACTGCCATTGGGCACTTAAATATGAAACTCTCAGCTGAATGCTTTAAATAGGGATACCCTAAACGTACACATTCTCATTACAGAACCAGAGCTAGGAAGGCAAACCGAAATGAGCGGAAGTGGACAAGCAAAGATTTTGCAGAAACACCTATTTGTATCAATTCCCTGCAATCCATATATAATCACAGAAACAATGACAAGGCATGCAGAATCAAATACCCCACTCACAAGCACACTCATCTAGAGTTTCAGTGAAGCCCTAAATTCAATGAAAAAAGTACAAAAAAACAGTATTTTTAATTGCAGGTAATCACTGAAACATTCCACATTCTCAAACCTTACATATAAAAACCATGAAAAACAGAAATTGAAAACAACATAGAGGCGAAAATAGATTTTCAAAAAAAAAAAAAAAATGGACAGGAATCAATCACACAATTAACAAGGCAAAACCGATAGCATGATAAAAACTCATATGAAAAACAACTTTTCATACATAAAAATTAATTGAAAATTGAAAATGGAGAGGCAGCTGAGGCGAACCTGATAAAATGGGATTTTCCTAGGGTTTTGATTCCTTGTTCCTTCTATTCCTTATATACTTCCATCGGATGGCGATTCAATTAATTTTCTCTCCTTTTTTGTATATATCTGGTGTGCCTATCTGTGTTTAGCTGTGTTCTCTAAATGTATATTTGTCAGTTTTCTCTCTCTGAAATAGAGAGAAAAAAGCTGAAAGGGGGTTTTACATACGAGGGATTGGATAGGAAAAAATATAATTGAGACCCCATATTTTGAAGAAATGTGAGAAGTGTAACTGGCTCTTTGTTTTACTGTAAAATTTGGGTGGAACCGGGGAAAATGTAAGACGGTGTTTGGGACTTTGGGTTACATGGTAATTACAGTTTGGTGTTTAGTCGTTTGTGATATTGTAGATTGACCCCATTCAATTTGGGTTTTAATTATGTTGAGGACAAAATAGAGGGATCCTAGTTGAGGAGGTAATTTACTTCTTTGTCCTCGAAAATTGTGAAGTGGTTATGGTATTTTTATTTTAACAAACATGAAAATATCAGTAAATTGCCATTTAGCTGATTTTTGTTAAGTTTTGAAATGTATAAGAAAGTGCAATTCTCATAATCACGTGAGTAGCGTTTACATGCATATTTACTTAGTTTGCCACTTATATTATAATATCTATCCATCTATTCGATGTATTTTTATTAAATTGAGTTAATTAATATTAAGTCGAGCTTAATTCTTCATTCAACTTCGTCTTTGATTATTAATGCTCGAAAACTATGACAATTTACTAATTTGTTTTAAGAGTGATTGTTTGACAAATTGTAGCGAATACAAATTGAATTTATCAGTTCAATCAATATTTTTTTTTTATTTTTCAATTAGATGTTTTGGTTAACCAAAATTTGATAAAAATAAATAAATAATAAAATTATAAATGTGTTTTTATTTATTATTTTTTATTTGGGTGAGTAAAAAAAGTAGTATAAAAATAAAAGATAAGTATAACAATAATATATAAAAATATTATATGTAAATATATAAAAATTATAATTAAATTTTCAGTTCATTGCGGTTAACGAAACTAAAAATCGAAACCGAAATTTAAAAATAAAAAATAAAAAACAAAATAAAAATATTTTGATTCAAGGCAAACAGTTTCGATTTTGATTCGATTCGGGCCTTATTAACCAAATTGTGAACACTCTTAGCTTGTTTGCCACGAGACAACTTTCTAACAAGTGCCAACAGAGAAAAAAAAAATTGTGCAGTGCATTGTAGTTTATACATTTATCTATTATAAAAGTAATTATTATAAAGACGATTCTATTACACAGGGTAGCATATTATTGAGAACAAAAAAATGAAGGAAATGACGTTTGATGAACCAAAAAAGTTCAAGCCTCTTGTTCATGCTTGTTTTTGCATGGTGACGCCTTGAATACCAGATGTGCCGTTAGATAAACTGTATCTGTATCTATATTATGTACTGAACTATAAGTTTGAAGCATATTACTTCCCTGTGCTTTCTAGAGTTAAAATCAAATTTTAAATACTCTCAGCATGTATTGATTGATTCACGTACTAGTTTTATTATAACAAACAAATTCTGTCTCATATATATAATTCATTACGACAACGGTAGTTTGAAGATTAAATACAGAATCACTACCAATCAGTAATATCATAGAATTTGCTCAAACAGTGGAAGGATAGGTAATGAGAGCCCATATAAATCCTGCAAGACTGCTTTGACACCACCAATCGGTCTACTTTTCCATCAAACTGGAATATAAATTAGAGGTGCCAGATTCACTATAGAAGATAAAATGGTAAGAACTTAATTAAATTAATGTACTTGGAAAAATTGTAGAATCGGAGTTGTAACGCCTTGTCATCACACCCAAAATGCATTGTTTACAGACAATGGCTAGAATGAAAGGACATATACTGGATACACACCGAGGAGATGAAAAAAGAAAAAAGTAGGAAAGCACAGCAACAAATCACGACACACAAGAACAAAGGTTTCACAAAAACCTCTATTAACAATAAAAAAAAAGAAAAAATACAAAAAATGCAGGATAACTAAAACAATAGAAAGCATCTTTGTCCAGCAGAGTTAGCTTAGATATGGGTAATTTAAACTCTACAAAACATGAAGCAGAAAACCCTATTACCGGCCAAACCAACCTCGCGGAGCTTGGCCTCCCCCATCGTTCATCAACTTGTCCAGGACTACATTCAAATCAACCGCTTGTCCATTTTCTGTCAACTTTCGGACCGTTGCCCTCACTTGGTCTCTTGAAAATCCCATGTTTGTCACTCTGTCAACCACATCATCAATAGGGACCCTGTTCCCAGAACCAGACCCAGACCCAGACCCACCATCCAACGCAGAGGCTGTTGGCAGTGCTTGAGGTAATATTCGAGCAGTAGGTAGCTGCGGATAACCACTTCCACCAGTCTGGCCTATACCAGGAGAAGAAAGCTGCTGCGGTTTCACAGGGGAGCTACTACCATACTGTGATGGAGAGCTGCTGTAAGGATATGGTTCCCCATGGCCTGATGATGGACCAAAAGAACCAGAATATCCTGGACCAGGTCTGCTGGATGGAGGCTCATATACATTGGGAGTAGGTCCATAGTATTGTTGAGAGGGAGGGGAGGAACTCCAGAGGATGGATGAGAGGGAAGGGGTCGAATGCCCGGTGAGTAAGTTTGGGGGGACATATACTGTGTATCTTCAGGAAGATGACCTATTGGTGGCTGAGGTAGAGAGGGGTTAACAGCAGAGAATGAGGGGTGTGGTTGAGAAGGTGGAGGCGGCTGAGAGTACTGTGGTTGAGGAGGTGACTGATATTGGTGCTGTGGAAGAGATGGGGCAGGGTGCTGCTGCTGCGGTGGAGGTATTTGGTACTGCTGACTTGGATTTTCGGGAGTTTGGCCTGGTGAGGGGAAGTAAGAATCTCGCTGAGGGACAGAATGAACTTGGTTTTGAGGGAACTGGTTAGGAAGCTGAACCTGAGGTTGTAAGTTCTGCTGTGGAGGTGGTGGAGGAGCATTAGGTGGAGGAAGGGTTGGAGGTGGCTGTGTCGGAGAAACAGTAGAGAACTGCTGATGAGCAGATACTCCTGTCTGCATAGAATCAGGGTGTGCAGTGTTCTTGCTTTCAACTTGTTCCACCTTTGGAACCTGCAGCTTAGCAATCTGCAGTTGAGCTTCGACTATTTCTTGTTTATCCCTTATAACCTGTATACCCGTTCGCACCTGCAGACAATATTATGATGACCAGGGAACATGCCAGAAGATTAAAGCAGTTTAAACATGTTATAAATGAGAAGGGGGGCTAAATGCTTAAAATAATACGCCCTTCAATAAGAGATAATTAATCCTAAAGCAATTCGGATCCAAAATACACCCTTAATCCGGAGCACCCAACTCAATCATTCTATTGAATTCAATAATTATAATTATGTTATAGAAAAGTAGAATAACAATGACGCAGGGCTAGATAGTAAAAAATTCAGACTAATTTAATGCTTCCAACTTTTCACGAAATTTAGAAGAGAGGATAACAATAGGGGTATGAGAATAGGTAGGAAAAAAAGAGCTTTATCTCAAGGCACAATGTAAGCAAGCAACTAAAAAGCCTGCAGAAAAGCTAGGCCTAGCTCACATGCTGGATCAGCTAACTTAAGATGCAAATTCCGATACTACCGATGCCTTCACTGGCTTCAAGTACAAGCATTTTACATTAATTACATGTAAAGTACCAAGGATTCAAAAGGCCTGCATATTATTTTTAAGTTTCAGATAATAGTTTACATTAAACTTTCAACTGTCATCCAGTAACTGTAATTTGATTCAGGATATAGACTGTAGCTGTTTTAGTAGTTCATCTTACCCTGAAAACTTTAAAATCAAGTATACAATCAAGAACAAAAAAGGGAGACTCAATATTGTCAAAAAAATTAGTAGTACACTCTTAACTAACAAGCTCTAAAAGTTAATGCTTCAATCTATTTTAACAAGCTCTAAAAATTTGCACCAAAATACTGAATCGACCAAATTAAGCTTCAGATCAGGCAAGCTGCCGAAAAAAAGTTACACAGCCATATGATTATAAAATAGGTAAAGGAACTGAACACACTGTCCCCAAAATAAATAGTGAAAAGATTGCCAACACTATATCAACTTGATGATCACACATTTCTAGTGCTCCGTAGAAGTCTTATATAAACAGGGAAAGATATGGAAGGTACCTCTGTAAGAATATTCTCCAACAGTCTCATTTTTCCATCAGTGGTGCCATGGCTGTTATCAACAGACACCTTTAGATCATCAATGGAATTTTCAAGGTTGCGAGTCCTTGTTTCCAACTGAGATAATCGTGCACTCATGTTATCGACGGCATGCATCAGATTGTCCATATACTTCTTCATTGTTCTATCAATCTCAGAAACCAATACCACATCCAAAGGCACATTGCTAGGCTTGTGATTCTTCCCCAAAACGAATTTGGCAGGTTCATCAGCATCAAGAGAACTGTAATTCTAAGAAAAATGAAGAGCACGACAATAAAATTCTCATAAGATTGTATCTAAATTGTAGAAGAAAAATCCAAATCTTCTAATAATAAACCATCACCTTCCCCATCCGCATACCCCATCCAAAAAAATTGTGAAATTCTTATCCTTTCCCCCTGAAGACAATAAACTAATCTATAACCACAATAAACTACCATTTACTCAAAAAAGACTCAAAAAAAGAAATTAAGACTGACAGTACGCCAACAATAGATGAGTGAAAGCAATTCCAAACCAGCTCCTAGCAAACAAATGAGTAAAAAGTTTTAACTGTCCAAAGACTCACCTGACACCAATTCCATGTGAAACTAATCAAACTGCCCTTCGCTATTCTTTGTAAAATCACTACTATCATTAATAAAAACCCAAAATCATAGAATAAACAATAACTCAGCTAAACATGTGATCAACCCACGATTCAACCGTAGATAATACAACTTACATTCAAAAAAATAGACGCATACATACAAAAAATGTCAGAGATAGAGAGAAAATAGGTTTAGCGAAATACTCTGAATGCAGAGACGCTGGCTTTGGAATCAAAAGAATTCCGCGTCCTGAGGGGAGCATCGTCGTCACCAGAATCAAAATTCGACGACCCAGCGGCCGTCGGGATGACGATCCCATAGCTGGTCGAATCGGCATGAAATCGTAGCTCGGAACGATGTCGTCTTTCTTCTCCGGCGGACGATTCATGAAATCGATGAAGTCATTGTTGCTGTTACTATTGTTGTGAGTGGTGGCAGGGCTCTGAGAATTGGATAGATCCATGATCTGCTTGTCCATGTACTGCGACGTCGTATTGTTATTCATCTGAGTGCTCAATCGAATAGAAGCAAAGCAAAGTATTGTATGTATATGCGTGTGTATATATATCTGCAAAGAGAATTGAAATTGGGGTGGGGTTGGAGGTGAAGGGGTGGAGACGATGCTTGTTTTTGGATATTTGGTGTGATTTTCAGAGAAAATGATACGAAGAAGAAGACAACTTGGTGTAGAAGTCGTCTGTTACTTCTTGGTGAATGCCTGAATGGTGAGGGGTCAAGTGATTTCCATTCGGTTCCGATCCTTATTTTTGACCTAGAGTCGCCAGATGGAGACCGACATAAAGATAATGGACACACAGAAATTGGTGGAAGAGTTTAGCTCAAACTGGAGAAAATTGGAGCAAATGAAACTGAAGAGGAGTTGCGGCTATTACTCTTGTTAGTTTGTTTGGGCCCATAAATATATTGGGCCTGACCGCTTGGGTTAGCCCAATGTTGGATGCTTTTGGACCCTAATATTTTGGTAGCTACCTAAGTGCAGTATCCTCAATCCATTGAGCAATCTCTATTGCAACAATAAAAGAAAAAAATAATAATAATGATAACAATAAAAATGGAGTAGTCTAAATTTCAAAATCTAAAAATAAAGAAACTGAAATTACTGGGATTAATCATGCATTTTGGACTTGTTTGACTTAGGCAATCTAAAGAAGCTGGGGTGAATATAAGTGATTTATCTCGAATACCAAGTTCATCCCAACTATTTTTATTTTTTTTCCTTCTTTTCAATCAACTGGATAGAAAGGAATTGATACTGGTGTACGACAAAAAAGGAATCAATTCACAAGCTTTGGTGTGTTTCCATGGCGTTGGATAGTGAAAAACATATATCAATTTTCTTGTTGGAAAGCATTTTACCAATAATTGGATCAGCTTAATTAGTTATTGTTAGTGTACAAAATATAACATAATCATCCACAAATATTTATGCTTTCTTAGTTAACAATATTCTCTTTTGGTCATAGAAATCCACAATCATCAATTACACAAGTAAAAACTTATTCATATTTCATTACTTGGAAATATTCTTGCTTCAAAGAAAATACATTGGTAAGTCATAATGGGTAAAAAAAATAATAAAAAAAAAAAAGGAAAATGCCCCAGGCATCCCTTTTAATTTGTGATCAAAACAAGTAGTCAATCACAGAAAGCCCAGAAGAGTTTGGCCATGGTACTTGAGTTATAACCATGTAATCCTCGTACACAAATCTGACACTTTCACCATTCACTCTACAGGCCACTGGTCTCTCGGAAGCAAACACCCTCATCTCTCCAGTTCCTTTCACTCCAATTTGAACTGAATTCCCACCATCATTAAACACCAATGATTGAATGGCGCCACCAGTATTGAGCATGTTCGCTAGACCAATTGGAGCGAATTGGATGGAAGTGTTGGCCAGAACCTTAACAGGGGAGACTGTGATGAGCTCAAAATCGAAAGGCTCGAGCGATATGTCGATGGCGCCTGATGGCTTAGAGAGCACCAGCTTCTTTTCGTGAAACAAATACATGGCAAATGTTTGAACTCCTTCCACGGAGATCGGATTCGTGCCGTGTTTCCACTCTACGTCGCTAGGGCCGGCCACGGAGGAGACAACATGGGAGTACTCGGAGGCGCATTTGTTGCGCCTTTCTTCCCGGCTCCACCCGCCGCCTTGGCAGTTGAACGCCCCCACCACTCCGGTGAACTGATGCAAACAAATTAACAAGAACAGTCATTTACTGTGTTTTTATCGCATTGCATCAAGAGAGATCAAGATTCAAGCAAAACGATTGCTAATTTAGTGAAGAAATCTTATTGTCACCTTGTTCAGGTTCCAAATTTTCAACATAGTCTTGCCATTGTGAAGTGGGTCCTCAAAGAGGCAGTCACGACTGGGCAAAGCATAGTAGTCGCAGCGGAGGATTGAGCCATCGGGCAGGACGAGGCTCTTGAGAAGCTCGAAATTGTGCTTCCCGACTGAGTCACTAACGTAAATGGGTCCGCCGGAGATGGCTCGTGAGGCGGCGTGGAACTCAGCACAAGGGTGGGTGGACTGGAACATGTCCCAGTCGGGGTGGATAAAATTGCCCATCCATAAGCTGTTGTAGGCGCAGTGCACCATGTGGCAACCCTGCAGCCAGAATGTGCCGTTTGGATCGCCAGATGGATCAGTGCACCAGAAGTCATCCCCTGTTCAATTCACATTTTTCTCTTAGCAAGACAAGATGGTGTTTGGCAAACTCTAATTTTAGTTAGAATAAAGTGAGAATTATAATTCGTATAATTGGTAAAATAGATAATAGATAAAAGAAAATTAATTTGTTACAGTAAACGTACCGACACGGCCGAGGGAAATGGCCTCAGTACCAAGGAACATGAAGTCATTGCAGTGCTCCATGCTTGCAATCACACCATTCCCTTTGAAATGGTTCCTCACTGAGGATGTTAATGCCTTGTAGTAAGCTTTAGCTAAATCCACTCTCCCACCATAATCCTCACACAGCATTTCCAACAACTGTATGTTCAAAACATAGGGAAAACAATTAGAGTACCACTATGAGTTATGACGTGCCGACCAAATGAGTTAAATTAAATAAATATAGCAAGATTGCCCATCTAAATCTGCCCATAGAGCTAATATAGTGACACCTATATTGACTCTTACAATAAGCAAAGTTTGAGCAAAAACTGTTAAATTCTTGAATGTGTTCTCACTTTCAAACTAATCAGACAGCTTTCTTGCTTGACGAAATATTAAAAATAAATAAAAATGTGCCGTGCAAGTAGTGTAGCACGCGATAAGACGTGTCTCACCGGTGCATGGCATGTTTGAAAAAATACCAACATAAATAGTGAAAGTAATTACACAGAATAAAGTATGATGCTATATGAACAACTACATCCACTAAATCTTTTGTAGCATATATAGATTTTGATGAAAATAAATAAATACTTGTTAAAACTAACTGTATGCGATCAATTTAAATAATCAATACTTGTGAGAAAATTAAAATTAAATTACCCACAAATGAATAGAAGTACTATTTTGTGGGAAAAAAAAAACATGATTCAAGAATCGAAATACGAAAACTTACATGGATGACATCCACTTTGACTCCATCAATCCCCACAGATTCCAGATGGGAGTGTAATCCTTCATACAACTGGTCAGCAACCTCGGGCGGGACCAGCCCAACACCATTGTTCACAATCTTATCGACCGCCAAATCTTCCATCGTGGTCTTCAGCCCAGGTGTCAGCTTGGGCTCGATTACCTTCGCCTCGGGAAGGCCCAAAACATTGGGCCTAAGCCCACCCCAATACCCACACAGCGCATGCCAAACATACACGTAGTCTACACTCTTAAAACTCTCCTTCAGGTCCCGAACAAAAGCCCCCATCCCTGTTTTCGGGCCCGGGCCTGTTTTATTCGGGCTCTTGTACTCTCTGAACTTGTAATTCTCCTGGAACTGGATCAGCCTGCATGGCATTTGCTCGCCGGCGGAGGTCCGGTTAATTCCCTCGGAGGTGATCGGATCATCGTCGTGGCAGATGGACTGCCAGCCGTCGTCGATCAAAACCAGCCCCGGCGGACAGCCGCCGTCCACAAGCCCCTTCACCCCCTCCCAGACTCCTTGGGGTTGGACGGTCAGGTAGAACGCGTCCCAAGTGCACCACCCGAATTTGTCGACGATTCCCGGTGGAGTTTTCTCCTCCAACAGCTTGAACGTTCCTAGGTGGTGGCGCGCCACCTTAATGGCGTCTTTAACGAGGGTAAAAGGATCGTCGCCGGCATGCATGTAGAGCACGCCCTGGAATGAGGATTCAGTGACTTTTGTTGACCCGCTTTCCACACAAATGTCTATGTAGTCATCTGTTCCGGGCTGGAGGGAGGCCCGGAAAGGGCCCTCAAGGAGTGGAAGTAGCACAACATAGGGTCTTTTGCTATCACCAGGTTCGTTCGATTTGTCCAGAACGACTATTTGAGTTTCGCGCTCGAGGTCCGAACCGTTGGATCCGATCCAGTGGGTGGTCCACCACACTTTGAACCTGAAAATGGACATGAACTTGATGTTTTTAAGCTTCCCAATCGGGACGACATGGTGGCTGCTGGGCTCTTTGGTGTCGAACCCACGAAGCATCCCGGGGAGGTGGCGGACGGTGGCGCCGCAGCCTTGTCTCCGAGGGCATAGGGTGACGGGGTGGCTGTGATATTAGGTGGAACTTCAGAGAGAAAGACATGATCATTGACGGTGAAATTGGATTCATCCAGTGTTATTAACGAGTTGGTGAATCCATCAACGAGAACGGTGGCGTTTGAACCACCTTTGCTCAAACTTGGAGCCATTGTTAATGGTGAAAAATGAACTCAAGGTTTACAAAAGGAAAGAAAGGCTGAAAAAGAAGAAAAAACAGAGAGAAAACCGTGAGGCTTTGGTGGAGAAAAAGGAGAGGCCAAATGGGTGTTTTATATAGATGAAGCAGCAGCAGAAAGCTTGAGAATTTTGAGTAATGGAATCTATAAAGATTTCCTGCTAACAATATAATTTTGTAAAATGGAAAATGGGAGAAATCTTTTATCTTGAACTGGTTTGATGCATTTTGGTGTTGGAAAATGGTGAATTTATAGGCAACGATTATGAAGCAGTAGTAGTAAGAAGAAGGGGAAGAAGATTCGAAGGAAGGTGAGGTGGGCGGTTGGTTTTTGCCAAAAAAGAAAAACTTGAGCGTTTTTGAGTCAGTGGGGGCGGTATGTAGGGAATTCTATTAATTAATATTATCCAAAATGTCATTTTCCTCGAGAAGATTTCTTATTACTGTTTTGACTTGACAAGAAACTACTACTATTAATGAATAGCTCATTTTATTTAAGTTAAATATTTTATAGTTATAGGCAAATTAATCTTACCCAATAACTTGCACCAACCATATTTACCAAAAGATTCTAATTTCCAAGTTTTTATTTTATTTCATAGCAAAATATATTAGGAAATATTTTTGAGAAAGGATATAGTAAGCCTTTATTTTTAGCTAATATATATTATTAAAATTAGTTCGATTTTCTATTCTAACTTTTTGTTTTATCTTCTATTTCACATCATAAATTATCGATAAATACATAAAATATTTCTTAAAATAAATATTTGAATATAGATCACGTACGGATAAAACACCTTTTTTTCTAAGGTTGGATGGATGAACGAGTTTCGATATTTTCTTTCTTCATTGTTATCATTTTGCTTTATTTTCTTTTTTGTTTTCCAACAATTGGTATTACCTTAGTAAGTTCCAAAATCATATAACAGAAATCATAGGAAAATAAATAAATAATTTTGAGAAAAGTTAGATGACTTTTGTTGAATTGGGCCAGGCATGAAGATTCCATCACAAACATTAAAATGATAAGGAATCCAGGGGTCACTATAATGCTGTGAACAATTTTATGTGTGTCAATGAAATGAAAGGAGGGTCTTTTGATGGAGTTGCAACTCATGGAAAGCTTCCTTTATAGAAAGCCAACTTTTTTCAGTTATTCTGCCCATGCATGCACCTCTTCTTCATTCTTCAAGAATCTTCTCTTTTTTTTTTTTTTTTTGGTTAAATCAGTCAGCTCCAACCAATTATGTTGCGTCATTTAATAAAAATTTTAGTCGTTAATTTTTTTTATTATGCTGTTAATTTGATAACAAGTTGAAAGAACTACATATATTATTAATTTAGGAAGACATCATGCAAAAATTTATTTCTTTCAAAAAATATAACATTTAAATGTTGTTAAACGATGTTGCGGCTTGAAAATGAGGAACGAGCCTCATTTTTTCCAGTGAAAAATCAAGTACAGTATTATATTGAAATATTAATTAATCAATAAATAAATAAAATT
This sequence comes from Paulownia fortunei, assembly GCA_019321725.1. Taxonomy (NCBI): domain Eukaryota; kingdom Viridiplantae; phylum Streptophyta; class Magnoliopsida; order Lamiales; family Paulowniaceae; genus Paulownia; species Paulownia fortunei. The sequence goes on along the minus strand of JAGSPU010001671.1, from coordinate 873,461 downwards.
ATACAATAAAATCACGTAATGACCTAGATATGTAATACAGAAAAAAGACATCATACCAACACCTATCATTTTTTGTTTGGACAAAAACTTTATTCTTGCATAAGAATATCATTAAAGTGCGAAATTTTGATCACAGATAATAATTTTTGACATGAATATGAATGGAATCAACAAATATTACAACATAAATAAATATTACAAAATATAGGACCTCGTAAGTTCGTTAATAGAAATATTTATAATTACTGGTAATAAATTCTGTAACAGCTTGCATCACATAGTATATTATTCCAATCCACCTGCAATTTTGTACCAAGGAGTTAATTATGGTTTAGGATTGTGTGGCTCAAGTTGTTCAAGGGTTGGTCATTCCTAACTTGATCAAATATGCAACTACTTATATTCTCCTTTTTATCCCATGATAGCTTTCTTGGTATCTTAGAATATATCTATCTTTTCTTTTTTTTGTGGTGCCTATTTTTATTTATATTTTAATGCGAATTTAAATATTCGTGTTTTTCAATTTTGTGGTTTCCTGATGATGTAGTTTGGATCATATGTTTCAGTTTAATATTTTGTGTATAAAATATTTAATTAAATTTATATTTGACATAAATCATATAAATTTGATTTGTATTTGTAAAGTGAAATTATACGTCAGATACCAAATTATAATATAATTAGATCTGAAGTGCGATGATGAGTTGCTTGTCAAAATCGTCATGCCACCATAAAATTTATGCCAAATGCGTACTACGATTTGAAATGTTTGTGAAAAGGTGTATCAGTCATTAAATTAGTAGAAAAATAAGACTGTGATACTTTCTAATTTTAGTTATACATGTATTACTAATTATCAGTTACAATTTAAATATAATTTTACTCACTATTCTGAAATAATTACTAAGGCCAAAAAAAAAAAAAAGCTTTTGTCACTTAACATTTATTTATGATAATTTTATTTTGTTGACCTTTGGAATTTTATGCTTCACCAATAAAATTAGTGCATGTTTGACTTTATGTATATATTCCCCTGTATTCAAAGTTTTAGAACTTAAAAGAAAAATGAACCTCGCCAAGTTAAACTTAAGTTTATAAAATAATTTTCCAATTTTTGTACTTTTTTTAACAAAATAATTACTATATAAAGAGAAAATAAATTATTTATTACTATCTTAAAACTTTTATCAAATATTTACGTTCACAAACTTAGTGATGTTACCTATGATATATATATTTTTAACATATACCTTCGTATTTTGTGGAAAAAGAGAGAGCATCAGCCTACCCAGCCTTAAAGACCATACCTTCACTTATCATTCCCACAAAATCCAAATAAAAATGGAATAAAGTGATCGATCTCTCTTTACAACAATAAAGAATTATAAAAGAAATAATAAAATCATCTGTCACATATATTCACAAAATATTTAATTTATATGGAGATTGTTTGTCTTATGTTACAATAAGTCCTAATAATAGTTCCCTCAATTGTATATAATCTTGAATTCAACTCCATATAATTTTATATTTATAACAAAATTTACATATAAATTTATAAATCTTTTAAAAATTTGCCGATCCCTATAAATGATAGATTTGTCTTTAATATGGTTAAAACTATCTATTTTTTATTTTTATTTTTTAAAAAATTTTAATTTTGCGCTCCAAAATCTTTACTTTCTGTCTCTGTCAACTAATCATGAAATAATGACGTCAGAAAGTTTTAAAAAACAAAATTTATAATCGGACGTAATTTTAGACATTTCAAAAGCTATTAGCTATGTTTTCTATAATATTAAATCCGGCCAGAGTTTTATTAGGACTTTAAAAAAAATCAGTAAATTGAAGTGTTCATTCAACTAATCTTCGTAATTAAAATCTTTAAAGATAACCTTATGATATGACTACATTTCTACACCGTCGAAATAATTAAGTAGATAAAAAAATAAACTCAAAATTATTTTATGTGGCATAGTTATTTTTGGATAATTTATATTTACCCTTTTTAACTTTTCCATTTTTCATATCAAAAGCGTGTGGGCTTTTAGATCGAAATGGGGCCCAGAATAAGACGTTCACAAATTTGCGCGGCCCTCTTTCCCGGCGAGTTGGGGCGGCCCCCACCAAACCACCGACCACAGCAGAGCCCCATACTTTTGTTCCCACAAGAAAAGGCAAAGTTGACACGTGGAGTTTTAAGCAACTGGATACACTGCAACGAGGAAAGCTTATCAGACAAGTAATCAAGTTTGGTCTGACTGATTCAAAAATAAGACTAACTAATTATAACTGCCAGAAGTCCAGTGACCGTTGGGCCTCAACTACCCCATATTTAGTACGATGTTTTTCATGTCCACATTACAGATGTGCCAATGAACTGCTCACACATGCCATGTACATGTGTTTCAGTTTATTTGATGGGAAGATATGAATAAGGTTGTCTCAAATGTGATGACCAGTACAATTTTCTTGAATTTGGATTTCGTTAAGCAGACCCTTGACTTAGAAGGAAGAACATGAGTAGTTGAAGAAGAGCGTAGGAATGAGGGTAGGAGATTTTCTGAGGTCAGGACGCACTTAGGCTATCGGTTAACGCAGTTTATGTACGAGAAATGAATAAATTAGCTAAGATGTTATTAGATGCATAAAACTAAAAATTTTAAGTGTGAACTTATTACATATCCTATTAAAAGCTCAAAAATTGAACATTGAATCCTTCAATGGTACATCTTCCATGCTGAATTAATTACAAACAAAATTAACTAATAACTAATGGTGGGTGAATGCTGACCTTTATTTCCACTCACATTGCTGGTCTTGAATGGAAGAAAGGCAATACAAATACGTGGCCTAATACCGTTACAAAGTAGTTGATTCAACGAACATGCCGTTGGTGTCGGCTGGAATTATGGGGAGCCTTCAGAACGAAAGAAAAGTAAAAATGATGGTGACGACTAATTCTCTATTTTAAATTTGATTTTTTATTTTCCTTTGTCATCGTGGCATATGTGAAATATTCATATGTAAGTGAAAAAGAATTAGGCAGAAAAATATTTCTGCGCTTCTTTCCCGTTAACTATATTTATATGATGAATTTGACGAAGTGTGTTGAGAAATTAAACTACAGGAGAATAAGCTTAATAATTGATGTGTAGTGTAGACAATTGATGTAAAATTCTATTGGAACGAAATAAGTGTTAAACACTTTTCTTATAGCATTCTTAAGACGATTATGTCAATATAAAGTTAGTTTCATAAGATCTTCGTTGCCTAATATTGGGATATCAAATCTTTAAAACCTTAAAGTCAAAGTATTATATTATAATTACGCCAAACTTAATGATATTTCAATACGATTTTTAATTTTTGAAATGCTTAATCAAATGCTCTCACAGCGGATCAAATTAACTTTAGTTTTAGCCTCGTGACAAGGAATAGGAAATAGAAGATAACTAATTAAATTCATTAGTGGCACCTTTGTATCCCAAACGACTTATCTTGATTAAATGATGGGACTCGCACTTGCTATCGCTTGCGCTTTCAATTAGAGATATCTTCTGATCGTCCATTTCATTTATCCTACATTAAATCATGAACAGTATAGAATGAGTGCTTCAAATTACAGGTGGCACTTGCTGGAGAATGAACTTGTACGAATTTAATGTCATTTCTTTTTGATCTAGATGTATCCTATTTATCTTGTTTCCTTTCTTTACAGTCGGGCAAATTTTGAAGCAGACGTCACAAACTATACAGTTCTATGAAGTTGTTCATACCGCTACTCCAATGATATCGCATCCACTCTGACCAATAAACAGCGCCCGTGTTCATCTTTTGATATTATTTACTTTAATGATACATAATTAATAGCAACTTATCTTTTGGGTTGGTTTGTTAGTTGTCGCAAATTACACAAGTAGTATTTTCACAGTTCAAAACGCTAGATTGTAGTAGCATCAAAATATTCGAGAACTGGCTAGAAGGAAATCTTGTGGCTGGGATAGTCAAGATTCTAGAATTGAATCCACTGCATAACCACTCATTTAATTGTTTCATGAGCCGGGGGGGGGGGGGGGGGGGGAGCTAAAGATATATTATTCACGAGCAAATGTCTTTGTCACGAAAATTTTGAAAATAATAATAATAATACAAAAAACAAAAGATGCGAAAAGGAGGATCCTGTTCATAGGGCCATATTTTTCTTGGACGAGTTGCAGGGATTCCTATTCTTTTGTAGCACACTTGTAGTAGCCAGTAGAATCAAATATGGGGCAAAAATATTGTTCTTCATTTTTCCCGAAGAAATCAGTATATATTATATATATAAAGAAGTGAATGATTCCATCAACTAGAATACTCGATCCAGAATCCTAGCCCAAATTCAGGCCCTACGATGTTGAGGGGAATAAAGCTAATCTGCTATATGTCTCTCAAAATTGTGTAGCAACCACCCTTATTTCACAACTCAAAAATTAAGGAAGAAATATTGAGAATGTGATAAACTGTGGATAACTACTACCAGATTTGCAGTTTTCATTTCGGTCACCCCTCTTGCTTGTGACAAACAAGAAGAAATAAATAACCTAATATTCACATCTCAAAGTAAAGAAGTAACATATTAACATGATCTCCTTTATTACAACAACAATGATACAACTCATTTTCCATATTCATCATACTAATACTAGTTTATTCACATGCTGTTACAAATTCAGGTTGCTAGTTGATCCTCTATTCCCCCTATATCAGGCTCTACTTGTTGCTTCGCTGAAAACACCCAAAGCAGACTGCAGCAACAAGCAACGCATTTTATTGAGGAAATGGAAGTTTTCATGGTAGATTCATTCATTATTATGTTTCTTGTTATGCCTGTGTAGCCTGTCACCTATAATTCTCATCTTAAAGAAACAGATTGAAAATAGAATGAACTCACCATATTAAGAAGCCGTAAGGCAGCAGGCCGTGTAAATTTCCTTGCAAAAAGGAAGCATTTAGAGGGTTTCCCCTTGCTAGTGCACCATTCTCTTCTGTACTCAGTCTCGTAATAGATGTTATCTATGCCCTGGAGAAGTAATCAAAAATATAAAGCCTTAAACATAACTTTTGTCAACATTGATTTCCTATTGTTTTCATTGCGAGTGTAAAATTGTAATTTTCTGAAGCGATGAAGAGTAGTATTTTCTGGTATATTAATTATTGTGGTATGTTATACAGCTTTTCCCCGCAACCCACATGGTCACTCTATGTCATTGATTTCTCTAAGGGAACATCCACTGGGGGCATCAGAAAATTCCTTTTTAGGTCGTGGGGGTGAAAAGTGAAGAAAGATCACGGTTATATCAGTTTGAGTAGCACTTCCTGTGTGAGAAACTAACTACAACTACGCCAAAGAAGAGGGCATAGTGAATTCCGTATTGATGCAACTAGACACTACCAGAAACTTGCAATCAATTCTATGAGCCAACAAGAAAGATGTCGCCAACTGGCTCATGTATCATGTCATCCTTACTAACTGTACCATCAGAACAAGTGATTTTTCGAGAAAAGATCAAAACCTTCAATCCTGAATTGCTAGTTTTAAATCTTGTTAAATCCCGAAAAGGTCAAAACCTTAAATCCTGAATTGCCAGTTTCAAATCTTGTCCGATGGGGTTAAGTCGGAAACAAGGCTTTTCACAAGTGATCTTCAAATGGCTATATTCACAATGTTTTTCACATTTTATTCCCCAAAATGATGTAAATGCTCATGCAGGCTACAAGTATGTCTGAATACTAGTTGCAGGTTGTCGCCATGCAACATCATAAAAATTGGAACATAGGAAGATGCATAAGTCCATCCCAACAGAATAAATACCTTGATGGATTGGATAAGCACGGAGTAGCATCAGCCAACTTGTAAGTCACCGGATGCCATCCTCGCCTCTCAGGATCTCTGGAAGATGAGAGATCCCAAGAACTGTGAGTCAGTGACCTTCTAGTAATTTCTCCTTCCAGGCCTTGTTGCTGAATACGGAAAGAAGAGGACATTGACAATATTACAACTAACATTGGTTGAATGATTTGCTCAGGTTGACTGAAAAAGGATCAACGTACAGAAAGCAAGGTCTGAACATAATGTTCATCAGGTATACAGTTATGTTCCCTAGATGCATCAGCAGGCTGCAAAAAACATATTTGACAGACAGAGTGAAACCTGTTTCCCGTAAGTCTACTTTAACTAGTCATGCAAGATCAGGAAAAAAACCCGTAAGTAAAGCAATTTAAAATTAGTGCAAATATCACATGCTTCAAAAAGAGGCATGAAAGGAAATAAACAACAGAGAGAACACTTACAAGGGGACGGTCCCGCCAAAATTCAGGTAAAGACCTTTTCTGTTTGGAAGGAAAGGAAAAAGAATAAGTTACCAAAATATTAAAATAAAATGATGTTCAGTAGAAATCTGCAAATATATGGAGTTTGTTATAGGAAAACACATTGAACACACACACACACACACAGATATATATATATATATATATATATATATATATTGTGTCTGTCTCCAGTGAGATGCGTGCATGTCTGAATGAACATTTATTACATACGATAAAAGTAAGCAAGCAATCAGTTCATAACCATGCCCATAGAGATATCAAATGTCTTAATACCTAACTCGTGATATTTAAACCTCATAATTTAGCATTGAATGTTTCAGCCCTCTATAGTAGAGTTAAACCTAACTCCTTATTCCTCACTGGAGGACTTTAGAAAGTTTTCCATCAAAAGAAAGAAAATGAGAGCCTCAAAGTTCTACTTGATTATCACCATGCTTTTGCATTAGATAAAGCCCTTAGTACAGAGAGTTAGTATAATAAGTTGTAAACCACCAAATCATCACTTATATTACCAAGGCAATTAAACCAAGCAATAAAAACTTCTACCTTACATAAATACAACTTGTGGCAAGACAAAGCATTATGTCACCACAAATACATTCAACTCTTGATGACAAAATGATGCAAAACGATGATAAAGAACCTTGCCTTGCAATGCAATTGAAACATAGGAAATACAGTTTCATCTTCAACTACAATCCCAGCATGCTTTCTGGTCAGAACAACCCACTGCAAGAACGAAGTACAGAGATAACAAGCTAGAAAATATAAATAAGTACTGGATAGTTTTATTTTCTTCTATTTTCATTTTCATATTCCCTTCTGTTAGTGAGGGTATCGGTCAAACTAGTTTAACTCTGGGAAATACAACCCATAACAAAATTAGATATACCTGAGATCCTTTCCTCCAGTTGTCAACAGGAATCACTGGATGCATTCTCGGATTGTAACGACTTTCTTTTGTATCAGCAAAGCTGCTACCACGATTGACAAATAGCAAGTTCTCATAAGCTGATCAAATACAATGCAAACTCATAGCATTGCTAGTTATTTCAATGTCGTTTTTGGAAGCAAAAATACGGGAAGTAAGATATAAACTTTAAGAGGAAAGAAACAGAAAGACATAAATATTACTTCTGTAGAAAGAAAGATCAACCAGAGATTGGAAATTTTTGTAGATAAGCTATTTCAGGGGTAAAAATTGTATCACATAGGAAACAATGAATTGCATCCCCACTACCTGTCCACAAAGCTAGTTGAGGCAGACATTATATAGTCATATGTGTAGCTGAAATTATATAGAGGTAAGCAGCTGTAACAAGAAAAAACAAAAAAGCACATCAATTACACAATTTTTTTATGACTGAAAAATGCAGGGGACTAGGAATAAAATCTATTATAAATTCCAGAGAGGCAAAAGGGATGCTAAAACATTGATCAAAAGGCATTATCTCACTGCTGAAATAAGATTTTTACCTGTCTGAGAGGAAAAGAAACCGCTCATTAAAAGGATCCATCAGTGCATTTTGAAGCAAAATACGCTCTGCCTGGATCATGCTTGCTTCTCCCCAATCTACCTAATAAAGCATCACTTGCTAAATATCATTTGAAGTGCAAAGAAAAAGTAGACTCCAAGGTTCTGATGTAAAGTTAACTAACAAATAGGTAGAAGCGATACTAATAAAATATCACAAGGGATGTGTAGTGCCTCATTTTCATTTGAATTAGTAATAACTAAGACCAAAATATCGTACAAGGAAGCTTCAATGGATGAGTGCATCAGGCAGTTAATGCAAATTGTTATTGTGAGAAAACCAAATCTTTAAACAAAATTAAACCTGTATGCTATCATTAATCTGACGATTTAAGAAGAATGTCGATCTTGTTGTTGCCTTGTTCAACAAAAACCCAGGCCTTGAATGAACGTAGATAGAAAATCTATTCTCTGCATCACCCTGCAATACAACATAAAAGTTCCATAAATATAAATGGAAGATTGTTTGCAGGAATCAACCATAAACAAAGAACGCAACATGATCATGTTTAGATTACAATAGTTACACTAGGACTGACACATCTAACAATGATTAACAATCTGCTCAAACTAATAAGGACAACAGAACACTGAATATTATCTGCTGTCACTTTTTCCAAGTCATTATGAGTTTGCAAGAAGGATTTAGCACAAATAACTTCCATTTAGATCACATTTCCATAGAATTTGCTCATGAGTCAAAAGCCATCAATGCTATAATCAGTAAAAAACAACATTGCACTCAAATATTCCCCCAACAAAAAATGCCAGTTCTCATGCTGTCAATAACAGAAAAAACAAAAATAAAACAAAATGTAACAATATGGGTGCCTAATCAATGAGTTACTAGACATGCAGAGGTTCATATTATGCAGCGCTTCTATTCTCGGTTTTTGCAAATAAGACAATGGAGATGGAGATGGAGTCATGGAGTTTTCTCTTCTCCTACAGTTCAGATAAATCCAAAACCTACTTAAAGAATGTGTCACAGAATTAAACAATAATTTTCGCTAATCTGTGAAGGCAACAAATTAGGAAACTAATTTATTTCTTTGTGTCACTCCAGCAAACACCATACAATAAACCAAAAAAGCAAAGTAATAGTAAAGACAATAAATGAATTAAGATCAGTTCCAAGAAAGGTAATAAACCAAAATATAGTACGAGAAGCCAAATAATTACCTGAAAAAATACATCCCAAACCATGTCTAGTGGAATCCGATTCCGAGCAATAAAAAGGAAAGCAATTTTCGGTTTTTGTAAAGGCGGAAACGTCAGCATTTTGATTCTACTGTACTGCGATTCCATCAATACAAAGGTCGCGAAACAAAATACAAGTAAAAGCAGAGCAAAAAACTTCCTCTTCCATCTGTGACGAAATTTCTGCGAATTCGATCTTCGCTGCTTCATCCTTTCTAAATGAGCTCCAAATTTATAGCTTTAAGCATTTCAAAATTCTTAAGTTTTAGGGAAATTTTATTGCATTCACTGTAAAAATCATCTCTCTACATTCACACTGCATTTCAGTTCATCCTCTATAATCACATACCAGTATTTTCTCCACACACAGAACATCTGCATAACATCCATTTTATTTATATTTAAATTACTCGCAGGTAAAACAAACAGATCCGAAAACAGATGAATAGTTAAAAATTCAGCAAAAAATATAGAATTCCGTGAAATTGTCACGGATTGGCAGAGTAGCAGCAGCTTCACGGGGTACGAGAGAATAAGACGGCAAAAAATATCAGAAGCTCGTATGATCTTCGAGAATCCCGTGAAAACTACGCAAAATCCTCTACTCCAGTTTTGGAAATGAAGCTAAACAGAAAACGAGAGAGAGAGAGAGAGAGAGTAAAGCAGACTTGACTTGGAAAGAGAGAATATATAAGTGGAAGTAGGAGTAGTGATCTTAGTTTTTATAGTACTCCATCTAACTAACTATACGCAGCTTCCTTGCGTGTTTTGCTGGAGATCGCTCCTTACTCTTCATTTACAAGCACAATTCCCTTTAAAAAAAAATAACACCTTTATTTCATTATTAAGTAAAACTCAATTACTTGATTAACTTAATTTCTCACTTATATTAAAAATTAAGTTAATTACGAGATTCACAAAAAATAATAATAGTAACTTTTATCTTTAACTAATAGAGTCAATTTGGCTGTGTCATTTCCACAATGCTCTAAAACTAAATAAGAATTTATAGGAATTTTGCTGTGAATTCCTTTCATTTAGTCTTTCTGATATAATGAATAATATAATTAATCATAACTATTTGAAATATCATTGAATTTCTAAATAGTTGAACTTAGAAAATATAACTAATTTCTTTGTAATTACTTACATACAAGCAAAGAATAACCATGAACAAAAATGCACGCTTTTTTCCCAATATTAATTGACATGATTGAAATGAGAGACATGAATTTAACAAAATTATGATTCTTTGGAGTTGAATGCGGTGGGTTGAAGAAAAGCATCAATATTTGCAACTGGCAAATAAAGACCCTTCTAACCATGGTTGGAATGGAATAACCAACCACAATAAGCATGTCCTGGTCCAGTTCTCATGGAACTCTTTTCAATTATGCTTCGACTTCTTTTAGGTACTTGTCACATATTGCTTTGTCCAAAGAATATTTGTTGGTAATTAGTTTACTTGACTTTTTATGGATACAGTATTGAATAATTTTTTTTATGATATCAATATTTATAAAAAAAATAAAAAATCATTACAACATCAAATATAGGAAGAAAAAAAAACAGCACAACCTTTTTTTGAATATTTTGAAAGAAAAAATGTAAAAAAAAAAAAAAAAGAAATGTACCTACAATGTAGTTACTCATTTAGTTTTAGTTGCTTAAAAAGGGGAGGTGAGGAGTTACATCAAATCACATGGTTTGGTAATGCTACCAAATCGTTTTGTTTTTAAGCTTTTAACATAATAATACCTCCACCATATACCTCACTTTCTTTGCTTTGAAATGAAACATTAAGTTTTAATGTTTAATATTGCAAATCCTTTTTGTTGACTTTGATTAGTTAGATTAATTAGTTGATTGTAGAGCAGCATGTGCAATAATGCCCCAACTTCACTAGTTGAGTTTTGATCTACATTTTTAGTCTACAAAGCTTGCGTAGTATTCCATCGTTGACATACAAACTATTTTGTATCGAGAAGAATGTCAAAATTTGAAAATTTTATTTTACTGTCTGTGTGTAATTACGATTGATATTTTTTGTTATTCACAATTTAATATGTTTTCTTGTTTTAATTACCAAAGTACGATTCATTACGTGAGCAACTTGTTCGGCCAAATTTTTTGAAAAGATTATTTATAGAAAAATTGATTTTTCAAAAAATTGAATCTATAAAAGAAAAACGTGATGAAATTCATATCTTTATAAATTTTCTTTTTCTCTCTAAAATCCTATATCCAAACATATGGAACTTTTTTTTTTTTTAAATATTTTCAAATGTTTGCTTTCTTAGCTTAGTGATAATGAAACTTTAACAAATGAAAAACAATTATCAAAACATTTTTTATGTAAACAAAAAATGACAAGGAGGTCAAAAATGAAAATTGTGGCTGTAAGTTCCAAATTTAAATTTATAGGCCTTGTATGATTATGTTTTTAACGAGAATTCTCATTCCTAGCATTTTTATTGAAAATTTGGTTTTGTATTAATTTTTGTGTGAGAAGTGAAATTATGTTATGATTAATGAATGAAAACAAAATTTTATATAGGTTTGGAAACGAGAATATGATTGGTTGCGTGACATTGGGGGAATTTCAAATACAAAAATATGTGATGAAAATGAAGTTATATTTATTTGTGTATTTTATAATATTAGTTTCAGAATTATAGAAAAATATATATATATATATATATATATATATATATATACTTTATAAAGTTGATAATGGTGGGTTCACTTTTAATATTCAATTTAAATATAATAATTTATTAGAATGATTTCAAAAGGTAGTGAGTACATATAGTTTGAAAATAATTATATATTAATTAGATGAGTGGATAGTGGTGAAGTAACTTTGAAAATTTAATTTGAATATAATATTTTATTTATAAAATTTATAGATGATGAGATATATTAAGTATATATAGTTTGTTGTGGTGGGCATCACTAATGTGATTTGAATTGAAATGGTGGGAATAATGATTGACAAGTGACAAATTAAAAATATTTATAGGGTTGAAAATTAAAATTATAGGTTTGAGATGATATTTTATTTAAAAAAAAATAAAAAAATAAATTTTGATTCAAAATCAATCAAATAAACATGATTTCCGATTTTGAAATAGTATAAAATCGAAAAATAGATTTTGGAGGCCTTAGAATTTATTGTTGTTGAACTGGACAGAGCTACACTAACTTGGGCATTGGGTTCCATTGGCTATTTAAAATTGGGCCTCGACCCCATTAAGGATCAAGTCAAACACAAATAAAAACGGTTGTCCTTGTGGATTATCTAAAGAGGCCCATGGCTGAAAACGGCCGACTATCATAAAGAGTTGTTAAAAAGCAAAAGATCCGACTTATTAAGCAAAACTTTAGAATTGAAGAGCTGGAGACCGCAAAATGGAGGCATCATCTTCTTCACTCACTTTCAGCAGGTATTTTCACACTGTTTCTGAACTAGACCCCACAACTAGAAGAGAAATTGGGAGAAAACCTGGTTGGGCAATTCCCCATTTTTTTAAATTGCGTCAAGACCCCTTGAAAAGCAAATATTTACCCTCAAGATTGTGTCTGGCCTCCGCAAATGGGGGTGGCTTCAGGAAGGCGCTTAAAGGGGTTGGTGAAAGTGATGGTGTCATCATTGTTGACCATGGTTCGCGTCGCAAAGAATCCAATCTTATGCTAAGTAAGCTTTTCTTGTAGCTTCATTATTATTGATTCTCTGTTTATCGGTCAAACTTAGTGAATTGAGTTGTTTGTGTTCTTTAGGATTCATCTGCCATTGGTAAATCAGGATAATCTAGAGGTATTAAGTTATTTTTTGTTTTAAATAGTTGTTGACACTTTCTGTAATTAAGGACAGTTCGGGAGACCTGAGTTCTGTAGACTGCTTTTAAAAGAAAAGTGGTGATTCTACTAAGTTTGGACTATATAAGAGGATAATATGTGGTTTACCAAATTATATTCATTGACTGGCTTATTATGGTATACACCCAACATTTTGTTGATAAAGCTTTGCTTTTATGTGGTTTGTTCAGATGAGTTTGTGGTCATGTTCAGAGAGAAAACCAAATATCCGATCGTGGAGCCTGCTCACATGGTACCAATCACATATATGAGCACACATACTTATACAAAAACTCAACTCCTCGCGTTCAACTTTATCCTTTAATCCAAATTGATGGCTTTGTCATCAATGGGATTTTTGCGTTGTTGACAAAACGATATTCTGAATTTGAAAGTTGATTCCTCTCAGTTTCTTCCATTGTAATTAGGAACTGGCTGAGCCGTCTATCAAGGATGCCTTCAATTCATGCGTTCAACAAGGGGCAAAACGTGTTATAGTGAGCCCATTTTTCTTATTTCCTGGAAGACATTGGCACCAGGTAACTAGATACCAGAACTTGCAATAGCATATAATGGTTGATGCTTAGATATTCATATTTTTTCATACCTGATGTTGACTTTGGCAGTTGCATTTTTCCAGGATATTCCTTCTCTAACCGCTGAAGCTGCAAAGGAGCATCCAGGGGTGTCATATGTCATTACTGCCCCTCTTGGTCTGCATGAACTGCTTGTGGTATGAGTTTATCCGCCTTCTTGTGTGTGCTTTACTTATCCGGCTTTATTTGCTTTCATCTAAAACTTCATTAAGTGAATTGAGGCTATTCGGGGTGGATAAAATTGTTATAACCTTTAATCCTTCATAGGGGGGATATATTGCAGTTAGAGATTTTCAGACTATGAGTTTGCCCTTTCCGTTTTATATGCTAATGTCCTTTTTCTTGTTATTTCCCTTGAAAATAGACACATACATATCTGAATAGGTATCTTAATAATTTTCGTTCTTTTTATTGTATGAAATGAAATGCTGTCAGCATTTCTTCCCTTCAGTGCCTATAACAATCATCATCAGTTAATGTATGTTTACTTTGACCTTGCTATTATCTGGGACATTGTGGAATTTTTATTCACACGCTATCAAGTTAGTGTAAAATGCATTTGAAAGGCTGCTGACAGTGTAACAGACTTACTAGATAATCATGTTACAGGATGTTGTGAATGACAGAATCACGTATTGCTTGAGCCATGTTGCTGGCGAGGAAGATGAGTGCTCAGTATGTGCTGGAACCGGAAAATGCCAGCTCTATAATTAGTGCAATAGCTTTTTCTGAAGGGGGTTTCTTGCGAATTGAAAATTTTCAGCTCAAAGATTTGAGGAATCAGCTAGTGTATCTTAACCACACCGATATCTTAAGCTAAAAAATATGTAGTTTTTGCTTTTTGGATGTCAGAAGTCTGCACTATAAAATTTCTATTTTCATGTACTCTGTAGGGACCAAAGTTCACGCATTCTGATTTGTTTTTCCTGGGTGAAGAGGATCATGAATTCATTTTTTTGTTCGTTTCTCCCTCTGAATTCCCAGTTTTCCTGATGCATGTTAAGATGCTAAAGCCGCTGCAGTGCACCCCGTGTTGTCTTTCCAATGAATTGTAACACCCATTTGGTTGCAACCAAGATTAATAAACTTCTGATATATATACAGTTTGTAATATTTCTTTCAGGATACATATACACTTTTCCTTTTGCTTCCTTACGGGCAGCGATTTTCTTGATCAGTGATGGTATAATTACTTTAATCATCTGCACTTATTTGCTCATTGGCCACTGCTTTTCTTCATCCAGCTCCAAATTCTGGCAAAGCTTCCAATCTTCAGTTCCCTATATGCACTTTCACGGGCCTGTGCCTGAGCAGGAGTTTCTTCCTCATCAGTTGATTGTGCTGCAATCCAAGTAACATTTGTCATATCTCTAACTTTAGAACACAAATAAATTCTCGCCGGAAACATTTAAACCAGAGCAGCACGTTAATAAAGATATCAACGAAGTAAGAATATCATTACCATATATCTGCTGGTTTTCTTCCTGCTTCTTCAAGTTGAAGGATTTGGCGGCCATGAACACATTTGCAGGTCTTTCCCAGCCTTGTCCATATATGCCATAGCCCACCTTAGGCTGAGGCTGGATTAGGTACTCAAGCACTGCCAACTCTTCTACATAACCCAGTGGATGCAATTTACAGGACACGAATCAACTGATATCTGTTGGATGACAAAGTCCCATTGAACTGATGAAAATAGTTGAATTTCTGGACTACTATATTCGAAGCATCGTATAGTTGTTCCAAATAACCGCAAAAACCAAATTATCTTGCAAACAGTACCTCTATTTTTCCATCATCATCACCATATTGAACTTTGACACGCGCAGTTCCAAAAGCTTCGTCCATCATGAATGTGTTACCTGCCTGGTGCACGCATTGTCTGCAACCTGAAAGTTCACGCTTGACTTCACTCAAGATCCTTGTCTTTTTTATGAACTCTAATTTTTGACTGAGTGAACTAAAGCATTATTTAAAAGTAAACAGGCTAATTTTTATTTACCTATACAAGCATTTTCATCGACAAATAGAGCTTGAGGTCTTAAGGGCCCTTTCCATATGCTGCCAAAGGCACCCCTGCCAACCCCGACACTAATTCTGCCAATTGAAGCATCATACTCTTTTCTGAGATCATCTCTCATTAAAATTTTGTAGGCTTTGTTCAACATCAGTGTACTCGCATGACCCTGAAACTTATGTTATTTACTCTTACATGAGCTGTTAACATAAATTTTGGAGATTGAAATCAACATGAAAAGCAATGACCTTTTCCCCTGCAATGTCCGGATGATATTTCTTCTGCAGTTTCTGTAAGCATCCTTGATTTCTTGGGGACTGGCATCAACAGAGACTCCTAGCAATTCATAGTAATTCTTGTTTCTCCTAGTTTGTTCCGACCACATCGGACCGAAACTGAATTCTGCCTCCTGCTCCATCCAAATCAAAACTTTTTGCGACTTTAGCAACACTTGGAAAGAATACAAAGATAAGTAGATTAACTGGTCGGTCACTAGCAAAGGGTCCATACATATTACCTCGACCAGATGGGATTGTTGAAATTCAAGTGTCGATCAATTTGCAAAGGGTTTGGCCTAGAGAATTGTTGGTGAAATGAAAAGAGGCCAACATTTTTTTCTTCTTCCCAATTCAGTAATGCCAGATTCTTGGAGCTCGTGGGGTAAATAAAAGCCAACCTTGGATACTTTCCTGTACTTGATAATGAGAGTAAGATATTTCTGCAGTGTCGCTTTTTTGTTTCCCAGTTCAAGTTGAGGCGTTGTCTATGTAGTAAATCGCATTTCTCGAAACAGACTTAATTTATGCAGCTGAGTAACACTTCTAGTTACTACAATAATTCAAGAAAAAATTTTAAGTTATTTTAGGTAATTACTTGATATTTTAAGCTAGCTATTTTTTTTTTTGGTTCCAGGATTTTTAATTGAATCAAACAACCGGTTATTCTCCTAATTTTCTTGGGAGGAAAAAAAAAAAAGAAAATGAGCCTAATTTATAGAAAATCAAAATGGTACCAGAACTGAAGTTTGACCGACTAAAGGTCAAAGTCGAGCTTGAGCTATGACATCAGGACCGTAAAGAATTCAATGATTTTTTGATGGAGTTTGCGTTCCGCACTGATGGAGTACCCTTTTCAATATTACACTTGTCCACATAGAATCCTTGCTTGTCTTTCTTCGGGACCTTCGTATTTCGCATTTCTTCTGGATACATTGCTTTGGTGTTTGGACTTCGAAATCTGATTACCTTCAGAAATCTTGCAATACAAAGGTATATTTTCCTGTACGGCTTAAATTTTAGAATTTCTGCATTTTGGATCTATAAATTTCTTTTCGTTGTCTATTTCCTGTTTTCTTCTGTATCATTTTGAATGTTCTCCGTATTTAGTATTTAGTCATAAACATAGGAACATGGATTTTTTTTTTTTTTTTTAAAGATTTTGCTTCAAAAGTTAAGAATTGAAGTTTAATGGACTGTTGAATTTTTTTTATTGTGTGTGTAGAAAAATATAAAAGAAATAAATTTGATTGCTGCTGTGAACTAATTCACTCTGTTTATCTTTTATTTCCACTGAGAGCGTCAGATGAAATATCAAGTCTATATTTCTTGTTATATTAGGGATTTGATTATTGAAATTAAAGTTAGATTAATAAGATATTCCGGTCAATTTGTGTAATTATTTAGATCCCTCAATTTCCTTTAGAGTTCCCTTTATGATGAGTTATTTCAATGAGTTTTATTATTGAGCCTTATTTAACAAAGTTGAGGTCACAAGTTGGCCTATGAAATGAGCTTGGGCTAACAAGTTGAATGTATCAATTAACACAAGCTGTTGGGCCTCGCCTTAGAAGCAAAATAATGAACTTGACATGACTTATTAGTACATAACTTAAGTTGTTTAACTCATAAAGATCATTGATTGTATCCGGTTTTGGTTTTTCAGGAGAGGATGGCTGCTGCTCATGTAGTTTACAAGGGCCCAAGTGTTGTGAAGGAGATTCTCATTGGCATTGGTCTTGGCCTGGTGGCTGGAGGATTTTGGAAGATGCACCATTGGAACAACCAGAGAAGAACTAAGGAATTTTATGATCTTCTTGAGAAAGGTGAAATCAGCGTTGTTAGGAAGATGAGTAGACTCAATTCCTGAATCCTTGCGCATGTAGTAGTTTTGGGCTCAACCCCTATGCATATATGCATTTTCGGTTAGGAACTTGAACAAAATCTTTGTTCCGTAATCTTAATAATTTGTGAAACTTGTATGGTGAGAGTTCAAATTCTACAATGCGATGGCAGTTGCAATGCTTGGTTCTCATTATCTCGAGTTTAAGCCATTGCAATTTGCCCATTCTGCACTATGCTTCAGCTTCTTTTTCTTGTTTATAGGCCCTGGTAACTAGTTATTTTTTGTCTGTCTTCATCAAGTATGAAAATGCTGTGGCTTTGGGAGATGGGGTGAGGTGTACATTGTTTGTACCTTTTTGAACATCCCACTGTGGGGCGCAGCTGAGATGTTGTATCAGTTGAATCTTGTTTTAGCTCTATGTTAAGGCAGTTGTTGTCAGTGAAAAAGGATCGGGTAATATGCTATAAATTATAATTGCTTCATCAATGCACTATCAGATAAGAACCATATTAATGTGGCTAGCCGAGGTGTTGCTGCTGTTGTTACACGTGGTCCAAGTACCTTTGGACTTTCTAAATTTATTTGTTCTTTTGCTGCTGTCTCTTGCATCGGTTAATTAAACCTGGAAAATGACAGGCACAACTCTCAACTGAATGACTGCAAGTAGATTTGAAGAAAATCTCTTATATAAATTTCAGGAAAAACTTGGCAATTAGCGGACACAGCCCATATGGTCCCGAGTGTCTGCCTCAATAATCTGCATCCGGTTGGAGTCAGAGCCGAACCTATGCCCCAAGTGCCTACCTCAATAATCAAAGAGTGTCCAACATGTGACGAGTGTTGTCCATCAGTTATCCACCTTTGTTTGATGGTTAAATTGTGCAATATCTCTAGTGTGTTGCAATATAATTAATTAAGACGAGCATAGTCATGTTTCATCTCGAATTTTGTACTATATCTTCTATCACAATTTTGGTGTCACATTAGTTTCTTGACGGTTGCCTGTTCTTTTTAATTGCCAAATTAAATTGAAAGGCATTTGTCATACACAAATTTAACACTGAAGTGTGATATTGATGTGTGGTAGAATTGGATGCTGTTGAATCTAATACACCCATTGCCATGTCAAATTTATCAATGGGAATTAACCTTTTGCGCTTGTGATCAGCCATCTTTCGCTCCTCCAGTTCACATGCAAGTTTTTGACTACAGACTCCTTGAGGATTTAGCTTTGCAAGCATATGTTCTGTCGCATCACTACTTTGCTCAAAAGAGACGAGTCTGTGTTCGTTTATTTAGCTTCAAGTTTCTATTTTATTCTTTTCTTCCATGAATTTTCCCTTATCCTATCATTGATATGTTTAGCTACAAGTTTCTATTCTATTTCTGTGATCCTCCATGATTTTTCCTTATCCCATCATTAATTAAACTAGCATCCATAGGCATAAGTATCAGTTGATAGTTGGAAAATTAATAGACAATGAGCTGTTGACAATTGAAATGTTGTGTGCAAGGCGAGCTCATGAAAAGAATGTGTGTCTGTATAAAGCAAATGGGGTCCGGGCAACCGCCCACACTACCTACTCAAGAGTATTAAAATTTGACAAGCAATCTCTATCTAAAAATTCAACATCACTCCACAAGAAAAATGATGTTTACTTGCACACTGCTACAAAGTTTATACTCTTTCTTTTCCTAAGAACCAAATTCTACAAAATCTAGGTACAAGCTTTCTACAGACTTGAACTCTGTACTTCACTGATTGTACAAGAATTTGCTCTTTTGAGTCCCCCTTGGGGAAGTGAAGCTATCTTTCCACATAATCTCTTTGTCTGAAGAGATCGGCCTATCTATTTTTCTGTCATGCTTCATTTCAGTTTCACTGAAGTTGAAATATTGAAATGGTCATACATAAGTTTGGTTCTCTACATCAGAACTCCGAATACTAAAAGACTCGGTGGAGGGGTATGACGCTTCGAGTTTTGTCACCGGATTTGATGTTAAACTGTTTATGCTGTAGGATGACCTAGTAGAGCTTGCCGAAAGGCCACTAGTGTTTAAAAATGGCGGCTGTTTTGACTCTGGGATTTCACAATTTTCATCTGTAAGCATTCGAACAACTTCCACCATTGATGGTCTCTGAGCTACAGATGCCTGTGCGCACAAAAGCCCGATTCTCAACACTTTTGACGCCTCCATTGCTGGAAAGTCACCTTTTAAACAAGGATCAACTGCTTCTGTCAATCTGTCCGTCTTGAAGAGCTTCCAAACCTGAAGCCAGAACAACAAGATTAAGCAACAAATATCCGACTAAAATATTATGATTTAACAGTATGATGGCAATATAACATCTGAACCATGAAAAAGTTAGGGAAATTACTGTGTGTAGAAGAGATCCAGAATCCTCCACAAAGGCATTGTTCTTCCTACCGCACACAATTTCAAGAACCAGCACACCAAAACTATAAACATCAGCCTTCTCAGTAAGCTGTCCTTTTACCAGGTACTCGGGAGCCATGTATCCTCTGCGCACCAACAATAATCATGTATTACTAGATAGTTTAAATTACTCTGGAACTGAGCTAACTCATATATATATATATACACACACACACACACTTGAAAGACATTTGAAAATAATTTGCTCACAATGTGCCTGCAATTCCTGTGCTGAGATGAGTTTTATCAGCTGCAAAAGATCGAGCAAGACCAAAATCCGCTATCTTAGGATCAAGATTCTCATCAAGAAGAACATTGCTGCTCTTGATGTCCCTGTGGATTATTCTGAACTCAGAACCTCCATGAAGGAAAGCAATCCCTTCAGCCGTTCCAACAATAATATTGTAGCGCTCCTTCCAATTTAGAATTTTAACCTTGTTCTTATCTGATGGGAAATGGAAAACTTATGCATCTGATCATGGAATCATTAGGAAAAAACTTATGCCAAAGATACAAAAAGAAAACTATTTACTTAGAAAAAGAAAAACTCACCAAAAAGGTACTGTTCAAGGCTCTTGTTAGGTACAAATTCATAAACCAGCAGGCTTTCAGGGCCTTCAATGCTGCAGCCCAGAAGCTTCACAAGATTCTTGTGCTCAATTCCACTGATAAGATTTACCTCATTGAAGAACTCATCTACCCATTGCCTAGTGCTAAAGAACAACCTTTTCACAGCCACAGTTTTTCCCATTTGGTAGGGTTCCTCTGTATACAGAACCTGCTCCTCCTTGGCCTACTTTTCTTGAAGGATCAAAAAAATCGGTAGCCTTCTCCAGAGTTTCATATTTGAAATTCAGATTGGACTTGTTGTAGGAATATGAAATCTGGCCAAGATTATTACGTTCTGCATGGAGTCGAAATTAATGATATGAGAAGCTTTTTCACTTGAAAATTTCTATTAGTAGTACTAGATTATTATGTCTTAGGTATTTGTATTATTGTCAACCTTCTGCAGGTAAAATACCTTGTTTTCGTTTTATCCATCTTTTATAGGCTGCATAACCAGCAAAGAGACAGAGCATACAGAAGGCCACCACAGACAAAGCAATTGCCACAGATGCCCCTCTTCTAGATACCCCTAAAAAAATCAGAATCAAACAGTGAGTAATAGTGTGACGATAATGAATCAACAACTGCCAAATATAAATTAAAATATCACTGTGCAGCACGAAAAGTCAAGAAAATCAACCTTTCCAAGCCAGCCTCCATACATGAAGAAAATATTACTAAGAGATTTAACAATGGATGAAAAAAAGACAGACATGTAATTTAATCAGCCATCAAAAGTTGACGAATAAAAATCAACTAAAAGAATACGAGTGGGAGAGAGAAAAAAGGCAGAAGAAATAAAAAGAGGAACAGGGATCAGATAATCACCTGTAAATGAATTACATTAAAAACATGGAGAAGAAACTAGACATTGGAATCACGGAGACCAAAACCAAAGAATCTTTCTAAACTCATCATAGATTTTCAAACAATATAAGAATAAATGACACCAACAAACAGAGAAAACATTTCTTGCATTAATCTTAAAACAAAATCCAAACCAATGTTCAGCAAGATTCTGATCAAGCTCGAAAAAGGAACAAGAAGATAATTCTTGAAACAGGAAAAAAGAAAGCAACATCTGACTCGAACTCACCAGAATTATGGTTTGTTTCCTGAGACTGATTAGAGAAGAACTTCTCAGTAGAATACCTCAAATAGCAACCAGTATTCAACGCCCTACCTTCCCTGCTCGGCAAACACCCTCTAACCTCTCTGCTCGCCTTCGCCAGACACGCTCTACATCCCTCCCTGCTCACGGTATTCCAACACTCCGCCAATCCAAACACGCCCTTACTCCCCCGCACCGCGTACCGCCCATTCACCACCGCACTCGCAGTCACATTATCGATCAGCTCCCCAACATTCTTCCCGAATTCCAAATCGACCCCACTCGCCACCCCGACCGAGCTATTGCAATTCACCGAATCCCAAACGGGGTCGATGCTTTCGTTGAAAAAGCCATAACTATCGTAGCGGAGGAAGCAGCCGTCGAGGAAAATGCGGCCGGAGACGGCGGGGAGGCAGCGGGGGAGGCGCGTGCGGCTGGCGGCGTAACACTGGAGGCAATCGTTGTGAGACAAATCGCCGTAGCACTGGGCCAAACTGTATATGGAGATATTAGTAGAATTGACAGCATAGTTACCCCAGTCGTTGGCCGTGACGCGCTGCGAAAGAACTTCCATTCCATTCACGAATAGAGGGATGTAGCTGGTGTTTGGTGGTGGCCGCGAGTGGCCGCAGAACAGCCCCGCTTCGGAAATTCGCGGGTCGGATAAAGAAAATGGGAAAATAAGGGTCATGAAGAAGATGAAAAAGGTGATCCATGGTCGGTGGGAGAAGTTTGAGGTTGATAAATGCATGTAAGAAAGTTTTCTGGTTTCTGGGATGTGAATAATATAGTATTGTAATAGTATTTGAAGCAGCGGAGGGGAGATGTAATGGAGAAAAGCAGCAGTTCTTCTTTTTTATTCTTTACGAATCGAGAATTGGGTTGTGGAGTGAATGGTAGTTGTAGGGACAAACAGCAGTCTCTTGTTCGTTGTGGTCTCACTGTTTTGCATCCATTAATAAAAAGCTAGAGTAACAGTAGTAATAATCACATATATATATATATATATATATACATCTACATATATCTATACATTAAATAATTTATGTCAAAACCGTCTAAAATTTTCATTTTAATTAGATATTTTATCTTATATTTTAAATTATAAATACGTATTAAATATTTTTTAAATATATATTTTTCTTGAATTATATACATTTTTATAAATTAAGATATAAAATGAAATGTCAAATTAAAACAGAACAAGTGTTATTTTACTTTAGGTCTATATGTTTGTTTGACAAGAAAATATCTGATTTTTTTCTTTTTTTAAATCTTTGATTTCTGATTTTTTGTGTATTATCAAATATCTTTAGCAGTCATAATAATTGCATTAGTACGAACTATTAAATGTGAAGCATTAATGACATTTTTCTAGAAGGAAAAACAAAAAATGAACTAGATTTAATTTCTGTTTAGTGTTGAATTGGAGCACCTAAATAATTTTTGGAGAAAAAATAATTTGTCCTAATTGAAAAACTTATCCAGCAGTCACAAGTGCAGTAATTTTGGAATTCTAATAAAATCTAAATAACTTCTCTTTTTCTTTTTAAATAGTATAAGATATTGATTGCATCAACGTCCCAAACGCAAATTCTAAATATTTTTCTCTCTTATCAATAATTTTGATCACAATTATTGAATAAATGAAAGAAAGAGTCGTCCAATCAAGGTGACATTAGTTGAGCTTGGACCCACCATCATCAGCAGTTATTAAAAAAAATAAATTAGTGAAGAGTTTTCTTTAGTAATGATTTGACCAACGCACCAAAAACAAAAATGTTATACTTCATTTACTTTATTTTACCAAACCCTTCCAAAGGTTTACTTAAGATTATCATACACTCAATTATGGTAAAAAAATTTGTTTTTTTTCTGAAACTTCATAGTTTTTTTGCTAAATCCAGTTATTTAAGATATCATACACTTAGTTATGGAAAAATTTGCTTTTCGAAACTTCATAGTTTGTTAAATCCAATTAATTTTAAATGACATGTTTTTTTAAAAAAAATATTCATGGACCTAATAATAACCTGAACTCAATAATATAAAATAAGAATGGGCTCAAATTTATGGATGTAAGATGCCTTATGCGCCCTACCACATCGAGATACAATTCTCATTAAAATTATTATAAATACTTTATGCCATTTTGTTTTAAAGTATATTGAACTCATTTGATATTTAGAAATTCATACTCTATTTTTTAGTTTATATTTGATTTAAGAATTGAAAGATTTTCATCAAGAATAACTCGTCTTACGATTTGTTCGTATTACAATAAAATTTATATTCAGCAGTTAGACATAATTCCACTCAACAGTTAAAGTTCTCCAAAAGTTGAGCCTCAAGGAACTGCAAAAAAATCACGTCAATTCTTAAATTTAATTTTTTTGTAATTGTAAGACCATTTATATTTTCCTCGCTTTTAATTGTATCAAATATATATAGATAAATAGTCACGTAGACAGAACATTCTAAATCGATTGCGTCGTTCCTATAGTTACAGTCAAAAAACTCTAACAAGAGCTGTAAAAATTGAAACAACCCCTTTTTACAGTGAAAATGACGAGACTTATTTCCAGAAAAGAATATATGTGTGGGGTTTCTATAGTCAAATTTGTGACAACAATGTATTAAACTACCCGAGGGGTAATACTGCCAAATTTACAACACCAATTTTCTTTTGTCAAAAATTTAATCTGTTGTTTCTTGTTGATTTGTCCAAGTCTTGTCCGTTTTTTTATTACTTTTTAATTGTAAAAAAATTTCATCGTGACTTGGAACCTCAAAATCATTGACAAAAACAGACCTGAATATAAAAATAGGATAAATTATTAAGAATATTCTTGAGACATGACATATTTATCAAAAAATATAATTATATTTTAAAATTATAAATATCTTATTGAATCATTACAATTATCTCATTGAATTTCATCATTATTTTATAAATATTTTCATAATAGATATAAATTATAAAATAAAAATAAATATCAAAGGGGTATTTATAATTTTAAAAATTAACTATTTTTTTATAATCAAATCAATCCTCACAAATAATTTTTGTAATTTATTTTGTAAACTATTTTTATAAAAAATACAATATTTCACATAGACTCTTTATTGTTTTTTTTTAAATGAATTTCTTACATATATTATCACATTAAGAACAGTAATAATTAAAAATTAACTAACAATCAACAATAAAAATTTGACTACCAATAATTTATTATTAACTAATCAACTATGTTACAATATTTTGAGATCATTAAAAGTCCCAACTTAATATAATCATCAATAATTTATAATTAACTAATCAACTACTATTACAATATTTTGACTTTTTGAGGTCATTAAAAGCCTCAAAGTTACGATGCCTAAATTTTATAACAATGACTCCTTATTGGTTTTGGAGCCGTGGAATTGGACTTTTCACCTGCATCAACGCTGCATTTCCAATTTATCCAAATTGGAAAAAAAGAAGAGGAAAAGGACTATATTTTTTATTTTCTTTCATTCTTATTTTTATTTTTTGTTGAATAAAAGCTGTATTGAGATAAAGAAATAAAAGGGTTGCACAGTTTAGTGTGGAAGGTTCTCCTACATCACAAAATTGAAAAAAAAAAAACATTCAACTGGATACCACGAATTGTTGACTAATTGGGTTGAAGAAAGTCAAATAGAATATGGCTACCCGTACTGCTGTCAATTTCATTCATCCACGCTAAGCTCGTGTGGAGATTTACCTGGTTGTGTTTGATTAAAAATTTATTTTAAAATATTTTATAATTTATTTTTTACTTAATTAAAATAATATCATGGATCTTATATATAATATATATATATAGTAAAAATTAAAATAATATCATGGATCTTATGTAATATATATAAACATAGTAAAATATTATGAATGACAATATTGTAATTTACATAATTGAATTAAAGAAAATTGTTAAAAGATTAAAAAATGAATTGAGTGAGTCTCTTATTTAAAATTCTCAACATTATATTTAGAGCTTATATATACTCTTCTAATACTTATAAATTATAAATATCATATAAAATATTACAAAAATATTATAAATTCAATCAAATACTCGACAAACAAAAAGTTATCACAATAGCCAAATATATATATATATATATATTCTTGAATTCTAATTTAAATGTAATTTTTTTTTTTTGACATAATACTAAAATAGAACAATTGAATGATCTTATAGATGTTATATCTAATAATATACATCAAATGTAATGGAATTGCATTTGATGATTCCCATGATTATGCTCATTTATGTGCTTCTTAATATACAAATTCTATGAAGCTGGATTTTGGTAATAAACCTTACAATACAAGCAAGGGGTGAGTGCTTTCGGTGGGTTGGTGAAGATGACAACTCTTAGGACAGCACAGTCGAAAATTAGTTCAAAAGAAACGGCGAATAACTTTATTGAACTCTTCAAGTCAACTCTCAAAGTCATACAAAAAAGTGGAAGACTGCTCAATCAATACTTGTATGAATAAAAATGAATAGCAATGCAAAATAGAAAGACGAGAAGAATAAGAAGACGACCATGATTCAATGCATGTGGGACATCCCATTTCCTTCACAAAGAATCATAAGATCAAGTGGAATGTTGATTCAGTCTCCAATGTCTGGATTATGGGTTTTCTTACTATAAATTATTTATTTTTTAGGGAATAATCAAATATATCCGCATGAATATACCAACAATTAATATAGCACAAAAAATGGTTATAAATGTTAAAAAGATATATCAAGTGAGAACGATTACTACTAAATTATTAGTGTTTATATTAGGTGTGAGACATTTAGGATATATTTTAACTAGTGATATCAAAAACTTGAACCTTGGCGCCTAATAGAAATAGTACAAGACATTTAAGATCAACTTTAAAAAGTGTAGCGGTTTTTGGAAAAGAAATAAAGTATAAAAGTGAGAAGAAGAGAAAAGAAGATTTGCATTACCCCACTTTTTGCTTCTAGTTTTACTGTAGTAGAAAATTAAGTTCCAACCTTATGACTAATTTATTAAATTGACATTTTGATAAGTTTGATGTAAAAAAAAAATTGAGTAATATTTACGTCGTCTGAGTTTTCAAAGATATACCGACTCTAGGTATAGCCATCGGCATTTTGGGTTTGTTTAATTAATTGATTAATAATAGCAACTAAACATCCGATTACACACAAATGAGTAGTATATTTATAATAAAATATTTCTCACATTTTACGTAATTAATAGCATACCAGTGTACACGTGACACATGCAATTTTGGACCAATTAAAAGTTATTGGTGTCTCTAAGGAGCCAATCGCCCATCTTTGGGAACATAACTCCACTGCTTAGCTTTATTCAACCTAAAATAGGAAAGGCAGCACACAAATCCTTCAATGTTGCAACCCTTTTCTAGACTTATTTGTTTTCTTCTTCCGTCGGTGAATCCTCGTGAGCTTTTCATGTGGCCACTTTCTTGTTTTCTAAAATCCAGGGATACTGATATAGAAATTCCAATTTCCATTATATAAGATAATAGAGTGAATTAGTGGATGATGACCTTGAAGCACAAATATTACCACTGCAACAGTTGGCTCATCGATTTACTATCCGAATTGTCTCACCCAAAATATGATAGTATTTATCACCACAGAACAGTTCCTATAACATTGTTCTTGAGAACAAAAACTTATTACTACGGCTGATCCATCTCGCATCATTACAAAATTATTGTTCAAGAAAGAAGCAAGCAAAATATACAGAGACAAAGGAACCAAAATTTACACAACTTTTACACCGATGAATATAATACCTAACTACTCAAAATCGTTGCTCTGTATGCTACTCTTCTGAATGTGGTCATCTGCCGACAATGTTTTCCTATCTAATCATTTCCCTAAGAAAGAATGATAGCCACCTGGTGATACCATCCTTCATGCATTCAAGTTCACAAACATTCTTCACGTTTTGACATTTTAATTTATGTCAAAAATTTGAGCTAGTTGTTAAACATTGTACTTACAATACGATGTCAAAGACAAGACTTCTACTCTTGTATCAAAGACATTACAGGGATCCCCTTGCTGGAGAAACTAGAGCACTTTACTCGCACCTCCTCACCAACCTCAAAGTCTCTGCTGGAACCAGTCTGCAAGGCAGAGAGATGTAAATTAAAATTCTGCTAATGACAAAAAGGACAGCAGACAAGGTCTTCAATTTTCAACATGGGATTCTTCCTACTAAAGATCCCTCCGCTTTTAGCTGTGAGAATGTGCAATGAATGTCAAAACTTAGAGCAAAAACATAAAATTCTTTTTTGCGTGAGGTTTTCGTCCTCACGCAAAAAGTAGAAAGAGAGTGGGAGAAGAAATGTTCTGACAATGGAGAAAAACTGAGTGGTATCCCGTATAGCAAAATTCACATAACCTTGTACCACAACATATACTCGATCACAAATTGGATGTCCCCCGGTTAACTTGCCACAGATTTTTGGGCAAGTATATGAAAAGAATCATCCAGAATTTTTTCCATTTTAACCAAAATATGCATAAGCTGAAATTGTTGCAGCATATTTAGCTTTAAGCATTTTAAGAACACCCATGCGGTCTATCTCGAATTCAAACATGATTTAACAAGGAATAATTCAAGGTACTATCTCGAATTCTATCATGATTTAACAAGGAATAATTCAAGGGCCTATCTCGAATTCTAACATGATTTAATAAGGAATAAGTCAAGGACTTAAAAAAAGTTCATTCAGAAAAGTGGAAATAATTTGGGGAAGGTCTCAGAATTAGTTAAGGTATTCAACTTTAAACTCAAACAATAAGGGTAAAAGAAATTCAAAGTAGGTAAAGGCTACAATAAATAAGAGCATTTTGAGGATTTGAAACATGAAAATATGTTGTATTACCCATCAGAAACTACTAACTAAAGAACCATTCAGGTTCATAAAGATAAGGTGTCATTTACCTCAAACCGGTACATTCCACGGATACCACCACCCAAATCAAGGACTAGCCCGTGTGCACGAATTTGATGAACTTTAGCTGTCAATTCCATTCCAAGCTTCAATTTCTTTGCATCTAGAGGAGCCTCAGCTGCAGATTTACATTTGTTCAAAATACCAAATATTAGTTAGCAAACACAAAAACAACTAATAATATTTATCCATCACAAATTAAGGTTAGTACTGTGAATTTAGACAAGATTCTTGACACAGTGGAATCAACTACTACCTTTAGAATTCTGATTTAGACCAGCAGATTTTTCCTCATCATCACACTCAGCAGCACTTCGGATCACAATCGATGATAAGCTTTCCCCACCAGCCCTAGGCTGATCATCCTTATTTTCTTGTGCCTTGTGCACATTGTTGACAGGCTTCCAGAATTCAGGTGTTTGTTGCATAGGAGCAACAGATTCTCCTACTGCAGGATTTATTTTTGATCCTGGTCTAGGAATAGTGGCTTTCAGAGATAAATTAATATTACCACGCACGTCTAAACCAATGCACATTAAATTAGTACTTGGCCTACTGATACCACATCAGAAACTCGGGATACCTGATAGGAATCAACATACCTTGTGAGAATCACAAACAACAGTAGAACCTGCTGACAAGAAAACTGCAAACATAACAAAAACGCACAAACCGGTTCATGTGATAACTCAGAAATGTGCAGGAGACCTTGTTGGCCTCCATTGAACTCCACGAAGGCACCATACTCCTTAATTGAGGCTACAACACCTTTATACACACCTCCCTTTTCAATTTCACGACCCACTATGAAATCAATCTGAAAATAACAAGTTAAAGGGAAAGTCAATTGTATGAGGTCCACAAAGCAAATAAGTGACTGTGTCTTTCTGGTAATAAGCTGAAGAAACACAGCTATAACAAGAACATAGAAGAAATAAATATGCAATATCACCTACAAGGGAATTTAACCAATTGATGATATCTTCAGGCCATAGCATAAAAAAAATTTGCCAGAAAAAAAAATTAAAAAACTGAGTATTCATGCAGAGACCATTAGTTTCACGACACTTCGTGTCTCTATGGTTATACCCAGAAACGTGAAGTAATTTGGCACACAGGGCAAAAAAGATTTGAGGTCCTAGAATAAGTACTAACCTTGGATAGCTTCAAGATGACAAATTTTTTTCCTACTATTAACCAGAATGGGAATTTATTGCAAATTTTGCTACAACTTACATGATATTTCCATATTATAATTACTGGAATTTCAAAACTCAGAACCAAATACCAGTGGGATTAAATGAAGCCAGTTGGCCATGAAAAAATAGTTTGTCTTCAAATTCAATGACAGCCAAACAACAGCACACAGTGAACCAAATGCATGGAAAGAGCACAAAACGATTACCTTTTCCATCAGTTTATCCAATACTGATTGATTTTTAGCCACTATGGTAAGAAAACCATCATTCACTGAAATCCTTCCACCTGTAGCATAAATAGGGTCTCAGAATGCGTGTGATATAATGTAATTGCACTCATCTCAGATTTTCACCAGAGACTAATTTCTTCAGTGAGTATGATGAGATTGACAAGGATAACAAAAATTCAATAAACAAAAAGAACAATAAGCTTAATTTATTCTTAAAAGAAACATTGAAAGAAACTTCCAAGAGAATTTTAAAATACTATGGCAGGGTCAAGGGTGAAGGCAGAAATAATAAAAAAAGCCATAAAATGATTTGAGTTTTTGGTTCAAGGGCTGCACAAGTGCTACAGAATTTTCACTCTAAAGTATGTTTACACACTAAGCTAAACCAGAATAAAGAAAAAGGGCTCCACCATAAATTACAAAAAGTAGGTGAGAAACAGAAGGGTTCCCTACTGAATTATTAAGACTGTGGACTGAAAGCATAAGCATGCAGCAGGCCAGGCAATGCTCTATATCTCGCCGTCAATTAGCATGAAAGTGTGGCATGTAACAGAACCCTTTAAAGTCCTTCAAGACCCAAGTAAGTCTGTATCTTTGACAAAGCAACATATGTTCGAGCAATTACTGGGGAAAAAGAAAAGACAGACTAGAAATACCAGAGCATCAATAATATTACAGGTTATCAAAATTATAGCAAGTCTGATTATATGGGCATAGAAGTCTTTAACACACAGAGCTAGCAGACTATATCACACCTGTTTCTTCTTCAATTTTCCTCTTCAAAGCACCAAGAGGACCAATTAAGCGGCGGATCGCATCATTGCTGTACTTCAAGGTCACTGCATCAGTTGTCATATCAGTGAGATGGATTACATACAATCACAAATGAATTCCAACATTGTTGGCTTCGTATTCTTAAAAGAACAGGTCTTCAGTGAATGACAAAACCAGGATGAGGAGACTGTTGAAGCTAAGCTTCACAATAGTTCATCTTATAAAAAAATGAATACATTAATGATACTCTTACATATACGTGGAGAGTTTCTGCCATCCTGAGTACGTGGTACATTTATCTCTTGCTCCATATGATCAAGGACTTGAAGCCGGCCTTTATGCGCGGGCTCTAAACACTCGCATATGATATCTAAAGGAATTCCCGCAGGTTTTATATCCAACTGAATTGCAGTAATTCCATTTCGGGTTCCAGCAATTTTGAAGTCCATATCCCCTAGATGATCTTCCAAACCCTAAAAATAGTACATAATAAAAGAAACAAACAAATAAACAATCAAAATGTTCATAAAGCGAGAGATTATACAGGAATTTAAAATGATAATGCCAAGGAAGCCTGGTATCAAGCAAAAGCATTAAGGATTACATGGTGTTCAATACCAAGAGACTCAAACTAACCCTTAAAATCTGATAAACCAAAAACAAAAACGTCTCATTTAAAATTGCCAGCCAAAGAACAATTTGTGAGTGTGCTCCACATCCATATTCTAGCCAATATGAAAAATATTCGAAGTAATGTGAAAATCTAGCTAATCAGAGTCTTTTAAGCTATGTTTGGATGGTCTTAATACAACTGGGGATGGGTATCTATTAATAAATCTTTGATTACAATTGTCTAGATGACAAATATCAGTGATATTTAATTACTGTGATTTCAAATGAATCATCAATAATTTTAGGAATCTCAAAGACAAGTTGGATTGCCAACTTGCTGATTGTTTAAAATAAGGAATGCACATAAACTTGAATGTTCTTTTTGAATGACACGCCATTGAAGTTTTGCAAAGA
This sequence comes from Paulownia fortunei, assembly GCA_019321725.1. Lineage (NCBI taxonomy): Eukaryota > Viridiplantae > Streptophyta > Magnoliopsida > Lamiales > Paulowniaceae > Paulownia > Paulownia fortunei. The sequence continues at coordinate 841,363 of JAGSPU010001671.1, read as the reverse complement.
AAGAACCTACTAATAGAAAACTCAAATAGTGATTGCCACTCTAGCATTCATTTAGTTTGTCTGAAAAGTAATTGGAGAGCAATTATCACTGCCTCAAAATAATCTCAAAGCAATAATCACACGTAAAAAATCATATTAACGAGGAAAAAGATCACCAAATATTCCATTGACGGGATAAGTAATTTATAATTGAATTGACACCATTCAATAATAGCCCTTATTTTTGAGGACTCAAAAATGCAAACATTCCACTTTCAGCTAATTCTAAGAAAAAAAATTCTGTCAATAAGGACTCTTTTTAAACCCTTTTTTCATATGCTTCTTGCTAACATTTTCTACATCATACTAAGTGTTATACCTCTTCTGTAAATTCTGCAGTTCATATCGTTTCAGTCCAAATATTAATTGTTGTTCATGGATTACTTTTTTTGTGCACAATTAAAAACTCTCGCAAAGACCAAGCACTTGAAACAGCAATAATTGACCTTTACTTTCCCTAAACCTCCAACTCAAGAGTAAGAAACAAAATAGCTTTCATGGCATGCATTATAACAAAGCACTCTAAAATCGGTTTTGGTTTAATAATATATTAACTAGGCAAAAGAATTGAGCCAAATTTCTTCCATAGTAACTGATCTAGAGTATCATAGATTTGCTATCCGTTCCAGAAAATGCAAAAAAGAAAAGGCTGTTTTCACAAAAGAAGAAAATGCACATAGGCCAAGGGTACTCCTTACCAGGATATCAGTTAATATTCTGTAGTCTGTGATTTCACCAGTTGAGGGCTCGGTTTCACTAACAAGGCCCACTGACAAACCTGCTACATGTTCTCTCAATGGAATGCCAGCATCCATCAAAGCCATGCTGCCTACAAAAATAAATGCATCTCATGTCATTCTGAGAAAAATTCCTCTAGGAAATAATCACAAGTTATATAAAGATAGACTGCTGGATGCAATGCCCAGTAAGAAGAGACTTCATCACTCAGGAACTAATGTTCCTGACCACAGTCTAATGCAGAAGATGGCAACCTGCACAAACAGATGCCATTGATGTTGATCCGTCAGATGCCATGACTTCTGCATTGACACGGACAGTGTACGGACAATCATCTTCAGGAGGTAATACAGCAAGTAGAGCTTTCTCAGCAAGAGTACCTGAAAAATGAAGATTCAGTATAAACCAATGTGAACAAAAAAGTTGCCAGTAGAATTTGGTGAGTTATGAATTTACGAGCATTTCGAAAATAGACTAGACAAGAAAACCGTTAACAGCCTAAAACTCTTTTACCCAGAAAAGTATTATTGTCAAATAAAAGAATGAGGACTGCATAGACAATCAAATCACCAAAAACACATAAAAAATGTACAAGAGATTAATTTTTTCACATGCACGAAGTTTTTCTCACCACGTCACATGCACAAAGTCAAATGTGGTGGACATAACTTTATTTAAGATATTTAGAGCAAACAGATGCACAGAAACCACAAGTCATAATCAAAATGGATTTATGTCCTCGTAGAAGTCGTGTTGCCAAGTGAAAGGTCCATTAACAAGTACAACCTATCAAATCAATAGCTTGTAATTTATCAAAAGGCTACATATCAAAGCAAGGATTTTGGAAAGAAAAAATATATATATTGAGCCACTAGCCAAGAACAAATACAAAATAAGTCCACTTCACCAATGAAAAATATTAGTTGTTCCCTTCCTTGTGCAAAAATAAGTATCAACATCCGTAACCAATTAGAAAAACTGAAGAGGTATCTGAATGGGATAACAGTGAAAAATTTAATGAAAATTAAGAGTATAAGAATAGACCATATATCACAAATGGGGTGACCATCTTCATCACTGCATGTGCCTAATCATGTGGAGGCATCGAATTTCAAAACTAATCATTTATCTGTATACTTGCTCATTGACAAATTCATAATTTACCAGAACTCGAGTACCCATTACTTCTCTGCTTTGTATAATAACTGGAAATATAACAGTCATTTAGCAGCAATGATAACATGGCAAGACCAAGAGAAGGGCGCAAATACAAGTAGTTCAACAGATAAATATTTTAGCAGGTTAACAATCATTGCATCTTACAATTATTATGTAATGAAATTGTGTGCATTTGGTCTAAACCCCAGTTTCACACTTAAGGGGCAAGAATAGAAATCTTGCAAAAGCAGATTTACAGTTAAAGCATCCAATTATGGATTATGTATGCACTTAATTTTCTTTCAATTATTTGTAAGCTAAAAAGAAAAAATTGTAAAACACTGATATACCATTACTAAACTGCAAAAGGGGGCCTACATGAACTAAGGACACATGCACAAGTTGCTTTCTCGTAGTTCCATATTGATTATGAAATCTTTCAGAACAGATACGTATACGAGAAAGAAAAAAAAATCCAGGAATCATCAGTAGATTAAGATGAAAAGAACAAATACAATGATAAGTCAAGAATATTGCAGTGAATCATAACAATATACTGTCATGACTATCATGAAAACACCAGTAGCTTACCATGCCCAACTTCTCGCCTATTCAGGCCAACTTGTTTACCAACTTCATTGATACAGAATGGTGGAAAACTATAATGAAGCATGAATCTCTTGGATGGAGGACCAACCAAAGATTCTAGACGTTGAGCTTCTCCAGGTGCTCCAAGAGTCACAGTACAAAGAACCTGTCGCAACAACAGTAAATATCTAAGAAAAAAGTGTCCAAAACATCAGATGTTATCATGTCCCCTATCATCAATAGACTCTTTGGGCAATGCCTAGGCAGTGCAGTTACTGACCTGAGTATCTCCACGAGAAAAGATTGATGAACCATGTAAGACAGGCAAATTACCAGCTTCACAATACAGAGGCCTGACTTCATCAAGACGTCTTCCATCAACTCTAAGTCCTTCATCAATTATCCTTCTGCGAACAACCTGACATGGTCAGAAAATTAAAAAGTCACTACCTTGACAAGATGTCAAAAACAAAATAATGAGAAGAATCTAGTTATTAAAAAAAGTAAAATTGACCAGCACCCTAGATATATTGACCTAAAACCAAATAATCAATATTTCTCCTCATGTAAACTTCACTGGGAGCTGTTTTTCCATCTTTAAAAGCGTAAATCTCTTCTCTTCTACAAGCATTTGCAGTATAGTTTTGAGCAACCAAATATAAATATTTTAAAAGAGGTTAATATTTATAACTAGATAGATTCACAACAAACGTGTATTCATGGGTATTCTTCGATTCTTCCCTTCCCTCTCCTCTATACAGAGAGGTGGGGAAGAGATATTTGTGGATCTTGATATAGATACATGACTTTTTTCTTAGGCCAAAGATCAAAGATTGATGCAAATACCTTCTTCCGTACAGTATCTACTGTTTTTGATAAAACTTTGAGGCCTTCTTCATCACATTCTTCCTGAAGTGTTTTTTTGACATCCTGTGTAATATTATCTAAGGCTTCTCCCCTTTCAAACTGCACACACACATAAAACATCACACATCTGGAAACATAAATAAAGAGCCACATGACAGTAAGATTCTGCAGTAGCATGACAAAATGATTCTGTACATAGCTATCAGTATTTTGTGTGTACGGAATGAACCTTGCCATATGTAGGGTCCGTAAACACAGCTTCAATGGGAGCTTCAGCTAAACTCCTGATTTTTTCATATGTTTCCTCCGACACCATGGATAATTTATATTCCTTTTTCTGTTTACCAGCTTTGACTGCCAGCCTCATTTGAGGATCAAGATATTTAACTGCCTGAAGAATCAAAGATAAGAATCCTAAAATAAGTGCAGTATTAATCAACACAGAGAGTAAACACTCACTTCAGGATGAGCCAATCTTAGAGCAGCTTCTAGGTCTTTTTCTGATATCTCACGTGCTTGCACATCTATCATCAAAGTTTTGTCTCTTGTGCATGCATAAACCAAGTTAAGATCGCTCAGACTAAGCTGCAAAACATCCATGAGAAATGGATATAGATCATATATCAACAGCATCTCGAATTATTTTTATAGCACATATCATATTACAACATACAAGGCCTCAAAACCAGCCATCAGCCTGCAATGTCAAAAACATTTTGAATTGGTCTTTAATGAGGTTCAGAAAAAAAGGCCAAGATCAGCCATATGAGAGCGGCCAACTTAATTGGCTTCGTCCTTATGTGTCCTTTTGTAGTTTCTCCTTCCCTGTTGTCTATTGATAACTCAACGAACCAACAAAGTCCTTAATACTAATGGCAGATTTACTGATATTACATGTCTTTTGCCTAAAAACAGTGACGCTGTTTAATTTTTCACTATTAATTGGAGAACTATCGAGTCATTTCAGGAAGTTAAAGTGCTATCAACAGCCAAAACAAATCATTGGTTAATCATGTTATGAATCACCAATTGCATAAAACCCAGAACAATATTTCTTATTTTTCTATTACAAGATTCAGAAAGAGCCATGGAACTTACACAGGTTGAATAGGCAATAAGACCAATAAAAAAGGCAGAACACCTTAAATTTCAAACAAATGCTGCTTATGAAAAATAGCAATTCACAAGGAAATATGCTCATATACTCCCCAAAAGATATGAAAAACAAAAAGAAATGCTTTTATTAAATGACATACCTCATCCATGCTGGGATTAACAATAAATTGACCAGAAATCCTCCCTATACGTATTACTCCAATGGGACCAGCCCATGGAATATCTGATAACATTAGAGCAGCAGATGTAGCATTGGCTGCCATTACATCTGGATCTTGTTTCCCATCAGATGAGAGGACACTTGACATGACCTAGGGAAAAAGAATTGAGCTCAGAAACAGCAGGACAGCTGGTTTAACGTAAAAAGTTCAATGGATATTGTGCAGTACTATTGTACCTGGACCTCATGGTAAAATCCAGCTGGAAAAAGGGGTCTTATAGGTCGATCAATGAGACGACCACATAAGAGTTCACGTTCTTTTGGAGCACCCTCCCTCCGCATAAATGTGTTTGGAATCGCACCCTGAGCAAACTGTTTCTCCTGATAGTTAACCTTGCAAAAACACAAAAAATATTCATTCATTATAACAACAAACAATAATGCCCTGACCTTCCCCACACCAAATAATTACAGGCACCAACTAGGTTGTCCTCCACAGTATTTAATCACCCATAAAAGAAGAGGTAATTTCATAATTTAATCAATCTTAACCATCAAAGGCAAGTTTCGACACTAAATAAGCCTCTTAACATGACACTTCACTTTTTAGGAAAGCTAAAATTTTCTATTTCTTGGCTGGAATTTCTGCTTTATCCTTTGTTAACATTTCATCGCCAATACCCAATACATTAGAACCTCTCGGAAGCTAATAAGATCTAACCAAGTAAAATAAATTCTTCATTTATTAAATATACATGATGGTTTGTTTTGACTGATAATTTGTTCATATATCCAAGCCCAATTAGAAATTCAGCATTATAAACCTCAAAACTATTGTTCAAAGCACTGAGAAACGTAATGGACAAAAACAGCAACAATGACATACAGCTGAATTCAATTGAGTAATCATACCAAAAGCAAATGACAGAAGAAATCGATAAACATAATTGCCTTTAAAGAAAACTAGAATCATCAATTTTTTGTGTCCTCTAGATTCCATGTCCTAAATAAAATTCCATCACAAACTTGTAACAGAAGTCTCAATAGGCTGATAAAATCTCAACCATAATCCTCTCCAATTTACTTCAGCTGGTAATTTGGTCAGGTTGAAATTTCGCAGTTCAAAACTAGACATTCTAAACCTCAAAAACAATATTCGAACAAAATCTCGCAACCTTAATGAATAATAAACAGCAGCACTATCATAAAAGTGACCAACCAAAAAAAAAAAAAATAGAAGTGAATGCGTCGTTATGTAAAAACGCCTACAGTGAGGGGCAAGAAATCACGAGTGCCGTCACTCTTAGCTGAAGCAACTGTGGACAGCACTTTCGTCTCTTCCATAGCCAAAACAACGGCGCCATTTGCAAATCGCGCCACTTTACCAGTTTCAAGCGTGATTTTTCGCGATCCGATTTCGAATTCTTCGGAAAACGTCTCCAGAATTTTCTTTCCGGCTATTGTAGCTTCGGAGTCGACGGCGGGTGACGAGGATGGTGTGTTGGCAATGCGACCGCCGCAAATTGTGCGGAGTTTGATTCGCCGCCATGGTATGGTTGAGAGTAGAGGATTGGCTTTACTCGCCACCGGTGCCATGGGGGAAGAGAGAGAGAGAGACGTTGGGGTTTAGGGTTTAAAGGGGTTTTAGCATCAGAATGCGCCTGGAAAAGTGCTGGGGTTTTAGGAGTGAGGTTGGGATCAGGTGCATCATGCTGGAAATGTTTGCGTTGCACCGTGTTACTTTGATCTCATTCAAGCAAATTCCAATAATGGCTAATTATTTTTCTGGAATTTTAGACATGTTTATTATGTATAGAAAAATGCATCGGCAAATAATGCACCCCAATCAAACACCCTCCACGTCCCTTAATTGGCAAATCTTTGCTTGTAATTTTCTAAATAAAACCAGGACAGCTGATTTTGCATAGCAGGCGATTAACAAAACTTGTAGGGTCGACTTTCTATCAAATTCTATGTATCGGATTGGTATTTTCTTGGTCATAGTATGACTGTAAGTTAAATATTATTATTAATTATAATTTTTAATATAATGATATATAGTAAATTCTACAATTTGTACATAAATTAAGGTCGAGGATTCAATTCTCATGTATAAATGGATTGATGGCTTATATGATAATTATTCTTATAGCGGAACTCCAAATATGGCCTGTTGATTTTTTATAAAATAATTTAAATAAGGTTGTTAGTATTAAATTTTAACTTTTAGTATAACATATGCTTGACTGTACATATTTTATTCATGCATGTGTTAATATACATGGTCCAAATCAAACATTTATCTATTTTTTTAATTCTTAAAAATGATAATTACATTGTTAAGAAACATACATGAACCACAATAAAACAATTATAAATACTTTAAATACTTTAATTAATATATATATATATATGTGTATATATAGACTTAAAGACTCAAACTAATATTTTATATATGTGTAGATAGCATAATCATGTGCGAAGCAATTAAAAATATAATAATAAATATAAAATGGATTTGTATAATAATAATAATTATTATTATTTAGATGTGGACAACATAAATTTATAAGTTTAAATTAATTTTTCTTTTAATGAGGTTTTATATTTATTTTCTAGTTTATTACTTACTGTCAAATTCAGTCAAGAATCATACAAAATAATAAAAATTGCAAAACTCAAAATATTTTTTAGAGCCAAAAAGAGAAACTTATAACAAATTATTGGAAATAATTTATTTGATACCTTTATTCAAATTCGATACTTAAGATTTGACAAAATGCATGTGCAAGAAAATCCAATTATTAAACATGCTAATAAACTGCACGTTCAATTACTATAGATGTCTTTGTTAATAACTAAATAATATAAATACTTTTTCTCATGTACAAAAAAAAAAAAAATCACTAAGAGAGGATTTTTTTTTTATTTGAAGGGCATTGCAATATATAAGAATCTCATAATTTCAGGAATCAACATCCAATAAAACATAAAAGAATTGTTTCTGATTAAAACAAATAAAATGATATATAATTTATAACATTTCACAAATTGTAATAATGCTTTGGGTCCAAACAGAAACAATAGTCGTGTTATTTTATGTAAAATAATTGTGACCAAGAAGTCGCATTTACACATTTATTTTGTATTTTCCCTTTTGAAAATAGGAAAAGAATTTATAGTAAGAGGGCCAGTAAAAATAAGAGAAAATTATGACATAGTGTTTGGAGAAAAAATTATGTCGAGAAAAATTCATCACGTTTTCAGACATAGTATGGGATTCAAACTTTATCGTAATTATTGAACTTTAAACGGGTTAGTATAGTTTAAACCCTGTTGCCCCGTTATACAGCCAAGCACCGTCAAGCAAATGCCCGCACTTCGCCCCCGTCTCCGGCCAACAGCCATGATCATCGCCACTGCAACTCTGACTCCATCACCATTTCTCGCCCTCAGAAACCCTAGGTTGTCAATCCCTCACAATCCAATACTCTCTAATCAAACTCTTTTCACAAGCAGTCCTTCTCTCTCTTCTCGCTTTCCCAATGCTTCCATTCGCTGCTTCGCCGCCGCCGCCGCCGCCGTTGATAAAGTTCGAGTTCAGAACCCCATCGTCGAAATGGACGGTAAATTTATTTATTTTTTAACAACGAATTTGCTAAAAGGACGATTTCACTTTATTTTGGTTGATTTATTTCACTTTTGTTTGTTTTGACGAGTTTAGATGATGAGATGACGCGAGTTATATGGAAAATGATTAAAGACAAGGTTGTGAACAGTGAGCTCTATTTTAATATGTGGTCATGTTTTTGCATAATGTTATTATTGTGTTACAGCGTGTTTGTTTATTACATTGGTTTGGCGTGAATGCAGTTGATATTTCCGTATCTGGAGTTGGATATAAAGTATTTTGACTTAGGAATATTGAATCGTGATGCTACCAATGATAAAGTTACTGTTGAGAGTGCAGAAGCTGCACTTGAGTAAGTTTGCAGATTCTTATTTGTTCTGGACCTCTTATTTGGCTTTTGTTGAGTATGTTTTATGATGTCTTGAGTCTGTGTTATGTAATGCTATATGGTGATACTAGCATTATCATTTTAATTTCTTTTGTAGTTGCAGTTGAGTTGGCTAAGTGTGGTTTCTGGCAAATAATTATGTTTGGAGCTTCTCGCAGCCAATAATTATATGCGGATTTATGGTAGTCTAGAGGTACTGATGGAAACCATGCCTAGGATCATCAAACGGTTTTGAAACTGCACGGATGACTGTCATCTCTTTCACATTCTAGTGAAAGCAAATAGATAATAGAAGGGGCATGTGAAAGCAAGATTAATTGGGCTTTAGGGGTTTAAGGATGCTTGTCTACAAGCTGCTTTGCACCAGAGCCCATGCATTGACAATAAACTCACTTTCAGGGAGCACATTTTTGAAGTGCTACTGGAAATTGTAAGCTGCAGCTCAATCGGCAGAGAAATATATTCAAATTGAATCATCTTCTGAGATCCACTAAGGGTTGAATGATTCAAATTCAAGTCACTAAAATAAAATTGATAAACTTTTATGTTTTACTAGTGAGATCCTTGTGTTTGGTATTGCAAGACAGATGAATTTTCATATAATGTGATAAAATGTTGCTATAAAATGTGAATTTTCATTGTGTGTATAATGTTCTCATTCCCTCATTTGCATTTTCTCCAGGTACAATGTTGCCATAAAATGTGCTACAATTACTCCAGGTAAGTTGTTCCCAATTTTGTGCCTGATTTGAGATGTTTTATGATAGTTAGAAGATTGAAAGAAGTCCAATCTTTTGTTTCAGATGAGGCCAGAGTCAAGGAATTTGGACTAAAAGCTATGTGGAGAAGCCCCAATGGCACAATCAGAAATATATTAAATGGTCTGTATGTAAAAACTTGCTGTCATGTTGTCTTAGTATCAAGATATCATTGTTTCTGGTTTCCTGTTGTGTACTTGCAGGATACTTTGTTTTGCTGACTGTTTGTATTGTTCCTAATCATTCTTTCTAGGAACTGTTTCCGCGAGCCTATTTTGTGCCGAAACATTCCCAGAATTGTTCCTGGTAACATTCTGCTTCTTATTTTGTGAATGAAAGTGAGATAATTGAAACATAGTTCAGCTGTTGTGATCCCATTTTGCAGGCTGGAAGAAACCCATTTGTATTGGCAGACATGCCTTTGGTGATCAATATCGTGCCACTGACACAATTATAAAAGGACCTGGAAAACTTAAAATGGTTTTTGGTGAGCTGATTATGTTTAATGAAATGTGACTAATGACTATATTTCCAGAATAATAAGTGCTTACGAGGATTTTTCTTTTTGGTTGTTACTTAGAGCCTGAAAATGGGGAAGGATCCTTAGAACTGGATGTGTATGATTTTAAAGGTCCAGGAGTTGCCCTTGCCATGTATAATGTTGACCAGGTTTGTCAATTTACTGATGTTCTTACAAAATTGTTATCTTTTTCTTGAGGTAGATATCCAATTATTTGCCCCTTTCTAAATTATTGCGATAATTTATCAGTCTATACGAGCATTTGCTGATTCATCAATGGCAATGGCGTTTGGGAAAAAATGGCCTCTCTACTTGAGTACAAAGAATACCATTCTTAAGAAGCATTGTTCCTCAACTCTAAACCGTGGCAGAGTCTAATCATATTTGTAAAATAGATAGATTGTCTCACAACAATCACATCACGTTTTGACTATTTCAGGTTCAAGGATATATTTCAGGAGGTATATGAAGAGAAGTGGAAGGAAAAATTTGAAGAATGTTCAATATGGTTATGTTCATTCTGTGATGTATAGTAGCTCCATATGCCAATCCACATTGTTCCTTATAATGGTTACAGAAAGTTCCTTGCTTTTGCTTAGGTATGAGCATCGGTTGATTGATGACATGGTGGCTTATGCGCTGAAGAGTGAAGGTGGATATGTTTGGGCTTGTAAAAACTATGATGGAGACGTACAGAGTGATTTACTTGCTCAAGGTGATTTAATCTGGAAATGATTTATTAATAGCAAATAATCTGGCCATATCCCCAATGAGTTTTGAGATATATTGATGATTTCATGAACTCAATTTTGCAATGGAGAAACAATAGGTTAATCCATTTGAGTTCACTATATTCAAGGTTTTGGGTACTCTCATGGTGTTGAAGCAATTTCTTTAAATGTTTTAAACTTGGTTTAATTACATCCTGTTTTCCAGGTTTTCTGCATCTTAGCAGAGCCAAGCTGCTGATGCTGTTGCTAACCCTACTATGATGGAGTTAATGTTTAATGCCTTCTTTCTTGAGTTTCTGTTTAAACGAGTCTAGATGTTGTAACTTAAATCATCAGCTGAATTATGAATAGTCTGTATAAAACTGCACCTACAGGTTCTGTTATAGGTAGCTATCAAGATGTCCAGAATTCAAGATGTTAAACTGACTTGTCTAGTTTTGGCCAGCATACCATTTTCAAAAATCTACTCTGTGAAGTTTACTGAAGCCAACAAGTTAATTATTTTGAACTCCAGTTGACTTGGATGAGCATCAGTGTTTTAAGACTCTAGTTAACTCTGCTGAGACAAGTTGGATAAGTTGACTGAAGGAGACCTGTTGAAGGTTCAAGTTTCCTTTCCTGCTTGTTGCGCTTGCGTCTTGTCCAGATTTAAGTGAGTCCAGAAAAACCATTGAATGAAAATATTCCAAAATCTTGGCAACTTAAACTGGCTTCAATGTGAAGAAACCTCCTGCTCAATCAATCCAAAATTTTGAACATCCAGACTGCTGACCGACTTAAATTTGGAAAAGAAATCTCCTCTTGGATCAAAAGATCCAAGTACCCCAAATATCGCTTTCATTCCCATCACCTCATGTATGTCAACCTCAAATTCAGCTGTATACAGGAAATTCTTTTGTTTAAATCATTGTGCTTTTTCTGTTTCTTTTATCTTTATTGATTTCTATGCAATTGGCGATCTCAGAATTTTATATCATGTCCTTGGAGAGATGTTTTATACACATACCTATATATACATGCATACATACACCAATGCAGATGTACAGGCATGTGAGTTTTATTAATTTCTCTACTTGGTAAAAACTCACCTGAGTTCCAAAGTATACACACAATAAAGTATCCTGTCAAACTTGTCTGCTGCCTTTTAAAACTTGATTATGTTGTTGCAAGTTCCACTGTTATTCATGGATGTCCATCAAAAGGGATAAGAAATCTAAAGTGCTAGGAATTTGATTTCCTCAATCTACATGAGTCATACGTAGTTCAGCTGTCGAACTAATAGAATCCAAATGTGTTCTCTGTCTCATCACAGGATTTTTAGTATCCTGCTTCAAGTTCTGTTCATGCTTTTTAACATTTCAATCATGCCTACTAGTTCAGTGTTGGAAGATTGGCTGATATTAATTTCATATGTGCAGGGTTTGGTTCTCTTGGACTCATGACTTCTGTTTTGGTTAGTCCTGCTTTTGCATTATTTTTGTTTATCTCATGATATCTGTTGGTTTTTCTGACAGTTGTATAGCTTGGCAGTTGTCGGGTGATGGTATAACATTAGAAGCAGAGGCAGCTCATGGGACTGTAACCCGTCATTTTAGACTGCATCAAAAGGGACAAGAAACCAGCACCAACAGTATTGCTTCTATTTTTGCATGGACACAAGGATTAGAACATAGGTTAGTTTTTGCTCATATTCATATAATATTTTGGGGGTAAGATGCCCTTTTCTTGAATTTTTAGAACTTCACGGATGAGCAACTACTTGATTCATATCCTAATGCTCCTGGAGATATGCAGTTTGTTGCAATTATTTAAATCTGAGTGGGGAGTTGTAGCTTAATTCTGTAGGATATATTTTTTCTTCAGCCATGTTTAGAGTAGAAATGAGCCAATCTGTGATACAAGTATATGCATTCAACTCAGATAATGAAGAGAGCAATTTCTGGAAATATATACAAATTTGCTTTTGTTTTTTCCTTTGTTCACTTCAAATATTTGTTAATATTAATATTGATCTCGAGGTTCATTTTTAAGTGATTGATGCATTGATCTCTTGTTTCTAAATTTGTAGAATTCTAGTCCCCATATTTTGTACCTCTGCCTCAAATATAACTACATGTTTGAGATTTTTTGATTGTTAATATCCTTGCTTAGTTGCATGCTGTCATGTTTCTTTTCTTCTTAATCTGAAGTGTTGTATGCTTTTTAGTACCTGATATCACGTGCTTGAATCTTTTAATTCTTGTTAATCATTATGCATGTCAACATCTCTGTTAGGGCCAAGCTTGATGGAAATGAAAAGCTGTTACATTTTACCCAAAAGCTAGAAGCAGCATGCATCGAGACTGTGGAATCTGGAAAAATGACAAAAGATCTTGCTATTTTGATTCACGGGCCAAAGTAAGTGCTGCTCTCCCCATTCTGATAAAACAACTGATGCTTTGACACCAGATGGCTTGCACAAACTAAATTTTAGCACGTGTTGTCTTGTGGTGCATTAATAACTTTATCTGGGTTATTTGATGGCTGCACTTTAATGGAACTTAAGCACCTAAAAACTGTATTTATACCCATATAAAAAAATTGTAATGGGGAGCCTGCCACAGAGAAGCAATGTTTATGTTGATCTTGTTGACAACTGATACTGGTACTCTGATGACCACCCTCAATGATAGCTGGAAGAATTTTTCATGATTCAATCATTTGGTGATCTATCTTTTGCATTTAAAGATAGCTAGTTTTTTGGAACCCGATGGCCTCATTCTTGTTGAGTGGTTCTCACAGTTCTCAATGCGTTACAGTTTCTAAGCATTGTGGTTTATGTGCAGGGTGTCAAGAGAGTTTTACTTGAGCACTGAAGAATTCATTGATGCCGTTGCACAAAATCTTGAGTCAAAGCTTCATGCTCCCAAACTTGTTTAAAATTAACCCAGCTGGTTCAACTACTTGACTTTATACATTAACAAAGTTCTAATTGATATCTGATTTATTCCATAAATGTCAAATTACTGCATGTTGTATGGAATCATTGAATTCTCTTACTATGACTAATATAGCATTTTAGTTTCTGAGTTTAGTTATAATTCTCCATTCTATTTTTCGTAATATATCTCATTTCATTAAATTATATTCTTCACAACATAAATTTGAAATGGAATATAACAATGAATTACTGTATGAGTAAAAAATAAAGTAATGATACAAGGAGATGAAGTTAAATATTTACCCAAAGTTGGGCGAATAATAATTTCAAAAATTAAAATTTTTTGAGTTGAGATTTGAAATCTAATTTGCAATTATTGTATTAAAAAATTCATTAGGAATTTAAAGACGATGCATCTGTTGCAGTGATTTTTTTAGTCTTATTTTTATCCATTGAACTATACTCTATTAAGAAAAAATGGTGTGGTTGTACCATCGTTACCCTATGCAACCGCACCAATGTTACCCTTCATGAATGAAATTAGAGAAAAAATATATATATGAAGAAAATACTAAAAAACAAAGACAGTGTTTATCTTGTTATTTCATTTTTTCAAATCTCAACTGTATCTTTATTTTTCTCCTTTTCTGAAAGCTAGTCAAAATGTCATAATTGAATTCAAAACATTTTATAAATTGTTTAAAAGTTTATAATTGTCAAAAAAATATTTGATATTTTTTGCTTTTGAAAAAAAGTTTATAAAATCCAAAAAAATAAAAAAGCTGTTTGAAAGTTTATAAACTCAAAAAAAAAAAATACATCTACCTCAACTTATTTTTAAAATAAAATTTTATTTTAACAAACTTTTTTAATTTGATTAATTTTAATTATAAAATTATCATTACTAGCATATTAAAAGTAATATAATTTTATTTTATCTAAATACTTCAATAATTTATTTTTAAAATAAAATAAAATATTTTATAAAATACAGAAACTTATAAGATTTTTAAATAAATTTAGTCAATCACCTCTAAGACCTAAAAAGGTCCACTGAGGCCAACAAGAATATTATTTTTCCAAAATTTTCTGTAGTATTCCTAAGTGTATCTCCCTTCTTCCCTTTCAATTTGGTCTAAAACGTATACAATGAGAAGGTTAGAAGGTAAATGAACAAAGGAGTGTCTTTTTAACTACCATTTTGATACATATTATGACTTTCATCCTTGGTCAAAGTAATGGGTAATGGCCAAGTTTATCTTACTCATTAATTGCAACTCTAGTTAGATTTTAGAGAAAATTAAGAAAGAAAGAAACACAAGAAAAGGTCAAAAAATAACTTGCCAAATATATCATACTCTCCACCTCAAATAAGTATTTCATATTGCATCTTTACTCGTCGTTTTGAACACATAAGTTTCACTAATATGTCCAATTTATCAATTTCGTAAATTTCTCCATAAAATTTAGAAAATTTATGTGAGTGTATATTTAAGTTAAAACTCAATTCGTCTTTAATTAAATATGGATTGCAACAATTCATGGAATATAAAGATACCTAACCTGATTTCATTAAATTACCAGATCAGTACTACTTTTCACGAATTGACTACGAATGTGAGAAGATTTGTAAGAAAAAAGTTAAAGTCGATTATTTTCCTCACTTTTTCTAGAGCAAGTAGTTCATATTTACTTTAACACAACCTAACTTCTTTGACGTCATCATATAAGTTGCGGGGCGGCCGACTTGATTGCCAAGAATCCAGGACCATTATTCGTAGATAGTGGACCAGGCTTTTTTTTTTTTCCATATTGGCCCATTGAATTTCCTTTCATTTACTTCACATCCCTTTCAATCTTCATTCTTCCATTATACATCTAAATCAAACTCTACAGCGGTTCGTAGATTGTGATATTCCCATCTCAATTGAGGTTTAGAATCAGTTTGAACAGGACAGAGAGATATGGCGCTTCCCAGAGATATGGCGCTTCCCAAGGCTAAGGAAATCGTTTCTACAAACCCCGTCGTCGTGTTCAGGTCCCCTCCCTCCCTCCCTCCCTCCCTCTCTCAGTATGTATGTGTGTATTTATATATGTAATTTTTGAGCTGAAAATTTGCGTGAGGTGAAAGTTCATCAGATACTGTTACTCGGTGGATTTTTTGAATTAAAATGGATGTTGAATATTGTTTGATTTTAAGAATTAAAAGATACTTGTTGGAGGGAGTGTTATATTTCTGTGCGTAGAATTGTATAAAACTATTCTGTAAATTTAAGGTTTTGACGGAAAGATATATGGATCTGTGTGGTGGCAGCAAAACCTACTGTCCGTTCTGCGTGACCGTGAAGAAATTGCTGACAGAGCTCGGCGCATCCTTCAAGGCCATTGAATTGGATACTGAGGGTTTGTTCTTTTTTTTCGCGTGTTTGCGTTGATTCTGTGATTTTTGGCTGAAAAATAGAAGGGGTTTTTATGCGTTATTTAAATATTCCCTTTCCATAGGTAATTGAACGATTTTTGGTTGGTCAGTGGCATACTGGCCCGACAGTGTGTCCAGATCCATAAATTGCTCATGAATTTGGGAAAATCTACTCAAAGTTGAATAGAAGCATTTCTAATTCTAATTCCAGGCTACAGTTCCATCAGGCTGATAACAATGGAATTCATGCTACATGTTACACTTGCTGTATCCATTACATTTCAGCCAAGTGTCTCATGGATGTTGCACTTAGTGTTTATGTACACACTGGGTGCAGAATCTTCAAAACTGGCTGATAAATAAGTTAGGATTACAAATTTGCCTTAAAAGTTAGAAAAAATGTTTAAGAGTTACCACAATTGCTGCTGTAATTTTTTGGTATGAAGGTGATGGAAGTGAGATACAATCTGCTCTGGTTCAATGGACTGGGCAGCGCACTGTGCCGAATGTGTTTATTGGTGGGCAGCACATTGGTGGCTGTGATGGTATTATGAGTTTATCATTTCTGTACTGTGAATTCACATACTTCATGGGTTTCCCCTGTTCACATATTCCCATATTTTGCAGCAACAACTGCGATGCACAAGGAAGGAAAGCTTGTTCCACTGCTAACTGAAGCTGGGGCAGTTGCCAAAGCTTCTGCTTAAGAGTATTCCTGAATTACTATTTTGCTCAATAATTGTGAATGTTGTGATAATAAAGTCTTGGTAATTAGTGTTACCTGGGTTGTTACATTTGTGCTATTGGCTTAGTAAAAATCTGTGTCAACTATTCTGAATGTTTTGCTTTTTAATGTAGATCTGAATGGTTTTGTTTATAAATGACTCGTGGACAAAAGCCAATGACCTAAGTGTTAATATGGAACTAGATTAATAGTTTAGTACCAATAATTTTGGTGGGAATCTAAACTCAAATCTCTTAATTGCGCCTTATTTTTGTCAGTTATGTGAGGTCTCAATCTCATTGGCATAATCCAGTGACTTTTGTCACAGAATTATTTGGTTCTCTTGTTTTCGTATCTAGAGTCTCTTGATCAATATATTATTCCAACGGAATCATTTCATATTTAATCAAGCTAACTTTTTTATTATTCAAGACTAATTTTAGAGTTACATGTTATCATAAACAAGTTAACGATATCCTGTTGCCTCCAAGCATTGGTGTATTTGAATCCGAGCTTTTATTCAGTTTCTGTTTATCCTCAGAAATTAACTGTGTGAACAACAATTAATATGGCCTTTATGCAAAGGATTATGATTTTGATGGCTTCCTTTAATATCGCCATTTATGCAAACAGATTACGATTTCGATGGCGTCATTTGACGATTTGGGCATTTGCTGAATGCAAGATGTCTCCAGATGACAGCCGTAATGTTGGGTTTGTGTTTTGAATTTTGATCAAGAAATTTTGAAAAAAAAAATGGATATCTTAAATTCCATTCGTTTGGACAAAATAATTATCAAATCTAAATACTTTTTGAAAGTAATATCATAGATATACAAATATTATCTTCATTTTTCCTTTCAAACCCAAATGAGGGATTTTTTTATTTTTCTTTAGCATTTTCATCACTAAATCCAAGATACAAACATATCATATGCATCCTATCAACCTTAATACTTACCAATATCAAAAGAATTTGAACATCAGCAGTTGTGATGCTCAAAGGCAGAGGCATCGCACACCAGGCAAAAGATGCTAAAAAGTCCTTGCATATAAGAAGATATAAATCATGCATATTTATACATAATCCATGTTCTGCTCAGCAGCTTCACATTACTAAAATAAAAGCAACTTGCGCCAGCAATAACAAGAACCATTAGCTAAATATGACGAATTGCAGTTATTATTATACATGTCATCTCGACCTAACAAGGGAGATGAAATGGTAATTTACATTAGACATAACTACACCCCATCCAAGAGCCTCAAATTAGGCAACAAAAATTGTTGTCTTTTCCCATCCAGAATCCAGATACCCAGCTCAAGAAGAAATTTTCGCTGCTTTTTACAAATGTCTGAGGTACTTTCACCGTCTACAGTCAGGCAGCCATGACTGTAGGTCCTTTCACCTTCTATAGCAATTAGAAATTATAGGAGGAGGAAATAAGAAACAACGAACTATTTCATGCAAAGAAGTACAGAAATAAGTGACACCAAACTTACATTTGAGACACTAGTCCAGCAGTCAAGAGTATCCAGAGCTTTTCCTAATCGATGTGTTTCACGTGCTAGAGCTATCCCTTCAGCCAGGCTGCAGACATGCCCACTGACAAACAATGCTGCAGCTGCATTTAAGACCTGAACATAGCATCCTCTTCTTAATTGCTATTCCAAGCCAAGTTGTTTAACACATTTGGATAGCATCTTCTTTATTAACTGGTTTTCTGACACCTCCAAACATTTCTTTTAGACATAGTGTTGTTACCCAGGTTCATGTATTAGTAAGCACAAACATTGAATATCAACAGTACATGATGGATTATAAGGCCAGGACATCAATAACCATGATTTATGCCAAGGAAGGGAAGAGGGTGTGACAGGATCAAGCATGGTAGTCGAGCTGTGTGGTAGTAACACATTCACGAGGCTGGGATTGGAATTCAGGAAACAAATAATTTTGATGACTGCATAGTAACCCAGGGGTAGAGGCAGGTACACACAGGGAAGGGAAGAGGGAGAAACTTGAAGAAACTAACTGGTATGAAAATCCAGAAAGATGACCCACCCATTATGACTCCTGGAACTGCCTAATTGTCTAGGACATTAGTATTAAGTATGAATTTGGGAACGATTAGTGTTAAGAATTTAGGCAAGGCCAGAGTTTCATTTAGATGTCACCTCATCTGGGCATAGTTTAATAATTAGCACAAAGACAACGTTTGAATAACTTACAAAAGCATCTGCAATGGCTCCTTTCTCACCAGACAGCACGCGCTTTAGTACCTCAGCATTATATTTTGGGCCTCCCCCTTGCAAATCTCCTAAGGTGCAGCGAGGAATACCAAAATCTACTGCAAGTACAAGGCGGACTTCAACAGAGTATTCACAGCTCAAAGAATTTCAGACTCACTTGAGAAAGAAGCTCATATTAAGTATACGTGAGCAATCAACATAACTTAAAATATTCTTGAGAGGTAGTGGAGGTTGCAATCTCATGGAGATGTGCATTTGCTAGTTGCATGCATTCAGAGGGCGACTTCTAGTAAGAATTGCAAGTGTAAGCGCTCATTTTGTTCCTCATGAGGAACAATATAAAGTTATCAGTGGACAAGAACGCTGATAACCAGTCACCATCTTCTGTAAAGAAAAACAAATCTTGGTCCAGGCTGAATAAACTGTTTAACTGGAATTCTCTATATAAGCATCTTGGCAGAGGGAGAAGAAGCTTAAATGAGCAGGGATAATCTAGAATAAAATTTCAACTTACTAAGTTCTGTTCTGAAAACTGTTTATACCAAAGGTCATTAAGAAAGAATAATGAGGTTCAAAAATTGCATACTTGATACAGTTTAATACATCACCAAAAAAGAGATGTGAAGTTCTTACATGGGTCAAAAGAAAATTTCTCAATCTTTTCAGGTGTAATATCAAGCACCACCCCAGGCCCTGATGAAATCAAAAGCTTTATTCATGAGAAACCAGAAGAACTGAAGAAAGCAAGTAGGAGTTGCCATGAATACTCTAAAGACGGAATTTTACCAAGTGGACTCATTTCATCTAAGCCCTCAGAATGAACAACCAATGCTCTTTTCATTCCATATCGTTGTAGGGCTTTAGCCATCTTACTGACCTATCCAAATAGAACATGAGTTAATTGCAGCAACCAATAGGATATCACGTTCTTAAACGCCAAAGGAGATTGTTTATCTATGTTAAACTAGCTTCAAGCCCCATTTTTGGTGCTAAATGGGTCCACATAACCATTAAATCAAATTGCATAAACAGCATGTAGAAGGACATTCTAATAGGATAATATAATATGATAAAGTCACTGGATTAAGACACAGATTGATATTAAGCTCTACATGGAAAAGCAAATAAAAGATAAAGAAATAAAGAAATCTCAGCACTCAAATCACCATTGATGAGACAAGAAATAATTTTGCAGCACAAGTTTCATACTGACTAGTGCACAGGCATGGAACAATCTTATGTAGTTCAGATCTCCACACTGCCAATACTTTCCCGTTAACAGAGTACAATGATTTTTCTTCGATTTTTCTTCCCCTTCCCATGCATGCATATTAAAACCCAACTCTGATACAGTAGTAAAACCCATCAGTATCAATAAAACCACAAGAAAAAATAATGTCTTAATTGGAATAGTAGTATCTATTATCAAGAAGGTAATGGTAAATGAAGAAATTAATTCTCAGAAATGGTCAAGTGCTTCTCCTCTTTGAAGAAGGCTACTTACCATGTCTTCTTTATAGACCCCAACCACAGAAAAAGGTACACGTGCTGGATTTAACATTGGACCCAGGATGTTAAAAACAGTCTTCACTCTAAGCTTTCTCCTCACAGGAGCAAAGGTCTTCATTGCTGGATGATAGTTCGGAGACATCATAAATCCAATTCCCACTTCTTCCAGACATGTCTTCACTCCCTAATTTGAAGGAACAGTGGTATTATCACTTCAGTGTCTACTGATACATACACAATGTATTTTAGGCAATACGCCTCTAGAAATTATTTAAAGTTTCTTCTCTTTGTGGTTTAGGGGTAGTATATCCAACTTTATTAGATCTGACCTAATTCAATAGAAAAGGACCAAAAGAAAAAACGAAAAACACAAAAAGAAGAGGCTGAGCGAGCAAAGCACGTTTGCTGCCAAATCTGGAACTTGTTACTGAAACTCTTTTTGGGGGCCGGGAAGGCACAAGGGCCAATGAATTAAGTTCCCCTGTCAAGTTCAAGTTTTTTGGCCCAATTTTCCTGCTGTCAAAATACAATGTAATTTGTGATACCCTATAAGACATGAAGAAATGATAATTGTCAAATTGATACTCTTTGTGCAAATGAGCAAAATCAACTAACATCTATTAACACATAAAGGCCTAAAACTAGGCGTGATCTTTCAATAACAACAAATATTGGAATGATCAAAATATTTTTCAGTTCTATTGTACTTGAATAATTTGTGATGCCACACCATTACACTTAAGAACTACCAAAGACTCACTGGCAGTGAAAACTTAAAGTCAGACTAACCTCAGGCTCCACGTCAATGGCCACTCCTAATGCTTCCAAAACATCAGCGCTTCCACAAGCAGAAGAACTCGATCTATTCCCTTGCTGTCACAATCAGAAAGGGACAAAAGATATAGACTTTCCTTAACAATTGACTTCTCACAAATATCCAAAATTTACATTTCAATAACCATATAGATCAACACAACTCACCTTAGCAACTTTAGCACCACAGGCGGCTGCAAGAATTGCAGCACCTGTCGAGATATTCACTGTGTTTGCGCCATCACCACCAGTCCCTACTATATCCACCACGTTTTCCAACCCTTCAACCTTTCTACAACATTTTATCATAGCCCTGGCCAAACCCACAATCTAAATTGCAATGCACAACAAAATAATAAACAATCAACAAAGATCAACTTAAAAAGCATAAGTGTTTAGAACCTAAAAAATGGGTGGAAAAAAAAGAAGGAAAGAAAGAAAAATGCATTACTTCTTCAAAGGTTTCGCCTTTGGCTCTGAGGAGAACAAGAAAAGCACTGATTAAAGCTTCACTGCCATCACTTAGCAAGAAATCAAGTGATCCCTCTGCTTCCTCTTCACTCAAGTCCTCTTTATTCAGCAGGCACTCAATTAACTGAAAAAACCCAGACAATTAAATAAAGAAAAGAAATGAAAAGTAAAACTCAAAGATTGTACTTTACAGAAGAAAAAAAAAAAATTGCCTCTCTGGGGGAAGAAATGGGTAGCTGAAGTGGGTGGCGGTGAAAATCAGTTCGGAGAAATGATTTCCTCAGGAATGAATGCCTACTGATTGGACTGAAGAATGAAAATCTCTGAATCTCAGAAGAGTAATTGCACTTCTTGAATATGAGATGAGATGGGGAAGAAACAGTTGCATTTTTCCAAACCACAGCCATTACTGCATTAATCTCTGTTTATTCCAAGAATTGTTTCTGTGTTTTCTGCTTTATTTGAGTATGGAAATTGGAGTCTTACAAATGGTTTGAAAATGAGATGGCTTAGCATGCTATAAATTTGCTAAATTATTTGTGAGGTTTGTGTCAGGTGCATTTATTTGGTTGGTAAGAACATTTAAGCTGGTGCTGGTGAGGTGAAGTCAGACCTTTAATAGTATAATTCTATTAATTTCTAATGAAATTGAAATTAGATTTTTGTTTGAAATAAAATGATATGATATTTCTAATTAAAATTTTAAATTTGTCTATTTTAATACAGAATTTAAATGTGATAGATTAGCGTTTATTTAGTCATTATTAGGTGTATTATTGGTAGGTACATTATTGATGTAGAATTCTAAATTTCTTAACCATTATTGATCATTATTTTTAATTAAAAAAATATCTTTTCACAATAAAAATAAATTCTTTTAGAATCCACATTTATATTTAAATACACACACACACACACAGAATATACTCAACATTTGGTATCATAAGTATAACACTAAACTTAATCTTGTATACTGCTGCGAATTTGTATATATCACTGTAGAGTTTAATTGAAAATTCTGAACGGTTTATTACATAATACACCATACATTTCACACAAATGTACCCGAAAAGTGGAATGTAAAAGAATTTACAGAGCGCAGAAATAAACCCTTGTAATTAAAGATTTTGCTGCCGTGGAAGAGAATTGCGTAAACATTTATGAGAAGGCTCATTGCGTGCATATAGTTCGGCTACTTGTCTAGTTCAATTCGTTGTCAACAGCTATTTATCAGTTAAATTCGCCAACCGAAACTCAAGTACGAAAATTGTTGCAAAAGAACAATGCAATCCCTATCTACCCCAGTCCATCCCTTCACACGAATAACGACCATTTAAGCACCTCCAGAAGCAGAAAGAAACGAATAACAACCATTTAAACACCTCCAGAAGCAGAAAGAATGGGATAGATTTCACATGTGATTTACATGCACACTTTTAGAGTAAGCACCTCGCCCAACTACTACCTTCCCTGTGTTCTATCACAAGAAGATTTTGATTCCGCACATAGTGAATTTCAATTGAGAATTTTAGATTAGTCAGCAGTCACATTTTTGAGCCCATCGCAATTTGTTAGTTTCATACTACGCTGGGACAACAGTTGGGCTCTTTTAAATCGTAATTCTGCAATCTCAGAAAGCCTTTGAATGTTCTCTCTTCCCCAACCATTCATCTATAGAGCCATAAAGGGAACTGGCAACATGCCAAAGCAATACATATACAAGGTTTTCAGGTATAAAAAACTCGCATGAATCAAGTAAACTTTGGAGATTCCAATATCTTGATTTGTTCTTTTTCTCTTATGTTTGTGTAGGAATGATGTATAAAAATGAATTTCAACAACAGAAGGCAGTTCCTCTTCTCCTAATCAAACATACTGCAGAGAATTAAACCTTCAAACTAGTCCAAACAACTCACCTATCTTTTGCAGTTGTTCACAACAATACCTTTCCCGATCTTTCCTCCAAAGACAAATCCAAGAACATATATTCTGTACCCTCGAGGGGAAATTTCTTGAGAGTTGTAAGATTGCTTGCCTTCCACATTACAAGAAACATGAAATACTCTTGGTCTCCCAAATCTTATGGTCAACACTGATATGAATTAGGGAACCATCTGGATAATAACAAATGTTTTACTTTCACAACCAATAGAAAGATTGCATAGCATGGGACATGCATTACTGCGACCACCAAATACCTGCCAATTAAATGTTGGACAATAGAGGAAAGAAGTTGCTCAGATACACCTAGGAATAGTGAAATCAAGAATATAATGAAAACTGTTTTGGAGTGTTACTTTTGTTTTATTTTCATCTCTCTTTCTATACTGGATATGTCCTATTTTCCAATTATTAACATCATCATTATTCTTATTAGTACGAACAGCAGTAGTATTAGTACAAATATTACATTATTTGGTTTAGCGAGTAGAGTACTGTATTGGAGTTTACAGAAGGCCTTCCACGAATGGAATTTTTAGAGAGAGAGAGAGAATTTACAACACTACAAAAGTTACAACAGCCCATTCAAGATATGAGCAGGCTCTAACCTTGACATCCAATTATTTAGTGTCAAAATATATATTTTAAAAGAAAAAGTTGTTGATGAATGAGGAAAAACTCAGGGAATTCTAAATTCTACTAGAAAACTTACCACAGTGGAGCATGAGCTGCTGACAAATCAAGAAAAGGATATGGCCACCTAAAACAAAAAACAATCATCAGCAAGATATCTTTTCACTGCAAATTAAACCTAATAGGAACTACAATTACCAAATTGGGACAGAGGCATGAACAATCCACTGGAACATGACATAAATACCCGTCCACAGAATGAAGTAAGAAATCCGGAACCATGGGAATTGCTGAGAGGAAAATCACAAGATTATTATAAAACCAAATAAATATTACATTATGAATGCAATTAATGAAAACATAGAGGATGTGCAGCAGCTCACCAGACTATTTAAAGCTGTATCCCCAAGGAGCAAGATAGCGTTAAGTGAGTGTGTTATAACTGTCAACTAATCAAAAGAAGCAGACATATTTCTTAAACTGAAGAGCTGATACTAAAAACTAAAAACTAAAAACTAAAAAGTAGATATGCATGAAGTGAGTATTTGGATTCTTGAAATGGAATATACCATGGCTGAGAAAGTGACATCCTGACAATCTATAACTAGACCAGGCAAGAATTAGTGACTGGAGTTACTGGAAATTTGCAATGTCGTGATTAATTCCCCAATATTTTGATAGTGAGACACTCTAGGTCATATTAAATAGTGAGAAATTATCATAAAATATTAGGTGCAACTGGCGAAGGAAAAGTTTTGAATAAAAGAAACAGTGTAGCAGTACATCAAGATTAAGGTTAGCGAATTACTAAGCATTCGCCAGAATAATTAGTGAAAGCTGGGTAAGTGACAAAACATAATACAGATGCAAATTGTGATTTCTATAGATTTCTAGAAAGCTTCATATAATTTAGAGGGCAGTTTTCAATCAAATGTAACCATGCAAGATCAGTACTGGAAAAAATGTATGCTTGTGCATCTGTCACTCACAGCAAAAAGAAGCATCATGAAGCTTCCAGGGTTAACAATAATCCGACATTGTTCTCGGAAACAGAGCCATATCAGTCCATTGTCTAAGTTGAAAGAGAAACTAGAAGAGCCAGGTAGTAAATTCTCATCTAAACAGATCTAGCAGCCTTATCTATAATATATGCAAGTAAACAAAGTTTCTAACTAGAGGAAAAATAGGATTATGCATTTTTATGCTGTGGTCACAAATATATGAAGCCAAAGAGCCATGCATTCTTGACGACTTAACAATCAGTAAAATGATAGTCAGGAGCAGAAGCACAAGGGATATTTAGCAGATAAGCACTTACAAAATTCATCTCATAGTCTTTAAGCGCCATAAATGGGAATATCACAGACCAATAAACAAAATCAGTGAGAGTTACTGCCCCTGCTGTCATCTGCTAAAGCAAAAATATGATCATGATTAACATGTAGAAGAGTTAAAAAAGTGTAACCAAATAAATGATGTATAGGTATTAAGTTGTTGAGTACAATTATACAAAATAAAATGCCTAAAGATAATATTTTTCCAGAATTACACACTGGAAAAGACATATAAATTCACATCCAAAAAGTAAAGGGCAATAAATAATTTGTTGAGGACAGCCTAATTGTAAAAAGCCTCAAGAGAAACTGACCACGATGAAGCTTATTTATCATACAACTTCAAAAAATTGCACCTTTTATATCAAATTAGGAGCTTATGCAAGGCCAACAAAGACTGCTCTACCAATTAACTTTCGATAAGAGAACATATGAAACAATTAAAAAAGCAAAGACAAGGAGATTTCATGAAATAAGTTCAAAGCACAACTAATGAACTGATTCGTGTTATTGCAGGCATATAATACTCCAGAGCAACATTTAGCAGCTGTGTCCTGTCACATTGAACAAACATAGACTATACCTGGAATAAAACTTGAAACAGATTTTCCCAAAAGCCAGAAGTTAGTAGAGCACGGGATTTTCCAGTGTGGTCCGACCTTTCTAACAATTTCAATCCATTTCCGTTCACTCCATGTGCTAGGGGCATGTACAAACCTTGCTCCATATCCTCGGATAAATGGCACTTGCTGCTGCTATTTATTTTGAGATGGTGGAAACATCCATGTATAGAAAGCAATGATCCAAGCTGCAACAGGAACTAGAGAACATAAGTCATGACGCAATAAATTTGATAAATAAATAGTGTTGTGCCTTCAGAAGGTCGGGCAAGTACAAAAAAGTTCAAGATAATAACTCCATTGTTATGGACCCATCTCATCTGTACTTTAGGTCAGAACAAAAATCACAAACCATACCCCAAAATAGATGGTGACTAAAGTAAAAGTCCACCTGTAAAAGAAGCACATAAAAGAAGTAAAAGAATTGTAGTTAGACACAAACAGAAAGACTTCCAGGAGTTAAAAAACAAAGAGAATTAACATGAAGATGCTTCCCATATTGCAACTAAATTAATTTTTGCATAATTCATCTCATCTATGTGTATCTGTTGACAAATAAGTTTTGCCTAAGTACAATGACGGTGCCTCTACGCATGCCTCAGTTTCATGATTGTATTTGCTTGAGGTGGAGCAGTTACATCTACGGAGACTCCAAGAGAGAAGAATGACTTACTGGGTATAGTAGTAAAATAGTTCAACTCCATGAATAGCGACATCAAAACTCAGAGCTATCAAAAGCAGGCAGAACGCAATCATCCGAAAGAACATCAAAAAAATAGGGTGAACTTCTTTTAGACAAGGTTTCCAAGATTTATTATATTGCAAACTAAGCGAGCTCTCTTGCTGGGTCGTCCCTCTGTCAGATTCTATATTGTCTGAATGTTCGTATTTCCAGATTAGAAATGATGCAACAACCATAGGTGTCAAGACCCATATTGCACACAGAAACACTCTCCAGTTCAACCAATAACTCAAGGTAGTAGGATCACCACTAACGAGCAGCTGCATCCTGTTGCAGACACTGAATGTCAATGCTAAAACAGTTCATTTAAATTATGGAAACAAAGAAAGGTGAAAAAAACAGTTTGCCTGATCATCAAGAAGTCCTTAAAATAAATGTAAAGCCCAACATAGGTATTCCATGGTAAGATAAAAAGAAATTCAGTATATATATAGTTTTTTGGGTACCTAATCTAGACAATATGGAGTGATACATAATAAAAACTAATTTTATAAATCTCATAGTCTTTACATGTACACATACCCCAATCATTTTCAACTTACCACTTTTCCTAATTGCAGTATAGACACATATAAGACATGCCCATATCATATTAAAGCATAGTTTGCCTTCTTGAGCATATGTGTATTAATTGACAACTGAATGTAATAGAATTGGAATGTTATAATTCATGGTTTGAAGAGATGGTCTGTGGTCGTCCTTGAGGCCACTAATCCAGTTCCACTGCAACATCACATGGTCGTACCGGTTATTCCACACCTTCTAGTAAGTTCTACAAGCTCGCAAAGAGCAGCAAAACTTCTCTCCAAGGCTTCATTCAATGGTCAACTACTTGATATCAAAGGTTTTAGAAAGAAATATATTGTAAACACAATGAGTTTCACAATTTTCTTCCCAATAAATTTAATTTTCATCTCTAGTCCACCAGCAACAGCCTTTTCAACAGCTGTGAATGGGGCTGTTCTGGCTGCAACAATTCAATTTCTCGGCCATTTCATCAATCAAACGCTCTTGCAGGCCAGACCATATTCCTATTGACTCCATAGAAGGAAAGCCATTGTTCTAATTTGGTTCCAACCGTTCCAGCAAGCCATGGCCACGATCTTGTTGAGAGCGAGCGAGCAAGCTATCGCAATACACGCACATTAATAAACACAGTCGAGGCACACGCATAGAACGCTACCAAAGCATCAGCATACTTCGAATCCGAAAATTTCTGTTTACACAAACTCATTCGTGCGATGATACGTATCAACTGCGCTCAAAAACTAGACCCCCACAACACAGATAAATACAAACAAAAAATTCACGCGTATTGGCAAACATCTGGCAGACATGAATCAAATCATATGCATTACAAATGACTATAAGAATTCAAAATAAAGTAACCAAAAAATTGCAGAACGAGAACAACTTACAGGATCGAAGTAGAGAAACCCGGCTAGAAATTACAGAGAATTAATTTAGTGAGAGTTATAAATGAAAATGGGGAATGAATTTTTTTCGCTTTTGGGAATGGGAATGGGGAATGGGGAATGGGGAATGCTAGAAGGAATGGGGGTTGATAAGATTGGAAGAGGAGGAGTGCTTGGTTTGAGTTTGTCCCTTATTTCTAGTAGAATTGTATAATAATGGGAAACGTGCGTTGAAATGAATGAAGACCATATTTTGATTTGTATTGGTGCTGGAGAATTTCTAGAAACTCGTTCGGGGGAATTATTTTCATTTTATATAAAAAAATTAAATTTCTAAACATATTAAAAATCTCTAATTATAATATATACAATTTATAGTATACATATTCTAATCATAATATTAGTAATATATATATATATATTTCAATTATTATCTTAATATACATATTCAATCATTAATTAAAATACTAACAATATATAATAATGTAAAAATTTGACTGACACTACTAATTAAATATAAATATTTATAATAGAAAATATCTCCACTAAATGAAATTAAATCCAACATTATCTTTCCCAATATATTTTCTTAAATTATTTTTTCCACATTCCAAAACAAGTAGAGACAAGTAGAAAACTCTTTGTTTTCAAAAGGCAGAACAACGACTGATTTGTTTGGTTATTAATACTCGTGGAACTTGTGCCCCTGGTTCCCTTTCTATTATGAAATGCTACCTTCTCGGAACCTCTCCAATAATATCTTTTTATTCTATTTTCTTTTGTTATTTATTACTTATAAAGCAAATACACAATCTTCCACTTCTTCCCAACTTAAATATGTACGTGTCCTAACTACTACATTTGAACATGAACATTAAATTTTGTTAAGTAAAGCCGACATATTGTCATGTTGTGATTAAACTTGTAATATTTATTATTCTATTCTTTTTACCGTCCCAAGGTCCAATCTCTCAATTTATTTTAATAACAAGTACATTGAGAATAAATAAATTAGCAGAA
The DNA here is from genome assembly GCA_019321725.1 of Paulownia fortunei. Lineage (NCBI taxonomy): Eukaryota > Viridiplantae > Streptophyta > Magnoliopsida > Lamiales > Paulowniaceae > Paulownia > Paulownia fortunei. Next base: position 811,855 of record JAGSPU010001671.1, on the reverse strand, counting down.
GACTTAGGTTGTGGTTAAAGTTTAGGTTTGGTCGTAAATTTAATTGATTACTTCCACAATTCATCCTAAAAAAACGTGTAAGTTTGTTCGTTCTCGTTTGACACTTTTATTGACTAATGCGAGAGAATTTTATCAACAATTTAATTGTGTAGGTATTTGACGTACAATTCTATATGCCTATTATTTATTTTAATCCATCTGATTCAAAATTAACTGGTTTATGATTTATTTAAATTTTTCATATATTAAGTAACGTACTGAAATTTGATATCATTATTTAAAATAATAGTGGGATTGATCTAAGTTGCTAACCATCCCCACATGGCACCGATTATAAATTATAAAGATGTTAGGTGAGGGCCTTTTTTTTTTTTTTTTTTCATGTTTTGGGGTTTAATCAAGTTTGTTTGGGATGAATTATGATATTCATTAATTCATCTCTAACCGTTTTGCATACATTATATGTTGATACTAACATGTTAATGTACCTAATGCGTACTAAAATGTGTATAAATTATGTTTCGAACATATTATAATACTAGAATATGTTTGCATCCACATATAAATATAGATTAATATGATGATGAAATACTAATATACATTCTATATTTTCACATACTCTAAGGTAAAGCAAAAAATACGTTTAGAATTATTTCTCCAAATTGAAAGCATGCACTTGAAAAATGTGCAAATAATAAATACTCTAATTATATCTTTTTTTAACCATAGTTTTGAATGTCATAATATCTTTTTTGAAAATTTGATATATTTAATATTTGGTTCTTCTTAGAATTTGGAGACCGGATTTCATAATTTGGCAAACTACTCAATCATCCTTCATATTATGTATATACGTGATCTTCTTTTGCATATTCTATTGCATCATTTGTTGCGTTACAATGATTGTTCAATATATATAAAGTTTTATCTGTAAAATATAAATGTAGCAGTATATAATGTAATAAAAATTATAATAGATTTTATAATAGAAAATGTTGTCCTCACTATGTCGTTTAATTATTTTCTGAAAATTGTGCGCAATTCTCCATTTTACTTTTAAAACTTTCTTTTACCTTCTTTTTTTTTTTTACCTCTTTTCTCTTTTTCTCTATTTCCTTTTCTTCTTAATTAGGGATAGAAAAGAAAAATAAATAAGTAAAGGAAGAAAAGGTGGTAAATGTCAATTTTTAATATCCCAATGAAAATTCTTGCCAAAAGTTGCAATATTTTGTGGATGCAAATAATCCCATATCAATTGAATTAGTCTTCATTTTTCAAGGAAATGCTAATTGGGCATGAATTGAAGCGTGGACCTATGCACTACCTTGTCTTTATTATATACTATTAAGTAAGTTTTCTATATTAATATTTTTATAATTGAATTGATGATCAAATTAATTTTATTGTCATTTAGTGGTTCAATTGATGAAATTGACTCAATTGTCGATTCGACTGGTTTGATGAAAATTGACTATATTTTTTCTATTATATTATGTAAAATAATAATATAATAAACTAATTATTATGTAAAAAAATAAAAAAATAGATAATCAATTAATAAACACGTATAATAAAGCCCGAAAAATAACCATATACATGTAACAAAATATCAAGTTTATAAATTTTTTTTATAATAAAAATTAAATTTCAAATAACCACATATATATAACAAAATATCAAGTTTAAGATTTAAAAAAAAATAAAGATAATTATGATTGATTTTTTGTTTGGACTAATCGATTTGACCGACTTTCTAAACTTTTGTTCCCAATCGGACCGGACCAACCGTCAATTCGTAATTGAATTGATTGAACTAGTCAACTAAATCCAATTTTAAAAATATTGTATATACACTCAAGCTCTCATAGAAATTTTAGTCTTTCCTTCATAGAAATTGTTATGAAAACTTAATGACTCGATCCCGAAATGTCTACGTCTTTTTCGTCTATTAGTTTAGTTCATTTTCTTATTTTGCTTCCTCAATCCATTTTTTTCAAAATATTGCGTAGTGATTCTTTGATACTATCTAAATCTAGGGGTGGGCATCGAGTCAGATAATCGAATTTTCGAGTAGTCGGGTTGAGTACCCGACATCAATCCAATATATTTAGATACCTAATTTATCGAGTACCCAATTTTTTGGGTACATAATATGTCGGGTTTCGATTTTTTTTAAAAAAATAAATTATGGTAACCTTTGTTTCTCTTGAGTCCCCACTACCTCTTTTCTTATTTTTTTTAGTCTTTTTCTTTCTTCTACCTCTTTTTTTCTCTTTGTCCTCCTTTTTTACTCCTCATTTTTTTTCTACTTTTACTCTTTCCCCCATTTTCTCTTCCTCTCTTTTTTCTCCTCCCATCTTCTTCTCTTCTTCTTTCTTTTTCTTCCCCCTTTCTTCTCCCATTCCCGAATCTCCTCTCCCTTTTCTTCCTCTTTCTTTTTCAATTTTTTATATTTTTCTCTTTCTTTCTTACTTATTTCTCCTTCCCCCTCTTATTCTTCTCCGATCATATTATAATTATTTTATTATTCCATATTTCACCCTTCATCCTCTTCTTTTTTTTTTCTTCCAAGTTTCATCCTGCTCATTTTCTTCTTATTCTTTCTTTTTCTTATACTCTTTTTATTTATTTTTTCAGGATTCCTCCTCCACATATTTTTTTCCTCTTTCTTCCTATATTCTCCTATTAAACCGGGAATGAGTTTGAGGGCTTGAGACCTAAGAGTTGAGGGGTTATGTTGATGATGTTTTTTTGTAAGAATTTAGGGTTAATTTTTTAATTTTTAAAAAAATTATTTCGGATACCTGAATAATTCGGGTAGAAAAATTTTACCCTATAATCGATCCAAAAAGTATACAATCAGGATCGGGTTATTCAAAACCCATTTTTTTAAAAAAAATCCGATCTAATTAGGTTTCATCCGATCGAATCGGATCCAATCAGGATCAAAAAATCCGAAATTGAATGACTACTCCTACCTAAATCTTATCTTGGTGACATGTTTGCAATAGCCTACGGATAAAAAATAAATAAATCAATTGGGTAATTAATCACCTTGAGTTGTGTATTTCAATTATATTTTCCCCCCTCAAAATTTCACTAATAAATTGACTTCTATACAAATATTATTTTTGATGAATTTTCAATTTAACAATAATTATATATTTCCATATTTCTTAGTAAACAATATATAATTTACGAAAGATATCATTCCACTCTTTTAGATAAAATATTCAAGTGAGGTTGTTACATGAACATTCTCCATATCCATAATCCAATAATTTACGATATTATTTAATTATTATCTCTCTCCAGAATATCATTTTCCATAATTTACCATTCGCTCCCCCGCGTGCATCGCTATGCAGTCTATATCGTTTCTAGCGGTGTGGCAATTTGGCTCGTTAGCGACTTGCCATTGCTTGGAGGGAAACCCTAACACCAAATTCTGAATTTCACCTTAGCACCAAACTGTTTAAGTCCAAACAGGCGCAATATCACCTCATCGCACCCAAAACGTGCTAATTTCTCACTTTTCTTCAACCCTTCATTCATCATCCTCTGCCGCCCGCTAAGCCCTAGCGTCCATTGCCAGTTCTCTGAACTCACAAGTAAGTCTAGCTCCTATTTTACCTAAATAATTGACAAGTTGATAATACATAGCTTAATTTTGCAGCTCTACGGTATTTCAATTCGGTTATGGTCTCTTTGTCGTAATTCGTCATTGTGATTTTCATCTAAAAAATGCAGATTACCTGATTGGAAAACTCACTTAATCTCCTAACAATGTTACCGATTGATCCCACCAAAAAATTATCTTTAAATCGTCGCATAATGGACGGAGATTTGGTTATAGTATACGAGAGATACGACAGTATGAAGCCCGTAAAAGTTTCCGAAAATGGGGTTTTGCAAAACCGTTTTGGTGTATTTAAGCATTCCGATTGGATTGGAAAACCATTTGGCTCAAAGGTGTTCAGCAGTAAGGGTGGATTTATTTACTTATTAGCTCCAACTCCTGAGTTGTGGACTCTGGTTTTAAGCCACAGGACGCAGATTTTATATATTGCGGATATTAGTTTCGTTGTTATGTACTTGGAGATAGTTCCGGGTTGTGTGGTGCTCGAGTCCGGCACTGGAAGTGGATCCTTGACTACTTCGCTTGCGCGTGCAGTTGCGCCGAATGGGCATGTGCATACCTTTGATTTCCATGAACAGAGGGCTGCATCAGCTAGGTGAGGAGTTTCTGTATTTGATCATTGATTTGATGCTGTGGGTTCTATATTTATGCTATGTTTGGATCTTGAGAAAATCACTAAGGATAATGTTTCTGTCTGTTGGTTTTAAAAGAAAATGTGAAGGAAAGTTTTGTACGGTTATAATCCTGAGGTATTTTTGTCAATTTATATATTTATTTCATTTCTTTTATCATTATATTCGATTTGCATTCAAAAGTTCTGAAAATTTATACTTGTATTGTTAAAAAAGAAAATAAGAGGAAACTATGAAGAGAACTAGTTTTCACTGATTTTCCTTCACTAAATAAAAGTTCCATACGGAGCTAAGAAAACTGAGATGTGAGAATTTTGATTCTGTTTATTTGCATGTTGTGTAGTTAGAAGTAGTGTATTACTGTATAGTCATGGTGAAAGGGTTGTTAATTCTGTTGAACCTTGTAATTGCATTATCCAATAATAGTTGAGCAGTTGAGTGGATTTTGTTTGTATCTTTATGACAACCATATATGTTAGGGAGGATTTTGAAAGCACAGGATTGAGCGGTTTGGTGACTGTCGGTGTGAGAGACATACAGGGTGAGGGTTTCCCAGATGAATTTTTAGGGCGGGTTGATTCCGTTTTCCTTGACTTGCCTCAACCTTGGTTGGCTATTCCTTCAGCTGCAAAAATGCTGCAGCAAGATGGGGTCTTGTGCTCATTCTCCCCATGTATTGAGCAAGTACAGAGATCTTGTGAAACACTAAAATCATATTTTACAGGTAGACTTCTAAGATTTTTAACATGCAGTGACTATTTTTATGTCTAAGCTATTCATCATGCTCTGTTATATTGGTGTTTATGTTTGGTGTTTGCAGATATAAGAACGTTTGAAGTGCTTCTCCACACATATGAAGTACGAGAAGGGAACTTGGGGAGCTGGCAAGATAGTGATGGGGGTTTGGCATCTCTTAAGAGTAGCAAGAAGAGGCAGCGTTCCACAAACGGAGTGGAAAATTCCAAACCTCAGACCATCATGGCAAGACGAAATGGTGAGGCTAGAGGGCACACGGGTTACTTGACATTTGCCAGACTCAGCATGTAAACTTTTTCTATTGTATTGCTACTAGCTGAGGTTTAAGCATGGTTTGGATTGTTTCAAACTTTCAACTGTTTCTCTGCTCAATCACTCTTTTTTTCATTACACCAAATTCTAGTGTTCATAGGTGATTTTGTAGGGCATTGTGGACTCAGTCCGGAAGACATTCATATAATCTGCCATATGCTTCATATTCTAAAGCATATAGTATAGTCTAATGGAGATTTCAAAGCCTGTATTGCAGAAAAATCGGAAGCCTTTTATACTGCAAAGAAAAAACATATTACACAGGCAGTTTTTACAGAGATTGTTGGTAGAATCACAGCGCTTTCTCATCAGCTGCTCAAGTTTGCGTAGCTCTTGGATAAGACACTGTTGACCTCCAATACTAGTGTCGTTAACGAAGGTGTGAAAGTTGATGACTATGGGCCGGTTGATTATCATGGCGGGTTGTATTTGTCCAAGCAGCTGCAGTTACAAGGATCGCGTATTGGTATACCAAGACTGATGACATAAATTTTTTTGATCACGACGGGGGTGAGGAAAATGAAGTATTATCTTTTGAGTGATTTTCCTCGTAATTTTTTGCCAGAGGCCCTGAATAATTCTAGTACAAAAGTGAACCTCAAAGGGAGTTGCAATCTTGCATTTGACTTTGCTCGTAGGACTAGCAATTTTTGTTTTGGATCAAGAAACTTTCAAGCAATATAAGAAAAATATCAACCCAAGTTAGGAACTTTGGAGGATCTCATCACTCTTGATGCCCCCTTTTATCCTTCAAGACTTTGAGGCACTCGTCCCTTGACGCACTACATGGCGGCTAGTCAGGCTGCCTTGACATGTTATTTATTTATTTAAATAAATATGGGATTACAAATAATATATTATGATTTTTTGTTAAAAGTTATAGTAAAAAAATAAATTGGCCAAAATATTTGGAAATGGATACTTATTTGAGATATTATTTTTATATATATTGTATTTTGTACTTATTTTTAAATTATTTTTTATATATTCGATTCATTTGTATAAATATTATTTAATTTATAATTATATCACAATCTAATAATTAGTATTTTTATAAATTATTAGGGAGCTAAATTCACTTTTGATCCCATTAGAGCAGTTTCAATTTCAATTTTGGTATTGTAGGAGCACTTTTTGTTCCATAGAAAAATTTTCGGGCAATTATCGTCTAACCGTAAAAAATATTTAATGGAGAAAACTTGCAAAAATGGTACTGGTTTTAGGAGGGAAAACACACGTGGACACACACAAATACACATATATGTATATCATTATCATCAGTTGATCTCATCAATTATGATCTGATGATACATAATTTTTAATTTTAAAAATTATAAAAACCAAAACCCCAAAAAAATAAAAAAAATCCCCGACCCCCACCGTAGCACCGCTGCGCAAACCCGATACTAGTCCAATCGGTGTCTTCGCTGCTGTTGGGAATGGGAAGAGGGAGCTAGAGACAGGGAGCTAGGGGAAAGGGAAGGAGGCAAGGCGACGGGGAAGAGAGGGGGAGGGGGCTAGGGTGGGCTGGCGCTCTTCGGGAAGTAGATGCTGGATGGTAATGGTGGATTATCGTCCTGGGATGCCCCCCCAAGTAAGTATATTTTTTGACAACAAAATAGGAAAAATGAAAAATAAATTTATATATGATATTTTTATATAATTACATATATTATAATTAATGGTTTTTTTTCACTAATTAATTATTAACATTTTAATTGATAAGAAACTACTACTCGATAGAAAAATAGTTCAATTATGTGATAAAATAATTAATCGAATTACTTTTCTTTGTGCACTATTAAATGTTAGTTAAGAATTAAATAAATAATTATCTAATAAGTTAATTATTAGGTTATTATTAAATTAGTTAAACATAGTTAGTTATTTGATTATTTAATCAGTTAAAAATAAATATTTATTAACTATATGATTGTTTAGCAGTTAAAAATAATAATTACTCTATAAAACTAAATTTTATTTTGTATCAACGTGTCTATAAAATTTTCCATATTTTAAATATCAAAAAATTTACAAATTAATAATATTTTCTACATTGCCAGATCATATGGATTGTGTAGGTGAAGACATTTTTTTTTTTTTTCTTTTCTTTTTTGTGTTTTGGGAGCTCTTACAATGGGAAAAATGGTAAAAGAATGCTTGGGAAGCCTTTAATAGGAGAGCCCTATCCGTGCATTTTTCACTTTTGGTCCCAAACTAACGGCCTAGTTAGTTATGGCTGTTAGTTTTTTCAATGGAATGAACATTTTTGCCAAAAAGAAATTCTCATGGGACTATTCTAGTACCAAAAGTTAATTTCCTAACTTTCATGGGATCAAAAGTGAATTTAGCTCAATTATTAGGATTTTTTATCTTTTATTTATAGGATATTCAATTAATACTTATAAATATTTTTTATATAATTCTTAGGGTTTAACTAAATAATATAAAAATTTATCAAAATGAAAAATTATACGTCAATTATTATAAAGAACAAGTATAATACATATACTAAAGATTTTATTTCAAAAATATGAATATTATTCCTAATGTTCCAAGGCGTATGAGAAACAAAAATATATTTTTGAATTATTTATATAATATATGTATATACGAATATATTATTAGTTCTTATTGATAAAGCTTCATATTATATTCACCCTGTAATTGTAGATTTTTCATTATTTAAAACTATAAATAGATAAATAATAGTAGTTCGTGTTTCTCCGTCTTTCAGTGTCTACCTTGTCACTTGCCATACGTTGTACAAGGCAAGATGCATCAACAATGTTTTTGTTATACGTATAACTAATGCCCTAGCAGCACTGGCCAGGCAATATTTCAGCTAAGCCAAAATTATCTCACGATAAAAAAAAAAAAAAAAAAGAAAATTTCCACTATCATTAATCCAAGAAAACCAATATAATCATAAACCTCAAGTCATGACTCCAGTCTCCATAATTCTAAAATATCCAACGATATATAGCATAAAAAGTCTATTAATTAGAGATATATAAATACTGCAAGCACTACTACTTTCATGTGCAAACCCTGTGCAGAGAAAAATCTCAAATGTAGCCATATGAGAGCATCTCCATGAAATCCATCTCTTTCTGTAAATCAAATTGCATATGCATCTGTGTATCCAGCAAAGGTGGCAATAACTTGAAGCTTTCCTCAGCTGCTGCAGCAATGGTCTCATTTTCAGGGTTTAACTTTGAGCAACTGTCCACTTGTTTGGAATTCAACACCATTGCAATATCAGCTGGTGAGGCAGAGCCTGAGGAGGAGTTATCCAGATAACCCTTCTCATCAGAAGTCGAAATCACAGTTTTGATGTAGTTTTGCAAGGGGCTGTTGGACTTTGGATTGTTGTTCTTGCGCGAAGAAAGTTGCCTTCTCTTTGTTGCATTCCAATGGTTCTTGATGGTATTCTCACTCCTTCCTGGCAAGCTTCGTGCAATTTCTGCCCATCTGTTGCCTAGTTGTCTGTGGGCTTCAATCAGTATCCTATCTTCTTCCTCGGACCATCGATCTTTCTGCAAATGACACATACAGCTGCGTAGTTGTATATTTGTTGTTTGTTGAGTATGCATTTATGTCTAAATGATGTCAAAATTATTATGTACTCAATCATTTATTTTTTGGAAGCCTTTGTTCTCTAATAGAACCATGCATCCAGATTTAGCTTTCTATTGGCACTTCATGTCATGTATTTTAATTTTGTGTTTCATTTTATAATCTATATAATATATTTACACAATACGCATATGATTAATTTTAAATATATATTTGAAAAAATATTTTATATACATGTCGTGCATATGTTATATAAAATACAAAATGTAATACAAAATTATAATAGAATGTACTTCTCAAATACTTACTTTTAATAGGGTATAATATTTTTTTTTAACAAATCATGTACCAAAAGATTTGTGAGCAGAATGTGAAGGAATTAAATACTTATTTCAGGTCTCAATTTACTAAAGAATCAGAGAAATTTAGCATAACATGCAAAATAGTCTCATGACATCTATTTTTTTGGAGATTAATAGGACCAAACAGATAAATTGGAACATCCATGCAAGTTGCCCAAACATAAGTGTGAACTCTAAGAATTAGGTTACCATTTTAAAGGTGCATTTATATTCGTTTAAGATTTTTTATTATAATATTATATTGTATTAATTTTCGCCACGTGTAAATTTAATAGACGAGACTAATGGATAAAAGAAAGAATGCAATTTAATATTATAATAGAAAATCTTATCTGATTTCCAACATCCTTTTCAAATTATCAAAACAAACATTTTCTTTGTGTAGATTATTTTTTCTTCTTTGTGTTGAATGTCATTTATATAAATTAGACTAAAGTAGAAAGATTATAAATTATGAGATTCTTAGGCATAAAATTTTTGTGACTACATAATGGTGTAATTCTCATAGATTTTTGTATAAGACGCACTAATTGTGGTGCGATACACGTCCACAAGTGTTATGATTTTTTATTACAATATTATATAACATTCTGATTGCAGCCATCGTATAAACTTAATGAAAGAGGAGGCTGAAGGATGCTAACAGATAAAAGAAGAATACGACAGTGACAATCGATGCAATTTAATAAATGATAAAATAATAAAAAATCCTATTCGGATTAATATAGTGATAATTGTAAGAATTAAGTGAAAATGGAATAAAAAAAGACCCAAAAGGAAGAAAATAATGTATAGGAATGTAAGGAAAAACCTTTATATTGGGCTTTAAATGGTTGTGCCATCTTTCCCTACATTGCTTCCCAATTCTCCCTGGAAGCATTTGAGCAATGGAAGACCATTTTCTTACTCCATGCTTCTCCACCAACTCCACCAGCAACCTACCAGTAGAAATGAACAGTGTTTTCATGGCGTTATATTATTTGAAATATATATATATAAATGTAGTTCATGGCTTTGTACTTGTGAAAGAACAAATCAAACACGTAAAATTAAAACACACTAAAATAGAAATGAATCATAAAACAAAAGTACCCATCTTCTTCCGGAGTCCATTGGCCTTTAATTATTTCAGACTTCTTATCGACGATTCTTTTCCTTTTCGCCTTGTGCTTGGCATCAATATTTGTCTTCTGATTTGCATCGTCTTCCAATATCAAGCACGAATCCTTGTCGTCTAAGTATTTGGCATTTGCTGAACTCATGGTTTGAGGATCCAAAGCCTCATTCATCTGATACTGATCCATTGTCTGGAACGAAGCTCTTGAGTCGGAATTAACATCAAGAAATCTTCTACTTTGAGAGCCATGCATGTGGATATTTGGCGCAGCATCTTGTGCAAAAGGCGTGCACCCCGCGTGCAGAGTAGAGAATTCTTGGTTCAACTTGCCAAAACAAGCTTGAAATGGATCAAAAGGATCGTAGAAAGGAGAGTAGAAAAGGGAACCCTGGTTCGACCATGAGCCCTCCGCCATGGAATGGTCAAGATTGTTAAGAAGAAGTCGACCAGAACCATGAGATGAAGAAGAAAAACCCTCATCCATTTGTGGTATGTATGGACTTTCCTCAAAAAGACCAAGATTGTCTCTGTGAACTGTATCAAAATCCATGCAAAAAAACACATACAAACACACACTTGGAGAGAGAGAGAGAAGGAAAGTGAGTGAGGTTGTGGCGTAAGTACAAGCTGTGAGGAGAGAAGTATGCAGTGTAATAGTCTTATTAGTGAAAAAGGGCATTAGTATTGGGTTTAATAAAATTAATGACCGTCGATATTGGAGGCTAATCTGACGGTGAGGAAGGAGAGTGGAGAGTGACTATTAAGCTTCACGAGTAGTAATAATTTAAAAAAAAAAAACAATTGAAAAATTACGATAAGGTTATTATTTCTTTTCTGCCTTTTAGCTTACATTTTGATGGCTGATTGACACGTGGCTCTCATTTGCTACTTTTTCATACGTTACAAAGCTTTGTTTTATTTCCAGAAAATTTCCCTATTTCATTTTATATATGGTGTTTTCTTTTTTTTTAAAAGAAAAATAATTTTAAATAAAGTTCCTTATGGTTATTAACTTGATGTCAATATATAAAGTGATTTAGGTTTTACTATTTTGACAATTGTTTTATGAAATTATTGAAATATCCAAATTATAATGGAATTATAAATTATGATTTTATGATTTAGACAATGATACGATGTTGATATTATATAAATTATTTTAACAATGATTTTATGATTTACACAAGTTTTCCTTTCTTTATTTTCACCACATAAATTTCATTCCATGATTAAGCCTCTAAAATAATGAGTTGGCACTCTAATTTGTAATTAAATGGGTGATTAATTCTATTTATGTCTTTACATAATTATTCATAATTCAAAATGCAGTGATTAAATTGAGCTTTGACTCTTGAAATTATAGCATTTATAATAATTAATTGATCAGTTATGGGTTTCCTACACCAACCGCAAACCTTATATCTATATGCCTTTGACCATTTTCAAGAAATATTTTACTATCTTCTATTGAAGATAATTGAAATAGTCTGCACCATGGATTTTGGTTTAAACGATTTTTGAGTGAAAGGATGTGTAGGCTGCAAGTCCATATAATAATAATTTGGACAAAATAAATTAAAAATGTTTTTTAAAAATAAAAATATTCAAATATTAAATCAAAATCATCACCATAAATTTGTTACTACAAAACTTTTAAATTATCAGCTCTAAAATCCTTCAATTCCAACACATTATAAACTTTCTATTCACTGAACTTTTGAGGATTTCGATTTCTTTTTCGATGATTTCATGAATTTTGGAACATCTTCAAGGAAGAAATTCCTCCTCTGCATTATAACATTCTTCAAAGCCCTTATTCTTTAGTTTCCATATTACTTCATCAATTCAATATCCAATTTTAGCTTGTGACTCAACTTATATTGTTGTGCCGAATCGTAAAATATGATTTTTTTAATTTTTTTTTTGGTTTCCATTTTGATATTGGGTTTAATTTCAGTTTGCTTGCATGAAGTTAGTCATCCAAGGAAATGAATTTCTCATGCATAGGCAATCTTTTTTTCTTTATTTTTTTTTCCCAATTGTTGTGAGGCTTTGACAGTTTATCCATCTATATTTATTATTCTTGGAATTGTATTTATGTGAATTTTTTACTCATTTAAAAGTTTCTCTTACAACAATTGTGGCCTTTTCACTTTCTATTTATCCATTGTCTCCACCTTTTCTCTCTCTATATTCATAAATTAGATCATAAAAGGTGAAAAGGGTAAATTTGTAGGTGAAGAGGATTTAATTGTTAAAAAGTTTTCATAAAGATCAAAGAAATAAAAGAACAAGAGGTCATCCCTCAATCTCACATTACTCCATCACCATCTTCTAATCTAAACCATATTTAGAAAAATATTTTTTTAACAATTTGATGATAAAGTTGATACTCACCACTAAGAGTAGAAATCTTCTCCCCAAAGTTAAGAAGGCCTTGATAGGAAGACAATTCGCCATTCAACATCATTGCTTTATTGCTCTTAACTCATTATTTTTTAGTTTGGAATTTTTTATATAAATCCTTTTAAATAATTTTTGGCATGCTTCAAACTCATAATAATACTTTTCAATACAAAAAATTAATTGTACCAACTTGACAATCGAAAAAACCTAACCATTAACTTTTAGACTAACACCACTAAAATTTTGTGATGTTCAGACACAGTTAACCTTTAACTTCTCACATTAAGAAAAATAATAAACTGGGCTTTTTGACAATTACCCTTATTTCTTACTTTACCAGCCTGAGAAACAGCAGATGATGAAATGAGCATAAACAGCTCCAAAAATACCACACAAAATATCTACCAACCACATGATTTTACGAACATTTGCAACTAAAAGAACTGTTGCAAGATCATTGCCCATTGCATTAGCATTGCAGTCTATAGCCCTGTGTTAAACATGTACCAGTACATTGTATGGCAAAAAATGGCCTACCTAAAAAGGTTTAGTAGACATCACTTTCAAGGGGTGGGGGGGGGGGGGTTAATACAACCAAAAAGTATTTCATGTTTAACTGAGATAAGATATAAATCCCCCATCAGCAGCTACAACACTAAAAAGCAAAAGTAACTAAAACGTCAAAGCACAGGTCAAGAACAACGCACCGTTAAAAGGACGCCATCAATTTGCAGGTTTAAACAAACCATTATCCTCCTGAGTTACCATGCCCTCTTCTGCTGACAGCATACCGTCCTCTTCCTCTCTGTAACTGGAGTTTGATCCATAGGCAAATTCATCATTACCCGACTGCCTGGGTGATGATCTTCCCCACGTAGGCACAGTATTGTTATATGATCGTCCAACAGTTTCCTTCTTGTTAACAAGAGGAGGGGAGCGTGATTTCTCACGATGACTTTGTAGATCTAAACTCTTATACTCCTTGGTATTGGGGTTGCCATAAGATAAGGCTAGAGCACTCTTAGGTGGCGATCGAGCCCGCCCCATTATGGATTCATGGAAACTTCGTCTAGTGGGAGCAGCTCCGTCAAATCTTTCAGTGCTACGGCTACGACTTCGACTGCGAGCTTTGCCACGGATTTCACCCCATCCTGAATTCTTTTGGGGCTTCTGCTTCGACTGCGACTTCTACCTCTGTTCTTTGCAGCAGCCATCATGCTCTCATGAAAGCTCTTATAATGGAAGCTTCCAGATGCATTTGTGTCATGTCCGTTCAAGGACCCAGAACCATGTCTGTGAGCATAGAAACACAATCTTAGACCACAGGCTTGACATTAAAGACTGAGATGTCCTCCACCCCCCCCCCCCCCCCCAACACACACAAACACAAAAAAAAAAAAAAAACCACCCTTTAGATTACTCAAAACATATTTTAAAAAAAATTATACCTATCAGGCTGCTCGCGATCATAACCACGGCTGACACCCCTTTCTGGAGAAGACGACATTCCCCAACCACCCCTTCCCCCATCTCTTCCACTGTAGGAAGAATCATAGCGTCCACCACGACCTCCATCACGCCCGCTAGGGCCAGAGCCCCACTGACGTCTTGCCCTTCCCAACCCACCACCACGTGAAACCATATTGCGAACTTCATCAGGAACACGTTGATTAGCTCCTTCCAAAACTTTGACAAGATCCGATGCATGCTTCGCATCCTGGTCACAAAAAAAAGTATAAGCCACTCCAGTGGCACCTGCACGTCCAGTTCTTCCAATTCTGTGAACATAGTCCTCTACTCCTGTTGGGAAGTCATAATTTACAACTACCCTGTGACAAAGAGAACACCATCATCACACAAGATAAATCACAATAGCAAAACACAACACAAATCCAAAGTGTCTATTATTGCAAAAGAACTTGCAACATTATTCACAATGATAAATCCAGCAAAAACCTGGACAAATAATAAAAGCATATGTTGTAGGAGGGGTAAACATGTAGAAGATAACAAACACAGTTCCAGCACCAATAAGAAAAAGAAAACATAAATTCTACAAACATGCATTACCAAGAAAAACTATGAATAGAACTTATGAACCAAGTTTCAAAATATGTTACGATGTTTCAAAGCTTTTTGCAAAATTCAAACAATATAGACAGGTTAAAAATAATTATCGTATCCAGGAAAGAGATTCTACTATCAGAATCCTAGAAGCACTAATTGTTTAATGACTCATTGACTAAAAGAGAAGGGTCATGCAGTTCAAAATCAAGCATTTCTAATGGGATAAAAGTAACATAATTTGGCTCCAAAATTACACTCAGATGATATTATGCTAAGTAGTCATATCACAGTACAAATTCCCCAAAATTATCTCCAGCATTCTCTTTTTTCGCCTAAATCCAATGAGCTCTTACAAATGCACATGCATATGTAAAAGTAGATCTTAATAGAATGAGAAAAGAGCGCTAGATCATACCAATTCCTCATAAAAAGAGTATATGGTCAATATCTAAAGTTAGAGTCTAATCAAATACACCGTGAATTTGTGACCATTGCACAATATCCATAAAACCAATTTAACAGTCACCAACCTGATATCCTTAATATCCAGACCACGAGCAGCAACATCAGTGGCTACAAGCACTGGGGACCTTCCAGTGCGAAACTGATTCAACACATGATCCCTCTCACCCTGAGATTTGTCTCCATGAATAGCAGCAGCTCCAAATTGCCGGGTTAAGTTACCTGCAAGTTGGTCACACATTTTCTTCGTAGAGCAGAAAATAATTATCTTTGATCCTGGTTCTTGAGATCTCAATATCTGTTCCAGGCGCCTGCGCTTATCCATCGGTGATAAAACTTCAACATACTGCAGATAAATATTAAGTTAATCAAAGTCAAAATGAGGAAATCTTAACATGTATTTCCTGTTTTCTTAATTAGACAGTAAATAATAAAAACCCAGAGGAAATTATGCAAACATGTACCTGGGTAATTGCCTTGTTTGCAGCAAGCTCATCAACTTTTCCAATGTTAACTTGAACAGGGTTAACCAGTAACTCAGCAGCAATTCTGCGAACCTCCTTTGGCCATGTTGCTGTGTACATCAGGGTCTGCCTGCGAGAAGGCACCTCCTTCACAATTTTCCTTATCTGGGGTTCAAAACCCATGTCCAGCATCCTGTCTGCCTCATCTAACACCAAATATGACACTTGATGGAGGCTAACTCTTCCCATCTCCAGAATATCATTCAATCGACCAGGAGTAGCCACCACGACATCAACACCTCTGTCTAGGTCTCTCAACTGAGGACCTTTAGGTGCACCTCCGTATAAACACTTCATCAGACAAAGATTAAAACTGAAATCAGCAAGAAACTACGAGAAACATATGAAAGATGAGAACACCCACATAATCATGACTTAATATTGTCTAATGGTGGCCATTTGGATCATTTTTTGGTTCAGACCTGAACAAATCAGATTTGGTTGACACGGGCCCGGTACTTGGGGTTAAAGATTAGCCAATACCAGTTCCAAATAATCAGAGCAGTTTTCGGGCAGGAAAAATCCAACCAAAATCCAATCAGATATAACCATATTTGAAAAACACATATACATCATGCTCTCTAACTCCATGGACACATCTGCCACCTAGGTCTCTCTGTCCTGTTCCTCACTGGACCCTTCAATCTCTTTTCATCCATTTTCTTTCTTTTTTATTCTAACAAACTCAGATTTGTCTTCTCAACTCTCCTTTTAAAATACAATTAACTGTTTGTGTGCAAAGTTTTGTTTGGTTCTGGGACGTGAAAGAGGAAGTATTTGTTTGGTAGTGACAGATAGCAGTAAGCTTTCCACTCCAACATTTTGTTTTTGGGGGAAAAAGGAAAAGGAAATTACCCAATACTCTCAGATTTAACTTATGGAAAATATGTAACCCAAAAGTTCGGGTATCTGATACCTGAACCCGGCATAACCCATCTAATAGCATGAACTATACCCTTAATAAACTGGAAAAAAATTGTTTATATAGACTGTAAACAAACCCAAGGACTTTTTCAATACCAAAAAATTGTAACTTGTTTTAACACATAAAAAGAGCAATACAGAAAAGATATTTGAGGACACACAGCGATGAGTGATTATATATTGAATAAAAGCCAACTTCATACTGGAACAAAAATCAATTTTGCAGAATGCTATAAGGCAAGCATTTTTAAAATCGTACTGTGCAAGATATCTTAGATGATCTTCCAAACTTGACAGCTTCATCTTGTATCTGAGTTGCCAACTCTCTTGTTGGAGACAGCACCAAAACCGTTGGACCTAATTTTGGATTATTACGCCTTTGTTTCAGATGAATAAAGCCAGGAATTAAGTAACCCAATGTCTTCCCAGAGCCTGTCTTGGCAATGGCTACTATGTCACGACCTTGTATAGCAATTGGCCATGACTGCGCCTGTATTGGAGTAGGAGCAGAAAAACCAGCATTTTGTACCTGTAAAATGAAACAAAAAAACCGCAGCCTCATAAGCAGAGGTGGTGCTTCAAAATTTCTGACTAGTTTCTTTTGGACTTAAGCAAGTGGCCAAGGAAAGAAGAAGCATCATCCCCCAATGAAGTCAGGCACTGCTTGCTGAAGCAAGCAATAGTAGGACGACGCCTCTTCTTCTATTCGGACCAAGGGACAGACTGAATCGCTACCAACAGAAGTCCCGCCAAGCTTGGATGATTCGGAAAGCCCCTCACATAAATTGGTCCATCAATAAGGGTGCTCCAAATACATGCAAGCCCGCACAGGAGGGCGGCACAGCGTACGACATTTGGCTCCCCTGGAGCAAATATCGCACCTGAGACAAAAAGTACAGATGGAAAAAATTGAGCATGAGTTCTTAATCTCCACATTGGACCTCCGGTAGTATTTCAACATTCAAAAAATAATTTGGCCCACAATTCAGACTTACAAATGTTTCTAGCACTTGAGATTGTACAGATACAAATTTAACCCATACCTCCCTAAGAATCTCGGAAGGAAAACCAGAGGCTTCAAATGAGCTGAAAGGTTGAGGGACATTATCACCCTAGCCAAATGAAGTACAGCAAACCAGTTAGTATTTACAAAGAGAAGATGTGGCAAATAACAGATCAGAAACACACAGACAGAGAAAAAAGGAATAGGAGAAAAGAACAAATCTACATGATCAACACTAAAAATAACTGAGTTTAACACTGAAATAATTATAAACCAAAAACTAAACAAGTCTGACCAACATTTTATTATCTAAGACAAATTTTCCATGGGTTAAAGGAATCCAACTGAATCCCCACTTTACTCCACAAAACCAAAACCAACATCATTAGAAAATTTTCTGTGTTACATTTAATTGTGTTTATCAAAACATTCTTACTAACTCCTGAGTCGTTCAAATTTCCTTGAAATTTAAAAATTTAACACTACTCACAAACTGGATTCCACATCGATAACTATTACAGGTTTTCAGTGTTGAAGCATGAAAACCTATGTTAACAAAAGATAGGGTAACATTGTAGGTTGATCTGAAATAACCAAAACAGACAACGACTAGGAATCTGCAGGTGTGCAATTATATAGATGCTTACAGTTACAGAAATTTCATGCCGTCGACGATAAGACTCGGCTGACAAACTACTTTCTGCACCTTTGGAGGCATATGATCCATGTCCAACACTGGTTTTCACATCTGCATCACTCTGCGAATAATCTGATCTGCTTCTGGCAGTCTAACACAAAGTAGGGAAAATTGAGGGGGAAAAAAACACCTAGTGAGTACAGTTAGTGACTCAGCTTATCGTGAAACAAATCATAGAGAAATCTTTTCTAAAAGGAAGGGTCCAAAAACATTAGTAATAAACTGCATTCACATAATTAAAATGAATACACAAAATTTATTAAAGAACCACTTGAGACACCTGATAAGTTCCTGCTCCAGAGACAACTTTTGTTAATCCATCATTGCCAGCTTTGAAATATCTATCATCAGCATCATTGTCAATGCGGCGTCCTTGGGGGACTTTTGAACTGACGAACTCAAAGATTTGTGAGATGGTTCAGAGCTTGCATGCGAGGAGGCAACAGGTCTCTCATATTGGGTTATATTGGTCTCTGGATTCCAGAAGTAAACATATCCAGTCTTACCATCAACTAGTCCTCTCCATGGTTTTGGGAGGGTGGGATCCTCAGGCGCATATCGTATACCAGTTGCAGTAGCTGCCATATCAAAGCTTCCCTGTTAAATATTCCTGGCATTAAAAAATGCAAATAATCACAAAGAAAAGTTAAAAAAAAAACAGAAACTCATACCAAAATCATTTTATCACACTAGTTATGAAGGATAACAGCTATTTCCCAAAATAATTATATATATGAATTGTGAAAAGAAATACCAGCAATAAACGTCACAAACTATAAGATAAAACATATATGGAATGCATGCAGCTAAGCCATATGAAATGTAAACATAGACTGAAATGCAACTGAAATGCTCATATTCTACATCAATGATTTTCCATTGGATAAAAAGAGAGAACAAATCATAGTGGCGTTCCTGAAAGCTGAGATACTCAATTTAACTTATGCAAATCATTGTTTTACCCATTCATTAAAAAATAGCATGTAGACATCCACCCAATATAGCATGCATTAACAGCAATCCGGATTACATAGTTTAAGAAAAAAATATATTACATACTTCATATAACTGTTATGGATAGTAAACGGGTTTCTAAATCTAGAAATGAAAAACCAGCAAAAACATAGAAACCAAAAGCCGAGAAAGCATAAAAGAAACACATTCACATTATATATTCACCCGAAAAATTCCGATCCAAAACCCTAAAATAATTATTATGAATGTTCTCACCGAATTAACACGCAATTCTCAACCACTACATCTAGATCTAGACAATCTACAAATCCACAACAGAAAACATCAAAATATTAGTCGAAATTTAGGGCAAGGACAGAGAATAGTACCGCAGGACGTCTTTTTCCAGAATAAAAAGGTGAGAACAGAAAGCTCTTTTGCTCCGGCGCTCTCTCTCAATAAAGTTTATCTTTCTCCCTCTAAAGAAGTGATTAAGAACTAAGTTCAATATATACGTGCGCACAGAACAGAGAGAGAGAGAGAGAGAGAGAGAGAGAGAGAGAGATCTACGCTCCGAGAAACCAGAAGCGTAGGCGAATGAAAAAAGAAAGGGGCGAGGGGTATTTATAGTATGAATTTATTTTTTCAGTTATGATTAATGTAAGACGTCATGACCTGTTTTATGTACTAGTATCCGCGTTATTGTCTTTTTTTTTTTTTTTTACGGAAAAAATAATTCAAAATATTTTTTTTAATGGAATAATTTTTTTGGAATTTACTGTGTATTGTTTAATTCTAGTTACTTAGTTTAGGAAAAGCAAAATTTGTGAAAATGAATTCTTATAAATTTATATTTGTAGACTGAGGAAAAGCATAAATTAAATTATTTGGACATTACCATTTTGTTTGCTATCATGATTAAGTATTGGACACAAAAATATGGTATATAATTTGTTGGAATATTTTAGGAACTTGTTTTTTATTACATTGAAAAAATAAACTTAAATATGTATACTGAAGTAACTGAACACATGAAATATATAGTAAAGAACCAGTAAAGTACAACTCCACATATATCATTTGCGACTGAAAATACGGCTCATAATTAGGTTATTTATATACCAACGACTCTTAGAAATATGTTAAAAATACTTTTGCATGTGATACTGAATATTAATTATAACTATGATACAATATTAAGATAATTGTTGAATAGCAAATGACATTGTTACAGATTAGAAAAACTATGTTTTTTGTCATATAACATCCAATTTACTCATAAATAATTTTATCACAAAATTTAGGTTTGGAAAGAAAATTATTATGGTAGATATTATTCATATTATAACGCACTTGGTGGTGGAGCTAGCGGGCGAGCGGTGGCGACTGTCCTCTTAACTTCATTTTTTAATTAATATAAATTTTATAAAATTGTGTTATTAAATAATAAAAAATATTACTTAATTTATTATTTAAAAAAATAAATTTTTTGCTCTTTCAATGTCTATTTTTTGACGACTAATTTAATAGTTTATAGTAAATATAATTAATAATTAATTAATTGTAGTATAATTAGACATTGTTAACAAATTACGTGAAAGTATTGAGGGTTGTACATTCAATTTAAAGTGCAATTTTTAATTGCGATTTCAATTTTATTTTATTTTATTTTAATTTAATGAAAGCACAACTTAGTATTGCGTTTTCTCTTATAATTATGATTTTAGTAATAATCACACAGTTAATAATCATGCGATTAATTTTTTTGGATAATAATTACAGTACTGGATATATATATTATAATTTTTTTTAACAATACAATAATAATAAAAAATACTAAAAATAGCCACCAGTGCCACAAGTATATCGGTGGTACTATCATGTATCTCGACGTCCACCCTCAACAACAACAACAATATCAGTATCATTTGACTGATTTTGGATCGAATCATTAATATATGTATTATAGTTAAATTGAAGTTCGACCGACCGGATGAAATTGTGAAGGTCGACTTTCCACGATCATGATACACGTTGTCTAAATGTGGAAATGCAACAAGCAAGACAATAAACTCTCCACATCCAGAATCGTATCTTGTACTAATTTAATATTTTATTGTAAATAGAATACGATTTTGAATGTGGAGAGTTTATTACGTCGCTTGTTGCATTTCCACATCTAGACAATATGTATCACGATCGTTGAGAGTCAACCTTCACAACTTCATGAGATCTGCCAAATTTCAATTTAAACTATAGTACATATATTGATAATTCGATCCAAAATCAATCAAATGATATTGATGTTGTTGTTGTTATTGAGAGTGGATATCGAGATAGATGACAGCGCCGTCGATTTACTTGTAGCAGTAGTGATCATTTTTAGTATTTTTTATTATTCTTGTATTTTTTAAATTTTTTATAATGTATATATCCAGTAATTATTATCCAAAAAAATTAATTGCGTAATTATTAACTGTATGATTATTATTAAAATTACAATTATAAAATAAAAGCACAACATTAAGTTGCGCATTCATTAATATAAAATAAAAAAAATTAAAAGCATAATTGAAGGTTGTGGTTTAAATTAAAAACGTAACCGCGATTTCACGCAATTTGTTGATAATATTTAATTACATGATAATTAATTAATTACTAATTATATTTATTATAATTTATTAAATTAATCTTTTCTGGCTCCACCCCAGAATGATATAAATAATGTGTATTATTTGATTCAACTCAAAAATAAGAACATTTGTAAAAGTATATAATATGAATATCTGACATGATTTTACTAAGGTAACTATATCTCATCCCAGCTTTTGGGATTAGAACGAGAATTATTCACATCCTACATTGGTTAAGAAAATACTTTATAACTAATCGATGCGTTCAAACACCATAAAACTATTGAAATGGTGTCAAATTTATTTGTTACGCCATTTCAACCTCTTGGATTAGCTAACTAAATACGTTTAAATGTTTTACGCTTCCCCCACCTTTGTTATTTACTTCTATGAAATAATACACTATTTTTCTTATAAGATGGGAAATACTGATTTTCATGTAGTATTCCTGGGAGTTACAAAAATATTTTATTAAACAATAATTTATTTCTCATATTATATCAAAAATATTGAGTCAAATCTTATCTATCCGACTACACCAACACAAAAAAACAAATTTAAAAAAATTATTTTAAAAAAATTATTGAAAATTAAATTAGATTTAAGATACTTAATACAATTGACATCTATATTTGAATTGACGCATTCCTTCTCTTAAAATCTCTTTTCATATTCTCTCAATTCTTTTTTTTCTCTCTTGGTACTTGAAATTTGACAACATAAACTCCAATAATTTGAGTTGTGTAATTGAATATATAACTCTAATAGTTATTCATCATTAACGAGAAAAATATATATTTATAATTCGATCAAAAAGAAGCTGATTAACTTGATTCGAAATACGTAAATTGACAATCCACTGAATATGGTAAAAATCTGATCTATTTACGTTTATATGAATATATAATTCTTGTTGTTAATTTACTTACAAAAATAAATAAATTGCCTCATGTAAATACAACCCAATGCTGGATCTCACTTTGTCTTTCGAAGCAATGAGCCAGAACAAATTAGTTATTGACAGTTTCAACAAAAAAATAAATAAATAAATAAATAACAAAGGAAGAAGAAGAAATAATAACAAATAAGTTCCAAATCATTGTAGTTTTAATTGATGTTAACATTAGCCTACCCACTATAGCACTTAACCAATTCCAATATGCGAAAATATTCATAGAAAAGTGATGATTCTTTACCCTCCAAACCATCCCTGCTAACCCTGTTACTACCTGAAAGATTGTTGCAAGGGCTTCCACCAATAATCAGATCAAAACGACCTATGGAATTCATTATTGTCTCCAATTTCTCACCATCTAGCCGTTGAATATCATCAAAGTCGATTAAATTCCCAGTCTGGTTAGTCTGCTCCCACCAACTCCTAACTATGTCTCTATTCACTTTAGATTTTTCAACTGAAACCACATTCTTCAATTTAATGCCAAGTCGATGAAGTGCAACTTCTCCGCCACCAATTCCAGAGAAAAGGGATAATAGGTTTATGCCGTTTGGAAAAATGTCCTTCAGGACGGACAGATGGTACGCCACCGTGTCAACCTAAGGTACATGCAATGTATCAGAATCATGACCGAAGGATTTGCTATTCAAACAAATTGAACTGTGAAAATAAATCTCAGCAAGGCAAACTTCAGTAGACAATTTATTTACATAGCTCATTTGATCTTTGTACTTATCCGAACAAACAGAGAAAAAAACTACACAAGGAAAGCTTGGATATTTTGTGAAAACAAAAACTAGAAGAACTGCTTGCCTGAAAGGAGTTGCCAAGAGATTTATATCTGTCTGTCCTGTTTATCCCACCTCCCCTTGTGTGGTTCTTGGGGAAACCCAATAACATTTCCACTTCATCAGGTTCTAAAGGGGCAACCTTGTTCCTCCCTACCCAAACCAAATTCCATTTGCGACACTGTTCAAGAACAAATTTTTGCACTGATTCAGGAGGGTCACCATCATATCTCTCAAGAGCACTGCGGATTCTCTCCATCAGTTTTGCACTCCCAATAGAAGTTTGTATGCAATTCAGCTTATCTCTTGTATCCCATGAGGGCCACCACTTTCTCGTCAGTGGAAATGCTTGATGGATAGTTAGGGGAGGAAGGGGAATGAGAGGGAATCTGTTTTGAATAGGCAAATTATGAACGTAGCCTCTTTTCCTTGCAGTAGCAGAAAAATATTTTGAATCGACGAATTCAGGTTCAATTTCGTAGAGAAACCGGGATATGGTGTCCCAGACACCCTTAGGGGCAAGTGCCACATTTTCATAATAAAAATAAGGTGGAACTCTTGCTTCTTCTGGCAGAGAGCGATGAATGTGTTCGGGCTGATGAGAAGGCACACCATACCCTATCATTGGGTTAGGAAGGCGAATTGTCTCCTCCTCGATGACATTTTTCCTTTTACACATCTCATAGAACTTTCTCTTCTTGTTTTTGCTATTTCCGTTGGAAACATACTTTTGCTGTAAAGACAAGGCAAAAAGTGTGTTACAATTCTAAGATAATTAATTGATGTTGAAATCATTACATCGAAAAAGATCATCCAACTTTTCATTGAAACCAAACATATACACTAAATAAATAAAGAGAAAGCTAACCCTGAGATCGTCTTCATGCAGATAGCAGTCTTCTTCTTTTGCAACTTGAGCAGCACATATAAAATCAGTTAAAACAGCAATTGAGGCTTCTGGGCCTGCAAAAAATGTGATAGAAGATGAATTTTAAGGTTCCTTAGCACTATGAAGGGTTACTCCAATTCTTATATTTTCGAGTCTACGTGAAAATATGTAGTGCACTCTATATAAGCATATCTAAAAAGGGTCAAAACATTCCTTGTGTCGACTTACGAACAGTTAAGACATTACAACAATATTATTCCTGAATCTGCATAGAATATTGTAGATTACTGATAGGGGTGAGGGAGATGATAGAATAAGACTCATTTTTAACACCACAAGACTTAACATTAAGACATTACACAATACTCTATTTTCTCTCTTTATTGGATGAACTTCATCCTTATATTGTTAAAGTTCCATTTTTAGATTTGTCCCAGAATATTGTCACCATCCACAAATAAAATCTCCATTCTTCACAAACTAACCTTACAAGTATACTCAAGTAACCATATCAAACAAGTGGGATCAATTTCAATTAAAATAAACACTCAAACAAATACCCCATGAATAATCATTTTAAACAAGCATTAACATAAGGAAAACATATTAATGCAAAATAATTACATATTCCTCATAACAACATCCAAAGAACAATTTTCTAACCACATATATTCCCCAAATAACATTCAAAACTTGTGCCACAACTTCATGGAGAATATTGTGAATTGGAGGAAATTGAAGAGTTCAAATCCGCAACCATTACCTTCCACAATAATTTTTTTTGCAGAAAATTAGATAAATAAGATTCAAAAAGGTCAAAGAGTAAAAGCAAATGCACATCAAAGAATGATTAGATCACAAATGGCGCACAACAAATAAGCAACAATCAATAGCAATTCATGTACACACCACATCTCTCCATAGCTAGTGAAGCCTCTTCCACAGAGTATCCCATATTAGCTAAGGATAGCAACTTTTTCTCTGTATCTGACAAAGATCCTGTATTTGCCAATGATAACAACATTTTATGCTTCTCGGACGTGGAATCGATACCGTCCTGCACGGGGAATTTCATATTCAATTCTACATGCCAGAAGTAGTAAACAGCTCTAAGATCATGATATGCTAGCTATTAATGACTATTATAGGACATTGAGCAACAGTTTATAAGCATGGGGAAAATAGCCTCCATGAGCCAAAAATGACATTGTCAAAGCAAATTTTTTTCAAAGTGAATTCACAACCAGGATAATCAACCACTCATGAACACAATGGTAGATATCAGATGTTGGATTACCAATGGTACCGACACTCAATTCCAATATTACCAGCTGACACTGTATGGGATTATCTGACTTTGTGAATAAATTTCCTTTTTGCTTTTATCTGTAGATACAAGTTCATAATTTCTTCACACTACAAATGTTGGACTCTAGTAGCACATAGTTGTAATTTATTCAAATAATTAACAAATTAGCATCATGTTGCAACAAAAACTAAAAAGACCCTTCAGTTCTATGATGAATAAATAATTTCTGCTATTTAGAAGATAATAGATAGTACCATAGCTAATTAGTTACCATATAAAATGAGGGGGAATGAAGTGAAGTGATGGTATCTAGTGCATCTTCTAAAAGTACATGCATAACATATGAATGACAGCTTATGGTCTTCATTATTACATGGCAAATTACTTCCATATTCAACAGAAAAAAACTAAAGAATGACTTATTTTATTGGTATAAGGTTAAAATTGGATAAACCATAAAGCAATAAACAATGTATTAAGCTTTAAACTGCTTGAAATATAATCTCATCTGCAGTTGCCAGAAAACATCAGAGAAGAACGTGAAAAATGAGAGGATCGAAAAAGCATCACATACTGCTATTTCATTTTCAGACCAGCTATCCATGTCAGAAATATCATCTAGAATGGTCTCATTGTAATCTGAAGAGCTCGGATCAGAACTAAAGCTCAATTGTTGTTGAGGAGAGTCCTGAAGATTCTGCAAAACAAAATGTAGATTATAAATACCCACTAAATTCCTCGCGAGAAAAGTTGAAAAGGTTCTTGAAAATGCTTGTGTAATGAAGAATGAAGTCCAGGAAAGTTAATGGCCTGCTTGAGAGCATTCTCAAACTTAATTTATTCTCCAAAATATGCAACAGAAAGTACATTCTGAAAATATGTTTTCAAAATAATAGGAACAAAACATTGTTTGTTGCAAAGAATTGATGTACTACTATTTTTTCTGGCCAAAAGTACCTCAAAGTCTCAAACAGTGAAATATGAGATGGTAATTTTCTCCTTCAGACATATGGACCCACATGCCATAAATAATGAAAAACACTTCTTCAAAACCTTAAAACATAATTTCAAGCACAAATTGGCATACGCTCCCATGAAAACTGATAGTAATAGCTCCAAAGACATCATGTTAAGGGACATTGAACAATAGGAAAGTTGGGGACAACAGCAATGGAAGTTATGAATGGACACGGGCACCTCTAATGCAACATTAAGTTTTCATGATTTCATCCATTTTGCAAAGTCAGTCATAATTACTCTACCAACCAATACTATCTTATGTGTTTCAGTTAAAGGCAAGAACCATAAAACCTAGATTTAATCAGTGAGTGCGGAGTTGTTAAGAACCAACTGGCTAGTGGTGTAACACACATATCAAGATCAGACAAATAGTGAATAATTTTGTCCGATATCACTTGCATATAAACACAATCATGGGATTATACACCATTCCAGCAATCTATGGTTCATAATGACTTTTGAATGCTCAGATTAATATTATCTAGCAGTCTAATACTGTCCAACTGGTTGCTGCTCCAGTTAACTGAATTTGCTCATTGATAGAAGCGGTGGCAAAATCTTTGGAGTTATTAGCCTTTGAAACCTCAATGCTGTAAACTGATTCTTTTAGGCAACATAGAGTGGACAGAGCAGATAAAAATCACTGTTTAATTAGTGAAGAAAATTAACTGCCTTGGGTATATTACTTAGTGATTCATCCATGAAAAATAGTGGACACATCACTAGTGTCCAACACAGGTACATTAATTTTAGCAGATTTGGCGGTAAGCAGCTACATATGTGATTTAAGGTTTTGTCTTGCTGAATTATTAAAAAACACCCAAAAATAAAAATTGGTTTCAATCTGCATCTGGGCCATCCTGTCACAAAGCTCCTAATTTGTACTAATGTGATATTACTAGTAGAAAACATGTTACCAAATAAATTAATATACATAAGAACCCATATTAAGAAATATAACATTGTTCAATACTTAGCAAGATAGTGCTTCACAATAAAAGCAAGTGTTGTAGAACATATAGTCAATTTAAATTTAAAGCATTTCCATCTGCAGTAGACATGAAGAGACGTAATAAATCTTAATAGAAGAGGGATTTCCGTCACATGGAGCAACAAGAATTGGAAAATACAACTTCTTGATCATAAATAGAATGCATCACGCAATATGCTTGTGAGCTATGCTCACATCACTCACCGTGTATTTCAAAAGGGCGTTCAATATCAATTCTGTGTCTCCTCCTGCATGATAATCAGATTAGACAAAGCTGTTATGTCGATCAAATTATTTGTGACTCGGTCCAAATATAAAACAGTGTACGTACCATTTTCCTCAATGGCCTTTGAGGCCAATTTTTCTGAAAACCCCATTCCAACAAACTGCTTGACCAACTTGGAATGGGAAACACCTGCTGATGAGCTTGCCTTCATACAGAATAAGAAGTTAATTGATCATTTAGATTATACGACAAAATGTGCTTCAAAACATCAGTTTCTTGCACTTGCTATACCAGTAATATCAAGCTGTTGGGTAATCACAGGGAGAAAGAGAATAATGGGTCTAATGGAGGAGAAAACCTCGATTATGTGCAAGAACAGTCATGAGAGGGTAAAAGACTGAAATTCAGGGTGCCTTTGGCAGGAGGGGAGGAAATCAGAAGGTAAGCAAAATCTAGCTTTCTATCCCTTCCGTCCCCTCTGGAGTGAAAGCTCATTGCTCAGTGTCAAGGAGGACAGTAAGATTAAAACAAACTTTTGAAATTAAAATTTTGAATATCATAAGGTCAAGGATTCGCCACATGTTAAATGAAATCAAATCATAGATTTCCTCTTCAGTTTTCTTCTTTTAAAGTCTTCTTTCCAACTAAACAAGGAAACTCAGTTTCTCTTCTACTTTCAACTCCCTCTGCCTTTTCATTCAACTTCCCATAGATTGTCAAATGATTGGAAAATGTCAGATGGAAACAAAAGGGTCCGTGCTGGCTTTCTTTGTTCAAATTGCAATAGTCCATATCAGATCAATCTCTCAAACAGGATTGGAAATATTGAGGTACAGAGATTTTTTGTAAATATTTTCGCCAGGTTAACAAAGATAAGAGTCAGTATTCTTTGTTTTTCATTTGAGAGTCAGAGTGAGGTCTACGCTGTAAGAAAGCTGCATAAAGATTGGATGCACTATTTCTTTGGATTTTGGAAAACAGTCACAACTGACTGGAAGAAATGCTATGCATTTTGAGCAAGGGGCTGGATGAAAAACTTTTCATAGATGTCAAAATTACCTGCATGAAAAAGTTGAAAAAACATAATGTAGATAAATATTTAGTTGTTGATTCATGAAAATAGTTGGCCACTAGTCAATATATCCCTATGCATTAGCCATCAATATAAGCATACAGCTTTTACCTCCCCAGTGCCAGCAATAACTTCTGTACCATCAGTTGTTAGAGTTGGAGGAGAAGATGTCACTGTGTCCTCGAGAATTTCCAGTTCGTCATCTGTAGTCCAATCAACACTAGCACTTTCCTCTCCAGAGGCATTTCTATCCTGCACATGCACATTGAGACTAAACAACAGGGTAAAATTAAATGAAGCTAAAACTGGATGCAAAAGTCATCAATATCTCATTACTATCAAAAGAAGATGCCAAATAGGATCATCCAACAAGCAATAACAGAAAAAACAAAAAAGAAAAACTACCATTTTTCCCTACGTTTCACCAGGCAAAGAAATCCAACCTGTTCAGTAAAGCATGTAATCAAGGTCAGAATCTAATTAATAAAACCAATAGACAAAGGCCAAGCATTTTGATCTTTACGGAGTCATAAAGGGCACATGTAATCTTTAATCCAAATATATCATCATTAACCTCCTATTTTAAGAAAAATAAAACCATTAAAAAGCATCGAGTCTAAGGCATTAAAATAACGTGTTTCTGAATGAGGCCATGCCAACAATGGGAGAAAAACTGCAACATCCTTTATCAAACAAGAATCAAAATCAGTTTCCTTTTGAGCTAGAAACATAATTCAGAATTATTTAGAACAACGGACAATTCTCGGTTTCTTTCTCAACCTAGTAAAAAAAATGGCAAGTACAATTATATCGGCCACATAATCCAGTCATTAGTTAAATCAACTTCAATTTTAACTCCCACATACTCACTGAATCCCCAATAATTCCACAGAATTAAATTAGAACCCTAAGTCATTCCCTCATGAATTTCACTCCAATCATCAGAATCACGTTCCATGCATCAAGTTTGACACTCTGGCCTTTTGCATGATCGTTCAGTTATCAATGAAAATGCACCAAAAGTAAAATCTCAAAAAGAGCAAATTCTCATGGCAAAAGAAAAAAAAAAAAAAGCATCAGATGATCCTCACAGAAATTACCTCAAGAGTAATGATCCACGTCAATCCTTCCTTAAGCCCCTTTCAAATAAAAACGGCAATGTACTTTCTCCTGTAAACAAGTGCCCAAACAGAATTGATAAAAAACAACAACAGGATTAGATTATTTAAACAAGAATGAAACAGTTGAAAATCACAACGAGAAAAAAAGATGGAAATTAAAAAAAAAAAAAAAAAAACGTCACCATGCAGAAAAGATACATACCTATATAAATCCGAAGGATATAAAGAAAATAGAGAAACGAATAAAATAAAAATAAAAAACAAAAATCTGAGTGCAGAGGTTTGGAGGGGAACAGAAATAACAAGGGAAAAAAATAAGAGAAGAGAGATTTCCCAAGCACTGAGCAGAAATAACCCTTCTGTATTTGAAGTACTGATAGTAAAGAGATATATAATCAAACCTACGCGCCAAGGGGAGAAAAAGTTAAATATTTTTGAATTTTTTATTTTAATTGATAAATAAATAGTATATTCTTGTATGATTTAAAGTGATTTTTGTATATTTGACTTAACTCGACCACCACGAGAGGAGCTAACAGAATAGTGGAGAGCAAGTAGCATGACTTCTATACTCTCGAATCTAGACAAGTCATCTTATAATATTCTTGAAAATATAAAAATAAATTATATTTTATCGTTTTAGAATTAATTATTGAGAGTGGATTGTGAATATTTTTTTAAGATAAATTTTATTTTAAATATTTACTTGCTAGACATCGAGGACACTCGTAATAAAAAAAAATAGCTACTACTCTTAACTTTTATTGAATTGAACTTTAATTATCAATTTAGAAAAATATGTCAAATTGATTAAAATCAATCTGATTTATACATACGTAAAATTAAATGTAATAAGTTAATTATAATTTTTGCCATAAGTAAAAAAAAAATTGGAGCATTTGAGCATTGTGTTTGTCTAATCAATTACCAAAGTTAAAAAAAAAAGAAAAACTAACATGCACTCATTGTTAGAAGACTGTACTCCATCATACAACACGATCAACCTCATTTATTAGAAAAATTGATCTCGATCAAAATTTGATCACTTTTAAAATGTTTAAATATCAACTTAAAATAGAAATATTATATTTTACCAAGAAATGGAAAGTATTTGCTATTATAATTGAGAGGCCGAAACTTCTAGATGTAGGCTGAGAAACAAGGGCAGATGTTGAGGAGAGGGCGGTGGGTCGGAGGGGTGTAGAAATGAAGATTGTAAATATGTTTGTGGGCATGGTGGTGGTAGGAGGATGGGAATGAAGGTATCTATGTGAATATATATATTTTGTATATATATAATTTCTGTGTATGCGGCGGTGGCCCCGGTGGGTAGGAAGGGAATAGAAGTGCAAATTGTGAAATACGTTTTTGGGAATATTGGTTGTAGCAGGGAGGATGGGAAATGACAGAAGGATTTACGTGAATATATCTTTTGTGTATTTATTATAAAAAATAACCTATACTAATATTTAAAAGATAATACTGAAAATTATATCTGGTGGTTCATTTTAAAACGTAGTTTTTAAATATCTCTATGTATTTATTATATATGTAATATACTTATATCTAATGTATTGCATATATTACATATAGATATGAATATAATTATTATATTTTGGATTAATTGTTTTTTTTGTTTGAATCGAGCCAATCAGTAAAATTCAGTGACCTACTGTATGTTTGAAAGCACTTTTGAAATGAAAGTCCATCTATAAAATGAATTTTTTAATATGAATTTTTTCAAAAAGTGCTTATTTGTTAGATGTTTGGTAAAAATATATTTTAACGGCCATTTACTAGAAGTGTAAGAAAAATAAAATTAAAAGCCACAATTTTGAACTTCTCCAAAATGAACTTTTTGAAAAGTGACTTATTTTAAAAATTCATTCAAAAATAATTACCAAATATATAATTTTTTTACAAATGGACTTTCATATTTAAAAGTCCATTTGGAATGAGTTTTCAAACACCTCTTAATATCCCAATTAATTGTCTGGTTCTATGAATTAATTAGTCTTGGACCATAAAAATATATTAATTAAAAGAGGTATTTATTAATTTATATACTGTATATTCAATTCAATAAATATACATTTAAGCAACTAAAAATTTCTTGTATTTTATTAATTTAATCAATTGAATATGATTAACCACATGTATTAACAATTCAATGAATATACATTTATTCAAGTAAATTCATTGTATTTTACTAATTTAATTAATTGATTATAAATTAATTCAAATGTAATTACAATTTATTGAGCAACACATTTAATCAAATGAGAGTATATTTTATTGTACCAATTAATTAATTGAATATAAATTTAATATACTAAATATATATTAAATTATCTAAAATAAATAAAGTAATTTGTATTATATTAATTTAATTAAATATACTCAACAAGTTTGATTCAAAACTATCTTTATATGAACAAACACAAAGTTTTTTTATATTTCATAGTTACTATTAAAAATTGTTGTACATTTTTAGATATTTAGAATGAGTATGAAATTGAAATATTTATGAATGAAGTTTTTTGGAAGGTAGGTGAGGTATTTCTAGAAAATATTTTTATGAAATTTTTTTTAGGAATTAATTAAAATAATTTATGGAAATGATTTTTTTGTAAATTATATTTATAATTTTAGCAAATTATTAATTTATGATATGAATTGGACCATAAAATTATGTAAGATTTTTCAAAAAATTATTATCTAAATAATTTACTGAAATTATTATTTTAACCTATTAATTCAAGTCGGGATAATAAAAAATTATTATATAATAAATATTATTCGTTTATGGAGCATTAATTTATAGATTCAAATATGACTTGATATTGACATGCGGGCTGATAGTTTTGATAACTGTGGACTATAAGTTTAGTATGAATGGGCCTAAAGTGGGCCGTTAATGAATAAAAAGTCCAATAATTTTGGACTTTCTATTTTTCTAATTATTTTTGCTGCAGATTCTATATTATATATTATTTTTAACTTATTGTTTCATTTTAGCTGGATTACAATCAAGTTAATAGCATGTACTATAGTAGTTATATATTATGGTCCTCGATGAAAGTTGAAACATGTCCATTTGGAATAGTTGAATTATTGTACTAAATCTTTCACCTTAATTAAAAAAAAACCATAAATATTTAATATAAAATATTTGATACGCTATAATATATAGTTAGAATTGTCCATAAGCTTGAATTGATGAGATTTGAACCCAAATTTTCTAAATTGTCGACTATCTTAGGAACTCAATTTTAGCAATGGGGAAAGATTTCTTTGTATCCAAATTGAACTGATTCATAATCTTGATTTTTCACAAAATATATTTAAGTCCATAATGCATGCATCTGAATTTTTTTATTAGTTATAGGCCATCTTTAGCTTTCACTTGTCAATCAGAAAGTAATATAGTGTTCATTCACATGTGCACCTGTATGACGTGCACTCTTAGTACAACATGTTACCTAGTGGACAATTTCATAATCCTACACATAAATTATTTCGAAGCACATGACCCTTGCAAATAAATTACATGAATTTGTTGGTGAAATTAGGATCAATATTTCATTTTTTGTTTCAATCAGAATTTTGAAAACTTCATAAATTTAATTAATATAAAGTTCTAAATATTTGAATCGCTCTAACATTCAAAAAATAAAAAATAAAAAAAATTCATACTCCATTTTTCAATTCACTAGTTTCCTCTAAAGTAACTGTAGACACTCTCATTTCTTCCTATGCATTCTCTCCCACATAAAAAACCAATTTTTTTTAGACCAAAAATGAAAAAATGATTCATATTTATGTGGTTATCAAGATTTTTTTTTATTATTATATTTATTATTATCGTATATATTGCTAATTTAAGTGGAAAAAGTCAGGAGAAGCCAAATCCCATTAAGATCTTGTGATTGAATGAACAAGGAAGAAAATGTTGATTCATAAGACAAATTAGAATTAATAAGCTGACAAGTGGGTGCAGAAAAATAAGACAGTTTTATAATTCCAAATGAAGAATTATTATTTTTGTGCTTGATAAGACTGCATGTCTAAATCGATTTACGATAGAATTATACCTGAGATTCACATGTCCGCTACAAGATAAAACGATAATTGGTTTGCAGCAGTGAAGTATCATACAGTACTAAAAACCTATATTCTTGGATATGTTCACTACTTTATTTAATATGGTTTCCTTCCATTAATTACTGCCAATATTTTTTGTTGTTTAATAATTTTAGGGATTTGAGAGAAATTAAAAGTGATATAGTTCTACAATCTTATTTTATTCAACACTTCAAGAACTTATTTTTTGAAATATAACCTACTATCTTATGAGCTCTAAAAATATTTTAAATAAACTACAGTTTAAATGTTTAAGTATTATTTATGTTTGTTAATGAAGCTTAACTCCGATATAAACGGGTTTTTTTCGATTAAAATTTTATGTATAGATCCAATTTGTCCGGAAAATAAGTCTGTCTGCTTTTTCCAGGGTCTTAGAAATTTGTTTTTGGAATTCGATTTTCCATTTGACCTAGATGATAATGAGCTTTTGGAAGAAGAAGTCGTGATAAACGAGGCCGTGTGGAAAACGTTAGGAATGCAATCACCAAATTTTAGATTCAAATAAAAAAAAATGTGAATTATTGCTTAATTTAATTATTATTGAATTAATCTCATATTTAATTAGACAAACATACAACTCAATTCAACCTTTGTTATTTTTGACAAAGCCTTACAGACAGTACCAATTATTAAGCACATATATGCTGGAATTATGCAACATAAGATAAATAATTCATGTCACCATAGCTGTTATAAATATATATATATTGTTTATTTTCTTGAGGAAAAAGCGAATCCCAAAAGCCACTGCATGATTTCTGGATGATAGAAAATGGAATAACTAATAACGGTTTATCATAAACAACAACGAAAACGACATTCACATGTTAACTGCAATCATCCTAAGAAGGTGCTATGCTTTTCTACAAATATGGATTTATTTTCTCTCTATAGTCAACAACTCTACCAGGTCCCGTGGCGTGTTTAGTGGCTTTTTTCTAAGTAAATTTAACCTAAACCTATGCTGGGAGAAGAAAAATGTACAAAGAAGAGTTTACTTTACGTGGGGTACCTATATTAGTATTTTTTTCTAAAATTATTTTCTATGATTGAAAAAATAAATGTCTCTGATAATTTTTTTGTTTGATACCATAAACATAAGTTAGCAATGAGAGAATAAGTTTTCATCTACTAATGAACAAAAATAAAAAGACAATGTCGCTTGTAAAGCTATTTCATCGAGTGTGTTTAAATTGAATGGTTTTTTTATTGCATGTCATGTGCCCCATCTTTTATGTCCAACTTCAAATGAAAATAAAATTGGGTTTAGAAAGGATCTTTTGTACGTTTATTTTACTTCTCCTTGTCAGACTTAATTCCTAAATATATTTAATAATCATATTTATTCAATCAAATATTATCATATCAAATTATCAAGAATGAGTATTGAAGACTTATATCTGAATTCAAGTAAAGGGTTAGCATCTTCAATAGTCAAATCAATAAAGATAAACTATAATTTGAATTGCAAACCATAATCATATAATATTTCTTATATACTATATCAATTAAAATTCTATAAATCCTAAATAAACTAGTATTTGGATCGTACATTACAAAATATAATTTTAGAACCCAATAATAGATCAATTTTTTGGCCTTATAAAATTAGAATGCACATAATATAATTATCACTTAAATATACAAGCCCATATTGAAAAATCAAATAAAATCCAACACTCCTCTCCTCCTATATTATCCTCTAATCATACAAAAAACCAAACAAGTGGATGCACTCTATATTTTGTCTTGTTTTTTTCATCCTCCTGAACTTCAACTTCAAATTTCAAACTCTACATTTTATCTTAATAGCTTGATAACATGATTAATAATATAAATACATGCATGTAATTCTCTCAGGTCTTTTCAGTGGAATTTTGAAAAATAAACCCACCATCATGTGCAGCACTCTAGCCAAATCTTTGGTCCTTGTCAAGAATTGCTGGCGGTCAATTTGTCTATATTCTATAATACTAATTAAAATGATACTTGCACGATGCTCAACTCCACCATTTTTCCTTTGTGGCATGCCTGTAAGTGGTATACATACATACATATATATATATACACATATATATATATATACACATATATATATATATACACATATATATATATACACATATATATATATATATATATATGTGTATATATATATGTGTGTGTGTGTGTGTGTGTGTGTGTGTGTGTGCAAATCCTCCAACACATGATTGATGATACCCTCTTCTTTTTTTATAGAACTGGATAAGAAAATAAAAGAAATTCAATTTCTGAAAAATAATCCAAGTCAAAACATTTTTTTTTGAATTTGTGATAAAGAAAATTGCAAAGAATAATCAATAGAGATCATGATCGTTTATTTCAATTATGAGCCCACATAAGTATAAAACTTGGGACATTTTTGTGGTTGTCAGGGAGCATACAACATTTTTCTACAAGAATAATATATGCAAAGTCTACTTCATCACAATATTCTATGAATTATGTGCTTCTTATGTAATTTACCCCTCATAATCTTCCTACCACAATAGTACTTCTAACATATTCTAAAGGTCAGTTGTCCCTCTTGTTTTTTCCCTTCCTGTTTGGATGATTAAGATGGATTATTTCGGGTTCAAGTACAATTTCAGTATATTAATTGTGTATTAACAGTCTTCTGTAAGGCAATTTGGTAGTTTCTAGTGGATTGTCTTCACGTACAAGAAAGATAATTGGCAATGTAGTAAGAAACTATCAAATGGGAACTATACAGCTTATGGATGCACAGTGATTTTCGACCGTTTTCACCCAATATAAATAGGGCTCTTAGGCATTCATCTAAACTTCATCTAAACCCCAGGAACAAACACCTGATCATAACAAGCACATATTTCACTTAGTCACACATACATACAAACAGAGTACACAATTTTAAGGTTCAGAATGAAGAATATTAGGTTTCTAGTTTATGTTGCATTTCTTTTCTGGCTTTCGTCGGGCCATTTGATTTGCATTAGTGCCAAAAGTCACAAGCACCGGAAGCAAGGAAAAGCCAGTGCACAGATCCTTTCAAACCAGAATGGCGGCGGCAGAATGCCGGACATTAATGCTGACAGTATTTCCACCACCTTTAATGTATTGAACTATGGTGCTAAAGGTGATGGAATTGCAGATGACACAAATGTGAGTATATACAACATGTGATGCTACAAGTTTACCTTCTCTGTATCATTGTTGTGCAAGTTTATTTTTCCAGGTTATTGTCCTCGTGATTGTGATATCTCATATTCGTCTTATTTGTTAGACTACATATATGGTTTATTGAGTAAGAAAGTTGTGAGACATTGATAAAGACAAGGAAGAAAATACAAAAACATAATAGCAGTTGATATGCAACTTGCAAGCCATGTGAACCCATATTGTAGTATTCATGCACATGAAGATTTGTATTGGCCCCATAAGATCATGTTGAGGAACCTTAAAATTGAACTTTGATTTTGTTGCTTGTGCTAGTGAGTCGATCCAAGTGGCAAAGAAATATTACTCGTGAAACGGATTAACCTATTGTATCAATTATTGGCCAGGCATTTGAAGCAGCATGGATAGATGCTTGCAAAGTGCAAGGGTCAGTGATGCTGGTTCCATCAGGTTCCGTGTTTCTGGTCAAACCCATCTCCTTTTCAGGGCCCAATTGCATGTCTAATATTGTCTTCCAGGTAAATTTTAGCTTCCCATTTTAAGCAAGAATTAGTTACGGAATCTGCAGATTATCAGTTAATTTAGTCCTTTTCCCTCTTGCTAAATTTTGACATTCTTGTGCATAAGTTACCTGGATTTAAACCACTCATGAAATTGGTCATTCTTTTCTGAGTAATTTCCTGCAGTTGGATGGAAAAATAATTGCTCCCAAAAATTCTGGAGCTTGGGGATCAGGGCCCTTACAATGGCTGGAATTCACAAAGCTAAAAGGAATAACAATCAGAGGTAAAGGAATTATTGATGGCCAGGGATCCGTCTGGTGGAACGACTACTCGACAAATCTAGCAGACGAATCAGAAGCAGCAGGGTCCCCAGATTGGGTAATCACCCTTATATTTCTCCAAATTCAATCTCAATATTAGTAAAAATAAGTCTGAAATATGCATAAAACTTACCATGCATTGCTTCTTTCCAACTTGAATGATTTTCTTGGCAGACAAAAGCTGAGGCCAAAGGAGGAATGCCAAGCACCAAACCAACAGTGAGTACATAATTTTCTTGGATATTTTGTGCTACAACAGTTCAATAGTACCAATCTGTTTGTTTCTATTCTTTTCACACAGACCCTGTAACCAAATTTACATACAGGGAAGAATAACTAATTAGATGCCTCTGTTTCTGATTTCCAGGCACTTAGGTTTTATGGAAGTACCGATGTCACAGTTACGGGCATAACAATTCAAAACAGCCCTCAGACACACCTAAAATTCGACGATTGCATAGGAGTTCAAGTCTTTGGCATAAGCATCTCATCCCCTGGAGATAGCCCCAACACAGATGGAATCCACCTCCAGAACTCCCAAGATGTGGTTATCCACACCACCTCTCTTGCTTGTGGTAATTTATCCCTCATAATCAAGCATATATTCTGGTGATGCTAAAATAGAGCAAAAAGTGAAGAAACTGAGAGGCAAGCTCTCCAAGGACCAGGATGATATCTACCTATACTGTTTTGCAGGAGACGACTGCATTTCAATACAAACAGGATGCTCTGGGATATACGTACACAATGTGAACTGTGGTCCTGGGCACGGTATAAGCATCGGGGGATTGGGGAAGGATGGTACTAAAGCCTGCGTATCGAATATTACTGTTCGTGACTCCACGCTGAGCAACACCTTGACTGGTGTAAGAATCAAGACTTGGCAGGTAAAATTTGACAATACTAGAAGTAATCCTCCTGGGACAAACAAGAAAAACTTGGAAAGCAATTCAAAGTATATTACTGCAAAAGAGAATCAAACAGACTTAAAATGATTGTGTACACGTGTGAAGTGTAATATGAGATGTAAACAGAGTCATCTAAAATCTTAGTTGTTTCTTCGGATTCAATTTCAAGAATTAGCATTTCAAAGAAATTACAGCTGGGCTCATTTTAAAATAGGGTTCCGACATTTCAATATGTTTTATTTGAACTGCAGGGTGGCTCAGGTTCAGTGCAAGGAGTGATGTTCTCAAATATTCAAGTTTCTGAAGTGGAAACCCCTATAATTATCGACCAATACTATTGCGACGGGCACAAGTGCCCCAACGAGACATCAGCCGTGGCTGTTTCTGCCATATCCTATCAGTCCATAAAGGGAACTTACACAGCTAATCCTGTGCATTTCGCGTGCAGCGACTCCACACCATGTGCTGGGATAACTTTATCAACCATAGCGCTGAACCCGTTATCACAGGGAAACAACGACAAACCCTTCTGTTGGAAGGCCTTTGGGGAACTGCAAACGGCCACCACTCCTCCTATTAGTTGTTTGCAAACAGGGGACCCTTCCCATAAACAACCATATAACAATGGTGGTTCGTGTTGAACAAGGGAAAAATTGTCACGATTTGTGTCATACTATGATAAATGCGACAATAATTTGAATACGGGCACATCAATTATGAAATAGAGTTTCCTCGCAGAATGTGGGATCGGGTTTTACTATTAAGAAATAGTCCTATTAGTTCTCTTTCCACGGGGAAAATGTGTATTTGTAATTGTTATGCATGTTAGAATAGGATAGGTTTGAGTTCAAGCAAACTTTAGGGCTGCGTTTGCTTTCGCGAATTGGCCCAAATTAACTAAATAAATTAGGCTTGTAGTGTGTTTATTTTTCATGATGTAGTTCGTTTGAATATCTGATTGTATTTTGAAATGGTGGCCTGACTAGAATTTCACCTACTACCTCCGATCCAATAATTCAGTTGGCCTAAGTTGAGGAGCAGTTATGCGAAATGTCATTTTTGTCCTTAAAATTAGCTTGTGAAATTACATTTTGTACCCTAAAAAATATTCAGAATAGAAAACCTTAAGTCAGTCGACTTTCTTCTCTCTTCCAAATTACACATTACGCCCTTGAGTATTCTGCCTTCACCATGTCCATGGAATAGCTGTACAAAATAATTAAAGTCTTCACCATTTTTCACCATGGAACAGAAAAGAAGAAAAGAAAATGGAACAACTTACGAGAGAATGAGAAATAAAAAAGGAGAAAAATAAAAAGAAATAAGAAACAAGAGATTTGAAGAAGAAAAGAGAAAAAATGAGGAAGAAAGAAGAAAGAAAGGAGAAAAAAAGATAAGGAATGAGAGAAGGAAGAAAGAAAGTTCAGTCGAGAAAGAAGGAAGGAAAAAAATATTAAAAAGAAGTCTGTTGGCCATAACTTGTTATACCTTGTTGGGGAAGAAGAATAAATAGTAATGGAAAATGGAGAAGAAGGATGAATAGTAAATAAAAAGAAAAAATATTAAAAATTTATTAAGTATACATTAATCATATTAATATCATTCATTTATCCCACAAAATATAAATTTGATTATATTTGGTACAAATATATCATTCTTACAATCATATAAAATATATATAATATTTATTAAAAAATCAATCTATATTCAAAATTAATTATATTTTTTATCAATTATTTGATAAAATAAACAGTACCTAGATGAATACTGTGAGTCTAGGATTTTATTTGAAAGAGTGTGGCCAAAAAACCTTTGTCGTATATATGAGTTGTATTTGGAGAATAAATTACTCAAAATAATCAAAACATTAATATCATTACTATTATATGCTATACATAATTCCAAAACATAAGAGATATGTAATTCTGTGGCACAGGTCTACTAAATATTGTTCCAGTGCCACCGCTCAAAATCCACATTCATGTCTATAAAAAAAGCATTAACACTCAAGCAACAAAAAAGATATGAATTCACGATCCTCACATTTGTTCTCCTTGTACCTGACTACTACGTCATGCCCGTACCAGCAAACAAAAAAAAAAGATTTTCCATTATGACTTGAACTTACATATATAAAGACCTATATTGCAATTTTGATATATATTTTTCACAGTCAACCTACATAACTTTGAAATATAGAAAAGAATTTAACAAAACTTTGTTATGAAATCATGATTGGAGCCTATCAGAGATAAATTTCCGAAGGCTCATTGAAGCTCCAGGGATGGCGACCTTGGTGGAAACTAGAAAAAGTCATGAATTGGTTCATTTTGTTTGTTGGAGAAAGGGGGAAAAGCTAAACGGAGAATTCAATTCTCATCATTTTTTTTCTTCTTCTTTCGTTTGTAATATTTCTTTTACATCAAATGTTACTTTGGATTTTTCTGCACTTTGAATAGCCTCAACCAAGTGTTCCATTTTTCTAAAAAGTAACTAGTATTTGCCAAATAAAAATCACAATTGCTACTTTAGTTGACTTGGACTGTTCATAAGCAAATTTAGGATTCCAGTCAAACCGAAAATATGTCAATTAGTATAATTTTATGGTAATCTTTTCTAAACATAAACAGTAGATTTTGTTATGAAGTAACTTAATGAATGATGCAACTGATTGACGTCGTTACAAAAAGAAAAAGAAAAAGAAAAGAAAAGAAAAGTAAGTCCGAAAGATCATCCAGTCAACATTAACACTATAGAATTCTTGTATATATGTAGGATTGTTTGCATTAATGTCAAGTTGGCTGCTTTACCTGCCATTACTTACCCAACAATTCAAAAATCTTGTTAGACCCCAAATCCAAAATGGTGAATTTGAAATTATATACACTATAATTTCATGAAGTGACAGATTTTCTTTGCCCTGTATATAAATCCAAAACATTGTACAACAAAATGACACAAAAATACACACACATACACAAAACAGGTGCAATGAAGACATTTATTCAAACATATGTTATCTTTTTAATTTGCATTGTCTTGTATTTTACTTCATCAGAGCATGCATTTTGCTATGGTAGAGAAGGCGATTATTTGAGCCGTATTATATCATTATTTGGAGGAAACAAACACTTTATCACACAAGAAAATCATATGACTAATCAGCCAAATGATAATGGGAACCCTACTAATTATTCCGTTTTCAATGTACTAAACTACGGTGCTAAAGGTGATGGGACTACCAACGACACAGAGGTAATTAACAAGAATTATTTACTCTACTTAGATCATGATAATAACTTTAATGTTTTAGTGTACTTTAATAGCATTTCATGCCCAAAAAATAAAATAAAAAAATTGTAACTCCAAAGAAATTGCAACATTTTTTTTTTCTTTTTGGGGCAGGCATTTAAAAGAACATGGGATGCAGCATGCAAAGCGAAAGGAGGGGTGATGTTAGTTCCCTCAGGATATACCTTTCTACTTCAACTAGTAACTTTTGATGGAAGTTATTGCCAACCCAACATTGTGGTCCAAGTAAATTTTCTGTCCAAATAGTTAATGACAATTGTACCTGACAAAAATTTTTGTGATAAGACTTTTATTCTTTTCATGGGACTCAGTGTCACATATAATGTTGTGATTATTTTGTAAATATTATGTCTCGTATACATCAAATATATATATATATATATCTTATTATATATTTATATACATTTATATATAAGTGTACGTAAAATGTGTGTTGAAATACTACACTTTAGATCTTGTGTCTAAATCTTGTGGTGATAAAATGAATAATATTTTTACTTGCAAATAATTGATTGATGTAAAAAAAATTCTAATACTGTGAAGTAGAAGAAGATTAATGATTGAATATTCTGTAAGAACTGAAATTGGTCCCAGAAACAATGAGGTTAAAGATTTTCCTAACTTTGGTGAGTTAAAAAAATTAGTAATTACATTCTATGTAATAAAAATTAACATTGGTCAAACACATTACACAAGGATGAGATTAAGGATTTACCTAATTTTAAAGTAAAAAAAAAAAAAAAACAGTTAATGATTGAATTTACTACAATAGAAGATCTTGTCTACACAATAATGAGATTATAAGAATTTTCTTGAATTCTAGAGTATAAAACATTAATCATTGCATTGTTTGAAATTGGTCCAACAAATTACACAAAAATTAAGTTAAATATTTTATTAAAAAATTGTAGGAGTACATAAAAATTATTAATTGAACAACTGAAGTTGTTCCAACATGTTACACGACGTTGCACGTAATGATATTTACTTTTATTTAACATTTCAAATTCCAAAATTGAAAATAATGATATTATGGATTTGTCAACTCCATCTCCGTTGCAGGTGGATGGGAAAATCGTTGCTCCATCAAATAAGTCGGAGTGGGTGACAAGCAATATTCAGTGGATTCTATTCCAGAGGATTAGCAAAGGTATAACAATCAAAGGTTATGGAGTAATCGACGGACGTGGCCTGTCCTGGTGGAACTCCAAGGATTCAGACAAGGCGACGGTGGTCAGGCCACATGTAAGTACCACGTATTAATTTTAATGTTTGAAATCTGATATACTACAAAAGTTGCATTCTATGAAATCTGATTATGGAGAATTGATTTATTTTTATTTTTTTTATAAATTGAAATAATAAGATTTTATAATGGAAAAAGCAAGTGTTGTGTCATTTTGTATATAAATTTTCCTTATTTTTTTCCCAAGTATTTTAATTCCATTTTATAATTTTTTAACTTCCTTTTATATATATATATATATATATATATATATATATATATTTCTTTGT
This sequence comes from Paulownia fortunei, assembly GCA_019321725.1. NCBI lineage: Eukaryota > Viridiplantae > Streptophyta > Magnoliopsida > Lamiales > Paulowniaceae > Paulownia > Paulownia fortunei. Next base: position 767,535 of record JAGSPU010001671.1, on the reverse strand, counting down.
TATGTTGCAGGCAGTAAGGATTTTGTATAGTTCTAACGTGATAGTAACAGGAATAAGGATCCAAAACGCCCCTCGTATGCATATTTTTATTGACAGTAGCCAATACATTCAAATCTTCAACTTCACGGTGTGGTCTCCAGGTGACAGCCCAAACACGGATGGTATCCACATCTCACGTGTTCAGCACATCGACATTCATAACACCACTCTTGCTTGTGGTAATTTTTTTCTACTATCCCATCAAATATTAATTTCCTTCTTAATTATCTTATTTTAGCAACTAAATCATAGGACATGTAAACATCATGGTTGTTTTTAATTAGGTTTTGGGATATACTGTCCTCAACAGTCACCAAACCCTTGTTCCAATGATAAAAATTGGAAAATTCAATCTTTAGTCCGTCGAAAATTCAATAAAAAAAATATTTTTCTATAGGGCTCATGAGATGCTATCCATTTGAATACTATTAAAGTTGGACCATGAGCCTTTGAATTCATATAATTATTTTACTTTGCAACATATTATATAAATATATAATAACTCACAGCCTAATTTATATCTACGTTGAACTCCTTGTAAGATGACACAAATGGTGCTTTTTTCCAGTCTCTCTTCTCCAGGCCGCCTCTTGTGGCCCAGTCATCGGCATTCCAAATGCTTGAAAATAAGTACATTGGCCCTACGTGGAAAGAAAAAAACATATATAAGTTCAGTGGCAATGCAATGAGGAGATCAGCCCATCAGGGTTCTGATGAAAAGTTTATCAAAGTACTTGTTCACTACGAATGAATTTTATACCATAAGGACTACGAATGAATTTTATACCATAAGGACGTATACATGTTTGCGACGCCACCTACACTTTAGCCTTCTAATGACTGAATTCATGACTTTGGTTTTGGCATCAATTTTAGGTCCCAATACTTGATTGTGTATTTTGCAGCATGAAATTTTCCGTGATATAAATTAATGCTACTGTATTTTGCAGGAGATGACTGTGTCTCAATACAAACTGGATGCTCTGATGTAAAGATATACAATGTGAAATGTGGACCTGGACATGGGTACAGCATCGGAGGATTGGGGCCAAACAAGCTAGAAGCTCAGGTTTCAGATATTGCTGTTCTTAACTCTACGGTACATAACTCGTTGACAGGAGTGAGGATAAAAACTTGGCCGGTACTATTCAAAACCTCGCTTATTCTTTCTCCCTTTCTCCACCAGTTTTCCAGTAAAAGAAATAAAAGTACCAAAGGGAAAATCAAGGAAAAGAATCTGTCTTGTCTCCTAGTTCAGTTTGAAAACCTCAAAACTTCCTCCTAAAATCTTACCATCTTGTTTCTTAAAACTTGCAGAGTGGCTACGGCTCGGTGCATAACGTCACATTCTCAAACATCGCAATGTCCGATGTTCAAACTGCAATTTGCATAGACCAATACTACTGTGGAGGTCCCAAGAATTGCGTTGTGAGTGATATGAATGCAGTGGCTGTATCCAACATAGCGTATGAGAGTATAACAGGGACGTATACGTATAGATCTGTTTCTCTTGCTTGCAGTGAGTACAAGCCATGTAAAAACTTAACGTTGGCCAACGTAAACCTAATACCCTCAGAAGTGAACGTGGGAGGAAAAACAGAAGAACCATACTGTTCAAATGCTTTTGGAAAAGTGCTTACCAATACTACGCCACCATTAGAGGGTTGTTTGCTGTCTGATGGAGCTCCGGTGCCAGCAATGCCGCCTAAAACTCTTGGCCGTCTGTTCTGAGTGTTCACCCCCGCCTACCAAAATTTCAGGGGCCAAAATAATATGAAAAATGAGAGAACAAAGGGCAAGAGAGAGCATCACAGGAAAAACTCCAATAAAAAGTTATAGGTCACAGTCTTTTATCAATTCTCTCTCTCTCTCTCTGTGTGTGTGATATAAATAAATAAGAGGGTAAATTACTGAAACTATTTTCAAGATTTGGCGTAATTACAAAAAAAAAATCTTAATTAACTTTTAAAATTACAAAAAAACTACTTTTGAAGTTTGTAAGAGTATGTTAAATTTAATAAAAATTACAAAATATCAAATTTGTCCCGAATTTGATTAAAAAAAGTGAAATAAAATAAAATAAAGAGACCATTTTGCGCCCCCATATATGCATAAACATATATACACATATATATACATGCATATATGTTCACATACACACACATACATATACACACACACACACACATATATATATATATATATATATATATATATGTATATATTTACAGGGGAAGGGGGCGATGGACGGAGCAGGCTGGGGCAGCTGGGGTTTTTTATAATTAGATCAAATTTTAAGGATAATTTTTATAATTCATGCTAAATAAATTTATTCCCCTCATTCCAATCAAAACTCTTGACTGGAAACACGGAAAATAAGGATGCAACTGGCAGTAATCTGGTTAAGCTTTGCAAGGGAAATTGGCAGAACAAGTTTCTTGTACAGATAAAATCTTCAACCTAGCTCAACTTCAATTAATTATTGCATAATCAGCAACTGCAACAGATGTAAAATGGGCAACTAAAGTACTCTTTCTTCTTTTAATTTACAAGTCCATGGTTTGCATATCCACGAGTATAGCATATGATCGACCATAGTATCCTGATTCACATTTTTATGATTCAACAACTGACATAAACAACTATTTGATGCCATTACCACCAATATAATTGCAAGATTTTATACTTGTCTTGTTCAACCTGAAGTTCTGCTGACCGAGTATTGTTCACATTCCTGTATATATCAAAGGTCTCCAATCCGAAAAAAATCTGATAATATTGATTTAACAACTCAAACATTAGGCCGATCGACTATCCCTTTAATCAGTTTCACCTAGTTGCATAAAGTAATTTTGAGCCTCTAGAACTTGAAGACCACCATAAATACAACTTACGAGATTTATTATTGCACTAATAATTAATATATTTCTGGAAATAAGTTTTAAAAAAATTTCGTTTGTAATTATTTTCATCTATCATTTTTCTTATATGATGATTTTATGGCCTCATTTTATTGAGATTTTTATGGCGCTTTTCATCGTCACCATTTAATTATATGATTTATGAGCATTCTTATTATATGATTTACTAATTGAGCCTTATTTTTTACAGCAATCATATTTCTAATTTTATATGAGATATTTTATAGTGCTAACATCAAAATTTGAGTGTTTGGAAACATCATAATGAATTAGTTCGTATGGTAATATTTTTAAAATTGAATCGCTATTGAATCCCTAACTATTATCTTAAAGTGTTCAACAATTGGATATGATGAGAAGCTTCTAATATTAGCAACTGGAGAAGGGCAATAATGTCTTTTAGGACAGCCTGGCCTTATATCAATCTCTTTTTTAAATCCATACCCCCATTCCATTGTCAGCAGGTTCACTGACCCTTGTGCAATCTCCAATTCACTCTATCAAATTTGGCTTAAGTTTTACGCCTAATTTGATTTTTTTATATAATTTCACTTAAATTATTTTTAATTCATTACATTAAATTTTATACCAAATGAATATTTAATTCTTATTTTTTAATTATTACCTATTTATTTATCTATAAAGTTATTTAATTAAATATATTTTACTACTACTAATTCTACTAAATAGAAAATTACATATAATTAATATTACAATTATTAATTATATTAAAAAATAAAATTATAATTAATATCACAATAAAAAAATACTACATTACAATTAATATCACAATAAAAAAATAATTTATCAAACTATTAAATTATTGTCTTTAGTTTTATGTAGTATTTTATTTTTAAAATTTTAGTTTCCAATATTTATGTTGTATTTTACTTTTGAATTTGATGCAAGTAATATTATTTTAATATATTTATTTATTATTGTTAATTATTTGTTAATCATTATAAATGTTATTGTAAAATAATAACAAAACTAAAATTTCATAAATCAAACTAAATTACAAATTAATTAAATGAACAATATAGGATACAAATAAAATTAAAATTTGAAGGAGAACAATTTGGGGGCAAATTGAGAATATAAACATTACATCAAATTTGGTGTAACATTTGGTGCTCCATTGGATATGGAATTATACCAAATTTGATGTTTTGGAGTAGGATTTGGTGTTTAATTGGAGATGTCCTTACATCAGTTCGGATCCTCTATTTCGAATGATACTTCATTTTTTATTTTAATAACATCAATATACGTTAAGTGTATATTAATAATTTCATTCAATATACTTGATGTGTATGGATAATATTGAAATAAGAAATGAAATATCATGGGAACGGAACAGAGGATCCGCCTTGCTCATATTTAGACCTTTGATTCTAATTTTCCTTTTGTGTAAGCTTAAAAATGGGAAAAATGTTTGAATTTATTTTCAAACTCTCTTTTCATTCTTCCTTCTTTCTCTTAAATTAAAATTAAGTATAATTCATATTTTTCAATACCCAAAACAAATCCACTCAACACATATTTTATAGTATTAATTAACATAACAATTAAGAGCTTTGAAACTTAACTAAATGCCACATTCTCAACCAAAAAGAAGAAGATATTAATCTTTAAACACAGTTGTCAATCACTTGCAAGTTCCTTTAAGGAGGCAGCAAGATTTGTTTGGATGCAAACCTCGTGAAAAGCTTACTAAATTAGTGATGAATAGTTAACTTACACAACAACTCAAACTGAAAGAGAACATTAATTGGGTTGCTAAAATTTGTGGCTATAATTCCCCTCCAATGATCCAGGCCCACTTAATCCAATTTTAAGACCACAAAATGGGGTTGTGGTCAGGAATTGGTTAACCAGACATTACAAGTTAATTGGGGTGGAGGCTTTATCTTCACAAACAATCACAACTAAGCACAACTTTAAAGTCCAAAATCTCTTTCAATTTTTTCTCCTTTTCCGGAAAGAGTGCGAGTGGATTAGTCTCTGTTTGGAAATCTATAAGCTGTGGAAAAAGTAGATTAATTAAGCTCATAATACAGTGTAGTCTTGCTTGGGCTACATTACATGTGGCAAACACTTAAAGCAAAACAAGTGGTGCTTGATAATGACGCTTCCAAGAAAACTTTTTGTTGGGCTTAAAATTTTCTTTTCTTTTTTAATGAAAAATTAAATGATATTAGATGTTAATTCAAGCTTTTTTTTTGGATGATTATCGCTTTTTTTTCGTATATGTTCTATTTCAATCAATATTTTCATACGGAAGTAATTCGAGAGAAGAGAGAAATTTGAGAAACTAATAGATTCTACAAACACTACGAGAGAAAAAGATATTAATAAAAATGGTAAGTGATAATTTGTCCTTGTTGATATGTTTAAGTGATTAAAATATTATAATTTTATTATAATGATAATTTTTATAAATTTAATATTAACAATAATTGTGTTTAAGACATCACTGTTGAGTATTAGTAACACATGCAAGAAGACACTTCAATGATAACAAAATTATTGTCACAATTTTTGTTGTTAGTGAGTTATTATAACACATGCATGTGTTACTAAACTATCAACAATCGCAAATTCTTATGTGGCTAATTATTTAGAGTAACACCATTAGTAAAACTAATTTTTTTGTCAATTGCATCTCGTCCTTTGACAATTTTTTTTTTATATGACTATTTGGAATGTAATCAGTAACATTCTTTCTTCTTATAGTCTAATTAAACTTGATTTTTAAGAATTGATTTACAAATATTGCAATATAGTCTGATTTAACTTCAAAAAAATCAAGTTTGAATAAAATAAATATAAAAAAATATAATTAAGTAATATTTTAACGTGTTGTTGGGAGTAAAACTGATAACTAATCACATGCCTAGGTTCAAAACTCCCTCTGATCAATTTTTTTGAAACACTGCTAAAGTGCAGTTTTGTTACAATGATAGATGAAAAAGTGTTTAATGAAGATCAATGTACTGTCATACATTAGAGATAATCAACTAGAATTTCTTAATCATTTCCTTAAATTAGTTAATCCTTCTTCTTCTTTTCTTATATATATACCACCAAGGGGCAACGACAACAGTACAAGATCTAATCACTAGTGCAAATCAGGATTAACCTTATTTTACGTACAAAAAAAATCATTTTTCCTAGAATAGAATTCCTTCCATGAAACTTTTGTAGCAAGTGTCAAACTCAGTTCAGTCGTAAAATACAGATACACGTTAAGAGGGATAACGTTATCCGGCTTAGGAGTGGTGGATGGATTGTTTAATTGGGACCATGTTCGGAATCAGTCATCCAACACTTGATTAATTCTTAATTGCTTAAGTCCAGACAAGAGATCATAATCCAGTACAAGTGATTTTGTCCCTTCTTGTCTTTCCTTGATAGATATTTGTGTGGATAAGAAGTGCTTATACCTAATTCGACTTGCTCTTTCATTTAATCATGCACTTGTCCTCTTCTCCCTCAAAGATATTTTTAAATCAACAGCTAATACCCTTTTTTTCTCAGCCACAAATTAATTTACATGGTAAAAGTATGATTAGTCATGATTAATTTTGTTGGTAGGATAATCCTATGAATGCAGATTGTTGGAAGGTGATTTTTCAATTCAATTGTTTTACTTAGGACTTAAGAGTCAATATAAATAGAATTGTCTTCTTGTAATTAGTTTGCTATAACTGATAATTCAATCCTGTAATTGTCTTTACATATGATTTTTTATTCTATATTTTATCACATCATCTATTACACTACATTAATTATTCATTATGTATAAAATTTTATCCTAAATTAAAACCATGATCAACCCAATATTAAAACAAAGTTAAAAAAATAAAAAAAAAAGTTGTGAGCTAGCTAAGTTTAAACTGCGGCAGAAAATATTTTAAAATTGACTAAATTGAAGCAAAAAAAAAATTAATTTAATTGTAGTTTAGCTTGAACACCTCAAAATCCGGCTCATAAACTCCAATTAAGAGTCCAAATTTAAAAGTCAATATCTTTTCCTCAAAGAATGCATATACTGTACGGCACTTGTGGTTCAATTCACTCGGTTTATTTTGCAATAAACTGAGACAAATTCAACACACAAAATATTTAAACTGGTCATCAGCACTGTCTAAATTTGTCTCCCGCATGTTTACCCACCAACTTGTCTAATCCACTGCACGCACGTCCACTGAAGTGAAATAAATTTGATATTCTTATTGCTTTTCAATGTTGTGGAGTCAAACGTATTGCTTTCTTTAGTAAAACTGCAACAATTTAATCCAGCTTCTTATCATGACCCTTTTTGATGATTTTATTAATGGTGGTAATTATTTTTTAGATAATATATTATGATACTGTATTGATATAGTGTAATTTATAAAAGGTTTCTGGATATATAGTTACGAGAAATCATAACTTTTTATTTTTTAATATAAAATTATAATAAAAGATTCAAACTATTATATTGAAAGGTCTGCAATATTTTTTGAGGTCTTACAAATATCAAAAACTGTTAAATCAAACTATTTTGATATGTGTGTAATGGTAATAATCGGTAAAATATGGACGCATTACATAGTTTATTTTTATTTTTTTATCATAAAAAAGGAAATTGTAAACTTAATTAAGGAACCTCATATTGCTTTGCGAAAGATAATTATTCTTTTTCTTGTTTTTAGGTCTCCTTTGCGTGTACATAATGTAAAGGTTTTTCCGTGTTTCCAAGATTTGCGTCGCTGTGACCACATGGATTTTTTATTACATGTTGACTCCAAAGATGATTAGACTGAGAAAAAAGGGTATTGTATGTCTAAAATGTCATGATATATAACATGCTTAGGTTTGCTTTTAATATAACTTTTTGGTCAACATTTAAAAAAAAAAAAAAGTTCTATAAAATTTATTTTGCTTTTAATTCGTCCAATTGTTTCTGCCAGGCAGTAATTAGCAATTTAATATACACTTTGAAAAAAATTGAATGAGATTTTCCCTCCATTTCGACAAAACCCACCAAATTGCAAGTCACGTGCTGGGCATGCATGTGGGATTTTCCTGCCAATTTTTTAGATTCTAATCAAATTAAATTAAAGTCATTGAGTCAAAATTTAACGAACTAAAATTGCTAAATGAATAGATAAAGATAAAAAATAAAACTTAAAATAGACCAATTTACATTATAGAAATACATTTTTATAATTACTAACTATATGTTACTCATAGGGATCTAATAAGCATGAAAAAATTCTATGAGAAATAAAAGTTTTAATACTAAGGGTGTTTTCAGTGGGAGCTTTCTTTGTATTGAAAGGGTTATGCCACTCCTAATTAATTAAATATGGGAGGATAAATATTTAATATTTAATACGTACAAATATATTATAATTTTTTTTAAAAAAAATTACAATGAAAAAATCAATCACATAAAACTTGCAAGTTACTAGCCCATAAATAAATTTATAATGACTTAAAATAGCTATGCTCGTTTCATATGAAATTTAATTTTTAATGTAATAGACACCATCATTGTATTATTTTCTTTTCATCCTCAATGCAGATCCTCTATATTCACTCTGCCTTTGATCATGTGTGGTGCCAAGGAAAATGTTGGCCCATTTGGCGCATATAAGGCCACATAATGTTTAATTTCAAAATATTATTATTTTCTTGAAAGAATTTTGCCCCAGTCCACCAAAAAAAAATAAAAATGTTAGAGATAATAAGTCCAGTAACAATATCAAAATTATTATTATACATTAGTAAAAGTGAACATATTTTTTGTTTTATCATAATAATTTTGATAATTTTATAACGACAAGATATTGAATAATTATCTCATTTAAAATTTTAAGTTGAAAAATTATTTAATATTTAATATGTTTAATATATCCCTTCACATGCATTAGATATTCTTTTTGTGAAGCATATAACATGTGAATTTTTTCTTTTTTTTTTCATAAATGGTCGGCAATGAGATTCTTTGAGCTTTTTGTGTAGAGTGACTCCAATATCGTATTAAATGACCACTTCATCTAAAAGTTTAAATCGTTAGACAAGAGAACCATTTAATATTTGATATCATTATGTAAAAATAGTCACTGAAAATAATTAATAACACATGTACAATGATAATTCTTTGATAACAAACATTGTTGTCACTATATACGTGTCACTAATTATCAATAGTGACAATTTAGACACAATTTCTAACACTATTAAATATTTAAAAATCACATTGTAACAAAACAAAAATTATTGTCACTTACTACATATCTTTCAACTTACTACATATCTTTGAACATTGTCGTTCAGTATTTCATCACTAATATTTCTTTTTCCTCGCAGTGGTCTATTACATTAAGGGCGCGAACTAACCTTTTTAACATTCTTTTAGTTCTGTATAATCTGTCCAATTTCTATATATGAAGTTGCGACGGAGAAATTAATTAAAGTAAATAGACTAAGATGTAAAATCAAATGGAAAATTATAACTAGATTATAATCAATTTTTGGCTAAATATTGTTCCATATACTACAAAATTAGACGTCAAGCATTAATTGATTGAAAATAATTAAAGAGATTGAAGCCGAAGCGGGAGGATGGGAAGCTTCGTGACCACCCTCTATTATCTTTTTCCCTTTCCTGTCTGGAAAATCTTTGAGTCGCGTCGACAATAGAGATTAAATGTATGATATGTTGCCACAATGTGAAGATGAGACATTTAACTTAGTCAAGTCATTGGGTCTTCGATTTGACATAAATGGATCAATAATTTAGTCTTGTCAATTTGTTCTGTCAGTAATTGATATGGCATATTTTTTAATTATTTTTTCTTCTTGATCCAGTTCTCAAAGATTTCTCATCCCTTTTAATTACTTCTTATCTTTTATTCTCTTTTATTTGTAATACATAGAATGCGCCAGCCGATATTTCGGTCTAAGAAAATATCTGGGATATTGTTATTATGTTGATTCTGAACCTTAATGTTTAATTGATAATTACAAATATCTCTCGTTTAAATTGGTGAGCATATATAAAATATATTACGTGAAAGTCACATGAAATAAAGTACTCGTAATTATTAATTGACTTGTGACATAACATCAAAATACATAAAAATATATATATTTTTATTTTACACAATATTAATTACAATATATATCACTTCTAACTAGTACTATGCTAACGCACCTGCATCCTGACCACATAAATTTTTTCAATTTTTATCTCTATGTTATCCCATAGCCTCTAAAAGTAGGGCTACCATAATATATGATTCTTGCCTCACTCATGTTCACAATTGGGATTGTCTAATATGGATTCTTTATTTTAAATAATATTTTATCTTTCATTTCAATATTATTAATATACACTAAGTGTACATTAATTATATCATTTTATACATTTGACGTATTTTAATAATATTGAAATAAAATATGAAATGCTATTTAAAATAAAAGATCGACGTTTGTCATACACGCATGCAAACTTTTAAGTGTGTAAGCAATTATATCAAGACCCTAATTATAAATGTTGAAATAAAGTTAGGTTAAAAGCTCATCCTTTTGACACCAATTAATAGCTCATGTAACTGGCAAAAAATTCTCTTATACAAGCTCTATAAATTGAGCACCACCTCCATTATTTTCTTCAAATATCAACTATATTTCTCTCTCTCTCTCACACACACACACACAGACACTCTTTCTCTCTCTACCAAAATGGATAAAAAACCATGCAAATCTCAAGATGTTGAAGTGAGGAAAGGACCATGGACTATGGAAGAGGATCTGATTCTCATGAACTACATTGCTAATCATGGAGAAGGCGTTTGGAACTCTCTTGCTCGATCTGCTGGTAATTCATATATATATATATATATATATATATATATATATATATATATATATATATCATGTTCTTCTTCTTCTTTTTGATACATAAAGGAAAAACCCTAATGAATAAAAAAAGAAAAGAAAAACAAATCCCTTTTTCTTCTTCTTTTTTTGATATATAATGAGAAAACCCTAATGAACATCTTATTTGTGTGTGTTCTGTTCTAGGGCTCAAGCGCACCGGAAAAAGCTGTCGTCTACGGTGGCTCAATTACCTCCGGCCGGACGTTAGGAGGGGAAATATCACACCGGAGGAGCAGCTTTTGATTATGGAGCTGCATGCTAAGTGGGGAAACAGGTAATTCTTTCACGTATGTGTGGTAGGGATTTGTTAGATGGCATTAATCTTTTTGTTGCAAAAAAGAAACTTGAAAAATGGTAATTAAAATAGCAAAAATTAACATGAAAAATGGTGGTTTACTCTCATCCAAGAACTTGATCCGCCGTATCATTCTTGGTGTTTCTGTGGAGAGAGAGAGAGGAGCCACTATCTGTTGTCTTACAATTTAGGCTCGTGCTTTTCGTGGCATATAGGACTAGATTTTGGAGAGAGAGGGAGAGTCTTTTCACCTGTACGAAACTTCAAATTCCAAACGTGGGAAATTCAAGTGACTGGCTGTAAAGAATTCATCAAGAAAGATCTGATTTTGTAGTTTATCACCACCAAAAATCTCCCATATATTTCTTGTAAAATTTAAATGAGTATATGTCTATACCAAGAAATATAAAACATTGTATATTATATCCTTATAATAATACCATCAATAAGTCTTATTAATGATAGGGCCAAAATTGTTTGTAGAAACTCTACCTTTCATTAACCTTAAAATAACAACTAAAGATTCTAAAACAATTTAGACAAGCACACACATAATTTTTTCCATAATTATCGAGAGTTTAAAGAAGTTCATTGGTGCTAGACTATGGTTCTTTAGTTGTTTTACGATATTTTATTAAATAAAAAACTATCACCTAATACTTTATAATCCCTTTTGTTTAAGAAGTTTTTTCAAAAAACACAAGTATCAAGGTACTGTAAAAAGAAAATTGGAAAAAAATTAAAAGTAAATTTAAAAGGTGCAAACACAAACACGTTGTGAACGAGGACCCAAAGGTTTTGGGCGATAGAATTTTCCATTTTCAGAAAAACCCTTTCCAATAAGTCACATGTTAACACCTCCTATAAGTTGAAAGAGCAGCTCTCAATTGCTGGCTAGTTATGTTGAAGTAGACAGCTGCCATATTGTTTTGTCCTTTTTCGGACAAAAGGGCCATACTTGCACATTTAAATTTTAACTTTAATTAAACCCTTTAAATTTTCATCTTAAAAAAATACTCTCTCATATTTAGGTCATTAAGTGATAATTATGGTGATACCAAAGTAACAAAAGACACATAATCTTAGTCTTTTTCACAAGTGATCATAAGGTTGAAAGAAACTAAACATTAAGTCATGTAGCCCTCGAAGGACAGGACCCATGTTTGATTTTTTCCCTTTGATACTCGCACGATTCCTTTTAACAGGGACCATAGACCTATAAATAACGTCATAAAATTATAGGAATGCATGATTGTAAAAATAGACATTTCTCGTGTATTTAATGTTTCTCCTATGTGAATATCAAATGAGAAAACAGAGCATAATATTCTTAACTCATTTTTTTTCCTCGTAAAACTGTTATGGTTTATGTAGATGCTTTAACAAAGTATATAACTCATTGCACAAAAATAAATCATTTTAATTTCTTTTCACATTGAAAATTTATTTATTTTTCTTTTTGAAATTCCATTTGGATGAGCTGGTCATGAAAATATGCAAAAATTACCAAACCTTGGATCATATTTTGAGATGAGAAGCCATTTGAGATGCCATCTTTTCCTCGTTGTTCTTCCAATATCCACATAAAAGCAAAACCCCTGGATTTGGTGTTTGGAAATGGATCTCAGCCATGCACAAGCGTATCAACTGATTGTGAGGGGTAGTTTTCACTTTTCAGTGCTGAGAGACCTTTCAATATGCATTCATGTTTCCTTTAAATAAATTGGGTGGTGCCTAACAACTTTGAATTTCAACCATAGAACATGGCGTGCTATGATTTTCTTTTCAACCACAATAACGCTCGTGATTCCACAAATTTAATGTTGTGATGCTAAACTGTGCACTGTGTAGCAATATAGTGGACCACGATAATGTTAGGTGAAATTCTTACATGTTGAGAAACATGAATTTTATCGAATTTCTTGATCTTTATATATATATATATATATATAAAATCATTAATTCTGGGAATGCAGGTGGTCGAAAATTGCCAAGCATCTGCCTGGAAGAACAGACAATGAAATAAAGAATTACTGGAGGACTCGAATTCAAAAGCATATCAAGCAAGCTGAAAACTGCACAGGGCAATTAGCTGCAGATCACAGCAATGATCAAGCAAGCACGAGCCAAATGTCCAGTTGCGGCCCTGCGGATCATGCAGTTGAATCCTACTCTCCAACTTCCTTTAATGGAAATATGGAAGCTTTTCAAGGCCCCTTTCCCACTGAATCAAATGAAAACCTTTGGAGCATGGAGGATCTTTGGTCCCTACAGTTACTTAATGGAGAATAAATATGAATCTAAATATCAGTACATAAATCACTTAATTACTTACTTTCAAGTACTTCTTGAATTTCTAGTTCTTGAATTATGTGTTGACATGTAATATGATGGTTTGTGATCAATATGTATTACATATGTCTATATACGAAACGACGAGCAACTATATATCTTGTATATTAATAACTTGAAATTTGGTGATGAAAGGTTTTATTTTACGTGACGAAAGTCTTAATCCAATTTTCTCCTAATAGAAACAAATTTTAGATTAGCACAAGTAGTACTTAAGTCATGTTCAAAAGATGATTAGTTGGTTGTCTTAGTATAATGATTAATATCTTAGTCATTTGTTTGACTCGATCGACATCTAAAGCATTGCTTTCGTACCTTTCTTCATGTGACATAGACTTCCCTTTAATTATCATCAGCCGACTTAAAAGTATTGTCTTAATCAACGTTGAAAGGTGTCATTTTTGTTGTCCTTATCCTTCACACACAAATAAGGGTTTTGTAAATCAAAGGGATGAAAAGGTGATAATGCCCCTGTCTTTATAGGGTATTCTTCTCAAATACGACTTGTGTTTTCTCTGTGTATCAATATTTGCAAGTATTCAAGTTATACACACACATTTGTGTGTATTTTTTGTTGCATGCATGTAATTGTAACTCATATGTATATATATGATACACAAACATATACATACATACATAACTTTGTGCATATCGAGATGATTTGTCCATGTGTCATCAAGTGTTGTGTTGTGTGTGTGTGTGTGTGTGCATGTATATGAGTGAGTTGTATATATATAACACATACATGGATGTATGTACATGCATGTAAAGTGGAATGATTATTGCATTTCCTTTCATGGGTCAAGTGGATTGAGAGATTCATGCGTGAAACAAATACCGAACTGAAGTGAGGATATATAGGCACGTGGAAAGGTGGTATAGCTATTTTTGGCAAACTTCAGTGTTTGCTTTCTATATAGGACTATATTTGTTCGTGGCCGTCCCAATATGAAGTTGGACTGGTGCCTAACTCTTTAGCGCTTATTCGGAATTCTTCACGTGGTCCCTTTAATTTCATTTTTTTCTAGATCTTAAAAAGAGTAAAAACACTTCTTCTTCTTTTTTTTTCTACCATGGATTCAATTTTACCATCGTTATTGGCAGATTTATTGTTGACTACATAAGTTTAGAACATATTTAGATAACTGGTTTGTTAGACAAGGATTTGAGCGGAATTAAAGATTAAAAATAAATAAATCTTCTTAATATATAATGTAGTATTTAACTACAAAACATGGAATCCTCACTAACGTTTAGACAAGCAAAAAAATTCTGTTGTGGGCTTTCGTACTACTAAATTCATAAGAAAGAAACTTTCTCAAGTCTGGCAGTTTACATTGTAAAATTGATATATCAATATTCTATAATTGATGGTTTTGGATTCAATTTTTACAAAAAATAAGAGCATTCAATCTCTACTTTCATAATAGTATATTCTCATTAGATGCATCAGTGTACTTAATTATTTAATTTTCAATGTTTTATATAGAAAAAAGAATATAATTAATCATTTCTTTGCAATATACTCTCTCAAGTCATTCCCTCTTTTTTTTTATATTGTCTCAAGTTTGAGCCATTCATTTTTTATATAATTAATCATTTCTTCGCAATATACTCTCTCAAGTCATTCCCTCTTTTTTTTTAAAAAAGAGAAAAGAAAAGAAAAGAAATTGTCTCAAGTTTGAGCCATTCATTTTTTTCGTCACATGTTTCAAGTGGAAAATTAGTAGAAAGCACAAAGGTGTACCACGTGAAGGATAAATAACCATCACATGGCGGGTCGGCAATGACTGCATGGAAAAACACTCCTTTCACAAATTCGCCTTTGCAACATGTTGATTTCTTAAAGAAAACAAAACTATAAATGGGTTGTAAAAATAAAAAATAAAACAGCATTCCTACGATATTAAATTCTAGTTCAGGCCTACTAAACAATCGGCCAGCTGGAAATTTTTTGGTTTTGATTTTGGCCCACTTTGATCTTTGCTTATCATTGTGGGTCCCAATTGGCCAATATTAAAGATTTTGTTAACAAGTGGGCCATTATGAATCAATATTAAAATTATTAATTAATTATAATACTATGTTCGAATCAATAGAATTTGTCAGTAAATATTTTATACTTACAATCTTATAGATTATAGATTCGAATTATGAATCGAGTCTTATGGAAATTCCATTATTCAAAATCTTCGTTTTGGATATAAATTTAATTTTAAATATTGGTCAAAATTTTCATCCGATGGCTTTAAATTTAAATCCAACTAAATTTCTAGTTTCTTTTCCAGCTTCGGATCCTGTAAGAGTAATTCGGATGTGTTATATAAGATTTGTTTATATTTGTCAAATTTGGATCCCAATTGAATCACAGCATGCATGGTTCAATTTATATTCAGATATTTGTGAATACGAATTTAGGGTATGGCCCTTAATCGATCACATAATTAAATTATGATTAGATCATATTGGAGAATAAAGATTCTGACTTATCAACAATCTTGTGTTCAACAAATTGTATAATTGTCAGTGAGGAGTGATAAAGTTGAAATTCTATGACCAAAGAGTTTTGAAGGTGTTAGTTTATATATATAATAATTATTTTTATTTTTAATGTTATAAATAATATATTTTATTATACTTACTATTTAAAATTTAAATATAATAATTGATATATACTCTAGTATTCTCCTCAAAAAATTGTATAATTAGAAATGAGAAGGTTATGGGCAGAAACTAAACCCATTAATTAGATAGAAAACTAAAGGTATGGTGATGACGGGGATATGAAGAGATCACGACGTTCTAGTTGAGGAATGGTGACCCCACAAGGCATGTGTTTCACCAACTCAAGTACGAAAAAAATTAATTATTTTTTCATATATTTAATTGACAGATATATCATTAATAGCAGAGACCGAGTCAAGGCAGGAAGCAGCAACTCTATAAAATTATTAAATTAATATAAATATATATATATATATAATTATTAAATTTAAAATTTTACCTTTTTTAAAAAAGTATTTTTTTATTTAATATATTTTTTAAAAATATATATAAATTTGGCCCTCTCAATCATCATTTTCTAACTCCATTCCTGATTAATAGAAGAATGCTTACTTTTGATAAGCTTATATATATATATATATATTTGATGATTAATTGTAATTTTACCCTTGCTTTGGAAGGCGCACAAAAAAAGTAGCTAAAAAAAAAAGTCTTCCTATATTTTTCAAAAAAGGAGCTCACCATTTTCCTTGATTAAACTCTCATAATTATCTTATTATGTCGTATTTGAATTCTTTGTTTCTGTTGAAAGGAACAAGGACTTTAAAGCATTAACGTATTCATGTAAAGATGGTGGTATTATAAAAGTGAAGTACAACATTTCCTTTGTAGAGCCTTTTATAAGATTCAAGAAAGATTTAGATGTTTTTTTAAGGTTTAATTCAATACTTGTTAAAAAAAATTGTTAGATCATACAATACCAAGTTGTCAGACAATTGAAAATTTTATTAAGCAAGACTAAATCAAACGTAGAAATCTAAAGGAAGAATTCAATTAGTTTTCCATCAATAATGTAAATAAATTCAGTGACGTGTCATTCAATCATCATGCAATTGATGCTTTTGCTAGAAATTTAAATCAAAATCTTATCACAACGATGAAATTGAGAAAATATAAAAAAAAAAAAAAAGAACAAATGACCATCCAACCGACATTTAATATCAGGACAAAAATGAAAAATTCAGGGTTGTATAGATGAAAAGTTTCGTCAAGAATTTAGCCGCACGGACATGTACGTCGTTCGACTCTACACACTTCATTAAAATCTTTTAGTTTATATAATATTTTATCTTATATTTTATTTTATTAATAAATATCATGTATAAACTAATGACATTATTAATATCAATGAAACATGATAAACAAAAGATGAAATTAATAATCTTCTAAGCGACAATTCCAACCTAATCCAAACTTGCACCATGCGTGTGGGCCAATGGTTGGCCGGCCTACTCCCATCATCCGGCCCAAACTCACAGGAGTCCATACTATTGTAGTTTATCCATTGATAGATTATAATTATATTGAATTAATTATTATGTAATAATTATTATCATCTTCTTAGAAAAAAAAAAAAAAAAGGGTATTACTTTCAAAATGCAATAAAAGAAAGATTTATTCATTAAAGTTATTGGAAAGATTTTCTAAATACATGGCTGAATAGGTTTCATTACATCAAAGCCCCCGACCGCTGATACCCAATTACCGACTAGGAATGAAGTAGAGGCCACTGAATCAAAGGGTAGATTAATATATTCACAAGCGAAGTTTCGCAAGAGCTCTACATTTCCTTCACAATTGCGATTGAAGGGATTGAGAATTAATGATTTTTATTTTTTATTCATTTTTTCTATTTTATTTTCTTAGAAAATCCATTTGAAGAAATTAAAAAAATAGAAAAAAAATCATATTCAAACTGGTAGTTATTTGGTCCGTGCGTCAACTCTGAGGTGGTGGCTCAACTCTGAAGAAAGGAAGAAATTCTATTGTTTTTCTGGGGGAGAAAGTTAGCACATATTCTGCTTAATACTCCTGTATGCAAATATATAATAGGGGGAGGGGGTGGGGTGGGGCGGTGTACAGCCGCGAATGGGGAGAGGGTTTGTGTATGTGATATTAGGAGGAGGAGTGGCAGCTGGCTACGCCGCCCATGAATTTGTTAAGAGAGGCGTTTCTCATGGTGAACTTTGCATAATCTCTGACGAGCTTGTAATTTTCTCTCTCTCTCTCTATATATATATATATATATGTGTGTGTGTGTGTGTGTGTGTGTGTGTGTGTGTGTGTGTTGTTATATCTGTGTAGTTTGTGAGTCTCGAGTCACTGTTAGTAGTAGTTTCCTGCATATATTTGTTGCTAAAGTTTGGAATCAATTATGATTCGCGATTGCAATGTTTACTGGCATAGAATTTCGAGGCTTGCATCATCAACTGGAATTTGGAGATGCAATTTGAATTTGAGTCTGATGTCATGTAATTCCAGTTTTAGAAAGCCAACACGAGTGCAAAAACCAGAGAATAGTGTAATTTTATTTAGCCAGTTCAAGGTGTTTATCGTTTTGAGTTCTGTAAATATTTTCTTTTCCTCAAGTTCGTATGGAGGAATTGTCCGGTCTTTGTTATGGTTTTCAATTCCCAAAAATCACTGTTGTGGTTTGGATGATCTAGTTCAACCCTTGTGATTTTCAGAACCATTTGATTACGTCCCTCAGTTAATTTTCTCTGACATCTATCAGTTTTTTTCTCACTAATAAATTACAGACATAGCAATACCCTGTACCCATAAATAGCTTCAAGAAATTCAACCACACAAAAGTTAATATTAGTAGGCCATATTTCCGAGGACGTTGCAGTTATTGTATCATAGTGTAAAATGCTAAGGTTTGTCTTAAAAAAAGTAGAGAAAATAAAAAATAAAAAAGTAACGGATGAGTTGGGTGTTTCGGTATCCTGTTCGTTCTGATTCGACTGTTAAATGTGATGCTTATCAATTGAGAACTGTCAAGTGATGTTTGAGAATAGTTCTTTAGCAGTGTCTAGGAGCTGTTTGAGCAAGTGCCCTATATCAGCCAAAGGAAACTCCTCCCCGGTGCAAAAGGTCTGAGATATTGGGTTAGTCCTCTATTGCTGGCTAATATTGGGCATGGACCTCATATTCTTTGAAAGAGCATCGGGTAAGGGATTGAAGTCATAGTAATATTCATTGTAGTATGCCTATCCAGAGTTTTATTCTAACTCTAAAACATCTGTAAGCCAAAGGAATTTTTTCGTCAAGTATGAGATCAAATATTGGCTGCATCCCAGAAGTAAGTTTCGCTGGATACTCTTGAGGCTGATTCATTAATCATTTTTGAAAAAAAGTAAAATGGTTGTTGGCCAATTCAACCTCTTAGCTTTATGGAGATCCAAGGTAGATTTGTGAAAGTTTGTAGGGATTATGTGTTACCTTTTCTTCTGCAAACAATTTCAGAAACTAAAAGAATTCTTGAATTATAAGACATTGAAAAGTAATGTGGCTTTGGGCACTGAGTAGATTTGTGAAACAATGGTTATGAGCCAATGCCATGGCTCATTATTCATTCACCTTGAGCCTAGTTCTTTCACAGAGATGTGAAGATTTATAAGATTATCACTTATGTTTCTCAGTTTGAAACACTGTAGTATGCTTTTTGGCTAGTGGTGTAGTTTTATTATGAGGTAAGACCAAGGTTTGGCTAATGATAAAATGATGCTGATATATGTATAAAGGTTTGACGGGGTTCTTTATTTGACATGCTCTAATATGCTGTTCATTCTGGCACATCCTCTGCAGGTTGCACCCTATGAGAGGCCTGCATTAAGCAAAGGTTATTTACTTCCAGAAGGTATTTATCCCCTCAGGGTTTCTACATCAGCAGTTGTTGCAAATTTCTTTCATGCGCACACGCTTAACACCCTGTGCAACTGGCATCTATACTAGAATTATCATACGTCACCTTGGAACAACTGAAGGTTCAATAGTCATACTATTAACAGCCTCCCTTGAGTTTGGGATGCTTTCTCCTTAAGGTTGACTTCTTAGAAAACCAAATGATTTTGTTAGATTTATGCTGGCGTTATTCCTTGAAAATATATTTTAGTAACCACCTGTACATGTGTCATTACATATGTTTACCTTGTACGAAGGCCCCACATAATACATATGAAAAAATGCAAATTATGTGCATCTGCTATCAAAATAATAGGAAAAAGTGAATGGCTGGTTAGCAATTTATTATATATATATATATACACACACACACGTATGTATGAACGTATGTATGTGTTATGGAATCATAAATATGACCTGTGCTTTGACATGTCGAATCAGTTGTGGTTATGCCCTCTGCAATTTTTACATTTGTAGTCTACTGACACATTTGATTTTGCGAAAGCATTTTGCTGCCTCACAATAGAGTTATTCTTAAGTCTTGCAATGAAAAACACTTTTCTATTGCATTTAAGCATTAATATTTTTTAGTTTTAATATTTGAAGGATGTGTATTGATCCCTTTACTTGGTACATGTGCATCTATTTCCTTTGTCATTCTCTATGACTTGGATGTGCATGTGTAGTTATTATCACCCCTCACTGCTTGTATGTATGAGAAATGAGGATTTTCTGTTCTATGTGATTTACTCTCTGTATCTTTTATTGCATGCAGCTCCTGCACGCCTCCCTTCTTTTCACTGTTGTGTAGGTACCAATGAGGAAAGGTTGGCTCCAAAATGGTACAAGGAACATGGTAATTTTCTGTTAGCAATATAGCAATTGTTTTAGGACTTCACAAAAAGCAGCTTTTTAGATAAATGCACATATTGGATAGTAAGTGTATAACCTGGTTGTTAAGGAAGGCACTCTTTTAGACAAAATAATATTTAAAATGTGTATGAATTTAGTATTGGGTTAAAAATTTTGTTGGATTTCAAATTCTTGTAATCTTTGGATCTCGTTCATGAATCAATGGAAGTCATTCAAAAGTTAATAAAAGATAAGCATCAACTGAAGGAGGTACATAGTCTATTACTAGAATTACTACTTGATAATTGAATAAGGGATTTCAAACATGTGGTGCTTCAAATTTAATGGTTTTGGAATACCTTGATTTGCAACTCATTCCCAAAATCTTAGTTCTTGAGTCCAACACAACCACAAAGCTGATAGACTTGAATCTACTCATTTTTATGTGAGAATAATCTTGAAGTCCTTCCATTTGAATCCATCCCTGAATTTTTTAGTCTTGTAATACACAACCTTAACAATATATTTGAATCGGTATATACTTTCATGAGGATAATTCTTGTTTTAAGCTAGTTACCTCAATCCATGAATGAAATACTTCTCAAGTCGATGAACTGGGTCTCCCCTCCTTTCCCAGGACATTTCTTTTTCTATAGATTTTTTTTGGGATTGGCTGGTATGCAATACCATCCTTGTGGCAATTACTTACTAAATTTGTATAAAAACTATTTCATTCAATTCTAAAATCTTATTTTGCTTCTGATTTACTTTGGAGATTGTTTTAATTGCTGAATTTATTATATTTAGGATTCAGTATTATTTACTCAATCATAAATGTAATTTTTCAGGTATTGAATTGATTCTTGGAACTCGTGTTAAGTCTGCTGATGTAAGGAGGAAGACATTGCTAACTGCAACAGGAGAAACCATAAGCTACAAATATCTCATTGTTGCAACTGGTGCTCGGGTATTGAAGCTATTTTTTTCCCCCATATTCTGGTATTATGTGCTTGAAAAGCAGTTTATATCATTGTGTCTTTATAAATTCTCTCTAAAAACTGAAAGAAAAGGAAAAGGCTTTTTGCCTGTTTTGTTTGTTGAGCCTCGTGTTATTTTTGCAGAATGCCCATGTTTGATGCGCTGCCAAGAATAAGATGTATCTAAGTTTTTTTCAGTGTAAGAAGTAGTGTAATCTTCCCCCGAAGTTTCTTGGCCTCTGGGATGGTTCAAGAATTCATGAAGAACAGCATATCCCATATAGAGTCTGAATGAGTAGTTGAAATTAGTATATTCTGTTCTAGTTGTCTGCTATCCAATTTCACTCACTTTTTAATGTAAATAGATTGCAAAAGTCATTCTCGAGTTCATGGTGTTGGTAGAACTTATCATGGACCAAGTTCAACTTTAAAGCCCAAGTTTGAGTGGATATTGCCTTGGCAGAAGAAGTTTATGACTCTGATTCGGCGGCAAATCATTTGTAGGTATTGAAGCTTGAAGAGTTTGGAGTAAATGGATCAGATGCAGCTAATGTGTGTTATTTAAGAGATTTGGCTGATGCAGACAGACTTGTAAATGTCATGCAATCTTGTACTGGTGGAAATGCTGTTGTTATTGGTGGCGGCTATATAGGGATGGAATGTGCAGCATCTTTGGTGATAAACAAATTAAATGTGACCATGGTTTTTCCAGATGCCCATTGCAGTAAGTAATTTTCTTGTGCTTCTGTATTTCCATTTTTATGCTTTAATTTGTATTATTTGGTCAAACTGTTGTGAAATATTATATGATAGAATACATATATATATCTCAATAGATTGTGATGCATCTTATTAGTATTAAGGTTGTGTTGTTATTTCGCCCTCCCTCCTTCTGTCTCTCCCTCTTGCATTCACCATTTTCAAGTCAGAAAACTTGTGTTACTTATTCTAATTGCAGACTATGTTTATTAACCTTCCTTTGTCTTTTGGTTTCTGCAGTGGCCCGATTATTTACCCCCAAGATTGCTAGATACTATGAAGAATTTTACCAGTCCAAAGGAGTGAAGTTTAGCAAAGGAACTGTGTTGACATCATTTGATTTTAACTATGATGGGAAGGTAAAATTTTCTTAAAAACTTTTATAATTTATCATGGGCTCAATAATGTAGCAACTGAGACCAGGGAATTGTTACTGAATATTCTTCTTGCTGCTGCACTGCAGTTAATGAATGATGATAGTTGCTATAAGAGTATAAGCACTTATTGAAAGGTTATGAACCCAATTATGAACACTTCCAGTTAGGCAACGAGCTAGCTAGTGCAACTTTAGGAACAATCTCAGAGACATCTATATTGTCCATTTAAAAAAAACAATACTGTTTCAGATTAAATTGAATCCATGGTGATATGTTTCTTGTTATCGCAATTAAACTTTTTTATTCTAATTCAAATATTTGGCCAGCACATGCTAAAATCATGTAGATTGACCAACTTTTCTTACAGGTCACTGCTGTTAATCTTAAAGATGGGAGCAAGCTTCCAGCAGATATGGTTGTGATCGGGATTGGGATTCGTCCAAACACAAGTCTGTTTGAAGGTCAACTAACCATGGAGAAGGGGGAATCAAAGTGAATGGCAAAATGCAATCAAGCAATAGCTCGGTCTTTGCAGTTGGAGATGTTGCTGCTTTTCCAGTCAAAGTAGTTGGAGAAACACGCAGGCTCGAGCATGTTGACTCTGCACGAAAGTCGGCAAGGCATGCAATTGCTGCAATCATGGAACCTGAAAAGACTGGTGAATTTGACTACCTGCCTTTCTTCTACTCCAGAGTCTTCACATTGTCTTGGCAGTTTTATGGGGACAATGCAGGGGAAGTTATCCATTTTGGGATTTCTCTGGAAATACTTTTGGGGCTTACTGGATAAATAAGGGCCATCTTGTTGGGTCTTTCCTCGAGGGTGGAACTAAAGAACAGTATGAGGCCATAGCCAAGGCCACAAGGCTTAAACCTACAATTGAAGACTTGGCTGAGCTTGAAAGGCAGGGTTTGGAATTTGCCTTGTCCTTGAGCCAGAAACCTCCATCTTCACGACCAAATGATGTTGGTGGTGGTTCTGGTATGATCCTGAAGAAACCATTGTATGCCTGCTATGCAACTGCTGGAGTTATTGTTGCTGCATTAATAGCTGCCTTTGCATACTGGTATGGTAAAAGGTGGTGAGATGTTATTTTGGCATCTTTATGGAATTGTCATATTTATGATTGTGTGATGCAATGCCCACCTTGTAGCATTTTTAGTTCCATAACACAGTAATTTACGTTAAGGCAGAAAAAGGCTCAAAGCATTGTTCTCAGATTCTAATTTGTTAACACAATCTCAAGATCCTCTTGTTGATGTATATGTATTGAAGTCCTAATCCAGGTTGCATTATGTCGAAGTGAAATCAGGTGCCAAGGGCCAACTCATATTCACATTCTGGGACAACTTACCAAAAGTAAATTAAGTTGAAATAACAATTCAAGACTGGGCATTTGGTCTAGTGGTATGATTCTCGCTTTGGGTGCGAGAGGTCCCGAGTTCGATTCTCGGAATGCCCCTTTTTTTCCATTGTTTTTAAGTTATTTTGTTCACTTTTGGGGACTTAAACAACAATGATGGGGTAGGCCCACCGAACCATCATTTGTTGAACCTCAGAACCACCCCAGGAGCCCAAGCTATAACTCTCCAGGGCATTTAAGTCAATGCAAAATCAGACTTTAAAAATTGGCTTAAGTATTTATCCCTTCAACCCTTATCCTATCTTCTTCACTACTACTACCTTCTTCACTACTACTGCTCGCACTGCCTCTCTCTCCCTCGCTCTCAAATCCGCAAATGGCTTCAGCGCTATACTCCGTCACCCTCCGCTCTACCTCTTACCTAACACCTTCCACCGCTTATCCTGCGCGCGCCTCCGCCACATTCCCCAAACAATCCGTCGAATTCCCTCTCAAAACCATCCCCACACTCCTCCGCCGCCGCGCCACCGCCATCCGCCCACTCGCCGCCGTTGACGCCCCTGAAAAAGTCGTCGAGATCGGCGATCAGATCTCAAACCTAACCCTTGCAGACGCTCAGAAGCTCGTTGAGTATCTCCAAGACAAGCTCGGCGTCTCCGCCGCGTCCTTTGCCCCAGTCGCTGCCGTAGCTGCGGCGCCCGCGGCGGGCGACGCCCCCGCAGCGGTGGAGGAGAAGACGGAGTTTGATGTTGTGATCGAGGATGTGCCGAGCAACGCGAGAATCGCCACCATTAAGGTGGTTAGGGCTTTAACTAGCTTAGCTTTGAAGGAAGCGAAGGAATTGATTGAAGGATTGCCGAAGAAATTTAAGGAGGCGGTGTCGAAAGAGGAGGCGGAGGAGGCGAAGAAGCAGCTGGAAGAGGCCGGAGCGAAGGTAGCTATTGTTTAGTATGGTTGCTTTTTTTATGAAAGAAAAATGGATTAATTTTGTGTGAGGAGAAAGGAATTGGATGTATGGTCGTCGGTCGATCTATGTTTAGTTGAGTTAATAGATGTAGATGCAGTCATATTATGGATTTTTAATCAATTTAAGCTCAAATTTTCTATTCCATTTCCACTGCATAACTACACTATATTTCTCCGGCTGTGGAAAAATTATGCCTAGTTATATTGTGATTAATTCTTCTTCTTACAGTATAAATTATTTTATAGGAGAAAATGTAAATTATTTGTCCTGTAATTGACCTATGTTTGTCAAAATAAATTAGGAGGTCCAATTTGCTAGACGGGTGGCCTAATTTTGCTAAGTGAAAAGGAAAATGCTGTCATGCTAAAGATAATTTCACAGTAGTTCTGGTGATCTCTTAAACTTGTATAATTAAATTGGATTCTTAAGATTTTCAACTTCTTATTTAAAATGTTTAAGGGGTGTTGCTCAATATGAATGTTAGTCTACTTAAGTTTTAATTTCTTTTGTTAATATTTGACATTTTAATATTCTAAATTATGTACTTATTTCTATTTAATAAACTTGGAAATTTTGATATTTGAATGTGGTGATTTATATGCATCGACCGTCGTCTAAAAATAATAAATTATAAAATGTTTAAAATTGGTTAGAGTGAATAGAAAAGTCTCATGGACTAAAGAAATTGGACATCATTTTCATTAATGTTTTATTCCTTTTAAGTCCACATGACCAAAACTTCACAAGTTTGTGAAGCCCAATGTGAGCGAAATTCTTGAACTTGAAACAATTTGGGTATTTCGGGTTTTCCTGATTTCAAATCTTGTTACAAATCTTAGTAGAATTTAGTTACAGAAACCAACTAGCCCAGGTTGCAGATTGCT
Organism: Paulownia fortunei; assembly: GCA_019321725.1. Classification (NCBI taxonomy): domain Eukaryota; kingdom Viridiplantae; phylum Streptophyta; class Magnoliopsida; order Lamiales; family Paulowniaceae; genus Paulownia; species Paulownia fortunei. The sequence continues at coordinate 741,340 of JAGSPU010001671.1, read as the reverse complement.
TGTTACAGTTTTGATTTAATCATCAACTCATAAAAGGATGAAACTTTTGGATGTGTCTGTGCAAGATACGTGCAACTATTGGTGAAAATTCGATAGTATGGATAATATATGGTTTTGGGAACATGAATCCTAAAGTAGTATGGATAATATGCATTATTTGTAACATTCTTTGCCAATTACCATACTACTGACTCGAGAAAAGTTTGGATGCATCAAGTCGAAGAAAGCTGCCCCTGAGAATTCTCATGCAAAATTGTGCAAAGAAAGTAGAGGCAAAGGCTTCGTCGTGCTCATCACCCATACATTTTCTTTGCTTTAATCAAACTCTCTCACTCGGTCCAGATGGTCTATTAAATATGAAGGACTCTAATGCAAAAGCAACCTTAAAATCACGAGCAAGTCATAGTGTGTTTGTTTTGGAGAATGTTAATGATAGGTTACTCCACTCTTTAGTTGGCTCAAGGTCTAATAGATATTGTCCAAAAATTTCTCTGTTTCGTAAGTTGACTCCTACCAAATCAGACTCATCTTGGTTTAATGTTAGATGCTGAGGTAAAATCTAAGGCAAAAACGTTTCAAATTCTCATCCAAGGGAAAATCTAGCTTTAAAGATGAGGTAAAACATTTCGTGCAGAAAGTATGATAGAACAGTTAAACGAAAGAGTCGTGGCTAAGAATGCCACATCTTACAGCAAACTCACTTACCTTCAAGCTTCAGATATAACATATTACTAAACAAATATACTTGCATAACCAAAAATGACAACTTGGATCACTTCTCATTGCATTCTATAATCAAAGTAAGGAGGATGAAATTAGAGGTCAATGTACTTGGCACGTGTGAAAAATAGTGCACGTGCAACAAGTAGTAAAAAGCAGATCGAAATTTTGTAAAGAATGGTAACACAATTAATAATTAATTTTGTGATTTGAACTATGCAAAGGATTATTTGGAACCAAGATTGGGGAAACTTTCCAATTTGATTTATGTCATACGTTATTGATATAAAGACACAAGTTTATAAATTTCAATCGACCCTCCCAATTAGTGGAAGGACCCAAATTTACTGACATCCAATTATATTAAAATAATACTTTATAAATTAGACGTATTGATTTTTATAGTTTCTAAAAAAAATAAAAAAAATTAAACCTATAAGTTTCATGTTTTTGAAATTTCAAAAGATAAAAATACCCACACCATTATTTTGTCCTCCAATTATACCCTCAACATAGTATCTCCTCTAATTTCCCAATCTATACAATTCTCTACATCAACCCTTTCGCCGTCACATCTTTGCCAGAAGGTATCGCTGGAATCATCATTTCCTTAATATTCAGGTAAGATCTAAACATGGCTCTCTCTCTCTCTCTCTCTCTCTCTCTCTCTCTCTCTCTCTCATTTAATGGATTGTTATTCTAATAAAAGAAAATCCAAAAACTAGCAAGATTTGAATAAAATCAAGTCAAAATTAGATTGCATTTGATACAAATTTAAAAAGTCAATCAAAACGGATTCAATCTATTTAAATAATTCAAATATAGAAGAATTATACATGATATGCATTACCTTGTACCTGGTCCAAAGTGAAAACTATTCATGATTTTATTTTAGTAGTACAACTAATTATTATTTTTATGTTTTCAACATATCCTTATTTTTTAAAACTAATATATAACGACACTTTCACCATTTTTCACTATTGCATATTTAAATTTTATAATCAAAATATTTTTTAAATTCTCATTTTTACCTATTAAACTTAGATTGAGCTCGCCTCTCATGCTTAAAAACGGATTGTAAATCATTTTTCAGATAACTATCGAACCTAAAATTGGAAAAAAAAATTGAGATAAAAGTATAAGAAAGATAAATAGAAATTAATAGGATAAAGTCCACATTAATACCCTGCCACGTTGAAGTATTCCCTTACCCGCTCACGCAGCTTCATACACCGAAATGTGAACTGACAACTGTCAGTCACCCGCCTGCAAATTTTCAACTTTCCATTCTCTCATTCACTCTCCACACAACCTAATATCCATCGTACTCACTCGCTATCTCTCCCACGTCCATCTCCAGATGTCCTAATGTTGCAATGTCACGCAGGAATTAGCGAGTATCTGTGAATCTTGTACTCTTGAGAGTATAATGACAAGCTTTTAAACATTTCAAATCACACATACGAAACGTCACCGCCTGGAAAAAGCAAATCTCTAAAGCTCAGCATTATTTTCCGTACTAGCTGCTTTTTGCGAAAAAAAAAAATACAGTCCTTTGTAGCTGTAAATCATTCATTTCTCAAACCCTAATTTCTGGGAGGCACTTGTAAAAATTCTGCCTTTTGCGAGCTCTCCGCGGATAGAATATGAAGAAGATGCTTGTCGAAGAAAATTAAGGCGTGAATTATTAGTTGAAAAGAACTATTTTCTTTTGTTGTTCCGGTATTTCCTGTATTCTCCAGTTATTTTTTTTTTATTATTATTATTTAAATTCGTATTGGAATTTATTTATTTTTTATTCGCTTTAAGCGAAAAGATGTAGAGAAATTTGCACTTGATGTTTTATTTTTTATTTGTTATTTCAAAATGTTTGCCGCTTTCCTTGTGAGTTTGCACCGTGTTTCCATGTTTTTCTTCAAGGGGTTTAAGCGAAAAACCCTAGAGAAGTTTGTGGTAGATTTTTTTTTTTTTATTATTAGTTGATTATTAGCTGATAACTAACTGTTTACAGTTATTTATTGGGTTTCCTTCTTTTGTGTTTTACAGTTGTGGATATCCGGAAGTTTCGGTAATATCGTTGAAGAAACGAAAATTTTCGGGGTTTTTGTTTCATGTATATAAATGGCCAGTCTGGAAGATATTGTTGCGGCGACGAAAATTCTTGCTGAGGATTCTGACAATCTAATGGGCGGCTCGGGTTCTAAAGCGGAAGAAAATCGGGGTAGGGTTTCTGATGTAAAGCAAGATGATGATGGTTCTTCTGCTGCTGTTTTTGTTACTAAACGAGTTGTTGAGACTGAAACTGTTGTAGAGTCTACTTTTGATAGCAATTCTGGTTTGGGTGTTTTGGAGAAAGAAAAAATTGGAGTTTTGAGCAGTATGTTGGCTGGCGGTACAAGTGTTTCCGTAAATGGGATTGATGCCAGGGTTGGTGTTGATGTTGATGGTTCTTCGGATGGTGTTGTTGGGGGTGACGAAAAGATAAAAGATGGTGAGGTTTCTTGCACGGATAATGGGGGAAGTTGGGGTAGTGATGGTAAGGCATTGAACGGAAGTGGGAGAAAATGTTCAGATGCTGATGTGGATGCAGATGGGGAAGGACAGGGGAATGGTGAGAAATTGGAGGATTGGGACCATGGGTTTCGTGTAGGGGATTTTGTTTGGGGTAAAATTAAGAGTCATCCATGGTGGCCAGGACAGGTTTATGATCCAAGAGATGCCTCAGAATTTGCCGTGAAACATAGCCAGGAGGGTCGTCTCCTTGTGGCCTTTTTTGGGGATGGTTCTTGTTCTTGGTGCTTGCCTTCACAGCTGATACCCTTTGTGGAGAATTTCATACAGATGTCGGTGGATAGTTCTTCTAAGAGTTTCCTGAATGCTGTACAGAGGACCGTTGATGAGGTTGGTAGACTTGTGGAGTCCAAGATGACATGTAAGTGTATACCACTGGAGAAAAGAGATGGCTTTGCCAGGCCAGTGGTGTCAAATGCCGGAGTCAAAGCTGGAGTTCTTGTGCCAGAGGTAGACATTCATCGACTTTCTGTCCCTGAATATGAGCCTGCTGGAATACTTGCAGAAGTGATGAACTTTGCAAAGGCTGTTTCTGTTGACAGTGTGTTGGAGCTTGCAGTCTTGAGGAGTTGGCTCTCTGCCTTCTATTGTGCCAAAGGTGGTTATCAGTTGCCTGTATACTGTGAACCCCTTTATATTGAAGGTCTGGAAGACAAGAATAAAAATGTGACTGCAGTTGCGGATGATTTTAGTGTTCCAATTGAAGTCCCTATCCTGGGCCCCCTGGAGGATGATTGGCTCTCTTCACCTGCAGTTAATTCTGCAAAATCCCAGGCCTCATCAGATGATAAGATTTATCACAGAAGGAAGCAGAAAAGTGTTGCTGAGCTTATGGGAGAAAACAGTAGTGTCAAGCCCAAAAGTCAGAAGAGAGCTACAGTCAAAGAGGAAAAAGATATTGGAAAGCCTGCATTCCCCTGAAGAGAAGGAAGAGTAATGATGGAGAAGTAGGGGAAGGTGGCAGTCAGGGGGTTCTTCAAGAGGGAAGACGGTTTGGAAGAGAAAGGTTGAGGTTTCTGAATCCCCTAAAATTACAATTGAGAAGGTGTTAAATGCAGAGAAAAGTGGCATTGGGGTTGTGGGTGGGTAAAAGAAGGTACTTTGTCAGGAAAACCGAAGGAAATTGAAGTTGCTTTTGCTGAAAATACATCTGGTGAAGCCAAAGAGGAATTGGAGAATGTATCTACACCAAGGGAAAGGAAGAAGAGTAAGTACTTATCTCCTCCTTATACAAATCCTAGATGGAGGATGGGAAATTCAAGCTCTAAGATGGAATCAGAATCTGATAAAATTACCAGGATAGATGGGGTGGGAAAGAACATGACAAAGGCTTCTGGAGACCTTTGTGCATCCCCACCTGTTTCCAAGTTTATTGACAAGGAATCTGATGAAAAACAGCCTAATGTTCAGCTGAAAGCACATGACACGTCTGTTGACACGACTTCTCGGACAGTAGAGAATGATAAGAAAATGACTGTTTCTGTATCTGAGGTTAATGTATCAGTAAATGAATTGCTAACGGAGATCCAGTTTGCTGCTGTTGATCCTCTTTACTTGAGCAAGGAGGGTTCTCTTGATATGGTCTGGGCATTTGTTTCTGCACTCAGAAGCTCAACCTATTTGCACGGACTAAACTATAGAATATATCAGAAATGCAAAACAGGTAGGAAGAGAAAGTCATTGCCCTCTCGGCTAGGAAATCAAGAAAATGACCTTGCCCAAGAGAAGGCCAAATCACCTGATCCGGAAACACCCAAAGCAGTGAAGACTGAAGGAAAGCCAGATACATCCAAGTCCAAGAAAGCTGCGGAGTTTTCTCGAGCAAAAAGTAGTGTAGAGAAATTAGAGGGAAATGCTTCGTCGAGCCTTATTTTGACATTCACACCTGGATTTCCTTTGCCCTCAAAGGAAGAAATTGTGAGGCTATTCAGTAAGTTTGAGAGCCTGAATGAAAAGGAAACCAATGTGGTGACAGATTCTCACTCAGTCCAGATTGTCTTTATGAAGGACTCTGATGCAGAAGCAGCCTTTAAATCATCAGTAAGTCAGAGTCCATTTGGTGTCGAGAATGTTAATTATTGGTTGCAGCATTCTTCAGCTGGCTCAAAGTCTCACAATACTTGGCCAAAAATTTCTTCGCCTCGTAAGCGGGCTCATGAGAAACCAGGCTCTTCCCATCCCACTGATGATTTTATATCGGATGTTAGAGTCATCAGGCAAAAACTTGAGATAATGACGGCTATTCTGGAAAACTACCATTCTAAATTTTCTCCGGAGGACAAATCTAGCTTGAAGGATGAGATGAAACATCTTATGGAGAATGTAGAAACAGTGAGTGAGAAGGTACGAGTCATGGCTGAGAATACCTCATCTTAAAGAAAGTTCAGTATCATATAGGGTGTGTGAGTCAATCTATTGGTGTTGTTGAGTAGCATATTTGATTGCAGCCGACTTTTATCAGGACAATTGCCAATTCCTTTTTTCTTTAGGACTCCTGTATGATAGTATCATAGTGATAGGACAATCACTGGTGTTATAATAGTCTGACAGTATTGCATCAGGCAGCCTGCTTTGTTCATTAAACTTCTTGACCTGTTACAAAATTCAACCCCAACCCTCTTTTAACAATTGCCCTGCTTCTATATTGAAGCTGGTCTTCAGGCTATCAATTGGGCTTTCTGGAAATGGTCGATTGAAAAAGAGTATTTTCTTATGTTTGAGTTTTAATTAATTGCATCCCATTTCTCTGCTGCATGTTTCGTTTTCAGGTTTCTGAATATCCCAACTGATGACAACAATGCTTTAAAGCAGTGAAAGGTTGCTCATTCCGCATGAAAGTCTTGTTAAGTGAAGCCTGTTTCTCATATTATTTCGTTTTTGCCTTCCATTGGTTGCTATTGTTTTTGTTCAATTTTGTTGTTTTCTTCTTAAGTTGCATCTTTATGCTACCGAACATATGCTATACTGTTTCTGGCTTTTCCATATGTTCACTTGCAGCTATTATGGTTAAAAGATGGGTATAAAAATTGGGGTAATTACACACAGATTTTCTCTGAGACTTGGTGCAAGTACAGGTACACTCGCTCATGTTAAGATTATTACATCCAGTATTTGTCTTCGACTAACAAATAAACCCAATCTTTAGGGGAAAATGATGACATCAGTCCAAAAAATGGAACATAATAATAAAAATTCAATATTGCCTTTGCGTGACTGGTTCAAGGTTTTGATATTTTTTGGGAGAGAGTTTTGGTCTAAATACAAGTTGATCCTAGAGTTTTTCAAATTATACCCACATTTTCTAATGTTGTTTTTTTAATACAACTTCAATTGTTTATTATACCCTTAACAATTATTTTGCGAAAATGATAAGTTTTACATTTCTGAGGTTTGTCCAGATTTATGAAAATATCATTGAAGTTTGTTTATATTTATGCAAATTCCTTTGAGATTTATTCAATTTAAAGATTTATTATTTCTAATTTATGGTAAAATTTTAAAATTACAATTCTATAAGATTAAATATGCATAAAATATTTTAATTAAAAACATTAAAATTTAGAAAATCAATTGCATCTTTTAAAATTTGTATTTTCTATTACTTTATTTTCTATTTTTCATAATCAATGAGCATGACGGTTAATCAACTATTTATGCCCAAAAATTCCACTTTCACAGGTTGTTTTAAAAAAAAATTGGCTTGGCACAGGTGAGAAAATAGGACATGAGCCATATCTGGTTTAAGTATAGTGTAAATTTGAATTTGGGCATTTAACTGGGTTTTAACCATTAAAAGTGTCTTTAAATATTTAGAATATTTTATCAAGATAAACCTTGCGGAATGTAATTGTAATTTTTGTTCCTATAATTTGGCCAAACCTTTAAGGGAGGTTTATGTAATTTTTAACAAAGAGCAAAAAAGTCATTTCATAATAAATGTTAGAATCTTTTAATAGCCATTAGTGTGAGGGTATGTGATGTAAATTTGCAATTTTGAGGGTCTATGTATATTGAAGTTAAATTTTAGTGATGTTTCTATAGGCATATTAATATTGTGGATTGGATGTGCTTATCCGAAAGGTTTCATGGTTTTAGGCTCCAATGTTACTTTAAACTAGTTGGAATTTTTACTCGACCATTCCATATTTAAGCTCGTGATATGAAAATGCAACACTCGGCAAGAAGGATGAAACGAGGAACTCGTTCAGAAACATCAAATATCATGGTGAAGATTGCCAAAATGTGTGTTGCATTATTAATGTATCAGCTGCATAAGGTATTTAATTCTTTTAGGTAATTAGATTGTGAACTGTTTGGTTTCTTTTAGTTCATTTTTCTGCTATGCGGATGATGATTCCTTGCAATGAAATTATTGAAATGTGTTCAGTTTTCTTGCCCCTTGCTGATTTGTGTTTTTTTTTTTTTTTTCTCATTTATAAAATTTTGTATAAAATTTGAACCAAAGCAAGAGTGTGAAAAATATTTGGAATCATTCTTGTATGATCTCCAGAGTAATGAATTAGATAAATTTTCTTCCTAAAGAAGTTCATCATGTTAAACAAAAACTGAACTTGACTGGGAGAACTAATGAAAATGATTGGCAGTAGCATTTTGTTTTCCTGGTAGAATAGTTTCAGTTCTTTAGTTCTCTTCCGCTAGGAAGTTGGCGGATTATGGTACAAAGAGCAGTCAGCTTTGGATGGGCTTTTATTTTACCAATCATAAGCCGAAAGGCGCAATCTCCCCCTACGGCTACCAGTGCCCCTTTTACAAGTTTCAAATTCAAAATCAACGCCTTGTGCTGCGGTGGTTGCTTTTGAGAACCTCCAACTCAAATACTTGTACTTACTTCTTTCTGGGAGTCACTTAGCGAACAATTGGCTTTTGAGAACCTCCAACTCAAATACTTGTACTTCTTTCTGGGAGTCACTGAGCTAACAATTGGCTTTTGAGAACCTCCAACTCAAAACTTGTATTTGCTGCCGTCTGGGAGTCAATAAGTGAACAATTGCCAAGTCCGAATACCCTGACAAGAATTGCAGTATTCAACTGCAACCATAAGAAATCCCAAATTCTACCGGGCACCGAACATAAACGCATACCATGCAAGGCGCATATACTGTAAGTAATAGCTAAAATCCATCTTCAAAAACAAGTGGAGAGGATATTCACCAATTGTTACTGATTGGTATCCACCACCACAAATATAAGGCTGCTAGAGTAGTAGGTTTAACTGGGAATTACATTCAATACAAGACACCAAAAACTATTCAAACTTCATGCCCTTCACATAAACGAAGAAGTGAAAGACACAAGGGAATTATGTAAAGAGGTTCAGACTTAATGATCGACATGTGCAAAAGTACACAGCATTCTAGAATCAATCAGTCATCAACAGGGTATTCAGCAGTCTGAGATGCACTGCGCTTAATTGCAATGACGGGGCAATCAGCATGCTTTGCGCAGAATTCACTCACAGTTCCAATAAAAATCCTACAAAGTTAATCAGAAATTTCAATACGGCCTTGACGAAAGTATTAAGAGCAGCTCAAACTCTCAAACAAAGTAAGGTCTCTAGAATAACTTATGTCACAATTATGCCCAACTGTCAGAACCATGAACAAAGGCTATTTCTTCAAAAACTTTTCAACATTACTCTTTGTGAAATGTATAACTTTTCAACATTGCTCTTTGTATAAAGCACATGCTAATTAAGGCAGCTGATATAAAAAAATAAATGTGTAAAGTATACGTACTTCTGAAAAGGAGAGAGACCCCTGCTTCCAACAACAAGAAAATCTGGCTGGACCCGTTTTACCTCGTAGCAGATGATTTTTCTAGGATCACCTTTCTTAACCCATGCTTCACAGGCAACCTACAAAAATAATTACACTTCGTTAAAGATACCTTAGAAATGAAAGAATATTAAAAAATGCTGAGGGGGCAGATTGATTGCTAAGGACAACGACAAAGTTGCATAGCCCAGACATACGCAGGGAATTGATATCAAAGAGGGGACGATCGCAAGATGCACTGTAGTTTATACCCCAATTTCATGGCATTGCTTCATAAAGTACTCCAAAAGATGAAGTCCCCTTATCCTGTCTCTGTGCTTCATACTCTTGAAGTCCTCAGGAGAAGCATATATGCTATCCACGTCGTCAAAGCCTAGACAAGTTGGGGGGTTGATTTAGCATTTTCCACGTAGATAAAGCACCAAAATATTTAAACAGGATAAAATAATTTACAAAATGAGCAGAGAGCAAACTGTACATGCATGAAAAAAATATTCAGTTACATTGATGACATAAATGAAAGCACTCTAGAAAACATCCACGTCAGACAGCCTGAGGATATGGATGCCATGTAAATTAGTAACAATTATTTGAGAAACAAATTGCTTAATTCATGGATTTGTCTCAGTATGAACCATAAAGGATACATCCAGCATTCTGTATCTAAGGCTAAGTCTATAATGAAACTAAAGAAATTAGAAATGATTTCACAATCACAATCTGCAGGCAAGCACCACCCAGTAAAGAGTCCAGTTCAGAATAGGTACTGAAACTGTAACAAGCAGCTACAAGGGTGTTGCAATGTCTTGGATTCTAGAAGCAGAGATGCATAAGTTAGTCAGGTGGTTGTGCACGGTCCAAGCACCCATCTTTTGCAAGTGACACGTCTTGATTTACAAATCTTTGGGAAATACAGCAGTTTCTTGAAGAGATAATCCTATATAATCATTGAGCATGAAAGAACCCTATGTGGACAAAAACTGTGGTCTAACCTTGATAAAGCAAAAGAGAACAAAACATACCATGAAGATGAATTTTTTTTCCTTTTATTATGCATAATCTGGTAAACTGTAAAGACAATAATTGGTACTTCCGGAATTCCCATAAATATGGATTCATTGTGTAAAGGACCATGATCATTTGCAGCTCCTCAGAATGTTGTGGATATTCTTCTCACACTTCAACTCTTGTTCTTTCTACAATTTACAAATAATACTGAATATCTTACATCTAATCAAGACCTCCAATACAGTTTATATACGTTTGTTCGTCCATCAGTTCATCTCCAAAAACAACTCAAGAATGATAAATAACATCCAACAAAGGCATCAAGAGCTGCAATTAAGCTCATCGACTAATTAGTCCATCTACAAAACCATTGATCAGTATAGCCATCACAACAACTATTAATGATCGAACACAGGAAAAATGAAAAATAGAATTGCACACATCTGCAAACATGTGCCAGTGCACTAGATATACCACAATCCATGTACACCACAGAATAATCTCAAAGCTGTAGGGAATGTCAAATTATGATATGCATGCATCAAAATAAAAATGAAGATAGATAAATCTCCAAAAAACAGAAAATAAGTACTGCAAAAGCGTTCCGAGACACAGTATACAGATAGTTTTTCGATCAATTTAGTCAAGTTCCTACAAATTTACTCGGTATATCCAAATAATATCAATCCAAAAACGTATACACAAATTTCCACACGCCAAACAAAACATCCTTCATTCCTAGAATCTGCTCCAAAACTAAATACTATCAAACAAAACCAAACCTAGTAAAACCCCAAGTAAACAATGTTTGCTCAAAGTATCATGCAAAATAAGCAATAATTAAACAATGACCAAAGCTACAAGCACGAGAATATAAAAACAACAACCAAAATAAAAATATAAAGGAAATCGACGCATAATTTGAGTGTTCATACCATCTTCATCGGGTACTTGAACATGAAGACATAGGAGTTTGAAACCAGAAGTATTAGAGCGAATGATTTTCTTGACGGTCCATTCGAACGCTCCTCTACAGCTTATCGACGCGTGCGGATACCCCTTAATATTTGACTCGTTAACCGCCACCATTATCCGAGTCTGTTCGCCGTCCTTAGCCGCCATCTCCACTCACCGAATCAAATTCCGAGTCACTCTCTGCTATGAATCAACCTGGAATTCACTTCAGTTCCTTCAAGCCAGTGTAACCATGGATATTCTTCCCCAAGATCGTATAGAACAGCTAAGGAGAGAGAGAATTTGGGAAGTGAAAGTGAGAACAGAGGGAAGAAGATCGAAGAAGAAAAAATAAGCAAGAAGATGAAGGAGAAAGAACTGTATTATTACTTTCAAACTGAGCATTTGCCCGCACAATCTCCTCTTTTATTTCCTAACTTGATTAGCTGCTTCTTTAGCTACCGAACCGTCTTAACTAACTCAGCTAATTTGTTAGTAAATCAGCCACGTGTCTTGTTCCTACTGCATTGTCCTCTTTGATTACATTTTTAACCCTAATCAAGCCCTAACTGTTTTTATACTAAAATGGTGCCGTTTTGATTAAGTTGGACGACGTGGTTCCTTTTGTAAATTGTTTCTTCTTTTGTGAAATCTTTGCTGTTTCCCCTTTCTGTCTTTACTCATCACTTGTAACCTCTCCTTTTTCTAACGCAACAAGCCTCCGGACGAGTATGGAGAGCGTACACAGTGTAAACCCAGAGTATTTTTCAGTTTTAATAATTCAGAGGGTGTGTTTGATTACTCAAAAATATGATTTTACCTAAAATTGAAAAATAAACCAACTTACTCAACGACTGGATTCGAGATTAATTTTTAGCTCGTTTGAGTTCGTTTCGTTCATTTAATAAATTAAGTTTAAATATATTTTTTCGTTCAATAAAATTTAAAATTCGGTTCGAACTCGACTCGATTAGTAAAAAATAAAAAATATGTGTGAAAAGATCAATTTATTTGAGTTTGATATGTGTTCAATTTGATTAAAACTCGTTCAAGTTTGACTCGATTAACTATCAAATCAAATTTAAATACAATTTTTGAAACTTGATAAAAAAAATCAATAATACTGAATATTAAAGTATTTAATTCGATTCATTTACACCCATAATTTTATCATATGTATATATGATTATCAAGAATTTTATTTTTTATTTTGGTATTTGCTGCATTTCATTAACAAGAATATATCGACATTGGTTTCATTTATATGTGCGCGACGAATGTTGTAATTTTTCAAGTTATTAGATCTTAAATTTTATTCATTATTGAAAAACATAGTACTAAGAACTTACCTGTTACATTTTAATTCAAAAAAGGAGAATTCAATGCAAAGGAAGAGCATACCATTATAATCAAGATTCAAATGTGGTTGCCTTTTACCATACTGTATTACAAGTTGTATGTTACCCAAACAAGAAAGTTTATATGTGCATATATATTTTACATGAAATATCAATCTAGAAATTCTCATTTGATACCATTTAAAGAAGAAAAAAAACATTTTATTAAAAAATTAATAAATAATCATTTTCTCGGTCAAGTATATTTATTTAGCTTCAGAAAAAAAAAAAAAAAAACAAATTATCTTCTTCTGTCCTGCCAAACAAATCTGAACTGGGCGTTGTCCTTTTACGGCTGGGTCTTGTGACATGACTTGTAGTCTGTAGACCCACAGAAAATTTCATTTCTTATTTAAACTATTCAACTACTACTAAGGAGAGAAGTGGTGAGAGTATTAATGGGCTTGGGCTCCTAATACTTGTTTATGAAAATCTTCCGAGATCAAAACATTTAGAACTGGAACTAGCTCATAATAGCTTAATGGGCTCCACCATTTTTGGTTTCGGCCATTTCTCCCTGGAGGTCCCTCGTGGAGACTTTTCAATCGAGTTTTTTTTTTTAAATATAAATTTTGTTTACAGTCAAAGTAAAGAATCAATTTGAAATTACGTCATCACATAGTTTTGCATGATACTAAGAATCCATTGGATGAATAATAAATATGAATAATGATGAATAGATGGAATAAATACTCAAACTAAGCCAAAAATTATACATAAATGTATTAAATTCTATCATACTTAATGTGTATGCGTTCGTCACTAATTGTTAATCACTACTTTTTGAGGAGAATTTACAAAACATTTACTTTCCGCCTATTATTTTTAAAACTTTGTATCATGAGTAAAATAGGATCATAAAATTTGGAACGTCAAATTATTTACTCACCATAAAAATAAAAATACAATCTCACCAAATTAAAAATACACTATTTGATTTTTCTTTTTTAATTTTTGGTGGGGGTTGGGGGTTGGGGAGGTTTCATGACCATGAATGAATCAAACTTTGAGAAAAATATCTTATGTTTTTAACATGAATTTAATGGGCTGAAGTAGCAGAAATGGAATAACACCAACTGCATGTGCAAGAAACCACCACACGAGATTATAACACTGCAGCAACAGTGTCACTCCATGGTACAATTCTTGAAATGTTTGCAAATATTTTACCCCTTATGTTGAGGCATTTGATAGTTTTACCATGTGAGGTCGTTGTGAATTAATTATCTCATGGAAAGGCAGGGGGGGCAGGCATGCATGAGGATTTCCTTACAGTTATTGTTTCTATAATATTTTGGGTATTAAACTTTTCTCACTCTAACTTCTAAACCTCACGAGTTGCTTTCTATGTGTACCCATTTTGCAATGCTCAATTTTGGAATGTCAAGCGACAGAATTTCTAAGCATGTAACATGAAAAACAAAGTAAACTAGCTGGAGAACCCAAATGTGTCGAAGGTTAAAAACTGCCTGAGAGTACACCGTACGAGATAAATTTTTGTTGAAGGTAAAACTCGATGTGTCGGGAAAGAATTGGTCAAAATAATGAAAAATCATTTCAAAGTTTAAGAGCTTGAGCTTTCCCAATTAATTTCATTTGTTGATTTATTTAGATAAAATCATTGAAGAGAGACGAGGACATCGACTTTATATAAGCTTTAATTTTCTTTTCTTTTTTGATACTCATAATATATGCATATAGCCAATCAATTTTACAGTTGATGAAACATGAACGGAGTGGAGGGGGCGGTAGTGACGAGCGTTATCCAAAAACCAAAAAAAATAGGTGGCTTGAGATAAATATAGTTTGACATTTTTTTTATAAAATTGAGGTCGCAGTGTACTTAAAGAAGAAACATGGACTAGTTTTTGTAATTATATAAGGTTTTTCCCATAAATTTTTATGTGTTATTCTAGTTATGTGGGTCGAACATGATGTTTCCCTCATAAAACTTTTTCTTTTTATATTTTTAATAAACTTGTAGGGACTCTTGCCTACCCTCAACCACCGATGGTGGCTATCAACTTTTTAATTTTTTAAATAAAAGTCAGCCTAATTATTGTTAATTTTGTTTATCAATAATTTAAAATTTTAATTAAAGTATTAAAAAATCTAATCCACATCCCTAAACAAATTTATCCTTTCCATCATTAGTCGACATAAAATAGAAAAAAAAAAAAAAGGATGATTGTGATGACAACTAAGCATTATCACAACATACATAATTAAATAGGAATATAGTAATTAATTAAAAGAAAAAAATTTGTGCCTGCTTTAAGAGCAAATATTATATACTAACTAAATCAACAAAGAGGTCAATTTGAATTTACCATTATGCTGCAACGTGGCTTTCCTGATCACAGAAAGACTACAAATGGTGTGATAGCTACGTGAATTAACAGTTCATATCTTATATTTTAATTTTATATTTTATTTTATATTTTACTTTATAAGTATACATCAAATATATATAATATACGTTGAATATATATTTAAATTAATATTCTACACACTTAGTGTATATTTACAACGTAAAATATCCATAGAGGAAAGTTTTAGTTTTATCCATCAATTGAATTGTTGAAATTAAAATTAGAAGCATTTTTATTTAATTTCTATGGAGTTGTTTCAATTTCACGAACCTAATTGTGTTGATCCAAAGATAATATAAGAAAATCATGCTACCTACCAAGTGAACTTGTGAAATATCTTAGAAAAAGTGGTGGAAGTATAAAAAAAAAGTGATAAAGTCCAAGGAAGTTTTGAGTTGAAGATCCCAAAAGGGCACAAAAAAAATTGGCTTATAATTATAATTATTGATCCTTGGAAATTAAAGTAACAATCAGGATGCTCTTCAGACATTGCGTGACAGCTTTGGCTCTTCTCTCCATGCAAAAACTCCTACTGTGATGAAGAGAAATTAAGAAAGGTGACGGTAATGTAGTGTAGTTGAACTAGTAAAAATTCATATTCAAACACTAGCAATTTTAAATTTAAATCTCACAAAAAAAGAAAAAGAAGAAGTCTGTTTTATAATCTAATTGCAGTATTGCATATTAATTTCACAATTGAGTGTATCATTAATATATTGATTCCTTTATATACTTGATGGATTCTCTAAAAAAAAGTTAAAGAGAGATGACAAAAGATTGCCTTCCAAATTATATAAATAAATAAAAATAGAAATAAGAGAACAAAAATAGGAGATTTGTAAAAGTGCAAATGAACTATACAATATACAGAGGAGCACTAGGAATATTAAACCAATAGAGAGTCAGACATACTCTTTCTTTTCTTTGCTAATGACCCATACATCTCTCATCAATCCAACTTCCCAAGCCAAAGGGTAAAATAGACACTTCATCATAAGTTAATAACCCTTTTAAGCCAAAAAAAGAAAAGGATAAAAAACTTAGCCAGGTTCAACTCTCCCAAGGAAGAAATATCTAATATTTCAAGATTTTTACCTTGACAAAAAAGCAAAAAGAAAAGGAAATTCCCTTAATTGCCCTTGTTGTGAAAAGGAACCCCAGTAAAAGAAACCCTACCAAAACCCAAATGGCCAACCTCATACAGCTCTAACCAAACCTCCTCTGCCTTAAACTCCGCACTAAAATTGTCATTCAGCTCTTCTTCACCAATCTCAGCTCCGACGGACGACAATACACTTTCCGATGTCCCACCCTCTACCCTTCCCTTTTCTGAAACCCCATCTTTATCCCCCCTACAGCATTTCCTCTCTTCCAGCATCCTCCGCCGGCTCTTCTTTTTCCGGCCGACGAGGCATTTACGTGCCACCGCCCACGGCAGCTTGAAAAACGCCAGGGCTAAAATGTTCACCACCGCGCACGGGCAGCAGCTCACGGCCACGCAGTCAGCGATCACCCCCGCCGTGCACGACTGGCACGACTTCCCCGTGCACGCCACCGGATCTCCGCCATCTTCCTCCACCGCATGACGCCGGAGTCGGCGGCAGTGTTTCCCCACAGCAGAGCTCGACGAGGAAGAAGCTGGAGATGGATTCTGATCGTCCATTTGAGCTTTTTTTCTCTCCTATAATGTGAAATACACTTTTTCTCTGTAAATGGAAGCTCTGGTAAATCTGGCACAATGGGCCGTGTCCATACAAGAACTTGAGTTTCTTTTATAAGCGAGGTCGACAGACGATGAGTAGGCATAAAAATTTCTCTCACAAATCATATAGAAAATTCTCCATTTCTGCACATGAAAACAAGATGTATGTAGAAATGTATAAGTAAAAGATTACGGGGTGGAGTAGGGGGAGGGGAGTCGGGTTGGGGGTGAGGGGTTTCGTAAAATATTAATTGCTTTAACGTACAAGATATGGTGTTTTTCCATGCAATTATTCTTGTAATTCCAAAGAGGTGCAGAGGTCCATGTATTTAGTGTTGCGAGGGTTGAAAGTTTTGCTGAAAACGGAAACGGGACAACGGACAGACCCACCCGCACTCTAAGCGCGTGGACTGTACCGCAAGAATAAAATCACCTGAGATATCTCTTTACTTTATTTAATTCCAAAAAGATTGAATTGACCAAAAAATAAATATATATATATATATATATATATATATATGTATATATATCATAAAGATTGTACAAAAAAATGTGTTTTGCCTGTGTAATACTGGAGCATATTCCTATTTTGGATAATTCGCAGCAACGAAAAAAATCTGGGGATAAGATTAACCTTGTTATGATTGGGAAACAGTGAATTAAGAATATGACATCTTGGTATTCTCTTAAATGGCATCTAAAATTTTAATATATTTTTCCTTTTTGAATTTTTCTTTTTTTCAAGATATTCTTACTTAGATACATCTTGGTATTCACGAGCCCTTTCTTTATCATGTAAGAATTTCACCATTAGAAATGGAGTGCAAGGAAGATATAGGTGACGGATATTTGAAAAAGTAGGGTGAAGTTATTACCTATTCAAAAAATAATGTAAGATTTTTTATAGTTTATAAAATGGTAAAGTTTTAGGAAATAAACTGGCCAAGTACCTTTGAAAAAAGGATGAGTTTTTAATTTGTTTTTGAAATTTTAACAACTTTTTTAATTTTGATCATTTTAAATACAAATTTTATCATTATTAACATTTTAGAGACTCTATAATCTTACTTTATACAAATACTATAAAAATATATTTTTTAAATAAAATTTATACTATAAAAAAATTATAAAATTTTTTTAAATAAATTTAACGAACCACCCTCTCAATATGATATGGTTCAGGGGTGTTCATGAAAGTGGGGCTGCTATATTTTGGCCTAAAAAATGAAAGAAGAGCTTCAAGGGGAATGTGATGGGCCTGAGTAAGACGGAGAAAAGCAGGCAGGAGCCAAACTTGTGAAAACTTTTCTTCCGTTTGGAATGTCAGTAAATTTTATCCGTCCCTTCATTTCTTCAACCAATACAAGCTTTTCAAATTGTTTCTTACTTTATTTTTGGCAAAAAAAAAAAATACTCTTCCATCTACAGTCTATGGCAATATTCATGAATTCTCATGAATAACATGCTACATAGACTATTTTTTTGGAGTAAACAACATTATACTTAGTATATAATATATTTTTTTTATTTAGTTATTTATTCTTAATTTAGATACTTCTTTTTTCAATACTAAATCTTATGTAAACAAAAAAATGATTCAACACACACCATTGTTTTAGGAAATGCAAATAATGAGTAGATAACCTTGACGAAGTATCATTCGCCAACACTTTATTATGTGGAGTTTTATGAATAATAATGTCATATCATCAAATAAAATGACTTGATTACAACTATAAAGTTCACACATGAGTGATGCATAAAAAAAATTCCTCATATTCAGATGTATTTATTTTAATGCAAAAGAAAATTGGGAGAATTTTTTAATTTTATCTTTTTTTATTCTGAGAGAGAGCTAGAACTATGAATATAAGGGTGAAATTGCCTTTTACAGTGCCTTAAACTATTCAATAAACAAGACACATTAATCTTTTTTGAAGCTCGGGAAGGTAGTTGGAATTAGCACCTAAACTCACGAGGGTAAAGGGGTTCATATATTGACTTCTTGATGATACATAAGTTTAACCCTTTTTTATTGATGGGGAGATCTAACATTAAATTAGTTCTGATCTTGGAATACAGTATATATTCATATTTAAAGGAACTGAATACATCAAGATCCCTGATCTCTTTTATGTATTTTTTTTTAAAAAAAAAACTTTGATTGTTGGGTTAATTTCGTGGGATAAAACCCAAAATAGAATACAGAAAAGGGATAAATTAAAATAAAAACAACTTCCAAAGAAAGCATGGAGATTCCACATGGGGTGTTACCTAGAGTTAATCTTGCCTTGTGGTTTTATGGTCCATGCTGGGCTGGCAAGTTCTTGAGACTCGATTTTTTTAGTTCTCCACCTGACCAAGAACCTCACATCAGGACAAAAATTAAACAATTTAATTCGAAATATATAATCAGTCCCATTTAATTAAAGAGTCTGAGAATCTTCCTCTCTCTAATTAAATAGTCCAAAAGTATGTCTAATTTTCTTAAACACTTTTTTCAGTACAATTTAACTTAAAACTAGACAACCAACTCTCACATATTCGTTTTTGGGTAAAAGTGCAAAAACATTAAAAACTTCACTTTTTATAACTTTCATTAAAAACTCTGTACTAATTGAGACTTGGACATTTAAATTGGGGCGTCCAGCGAGTCAGATCAAAATTTTAAAACAGAAATTGGCTTTTCTTTTTTTTTTTTCGAAGAAAAAAATCTTTTAACAAAGATGTTACTTTCTTTGAAGATTTCAGCAATATTAGTTCCCAAACATCCAAACTAATTACTAGAAATTTTAATTCATAAATATATATATATATATATTATTTTATTTTTTATTTTTTATTTTTTATTTTCATTTGGTTGACGTGCAACCCATTAAGAGTGAGAAGACGCCAATACACCCACTCCTAAATGCAACTTATGGGCATTGATTGTTTGCACTGAAAGTGTAAGTACTCCTCGCACAACTGTTCAAACTTCAAAACTATCCATCTTTTTTTATGAAGTAAAAGCAAATGGCAATCAATCCATCCCCCAAAAGAGAGATTAAACATAATTGCCACAACAAGCTTGATATGCAGAAATAATTGCCTCAGCTCTTGCTAGTTGCTTGGAATATTGAATCTCAATCCTAAAGTACTTATACTTGATACATCATAAAGTTCCACTTTACATGTACTTTAATGCTTCATAAAGGGCAAAAAAAAAAAAAAAAAAAAGGGAAGAAGAAAGAAAAACAACTCTCCTCAGTCCTCATTGCCTGCCTTTTTCTATCATCTGTTATTCTTCAGTCGATTTTTAATTGTACAGTATTGGGGCGGGCCGATGGTTTTTAAATCTACAAACACTTTCAAGCTTCAGATTTATAAAAAATTTAATACTGATATATAGTATATAGTTTCTCAGCCTAATCTTGGATGTGCAAAAATTATTTCAACAAAGCATGCAGGAGCATCCCCTTGATCTATTGATGTTTTTCTCATTCTTGAATTATTGATAAAAAGCCCCCAATAAAGAAATAAACCTCAGATGTTCAATCAACAAATCAATAACAGAAAAATGGTTGCTCCATTAACTAAATCTGATATACGTATATACACATTATACACTTATGCGTGATAAAAAGATTGTTCATACGATACCTCAGACATCTCGCAGATGGTCGCAGGTTTCCATCCGATGTTGCCTCTTCAGAATGCCTGTAAAAGCTCCTTGATTTGGAAAAGAACTCCAAGACTTTTTGGATCTTTAGCATGAATATCAAGAACTTGGATGAAATTATTTCTTGATTTTGGGGCAGGTCCAGTGCTTGACTTATGTCAAGCTAGGAACAGATATACTAGTTTGGATCATCTCATGTTAGATGATTAAAACTCAAATTACCAGTTCTGATTTGTGTAGTATTTATGCCTTGTATGTATATATGTATGCGTATATGTGTATGTATATGTATCCTTGCCCTGCCTTTCTTTTGAAATCATATTCTAATGATTTGTAAATCTTGACTACAGCAAAGCATTTTTCTGATATTTTAATATATATGTGTATACGTTATCCAGAGAGAGTAGTGAAACATATTAATTTTTGTAGTGTATTGACCATGAGTCGTGGTTATAAGGAAGAGTTTTAATTCATAGTAGAAAAATATGTAAAATGCTCGTTCCCTGTGTGAACCAAACAAGCAAAGTGTCCCTGGTCTTAACCAAGCTTTTTCCTCACTCACTTCCTTTTTCTTTACGTGGTGGTGGACTCACGAACGTGAGTCTGACTGCTTCAGTAAGACGGCGAGCTAGTTTTTTTTTTCCTTATTTTGTTTTTTGTTTTTTTTTAGTACTGTTCTTGCTCGTGACTGTTTCATATGTATTATTATTGTTTATTTTAAAAGAGAATAATAACTGATTCCAATCGTTCAGAAATATATATTTGTAATTAATTTTTAAATGAATTTTTATATCTAAAAGTTTATTTAAATTTTTTTTTGGGGTTTGGTGATTTAATATAGATGGACTTTTAGAATAAATCACAATCTAAAAAATTCATTTTAGAGAAGTGAGGATAGTGGATTCTCAAAATCCATTTCATGCAATTTTATTTGGAAGTTACTAAAAAGTTGATACTTTTTTATTTTATCCCGTTTCTTTCTATTTAAATTATTCATATTAACTTCGCCTTAATACTCAGATTAAAAGTTTTCATTATTCAACTTCTTTTTTCTTAGGTTATATATTTTTATTAGTTTAAGGATATTATCAATTAATTGAAATTGAGATGATTTTTAATTTAATAAAATTAAAAACTCATTTTATTATATATAATTAAATTTACAAACTCATTTTATTATATCATATGTATTTCATGCTCTATTTTTTATGAGCGGTATTTTTTTAATTTGATATTATTTGTATTTTTGTTTATTTGAATTATTTTTTTACAACATGTCATATATTCTTCTTTTTCAGTTAAATTTCTCAAATTCATTTACTTTACTTTTAGCAACAATATTATATTTTTGAAAGAATGGTATTTAAATAGTTGTTGATTTCAATTATTTCAAAATTGAAGCAACAATCTTTGGAAAAGAAAAAGTAAATATGAGTTAGTACTTTTTTTATTAATTTGATTTGCAAATTTTCTTTGAACAGCTTAACAAAAAAATATATAATTAATAATTGATGAAAAATATAATATTATAACTTATTAAGTATTGTTAAAAAAAGTATGTAGCGATTTGATGATCACAAATGTCTAATATAAGTAGGGATAATATTGTTAAATACATATTAAAAATGCACTTTTCAACTAATTTATCAAACATAGTTATATGTGAAGAATGAACTTTTAGTTTTAAAGTATTTTTTTGAATGAGTTTCATCAAACATATGTTAATAATGAAATTTTTTTTTACAAAAGACATTTAATAAAATAATTATTTTTTAAATAAATTTTTATTGTAAAAGTACTCGCAAATATGCAGTTAATCTCCAAATATATCTCCATATTCCTAAACTTCAAAATCCTCATTCAATTAAATCCCCAAAATTAAAGGCAACCCCACGTTTCAAAATTAAAATAATCTGATACACACACAAGCAAACAAGAGCAAAACATCTAATATGCAGGTGTATGCAGAAAGGAGGCTTTAATTATATCCGGAATGAAATGAGGTATGCATTAAGTAAATCTATTTAAGTTTAATTTGGTCTTCTACATTAGTGCTAAAGGTTTAAATGTTGGGGAATCCCACATTTGAGAAGTTAAGCAAATTTATTTTGCATATATAGAATTTACTTAATATAGTTTTGGATATTTACATGTTTTACTATTTACTTCTTGCAAGTTAAACCTAAATATTAGTACTTTATATCTTGTGAGATAATGTAAAACTCATACCACATACTAAGTTAATTTATTTCCATTCCTATGTTGGAGAGACTTTTCTCATTTGCCTTCTATGTTACCAATTTAAATTCATGTCTTCAAGTTTCCTGCTATGTAAGTAGCATATATTAGTATAACCTATTTTGTATTGTAGTGACCGAAGTTACTTATTTTCTAAAATAATATGGCTTCATAATTATTGTATTACTCTAAGGTATCGTTCCTTTTATTTTCATTTACTACATTCTCATCGACTATGTATTTATGTTTATGTTTTTCTTAAGTCGAGGGCAATTTTCATGTTTGGAAGCTTAATTTGGAACACTAGTACTGATTTTAATATTCACTGCCACATTCACAATACACTACATAACCAAACCACAGCAAGGTTTGTGAGCTTGTACAGGTGCTGTACCCCATTTAACCTCCAATCAAAGCTTATAAAGCTAGAAATCCTAAGATGTTTCTCTTCAAATGATCAAGACCAAATTTGATTTCCAAAGCCCCTACCTTGTCATTCATTATGACACCATCGTGTTCTCAACATTAGTCGAGCAAGCTTTGCATTTGACAATTCAAATTGAGGCCTGTTACTGCACGAGGCACCCCCTGTTATTGAGCTCGCACTTATGCCCATCTTACCAGCCAGCTTTTCAATCTCGTCTTCTCTGTCTAATACTTTATCAAAGCAAATGTACCTTCCAGACGCTGTCTTCTTCATCTCCTCAAAGACGGAAACATGTGCCTTTGCTAATCTGTCTATGTCAACAGTTGCCAGCAATCCATATATGTACATCTCTTGAACTCCTTTAAGATACGCAATACTAGATGTTGGACTTCTCTGGTAGAACTCCGAGCCCGTGATAAGTCCTGGACAAATGGCGGCCAGCTTCAGACCATTCTCTTTGGCAATCTCCCATGCAGCTTTTTCAGCCCTCAGCTTCCCCAGAGCATACCAGAGCTGTTGATTTAAGGAAAAATAAAATTACGCTCAACTTCAGGTTGTAGTACTTTGACTTAATTGTAAAACACAAGCTCTCTATATTAAGTTGGCCCAAATTTTAGCTTTTGTTTCCAATGAATTATACCTTTTTATTTAGGCAGACAGACTCATCACTCCAGCACTTGTGGTCAATTAGGTGTGAAACTTGATCAACAGAGTTATCTCGCCAAATACAGGTCAAAAGAGAGGAGGTCAGCACGCAGTGTCTAACGGAAGGTGAAATTCCACATGCCTTTATAACGTTCTTGCTTGCGTTCACTTCGATATCAGCCATGGCTTTCTACAGAAAGATTAATTTTACCAATGAGTTTAATCAGCAAAAGCAAGCTTATAAGAAGTTGTAGCAGCAATAAGAAAAATGAGACTATGATATCTGAAGGAGGTAAGATTTGTCAAGTATCTTTAAACTGGCCAACTATGGTCACTCGTATTGCCAGTAGCATTCCTATAATAATTATTTTCCAAAAAAATAGTCTTAACTACTTGGAGCAAACAGTAACAGAGCACCTCTGCTTTGGGACTACATAGGCCTACGTAAATTGAAAGCAGGCCACACAATTGGTTGGTGCCAAATTCATCAACTATCCAATTAATTCCTAAAGTGATTTGCCAGATTTTGGTTTCAAATCTAACATGGCTGTCTTATCTTATACCAACCTCAATGAATTTCATTATCTTAGACACGTCTTTAGAGACCACTAGAGGTATGGTTCAAGAAGCATCTTGCCCTTCATTAATGAGAAACTAGGTTATCAACCAACTCCATAGTTTAGGTGAACCTACTGGTTAGGTTGAAGACATTCGTGGAAGAAATTGTGTGTAATTAACACTGGCCATATTACTAGTTGACTTTTGCCAAACTAGCAAGGAATTTTTTTTTCAAAAATAAATCATGGAAAATGAGAATTACTTACAGAGTAACCGGATAGTCCAGCAGGGTCCACAAATGCAGCTGTGTGAAAGACGCCACGGCAACCATCAAATGCCTCAGTTAGGCTTTCAACTTCAGTGAGCTTGGCCATGACCACTTCGACAATGCTATTATTCAGTCTCATTTCACCAGAAATTTCCATTTCCCTCAGTTTTTCAACATCTTCTGCATTTCCAATTCAATGCTATTAATTTTTCACATTAGCCCAAAAGATACAATTCAACAGGGACTAGACAGAAACAGATAACCCACACCATATTACATTCTGGAAAGCATGAAAAATGAATAATTGACGTCTTGCAGTTGTTGATTACCACACTTGCAAAGAATATATTAAGGCGGCCACGCAAGTGGGAACCACCAGTGGAAATACAAATAAATTAAGGTGGTCAGATATTCAATATGGCTAAATAATTATCTATAATCTGTGATAGCTACATTAGAAAAACAATAAACAACTCCTTACTGAAGATTACCAGGAAAAAAAAAATTGAAAACCATCAGTTGAAAAATTGAAAAATTGAAAAAAATCATCAGTTGATCCTATCGAAGCAATGAAAAGAAATTCTGATGATTGAAATGTAAAAATGAGCTGCAATAGTAACTCGAAAATTTCAATCAGTAAAAATAGTTCTTTTACTACATTCTGCAATTATTGCTAGAAATCAGGGCCCCAAAGACGGAGGAAAAGAAATCTTCCAAAGCCGACAGCTTAACAATTGGGAACAAGTAACAAAATTCAACTAACAAATTGAATTATGGTGGTGGTTGGGAAAAATACATCAAAGCAGAGTTCAAGATGACTCGAAAATCAAGTAAGAAATATAAAGTTGAGAACAAATCGAATTTCCCTCGAAAAGATTTAAAAAAAATCTGAATTATGATTTATGAGTTCAAACCTGGACATTGATCATATAATTATATCAAAATATCAATCGAGTTTACTCGAAATTAATACGGCCCACGAACGAAATTATTTTCAGTTTACCACAGATTTAAGGAGAAACTCTACAAGCGCACCTTCATTGTCAACGATGATACGCACAGAGTAGCCGTTTACTAGGAGCTGGTTCACGATAGCGATTCCGAGGTAGGACACGCCGCTGGTGACACAAACCAGCCTGTCCAGCACGTCTCCGCTTCCGGCGGGCAACGCATTCTCTTGGCCCCTGAACCCATCGTCGTCCTTCCGCCGGTGCACCGCGGCGCACGATAGCAGCATACGGCGAAATTCCTCGAGCTCCGCTTTCTGGGTCTCCTCTAATCTCACAATCCCCATTGCAGCTTGTCAGTAACTACCACCAGCTATGGTCAGAGTTTTAGCTTATTGACTTGGAGCTTTTGTAGAAGTACTTATGACTGGATATTACTATTTTCAGCTGTCTGTGTATAAGTAAATTAATAGATCTATAGAAGTGAGAGAAGGTTTTCGTTGGAAAAATAAGCGGGCATCATGGGATAAGCGCCTCGGCTTTTACGCTTATTGATGTGTCGTGAATGGCTTGGCTTTTGTTGGGAGAGCCACGCTCAAATTAAATAAATGGCACAAGCAGAAAGACAATGTAACGAGTTCGAAATCACGTGGACTGCATAATGATTTTTTTATTATTATTAAATAATAATTTCTCATCTATTAAGATGGTTTGGTCAAATTAAAAATCTATTTTGTCAATAATTTTTAAAATTTTAATTTTAATTTTAATTAGATTTATTATATTCATTTTATTATTTTAAAAATATTAAAAATATATATTTATTAAAAATAATACACAAAATTTTTACAAATATATATATATATTTTAAATCATATAAATTTAAAAAATAAAATTTAAAAATAAATAAATAAATAAATATGACGGCGTGAGTAGATGTGAAAATAAAAATTTAAAATTCACTTCAAACGTGGATCAATTTGTAATAATGGATGAGTTTAAAATGAGTTCAATTTTGAATTTATTCTATTGTCCTCCTTAATCTTTTTGTTTTTATGTTTAAAGGTCAGATGTGGTTAGAGATAATGAAACTTATATACTAATTGTGATTGAATGGAATGTTACATTTAAAAAAGTAATTTTATGAAAAAAATATAAATTTATAGAAAATAATAAATTAAGTTAGATATGTATTTAAATGAGTTATTTTACAGAAGTATTAGTGTACTGATCTTTATTGATGTATTATATATTTTTTTGTGAAATTATGTTTGGAGACATGTCTTTTCATAGTTATTGCTTAATAATTATCTTAGTTTTGAGAATGAGACTGAAAAAATCTCCCATTTTATGTCAAGTGCAAATGGTAGGTATGAGAGAGGTGACAAATAATTTATTCGGATTTGTTTTTCCAAATATGTCAGCCAAACCCATTTTTCAAAAAAAAGAAAAAATTCATGTGAAACACATTTTTTACAAAGGAGATCACTGATCACCGACCTATTTTTTATCTCCATTTTTATTTTTAAATAAATGATTATTCAATATCAATATAGAACCAATTCTCAAAATAAATAGGAAATGATGTGTTCAAACATTCTTGCTCATTTATAAAAAGGAATATTGTGTACTAGGCTTAAAAAATGATTATGTGCTTTAAGGGTGTGAAATTAAATACAAAATATTTTTAACAGACAATTTAAATTATTAAATGCCAATCGAGCTAATCTCCCTAAATAAACTTAAAAAATCCATGATTTCAAATATCTCAAAAAAAAAATAAAATAACAATCAATCAGTGAAAAGAAATTATAGATGGATGAAATATGGATATAGACATGTAAATAACTAACACGACCAATCCGCTAATACCAAGTCTAAAATAATTAGCCCAATTGTTAACTTTTTTTAACCAGTGGGGGCCATGGATCTAAGTTGACCATTTTTTTTATTTTTTTATTTTTTGATAATCCAAGTATCTTAAATTTTTCGAACTAATTTTGGACCTCCAACGAACCTGCCCCTATTACTCTGGAAAAGATAAATCACGGGATATATTTCAATTGACTCTCGAGAACTGTATATTTTTGCGCATAAGAAGTTCAATGCACAGTGATTGCATCATACTAAACTCTGACCGTAGAGTTTCACTGTCAGCACAGTAATTGCTCCATACCAAAATTCAATCGCAAGTTTTTATCAGGATTTGAACTTCCACCCTAAAGCGAATTCAAGTTGATAGTTCTACCATTTGTCCATATTTTATTATCTAATCTTTTTGCCTGAATGTTTCTTAAAAATAAAAAGATACACAAATAAATAAAAAAAATTAATTCATCTATAAGTGACAGCCACATAAGACGAAACTAATTCATCAATTTTAACGAGATCGTGATTTGTATAATTTTTTATACTCACTCAATAAACGCGAAAACCTGACCTTCAAACATCCACCGGCTTGGCTAAGCAATTTTATCTGGCTCAACTTGTCAACGGCTAAAGAAGTAGGCTGCCCCAAGCGTTGAACGGCAGGTGCGATGCGCATGAATGTTGGAAGTGGTGGTAGATGAGAGCCCAACACTATTATTATCGTAGTATCTGTATAGTTATACGTGCAACAAAATTAGCCACCGATACAAATAAATTTTTGTAATTTTATGGTTAGTTGTCTGATGTAGGTATATAATTATATCATACATATAAACTCGTTTTATAACAATATTAGAGCATATTTACAAAATTCTACACCGGGATTTTGTTATTTCCTCTTGCAATAGACTGCAACTTAAATCACTCAAAAAAAATAAAAATTAATGGAGTAGAGTTTTTGAAATAAAAATATATAGTTTGAATATTTTATATATGCACACCGCTACGTATATATGATTCATGTGTAATATGCAATACAAAATATAATATAAATTTACAATACAAAATTAAAACTAAAAAGCCAAAAACACTGTGAAAAAATTAAAACAAAAAACTTGCCAAATGAAGTATTATTTGCCAAATATAGATACTAAATGGATGGCGTGAGTGGGAAGTCACTTGAAAAGATCAGGCTGAAAAAATAAAATAAAATCAAACAATTGAAAGGCTTGAGTGGAAATATATGCAAAAAAACGTTTTAGAAGCTTCATTCCGTACCAAGAATGATTGAAATAAAAAGCACATACAATGAATGGGCTATATTGGTAGTGTGCTACCCACACTGTGGGCCTCATGTCCATTCGACTGAATGCCCATATGGGCCGCTTCTTTAGGCTGTCCAGTAGAAGAATGGTTTGGTATCATACTGTCCACTACGAAAAATAAGATGGGCCTCGAGTCCATATGAAAGCCCGTGTGGTCAAGCTTCCTGTACGTATTCGGTAAAAGAGGTTTGCATTTATACGGTACATAAAGCAAAAAGGTATATATTAAAACCTTAGCACAAAATACTAAGAAATAATAATGTTTGATTTAAAGAAAGCACTAAAAAAAATTTATACATACTTCAAATAATAGTAATTTATATTATATTTTTTTGTACTCTTTCTTCTCTTTTTTCGTTGGAATCCAAATTCCAAAATTGAGAGTAATTTTCATGTTTGGAGGCAACATAAAAGGTCCATTTGGGATATCAGTGCTGATTTTCATTTTTACAATATATCACTAAACAAAACCACATTCATAAACCATCGTGGGGTTTTATCGAGGAAAATCCCAAAACAAAACCTTAAAATCTCGAAATTATATACGGAAATGGAAACATCAGATCCTGCTTTTCCCATACGCCACACCACGCTCTGTTTAGATATCAAGGCGAGTTCCGCTTCTTCTGCTTTTCACTGATTCATGTAATTTCTGTGAAATATTTGTTAATTTTATGGGATAATTTTAATTTCAACGCTCAAAATTTTGCCCGCCACTTTTCGCGAGATTTTCGAGCTTATTTTTGGACCAAAAGTTAATCGGAACGAAAATACTTGCGTTGAAATCCCTTTTTTTTCTATTGTTTTTTGAATATTGTGATTTCAGTTTGTTTGTCTCGCTACTTCATGATGGATTTTTACTGGTTATATCTATTGTTATGCCAGGGGCACAAGACGGATATTATCATAAGCAGCTACGAAGATCATTTTCTTGTGAGATCCTCTTTTTTTTTTTTTAAGTTCTTTTCATTTGCAATTTTCATATCGTAGCCATCTCAATATCGTCGATTATTGCAGGTTATGGCAACTCAGATTGGAAGCATGGGGACAATATTGCACTCTAGGTTTGCGCGCATTATTGATTTTCCAGATTATATTATCTGTTTGATATTAGAAACCTATTATTTTTCAGTGAATTTGGACAAAAAGGAGAACACATAGTACTTGTTT
Source organism: Paulownia fortunei (assembly GCA_019321725.1). NCBI lineage: Eukaryota > Viridiplantae > Streptophyta > Magnoliopsida > Lamiales > Paulowniaceae > Paulownia > Paulownia fortunei. The sequence continues at coordinate 711,710 of JAGSPU010001671.1, read as the reverse complement.
CTTTTGGCCGAGGAGGCAAATTTGTTCTGCCTCTAAAGCTTCTATTCCATGGTGAATCATTTGGAGTTGTGTCATTTCCTAATTTGGTTACATCAAGGGTTAAACAATTGATTAATCTGTTTTACGTGTGTTGAGCTTTTACTGGTATCATTTTGTAGAGGTCTCTACGAAAGAGTCAGAGCGCTTGTCTAAAGAATCTGGGTTTCATATTGACCATGTTAATCCAAGAACCATGTTTTGGATACACATTAAGTCATTTATGGATGAAGTGAGACCATGGCTGGACAATGTCACCTGAGTAGGATCTTCTGCATGTCCTCTGGGTTTTAGGACCCTCTGCCTTTAAGCCCTGGGAGGGTACTAATATATATCTGGAGTCATTATTCTTAGTTTTATTTGCTGCAACTTTGAGATATGTTGGGTCGCAATACCTAGGAAGATATAGAAAGTACCACACCGATTGTCTTGTATAATTATGTAATTACAAGGGAGGGGATCGGAGTTAAGTCTGATCTCCTGATGCAAGGGCAACTCATAATGGCTTGAGCTTCTACTAATTCCCAAGTACCAAGAATAGTGTAGCATAGTTTGCATTAAACTTTGTTAAAGAGGTAAGTATGAGCATCTTGAGATTGTATCATCCAAAAGATATATCAACATGTGATAATCAGCTAAAGCTAAATCGTTAAATTAGTTATGATGTGATTTTGGACTAGTTTTTTCAGTAGCACAACCCAACCTCCTCTGCCCTGTCTCCCAACTCCCTCCATGAAAAAAAAAATGGGTATGTTTTTCTTTCATTCTAGCCTAAGTATAATGCAGATCAATTTCTTTCCATCGTTTCATTCAAGTTGACCATATTAAATCTAGAAAACCAGTGCTGAAATCAGATTTTCTGATGTTATATTACACTATCAGGTTTGATGTGATTTTTGGATGCTTTTGGCTATATAGATACGTTATTTGCCTACTATTTATTCTTCTCTTGAGTTGATAGCCTCTGCATGCCGAGCTTTTGTATGCAAAGTCTGTTGAGTTTTCTTTTCCATTAGATTAGACTCCATTATATGAGTTGTTCATCATTTTAATTCTACTTAATAAGGAAACAAGGCAACTGTGCTATAATATAATGTGAGTATGTGATGGCTTTTGGCCATCTAATTATGGGCTTGAGAAGTATAATCTTGTGAAATGTGATTAAACTGGAACTTAGATGTTAGTGTTGTTGATAATGTAATTGCATTCCTTGCGCTAATAGTTAGAATACAGATGTGCATGCTGAAACTTAAATGATCATGTTGTTAATTGCCAGGAAAGAGGGAGGTGTTTCAGTTGATCCAACTTTCAGTGTTAATGTAGTATTCGGTAAACGAGATGAGGTAAGTTTGGAATCTTAATGTAGGTGTCTATCAGTCTAGTACTTTTTCACTACATTATTTTGATGCTTGTATCAAGGAAAGATACTGATGTACCTGATGATTATGTGCAGCCCATGCTAGTTGCTTGTGCTCGGCAATTAATTGAACACATAAGGTATTTCGCAATACCAGTTTGATGCTTCCGTTTTCTGTTCTGCAATATCAACTGCTTAACAACCTTTACTTCCTTTAAATGGTTTCTTTTACGTCTGCAGCAACTCTGGATCGTCAAAAGCATTAGTGTTGTCTCTTGGTCTGAGAGACCATTCATTGGTACTGTTACATAATTTTTTAATTCAACTATAAAATTAAGGCAATCCTTTTAACATTTTGTTTTGTTTTGGTGTTTTTCTTTTTTTCTTCTTCTTCTTCAGGGGACGCTGAAGGGCATAGTTTCTGCTGTGATTGAGAACCTTGCTGTGGTATCATAATATGATTAAAAAACGCAAAAACTTGCCTTTTCAATAGAACGAACAGCAGAAGTGAGCAGACGCAAAACTTCGATTTTGCTTGTATCCTATTTTGTCGTATATGGCGTGGACTGTGAAATTTACACTCACTCTTCGACATCTATACTTGAAGCAGCAGATATTGAAATATGTAACATTCATTCGAGTCTGAGGTGTGCCTTATTTTTTACATCCCAGTAGACCAAGGTGCCAGTCCTTATTCAACAGACTATTTTTAATTTTTAACTTTTGGCTGAAATTATGTTTGGAGTCGGAAAGTATAAGGGCGTGGGCGTGTAATTGCTAGATAGAACTATGAAAATTTATAAAATACATTAATTACAATAATGAAACGTAAATTAGAATACAGAACATGTTATGTACAATCGACACTGACAGTAGCTGACTTGAAACTGGGCATAGGCGCACGCTTACATTCACACACAATACACAAAAACTTAAACTTACCCATCACCTTGAACATGCACATTCACATGATACACAAAAAATTTAACCCACCCAAAAGCTTGTTTTCATGCAAGACATTGTAGGAAAATTTGAAAACCCAAAAACAAAGAAAAATGGAAAAGATAAGAAGGAAAAAAAATGATTTGGTAGGAGAAACATGACAATTCATGGGCATCACCCTCTTTTCCTTGTTCCCAGGGACTCATTATTCTTGTATCTTGTCATCTTTCTTGAGCATCACATTCAATTTTCTTTCCAACTGCAAAGAATAAGAGAAGATTGTCTGATGTTATTATGATATGCATGAACTAATTACAAACCATGAGAGATGATTGCCTCATGTTATTATGATATACATGAACAATGCGACTCAGGAATCCAGGTTTTCTGAAAATTCATCCTAAGGCAAAATTATGTTCTCCAACGAAGATAAATTGCAGGCAAGGACAGGCACAGATTCAGAACAATTAGTCCTCCATGGAAATTTGAAATCCCAAGAAATTTGGAAATAGCTCATTTACTGAGGCAACAACCAAAGACAAACCTGAGTATTCTTAGTCTTCAGTCTCTGTAATTCTTCAACCAGACTTCCAATGCTGACATTTGAAACTGAGCTTCAGCATTGTAGGACATTAAATCAAAACAAGCTCACAGCCTATACAAGGGTTATTGCTTCATACCTTTGTTGCTTTTGAATCACCTGAGCTTGCAACTCTCGCTCCTTCACAGAACTAGGGGTTATCTGCTACAAGGAACAAGCAGAATGTTATTATCAAAGTTTTTTTCTGAATCAGCAGCAAATTTTGCATGACAAAGCATCATAGAATTCCTCCAAATAACCCAATAAAGAACAGATAGCTGTAATTTTCTATTAGAACATAGCATAATAGGAAAACTTGATGGGTTTTATAACAGAAGCAACTCTACCTGCAAAAGGTCATTTATTCCTGCCTCTGACAACTCACTAGCACTGCCTGCACATATGAAAAACCAGCGTCCGTCATACTATGTTGAGACAGAAGGCTTAAAGTGGCTGGTGTTCAAGAGATCATATAAATAGCATTACCTGAGGTTTGTTCCACAAACTTGATCAATTTAACTATCTCTTCCTGATACGATGAGTAAACACAATTCAGCAACAGATAATTGAATAAGATGTGACGAGGTGAGCAGAGCTTACTCTTTGCATAGTGTTCTGCTGCAATATGCATTGCAATGACGGGAGAACTGAAGCAGCTGAAAGGCTTGGAAATGTTGGGTTTGTGGAACAACCAGAAATTGAGTTAAAGTAGTTTACAGGACCCTGAAATAAGATGAAGCAAAGGCAATGGTTAAATGCCAATGCCTGAAAAATAGAGCCAAGTTTAACACAAATATTCTTTTGCGTGGAGCATCATTAGGGCATGTACTCATTGAAGAAAAGGAGATTTTCAAGACCAAAAACAAATTATCTAGGAGTTCAAATGCTATACTGCAAGAAACATTGGGAAACTAAAATTTCCATAATTTAAAGCTTGTCCTCCATTTAAACCATTTACTATGTCAGTGAATCTAGACTGTGGTTCATCACATACTAAATCCAATGAAAAATTATATTGAAGCTTAATAACAGTATATGCTGTCTTTCAAGTGGGTCTATATGTGCTGTTCAACAATTTCAATGCAATATTATGAAGCAATGTAGTCTGGTTAGATTTAAGATGCCAGATACAGAAAAGCTTCTTTACTCTGGTTATATGAGCAGAATACATTTGGAAGTACGCAACAGGAAAACATGTAGGGAATTCTCCAATAATTATTTTACAACCTGTGTGTAGGGTCAAAAACGTCAGAGAGGAAATACATTGCATCGACAAGGCCCAAACAATAGGAGCCAAGGAGTATGGCAAACTACTTCAACCAACACATTGTGTATTACTAGAAAAAATGTCAAATAAACATGTTGCAAATGTCAGACATCTGACCTCTTTTGGATTGATTCCTCTATTCTTAAGACAAGCAGCGAAGAAAAAATCAACATGTACAGTACACGTACCATCACCTATTCACCTTTAGGAATAAAGAAATTGACTTGTATCGACTCACGAGGAGGTAAACCCCTATAAACTGAACTGAAAAGGAGAAGAGGGGTCTGAAGCAATGATAACTAACAAAATTGAGCAAAAACTTTCTGTACAAGTTCCAAAAAGCAAATAGCCACAACAAAAAACTAATAGGTACATACAAAAATTACTTACATTTACTCAAGTTGATGTGCCAAAGGATGAAAAGTGCACAGTTAATTTTTTTTCTTTGAATGGTGGGGAGAAGAAGACGTTTAGGTATAACAGATAACAAAGAAAAACAACCCTACTACAATTTCCAAAAAGAGTGAGCACACACTTGAGATAATGAGCAATCATTCTAACAGCAAACAGCAAGGAGTAATCCAAGTTAAAGAACTAAAAAGGAGAATTCTTGGGGCAGCAGTAAAACATCAAACTCTAGAATGACCATTCCCAACTCTCCAAATAATGCAGCTATTGAGGAGCCTATTTCTGCTACTGGGATTGGGAAATGAGATGGGTAATCTTGGAATAGGATGGTTAGTTTCTCTACAACAATAGTTCTCCCCATATGTCTGGACCACGGTATTAAGAATAGCACATAATCTCCAGAAGGACAAACGTCAGAAGCAGAGGAGAAGAAGAAACAGATATTGATGAGTTGCTTCCTGGGCTAACCCCCAGAAGCTAAGTTAGGTTCCATTCTACTCACCCAAATCCTACCCCAGACCATCAAAAGAAGATAAATGCCAAGGATTGGAAGATTTGGATGGATGGATCCAACAGAAATACGGTCTCCAGATACTTAGAGAATGGCTAAAGTTCTAGGAACATGCACCATGATATGCAAGGATCATTCTATTAGTAAAATACACACATGATATGCAAAAGATACTTTTAATCAAGCACCTTCTGAAGAGTAAGAACCACAATAAGTAAAACATATGACCATTGGCATTTCTAAATCAACTAATGAAGACACTTTCAATTGAACAGAGGAGGAAATGAATAAACATAGCCAACTAATAATAGGACAATAAAATTGTATCCAACCAGAGTCTGCTAGGTACAACACTCATACTAACTCTATATTTTGTTATTTCATAAATTAAAAAAAAAAAAAAAAAAAAAAACACAGCAACAACAACTTAAGGTGGTGGTGATAACTAAAATGTAAGATTGACTTAATTGATACCTTGGGACTCAGATCTGCTGAAGTGACTTTAAAACGTCCTCTGCGTTCAACAACAGCACCTTCCGATGCATCCTCCCCTATAATGCACGTTTCAATATAGTTGGAGCATAAACATATTATGTAAAAATACTAACACTCAGGCTGATTTATATGAGATTTTTTTGTGGCAATTTTTACTCTAAATGCATTACCAGCTGTAGAATTACCAAAATCTTTCTTTTGACGATTCTGCAGTGGACCACTATAATTTCGCTCAGTCTGGTATCTTGGTTGCAGATATTCCCTTCATATAAGTTTAAACCAGATTACAATATTACAAACAAGTTCACTAAAAATGTGTGGAAGCAGAAGAAGGAACTAGTATAGAAAATGTATAACAAATACCACATTTATAGTGTAGGATGGCAAACTACTTCAACCGACATATTGCATGCTACTACAGAAAGTGTCCAATAAACATGTTGCAAATGTTTGTTATACCACATTTTTAGTAGCCGTGATACTTGGAATTTGCAAATTTAATCAGCAAAGTTTCTGCAGTATCTCCGCATAAGTATATTTACAAATAAGTCTTGGATACAGGACAGGTTCAAATCCGCTACAAAACCTTTTAGCATTGCAGCTATTCTCTTTCATTAACTGTAAACCTATCTGTTATCTAAAAATTGGAGAAGACGAAAAGGAAAACTAATGCATTTTCACTCGCAAAAACACTCAGTCCACCAAAACAAACCCCGCCCCTGCCCCCCCGGGGAAACAAAAAAAGAGAGAAAAAGAAGGATAAGAGGGCAAGTTGCAAGAAGAAACATTGTATAGATTTAAAATACAATCTGTAGATAAGAACATACACCCATAAATTAAGGGAAGTAGAAGTAGAGTTTGAAAATGACTCAAAAATATTACAACTTTTGCAAGAGAAAAATCAGTAGTTAGAATTTCGCGCAACCAGTTTCCATCCCAGCCTTTTAACTATCAACACAAACAGATGCTTTACCATCTCAAAATAGAATTACGTACTCTAGACCACAAAGAGGAGAATATACCTGTCTCCATCACCAATAAACTTTTTAGCAGAGAGAACATTATCCTGCAGCAGCGAGCCACAGGAAAAAATTTTACGCCCTGCAGTGACAGAGTATGACAAGGAGCCACTTTGACCAGAATCTTCGGCCTCATTTCTTCGTGATTCTCGATCCACAGCACTTGTCAATGGCTGTTCTTCACTTTTCTGTTCAGAATCTGAATGGACAGAATCTCTCGAACTTGGACTACCAGCACCAATGTCATCCTCACATACATCAAAACAACCTCTGTGTTCAATAAAAGTCTTCAGTAAGTTTACCCCTCAAAGGTTCATTTGCAAAGTCATAAACTCACACGCTAGTGGCTGCAGAAGTCGTCATAGAAAATTGACTCATCAAGCCAGCGCAGGGTTGGGAATACACCAAAAAATAACAAGGATGCACGTATTATGCGTAAGTTTGATTTCAAACTAGAATGCCCTCAATATACAGCCTGTGCCTTTTCATAAGGTTTGAGTCATTTTGCATTGAGCCACTGAAAAGAAAAAGAAGTCCAAACATTGGTGACTGGCATATAGGGCCACAAAGTAGGGCGCAGACCTAGAACCTAATTCTACTTAAGGGGGTAAAAAGCAAATGATTGTCAAGGTGATCAAAAGCAAAGCTGTCAGGATGGCTGGATTTATCGGATACTGGAAATTCATGTGTATTTCAAGAGCTAAGAAAGGGTAACCAGTTATTTAAAAGTTGTTCTCTTTCATAGGATTGCTCGAGTATGTAGATTTCACACAAAAGAAGAGTTCAACCTCGAATATGAATAATATAGAATAAGAGAGGCAAGGCATTAATCATTATCAAGTTCTTTAGAAGAGATTAAGAACAAGAAGGTTTTTTAATCCAAGAAAATTAAGAGCTGATTGATATCACTTCAATTTCTCCTTTTTGAGATCATTTTTAGTTAAGTGTTCTCTTATCAGAAAATATCTATCAGATAACTCCACTTATTGATCCATGCAAGCTTGAAATAGTAGCAGCTAGCAAGCAAATTGACATAAAAAATAAAGGCGAAGAACTATTGTCACTGGAAATCAGAGCAGATGCTAAAAGGTGAAATAGATTTTGATGGCATACTTGAGAGCCTGAAGAGGTTTTATAGGAAATGCAGCAAGCGAATTCTCCAAATCATCAATATGATTGAGCTCATCCTAAGAAAATAAAAAAACAAACTATACAGATTAGGAAAAGAAAACCAAAGGGAGAATAAGATAACATAAAGAAGCTACGAAGTATTTAAATGATATAATGTACCCATATATATACATATACATATACATATATATATATATATGTATATATATAAGTGTATATATATATATATATATATAAGATGGAGAACCATGCGATATCTCATGTTATAACTCAATACTTTTAATTGAGATGCAGCATTAGAATGATGAGCCCGCTCGGAGTAGATCCTATCCACAGGAGAACCAACATCATCTTGCCCGTCCATGTGCTTCCCACTCACACTTGAATCTTCTGAATTTGAAATTAGATCATCTTGAATCTGCAAGCAACAGAAGGACCTTAATGAAGTAGGCGGTTATAAAATTGAAACATTCAACCACTGATCAGTGGACTTATGGCATACAAGGGCAGCTTGATTCTTCAGATCCTCCAGATTGAAATTCCAGGCACTGATTCCTCGAATGTACTCTTGCTGCACATAGCAACAACTCATGATAAGGGTGGTATTTCGAAAATATGTGCATAATAATTTTTGGAAGAAAATTTGTGATTTTGTGCATGGCATTGTTTAAGGGGAAAGATGAAACTACATGCAGCCACAGGAAGACTAATTATATCATTACACGTAAAGCCAAATCATGATAAAAGTAATAATAAATCTAAATAAATACTAAACACATGCATGAATTGCCCAGTATTCACTAAATACTGTTTCCCAAGGTTTATCACATGTTATTCTGATTCTTCCCAGTTTTACCCAATTATGTCCTTCACTCGAGCAATTTCATACTCTCCACAATTAATTTCTTTAAGTTTCAGAAATATAATTTCAAATTGTCACACACTTACTCATCCAACTGAGAGACTTAGAAAGATAAGTGTATTAAATAAGAACTGAACATCAGATCTGGTCACTCTAATCTCTTGAAGGTTTAACTTAACACAAATGATCCATCTAGTACAGCCTTAACAAAAGTGAGAAGCAGGCGACAACCTGCCTCATCATTTTCAATGCACCAAAAATTCACAAGAGTGTTGCATAATAACTCAACATCACATCAGATCATGCTAATCGCTTAAAGGCTTAAGTTAACACAAATAAGTAGCCTTAGCAAAAGGTAGCAGCAAGCCAAACTGCCTCATCATTTTAAGTGAATTGGCAAGCATAATACAAATTGCTTCAAGTACACTTCGTTCTGGTTGCTAAATGGAAGTCTTTCTTTCAACTGAGTATGAAAACTATGGTCTCTGATGTGGTTTTGATTCTTGCAACATACATGCATATGTATTAAATATTTGTCCAGTTTGGACCTTGTAAGCAAAAGCAAGCACGCAGAAGCAAAGAAGGCGGATAGAGAGGGAAAACTGTTCCAAAAATGCACATGAAAATTATGGGTGTTTGGGGGGGTATTCCAAATGGACTTCCATTTTTTGGTGATTAATTTTGAAGGGACTTCTAGAATAAGTCACATATGCTCAATCAATTTTAAAATAAGACTCAAAACCCAGGCAACCCAGTTTACCTAATTTACATCACTACAAAGTAAAATAAAGTTTGAAGATACAAGATTCTCTATAAGCATATTGCTCCTTCCAAACAAATTAGTAACATTTGACTAGGTTGACTTCTCACCTGTGATAAATGCTCCTTGTCCTCATATAATACCTTATTTTGTTCAAGAATATCTGCTTCTTTAGCCTGAAAATGCAATTTGGTTTTAGAGAAATTCCGATAAAATTCAAAATTAAAGTAATAAAGCAAAATGCCATTTCTTGTAAAAGAAAAGGCAAACAAACACGAGAATGAGATGAGCACGAGACCTTAAGCATCCTAAAACGTTCACCTAGAGGGGACAGGTCATCAAGGATAGTACGGGACAAATAATCATTTGAGCGAGCATTTTTGAAGAAAGGGTGTTTCAAAAGCTTTTCGGCGCTAGGACGTTTTTTGGGATCCTTTACCAAGCAAGCAGCAACCATTTCTTTGAAAGACTGCCAAATGTTGTATATCAGCAGCAATACACAAAATTCAGCATTAAAATTCTCCTAAAACAAGATAAACCTTAGAGAATCTTTTGTCTCTCTCGTAGTCCAGCCCTGGAGGCGCATTTTGTAGGGTCATCAGCAGAACCTGCATTTAGTATAACGGAAGAAGGTTCAGACCAACAAACATTCCTGCACACTAAGATGCAAAAGTAAGACTTAAGTAAACGAGACATTACCAACCTTCATTGGTGGGTACTTGGAGAATGGTGCATGACCATGAGCAAGTTCAAGTGCTGTTATTCCAAATGACCAGATATCTGCTCTGTCAAAGCAAAATATTTTGCATAAGAATTGAGAACATAACAAAATTGAAGAAATAGATGGAATAAAAAATTTTCAGCAGATTCTCACTTGAAATCATATCCATGCAATTGCTGCATGACTTCAGGAGCCATCCTGATATATACAAATTAAAGAAAAAAACGGTTCCAAGTCAAAATAATAATCCATATTGAAAATAATAAGTGCCTAAAAAACCATAAACATTGGCTTTCATGCAAGACAATTTACCAACATGGGGTTCCAACAAAAGTATTTCTTGAACGCTGACGATCACCAGTATCAAACATGCATGCAGCAACTCCAAAGTCTGCTAATTTAACAGTACCGTTAGAATCAATCAGTATGTTCCCAGCCTGCGACACATGAAAAGAAAGAGAATTAAATAAAGTGATATGGCTGTGCCAAAAATTAAAGCAGGAAGAGCAGAAACAATTAGTTGGAGTTACGAAAGCACATCAACCATATACCACATGAGACATGACTCCATAAACGGTGTGAAAAGAAACAAGATGTCCAAGGTCATACGCCCAAGGTCAAATAGATATCTAATATCACAGAAGGAAGCTGAAAGATTGAGAGGGCTGTCAGAGTACCAAACTACAAGATGATTCTATATTGATAACCAGTCTCTAACTCAAAAAAATGAATAACATAAAATAGCCTACAGGACAAAAGCTGAACAGCAGTACGTAAGAAAACAAGTGAGACACTCATACTTTCACGTCTCTGTGGATATGTCCATGGGCATGAACATACACCAGAGCTTTCAGAACCTCCCGTAATAATGTGGCAATAACAGGCTCCTCAAAACCTTCTGGATAAGCTGATTTCATGATATGAAGGCAAGATCCCCCAGCCATGTAAGGCATCACAACCCACAGGTTATGGCCGGCAGTGAAGGAGCAGTGAGCTCGCAAGACATTTGGATGGTCAATCAAAATCATTGTCTGTACCTCTCGCCGGATGCCATCCTATTCATTTGACAACCCAACAAGAAAATAATCAAAAGAGAGAGAGGAAAAAGTTGCGGCAATTGCAAGTCCATGTTGTTAACAAGATTTAACAATTAAGACAAGTAAGTCTCCCTTGCACATATTGACACCTTAGCCATTTCCACAGACAGGAGTAAACACGATTCTGATCATCAAGAGAGTTATGCCTCCCAATTCTTCTCATTTGCACATCTTCTAATTTTTATTTGGTTACAAAAGTCTGTACAGCAAATTAATTTTTTTATTCTTGCTTCATAAATGCACTTTGCTGATACAAAATATTTCTTCAAAATTCTCCCTCCGTCTGCTAATGATGCCTTTACTCCCAATTTCTTCTCATTCAGACACACGTCTTCAGAAATATCACTCTATTTCAGAAGTTGAACAATTCCCTGATAAATAAGTTTTTGTGTGCAGGGTATATTACTCATGAATTCAAGCTTTATATATGAAAGTTTTTGGTACAAGATACAAGTTCAAAATTTGCCTGAAATTCTGGCTCTTAAAATGAGTTCTGCTGATACAAAATATATTTTGGGTACTAACTGAAAAAACAAATATGATACCCATTTAACTAAATGGGGCAGCATAGGTAAGAAAACATCAAGATAATTCAGATTTTAGGAAAATATGGAGATACAAAATCAGAAAAATATGTGGATGAATTCAAAAGGAGTCACGTGGCACAATTAGCAGCAGAAAAGTTAGATTGGTAGTCCGTTTTAAGCCAGTATAAGTTTACAAAAGAGGCATTAGCACATTCAGAATAAGATGAAATACCAAGTCATTATTGCACTTCTCAAGATCAAGAACCTTGATCGCAACTCTCTCATTAAGCGGTACACAAAGAGCTCTATAAACAGTAGCACTGACACCTTCTCCAACTTCCTCGTACAACTTGTAATCTTTTGCAGTAAGGGGAAACTTTTTCTCCGATGCCTGTTCCATGATTTTCCTTATATTACAATGTTAACTCCTTTACACCTTGATGTCATAGTAAACATCAACTGACGATAGACAGAGGCTGGAGTCCAGACAATGTCATGATTATTCCAACAACATAACATTGTTCCTTATCCACATAAAGCTGTAGCAATCTCAACACTGATATGTTAACCCCCAAGTTTTTACTGTTAGACCATTCAAGCTCAAAATCAATCTCCAATCATGGATCTTCCAAGAGAACAAATAGAAAGGATAAATCAGCCACTGAAGTTCACGCACTGTCAAGCCAATCCTCCTGCTATGCCTGTATATAACTAGTAGTACTGTATTCAACTCTTAAAGAATTGATTATTTATCCAGTCCTACAAATGATAAGTGAGGTTAATCAGAACTCTGCTCCATGCTTCTCAGAAAATTTCTTGTCTTGCTAATTCCAGAAGTTCGGCTAAAAGCGAAGAACCAAATTGGCCTGTTCAGCAAAAGCTGACGCAATAATATACCTGCACAAATGAAATAATAACTGCTAAGATACGTTATGCATTAAGATAACAGGAAGGAGATTGCATGTGTCAGTTAGTTTTCACGAGTGCATAAATGCAGAAATACGAATACTAATTCAAATCAGTGATAACTCATCTGCTTCTCACGTTCAGTGAATAGCAGCGGCACCAAAGCCAACCATAAATTGATAATCGTACTACTTTTATCTATCTTGGCGAGATATACACATCTATTCTACGGCTTCCAAAAGTAGAACAGGTACAATAAGTTGAAGTACGTAACTTCTGTAGGTAACACATCTCAGAATACAAGTTGAATTTCTCTGAATTTTAATACATAGATTGAAATTTAACTTATCCATTTAAAAAGTGTAACTCACTACTCAATATTTTCAAACTCTACAAGTTGACACATTTCCAATTTTGTCCTTGTTTTCTGTTGCTTACAGGCATCGAAATTCGCTATTATTCCTCGCCAAGTCACTGTATCATGCGGAAGTATACAATAATGAAATTCACATACCTCAACTCGGGTCACACCTTACTTATTTAGGAAGCTTGTACACCTAATTGTCGATACTATACAATTAAATCAATCTCTCACAACATCACTGTCAGACATTCGCAACTGCTGCAGAAGCATTTACACCGTGCTGTTGTTGTATACTTTCATTTTGCCTAAATGCAGGTAGCTCAAGGTCATGTGCCTAAAAAGTAGATGTGTAAAGGCCTATAGGGATATGTTCATTATTCAATCTTCTCATATTCACATAATCACCGAGAAAAAGATTACAGTCTAATAGAATATGGGATAGGCAGTTTATAGCCTTCCAAAAATTATTCACTTTGTGCCCAATAGAAACCCAGATGCTTCTTTGCGTTAGACTTAACATCTTTGCCTTCTTTTGTACCACTAAAATGCCAAGAAATAGTTAACTAGCCCAACTGCTATTCTGCATTGCAACAATGTCATCTTTACCATCAAAAGAATAGCAGATTCATATGCTGAAGCTCAAAGGCCACATGAATAAACACGATCATATAAAAGCCGAGCGCAGGATAATAATTGATACACAATTTATAATGTTAGACGACTAAACAATAGGCAAAAACCAAACAGTTGCGTTTGTCCAATGGAAGCAAATCAATCAAATGCAACTCCGATGCAAAATTGCATTCAAGCTAAAATTCCAAATAACACGATCTCTAGTTCCCGTGAAAAATCAATCCAGAATGCAGAATCTATGAGATTTCCTAATGGCAGCATGACCAATTAAAAAATAAAAAATAAAAAAAGGCAGGTCTCAACCAACCCCAGGTAGCAGAACAGATGAGAACACAGCAAAAATAACAATCACAAGACAAAAAAACGTAAAAGACCAATAAAAAGTCATCAATTCACGAGCAATTCTGCTATTGTTCTAACGGACCTAGGGTTTCGGCGCCTGAGAATTCATGGAGGACAAATGAAAATGGTAAATAGAGTCTGATCAACTAGAGAGGAAACGCAGTGCGAGAGGACGGCGTCGTATCCGGTTGGAGATATATCCTTTCGTTTCGACTAGTCCGCCGTAGACGATGTCAAGAGAATCATTAGATGTAAGCTCTTTCGTCTACGGGACTGACTAAGTTAAGAAATTCATGATTCAGTTTTTTTAATACAAGAAAAACTTTTCCAATTTTATTTTTTTTTTCAAGATAACTACGATACAGTAAAACAATTGAAATTTTTATAATGTATTTATTGAATTTTTAGATTTATTAATAAAAATTAATTTTCCCAAAAAAATAGAAATGAATTTATGAGGTGATATTTGGTTTTTATTTTTATTTTTATTTTTATTTTTTTGGTGGGGGTGGGGGGGGGGGGGGGTGAGGGAGGAGGGGGAGAGAATATATAAATTATAAATAGCCGGACCGGATATTTTAATTACTCCATTTTAAAGGTCATGAAATTGGTGAAGGCCGAAGGGATACTAAAAAATAAGTAGAGGGTACAACTGTACAACTGCACAACTGCGGAGCACATTGGAGTGGGACCGAGAAGTTGGGCCGGGTTGAGTGATTTGCAATTTGCATAAACGGCGACTTGAGCATTACTATCTGGGGGAGGGATATGATTGAATCACATGACATGGGTCAACTATCAATGTGATTTGATTATTTACAATATCTTTTTTGCTAATTTAATGGTATAGATTTGAATATAATTGTAAGAATGGTCAGTAAACTACTTATTTTAATAGTGAATTAATTTAAAATTAGTTGACATCTTAATTTGAGTGATGACGGATTTATTTACGAGATATTAATCGTTGCTCAACATTGGTGGACTCTTGTGCACAATTTAAGAAGGTTGGCTATATTGCTGGCTCATTTCCTATTATCTAACAACAATAATTCTAGTGTTTGATGTTACTCTTATTATTATAATATTTTTTACCTATCATTAATTAACTTATACTCAAATCATGGTTTTGAAATTCAAATCGAATCGATCAATCGGTCAGACCGATTTATTCGGGAATCGATCATGGCATCGATCCAATTTTGTATTTAAAACGGGTGGCAAGAAATTTGTTGTCATCCGGTGAAAATCGGCTGACTCGGTGACCCATTGTAACCCGGATCAATTTTGTTTTTCTTTTTTTCATTTTTTTAAATTCACAAAGGAAACAAATATACGTAAATGTGAAGTGCAAAACAAATATATATGAATATTTTTAACTTATTTGGATTTATATGAATATGTATTTTATTACTTTAGTTCTTTGTTTTTATTTATATTTGTAAGTTTTTTTATCTTGGTACTTGTATTTAATATATATATGATCATCAGTTTTTTCACAACAGTTCAATCGGTTTGACCAATGACCCAGTTAATTATCCAGTTTAATGTCCGATCCAGGTTTAAAAACTTTGCCTGAAATATGGATGATCAACCTGGATCGAGAAATTTTTAAAGATACAAACTCAAATCTGTCACAAACTCAAATTCAATAGTAGACTCGCTACACCTACTAAATTTATTTTATAATTTAAAAAAATATTAAGATTACATTTTAAAAAAACTAATACTATTAAAAAATTTAAAAAATCTACTTAAAAATATCATATTAATAAGTTTTTTAAAAAAATTTAAGGGGTTGAGTTTGAAAATTGAAAATCCAAGACTCGATCAAAACACATTTGTACTGTTAAAATCTGCATTTAACAAACCCTAAATAAAATAAATTCAAAATGAATCCATATTTAACAAACTACATTATCGTCCCCACCTCAAATTCATTGCCAAGTCTGCTTGAAAATAATTTCATTTTCTCAAACCCAGTAATCTCAATGGGCTGAAAAGAGTCTGAAAGACACTTGATCTGACTTTGGGCACTATGCCCAAGTCCCTAACATATGGGCCTTTATTAGATAATACTTCCAGCACACTAGAATTAAGCAGGAAATTTATGCCTTATTAGTTTTGTCAAATAAATTGCACTGTACTTGGCTTGGTTTATATTCATTTTAGATCCTTTAACAATGGCCCAAATAAAGGTGGTATTATGGTTATTTTGAATATGTTTCCAATAGAACAGTAAAAAGAGATTTTAATTTTGATTTTTGTTAATATAAATTAATAGTTGATAATTTTTTGAGTGATAGCCTAATACATTAATTAATAAATATTGGTACTTAAATCATAAATTCTTATATATTTATTTATAAGTGTCCAAGCATTGGTATCGAATCAATCATCTCTTAAAACAGCAATTTCACATTCTACATTAAAAAAATAAAAAAAATTGCATAGGAAGGCAATTAGATGGAAACAAGCAAATAAAATATAAATTTCAAAGTGGAAAAAATTACACTATTTCTAATAAATATTTTTATTATCTTAACTATACACTATTAGAAATTTTCAGATTTCGAATTTAAATGGGTTGGATCATTTAATTTCATATTCGTTTCCATTATTTTCCTTAATGACTAATGATGTCAATGCACTCCGTTTAAAACACGTTGAGGCCCATTCCCGTCACTTCAAAGTGCAAGTTTCAACTCACACACACACATTTGCACGCACGCGCGCACACACAGACGCACACAAAAAACAAGAGGAAAGGAAAGTAATAAAAAGAAAGAAGAGAGTTCTTCCGTGATTGGTTTTTCTTCAATGGGCCCAATGACAACAACAGATTGGGCCCATTCAGCACGTGGTAGTTCCGTATTAAGTAAACAAAACTTCAATTTGACGGCCCAACAGCACCGACCCTTGTTGTCTGCCACGGCTGTTGTCACATGAGTAGAAATTCAATCAAAAAGTTTTATTATAATTTTTATTCATTGTGCGGCGTGGCTTCTTCTCAAAATCAATGAGCCGTCGCACGCTCTCACACGAGAGACTCGTGTTTAATTATTACACACCCATACATTGCAAAAATAAGAATTACAGACAACACACCCAAACCTTGTATTTTTAACATAAGGAGTCAAGCTTGCATACACTCAATTTGTCAAAAAACGTGCAAGTTAGGGCAATATATATAAAGTAAACATAAAATAATATTATAGACATCTCCCACTTAAAACTAGTCAATCATAACCTATTAGCTTTAGTTGATGGCAATTTTTGAATTATTTCTAATTTTTTTGCTAGCATTAATGCCACATAATCTATCATGTGTCGGGTGATTTTCTCGAATAAGTCAGATACAACTGCTCTCACCTGCCTTGCACAAGTTTTCTTAATCATCACAAATAGTCAAGCTTTGCCTACCCATCAGTCCGCATTGGGTCATAAATACTAATAAGTGTTACACATTGTCAAGTCGATGTCAATAAATTATCGCCCACATGTGCACATCGACTCGTAGCCTTGCGTGTAGCCTTAACACAATGTAGCACTCATCCACACAATGGGTCAATTTCTTATACATATCATCGATAAGTTTTTATCCATATTAAAGACACTCTTCAAGTGCCTTATAACATTATGCAGATAGTGTACACATCAGTCTACAAGTACCCTCACCAACATAATCAATCATCCACACAGTGCCGAACATCATGCCCATATATGCCCACAAACTTAGCTAATGTACAGCAACATAATCATACAATCCCCACACAACTCCCACATGCATGGCCAAAACACACCCAACTCAACACTATTAGCCGATGGAAACGTGTCAGATTAGGTTGTATTTTATTTGTACGTGATCTTTTGTGATGTTTAGTTTTTTTACTAAGTCCAAACTCAATATATTTTGGACTATCATTGAGCACATGGCATTAGCACCCCATTGTGTTGGGCAAATTAGCACCCTACTATGTTGTCTTTGCCCAATTTGTCATCTTCCACAAACTACCATTAAACTGATGCCCATGCACATGTGTGGAACATGTCATCTAAACATGTCAATTTTAATGTGTTAGGTGCTGCAAAACAACTCATGTTATAAAAAACAACACTTAATCAAAATTTGTGTAGCACCATGCTGACACCTATAGTCCATCTCGCAACAAAATTATCATGCCAAACTATCCGATGTTATAAGAGGTTAACATTTGTCACTTGTACCTCTCCACCATCTCAAAATTATATGCTACACATCGAGTGTATATTTAACTCTTATTTAATTATTTATTTATTTATTTTTTCTGACAGTGAAATTATTTTACTATATCACTAGATTCATCTTCGAACTTAAATTATTTTACAAATGGTTTTTCTTAAATGTCCATAGAGGTTGGAGTCTACATTAATTTAACTTCTTAAACAAAATATATATCTTATATATGATTCTCAAATGGAAATTACTAAGAATAATAGATATTCAATATAAATTGAGATCGTTTGGAAACGTTTATCACAATAAATAAGCAATTTTTTTCATTTTGTATCTGGGATGTGTTATTTATTAGCAATTTCAAGTAGCCTAAGTATTTTGTGCTTTGCTATCAGTCAAAATGATGGATGTAATAAATTAGCAAATTTTTCATTTGTATCTTGAATGTCCATTGTGATTTTTTTTATTTTAATTTTGTTTTATGACAGCTCATCTTTTACCAAACTTAAAACAAAAAAGAAAAAGAATATAAATCTAATGTACTAGCAGCGCCATTTGCCCCATTGCCAATGACACGGTGTCGTACTTGGTTTCTAGTTTCTACAGCAACCTGGGGGCAGGCGACCGCCGTACCCCACATAGAGAAGATCAGTCAACGTACGACTGTACCATCACCGCACTCCATCATTCAACTTCATTTTCCTTTCCTTGTCCGAACTTCATCTGTCACGTTTACACGGTCCAGATTGCGCCACGCAATCACGTGGTAGTTGTGACCGATTACGACTTTGATGACACAGAGTAGACCTACTAACAAATGTCTTTTTTATGGGGATACAAACTACTAACAAATGTCTGCCCCCTCCTTTTGTACTATATATATAGCAGTTACATAATAATAGCATACGAATAATAAGAGTATTTAACTTTTCTAAAACAAATCAAAATTAATCTTAAAATTTGTATGCTTCTTCCCCTCATTTTGTATTATGATCAGTACATACTTCTTCTATTTATATTATATGAACGTCTCAATTTAAATAGTTATGAAATTCCAAGTGAAATTTTAAGAATTAAAATTTTATTTCGGCACTATCAGTAATATCATGTTATTATTATAAAGTAAAAAAGTTATTTTGAAAAGAAAATTATGATTTTAAACATAAAATTTGCACAAATTACTATTCTAATACATAAAAAATAAATTTACAATTCCTATATCTCTAGATTTAAATTTGAACTTAAAATGTCGAAAGCATCGCTTGTTGTTCTAATTTCATAATAGTATTTATTATTTAATTAAGACAATATATAACGTCAATACATTCAAAATATTATTTTAATATTTAGCTGAATATATATAATGAATAATAATCTACAATGTTCCGAAGAAACTCCTCAGTCAAAACATTAACATAAATTATAGATAAATACGAGGTAGGAGCCAAATCCAACATTAGACCTGAGTCTTTACTGGATCGGCAATGTCCTCCGCATGGCAGCTGATAGCATTAATTGAACCGAACAAATTAACACTGTCCCCTCTCCGTTTTTCGCTTTCTGCTTGTCGAAACGGCAAAGATAAGTCATAAGCATTCCCAAAGTAGCTAAACTAACCACTCCAAAACTCCCACCTTTTCTCTCTCTATTGCGCACACAGACGCAAAATAAAAACACAAACTTTTATATCTCTCTCACCCACAGAAACGTATATACGTACACAGTTGTAGGTGTATACTCGTGTGTGTACGCCAATGGCTGAAGGAAGAAATCTCTGGAACTTGCTATCAAAGTAAAGAATTTTCGGGGAGAAACTTGAGTTCTTAGGGTTCTGTGAGGTTTTCTTCACAGCTCAGTTTAGTTGTATGTTTGTTTAATTGTTTTCCCCTTTGGATCAAGAATGAAAGCTTTTTTCTTCTTGTGACACTTTGCTTTACTGCATTCTGCAAATATTTGTTAGAGATCATTAGTGGACCAGTTATCTTTTTTTAAACATTGTAGTTACTGTAGATTAATTGATCTGTGTTGTACCATCAGTGTTTTTGTTGCTTTGATTGGTTGGAATGGTGAATTTTTAGTTTATTCAAGCATTTGTTGGGGGAAGAAAAAGGGGTGAAATTGGAATAGGTCTGATATATGGAAAATGACTGGTCGTAGGAGAAAAGGGATTCATTTTAGTAGGCTATATTCATTTTCTTGTTTTAGGTCTTCTTTTAGAGATGAACATAGTCAAATTGGGCAGAAGGGTTATTCAAGGGTTGTATATTGTAGTAATGACCCTGATAATCCGGAGCAGCTTGCGCTTCGGTATCGGAGTAATTATGTTTCGACTACCAAGTACACTGCGATTAACTTTATTCCAAAATCGTTGTTCGAGCAGTTTAGGAGGGTTGCAAATATATATTTTCTTGTGGTAGCTTGTGTATCCTTTAGTCCTCTGGCACCGTACACTGCGTCTAGTATTCTTGCACCTTTGCTCGTGGTTATTGGAGCGACAATGGCTAAGGAAGCGGTCGAAGATTGGAGGCGTATGAAGCAGGTTTATATTTTAATTGGTTTTTTGAGTTCTCTGAGCACATTTTGCTTTTGGTTTTGTTCTTTTCTTGGGCTTTCTTTCTGTTTTTTGATTATCCTTTACTCATTTTGGATGAGAATGTTTCCTAGTCTTGAGTAATTATTTTTGTTTTGTTGAGAATGCATGAGTTGTGTACCAGAAAAAAGAATTTCAGATTCTGAAGTCTAGCCTGAAATCAAGAGACACAACTGGTGAAATTGGACCCTCTTATGTTTTCCTTGTTTAACATTTGGTGTTCAATGAAGAGGCATTGGAATTAGATGATGCTTAGGAGGGGTGATACCTTTAGCAACTTGGGAGAATTAGTATATAATTTGGGGACCATATGGAGGGTGAAGAGCCTAATGGTTCCTAGAAACTCTTTCAGTACTGAGCCTGCATTGTGTAATTCAAAATTTTTTGGGTGGCCAAGGTTGTTCACTCAACCTTTCCTGAACATTTACAAGCAGGGATTATTGTGATTTTATCTTCACTTTGCATAATGTGCCTCGTTTTGATATCTCCTTTAGCCATGTTAATGCACCTCTTTTTTTGTTCTTTTCAATTCTCATAGTTGTTTTCTTCTATATGGTTTATTTGTTTTGAAAGCAACTTGTATCAAACAGCTGCCAAACTTAAAAAAACTGAAGATCCCTACCTGTTGAGATTAACATTTACTTTAAAGTGATCTTACCTCCTTCCAAAATACCCCTAACAAGACAAAATTCAAATAGGTGATTAACGTGTAACTTTGGTAGAAATACCTATTATTGAGTGAGTCTATTTGTGTGCTTGAAACTTTTTTATTAGCTTTTGCACTTAGCCAAGTTCTTAATTCTTTAGCACACATAAAGAACTGATGTTATTGGTGATTGTTTTAGAAACAGAGGCCATTGGAGCTTTCTACTTGTGATTCCTGTTTTCCGATAAAAATTGCCACGGCAGTGGTTGTTATGTGGTTTTGTTTCTTTAGTGATCATATTTGCTTTTGCTTCTTCTCTCCATTTTATAGGTTTAACTTAATCCAAGTAATGAATTCTGATATAATAAATTCTTTTCAGGATATAGAGGCCAATAATCGGAAGGTTAAAGTTTGTGATAGAAATCATAATTTTCAACATACGAGATGGAAGAAATTAAGGGTTGGCGATCTTGTAAAAGTTTACAAGGATGAATATTTTCCTGCAGATCTGGTGCTTCTTTCGTCGAGCTACGAGGATGGAATTTGTTATGTTGAAACTATAAATCTAGATGGAGAGACTAATCTAAAGGTGAAGCATGCTTTAGATGTTACATCCTCCCTGCATGAGGATAATTCCTTTCAGCAATTTAATGCAGTTATCAAGTGTGAGGATCCAAATGATGACCTTTATGCTTTCGTCGGAACTCTGTACTATGATGGTCAGCAGTATCCCCTTTCTCTGCAACAGCTTCTCTTAAGAGATTCTAAATTACGAAATACTGAGTACGTGTATGGCGTGGTCGTTTTTACTGGTCATGACACTAAAGTTATGCAGAATGCTACAGATCCTCCTTCAAAGAGGAGTAAGATTGAGAGAAAGATGGATAAAATAATATATGTTCTTTTTAGTATGTTAATCTTGGTATCTTTTATTGGGTCTTTCTTTTTTGGAATCAATACTAAGAAAGATATAGATGATGGAAAGTTAAAGAGGTGGTATCTTCGACCAGACCGTGCAACTGTGTTTTATGACCCGAAAAGATCAGCACTGGCTGCATTTTTTCATTTCTTGACTGGGCTTATGCTGTACGGATATCTGATACCCATATCCCTGTATGTATCCATTGAGATAGTGAAAGTTTTACAAAGTATATTCATTAATCATGATCAGGATATGTATTATGAGGAAACAGACAAGCCAGCACGTGCAAGGACTTCAAATTTGAATGAGGAACTTGGTCAGGTAGATACTATTCTTTCAGATAAAACTGGTACCCTGACATGCAACTCCATGGATTTTGTCAAATGCTCAATAGCTGGAGTGCTTATGGTCGTGGTATGACAGAAGTAGAGAGAGCACTTGCAAAGAGAAAAGGGGATGCACACCATGACTCTGGAATTACTTTGTCCAATATACAAAGGTCCAGTGATGACTGCATGGCCTCAGGAAAATCAATTAAAGGTTTCAACTTCAACGATGATCGCATTATGAATGGTCAATGGGTAAATGAACCTCATGCAGATATGATTCAGAAGTTCTTTAGAGTGTTAGCACTCTGCCATACAGCCATTCCTGAGGTCAATCAAAAACAGGTGAAATTGCCTATGAAGCTGAGTCACCAGACGAAGCTGCCTTTGTCATTGCTGCAAGGGAGCTTGGCTTCGAATTCTTTGAAAGAACACAAACTAGCATCTTTTTGCATGAATTAGATCATAGGAGTGGCAGAAAAATTGACAGGTGCTATCTCTTTGACTTTTCATGTATTCCTTTCATGC
This sequence comes from Paulownia fortunei, assembly GCA_019321725.1. Taxonomy (NCBI): domain Eukaryota; kingdom Viridiplantae; phylum Streptophyta; class Magnoliopsida; order Lamiales; family Paulowniaceae; genus Paulownia; species Paulownia fortunei. Next base: position 688,524 of record JAGSPU010001671.1, on the reverse strand, counting down.
TTTCCTAAACTTGGAGTTATGATTAGCAGATCTGAGAATTTTTTCTTGACTTTTTGGAAAAAGGGAGAGGTCTCAAGGCCCAGGCTGAAAAAAACTAAACCAATCAACAAAGTAACCCCAAACAACTACCTCAGAATGCTTCAGGCACAAGTTTAGACTAACTATTCAAAATATTTTTGAGGCTTCTGGGACATGGGGATGTCAAAAACCATTAAATTCCCACTGGATTTCCCGATCATTTAGTGCTGCATTCTGTCCATCAACACAAATTTGGATCCAATCTTCTGCATAGCACACATGCTCTGCACAACATAAGCAAAAAAGATGAATTGGGCAGTGGCCTGCTGGCAATTTTGCTTAAATTAATGACTCCAAGCTATATCCTCCTACTGACCTGGAGACTGGTGTTCACAAGTGGAGCATAAATGCAGAGGGCCTTGCTAAAATTTTTAAAAATTCTTGTTGGGTTTTATTTGTTGAATGATGCGAGAAACTAGCCTTTCAGACGAGGAAAGTATAGCATCGAGAGAATGTGGTTTGACTGCATTAGTAAAAAAATGCTGTTGTCTATAACAGGATTTCTATAATATTAAATACAACTTCTCCATTGAAGGACCTATGCAACTTAGAGATGCACTTTATAGTTGATACTTTATATTGCTGAGGAATTTTACTTGGATTATGCTACTTATCCTGAAGTTGTGCTGGTGATTAACCTTTAATAGTAGCTGACCAATCGGTACTTTTAACTGGCATTTCATATGCAAACTTGAACCTAATCATAAACTTCTAAACTTCTTTAAGAGCTAGAGCAGTTCATATTAAGAGCAAGAGCATTCTTTCTAAACTTCTAAACCATTCCCCAGATTAAATAGAACAATTTCCGACATACAAACTCGTACAAATTGGAGTATGTTAAAAAGCAGGAGACTACAAGATATGATACAAGGACATGGTTTGCTTGATAAGCCAATGTCCGGGCGATAGGAGCAAAACATTCCACTATAAAGAAAATGGATAGAAAAATAATGAATTTTGTTATTGAGAGTGGAGACAAATCTCTGAAATCCCATGCCTCAATGCCTTAGATGCTCAAGCTAAATTGGATTGTTTGATTTCTGATATATATATATAATAGTAAAGGAAAATTTCTGGTCCTGGTTAATGGGCAGATTCAAATTGACTATGTTCAACAGAACATGGCCCATGCTTGTGGCCTTGAGCCTAAGAATTCAAACCATATTCAACACATGTTTTATTCCTGGAGATTATATCCTATTTCTCCTCAGAATGAGGTTTGTTTGTTGTTGCATTTGCATGTGCCTCCATTCTAGCATAAGTGACCTATAAATTGTAAAAAGTGAGGCAGATATTTTTATTGCCTTAACTGTATATGATGTTACTTTCTCCAGATCATATACACTTCTTCATGTCTTGGAGTTCAGTAGTGCTCGGAAAAGAATGTCCGTGATTGTAAAGAATGTTGAAAACCAGTTGCTTCTCCTGTGCAAGGGCGCGGACAGGTTTCTCTCTCTAAGGACACTGATCTGGTAGAAATGTCTTGTTTATGATTGTTGCATGATATGAGTCTTTACTTCCTTTCTTTGGTTGTATATTACCTATTTTCGTGCAGTGTAATGTTTGAAAGGCTTTCAAAGGATGTGCAAGATTTTGTAGCTGTAACAATGGATCATATCAAAAGATATGCTGAAGCAGGTTTACGAACTTTAGTAGTTGCATACCGTGAGCTTAGTGAAGAAGAGTTTAGGTCATGGGAAGAGGAGTTTCTGAAGGCCCAGACATCCTTAAGTGCTGATAGAGATGCATTGGTGGAGGCGGCTGCTGATAAGATTGAAAGAGATTTAATTCTCCTTGGTGCTACAGCAGTCGAGGACAAACTGCAAAAAGGGGTCAATCTCAAACTTGCGTTTTATATTGCTTGTTCTTTTGTGTGGTCTTTGCATCTCATTTAGAATGAAGTGAATGCTCCTCTTGTAGATTGTATCGTTCTTGATCTTTTCTTGTATGTTCTCTGCAGGTTCCTGAATGCATTGACAAGCTTGAAAATGCCGGAATTAAATTTTGGGTTATAACAGGTGATAAGATGGAGACAGCAATAAATATTGGGTAAGAGTTTCCGACTTGGTTACTTTTAACATTTGCTGCTTCTTTTTTCATGGCTGCAATTCTTCATTGCTGCAGCAATAATAATAAACCATCTTGCGATCATAATAGTACTATATTTTATGTAGGTATGCTTGTAGCTTACTGAGAGAGGACATGAAGCAAATTGTGATTACTTTAGACTCTCCAGAAATTAGTGAACTAGAAAAACAAGGAGACAAGGAGGCTGTTGCAAAGGTACTGGTCCTATATCTCCACGACTGTCGATTTTAAAATTACACCTTTTAATGAGTCTGGCCTTGTTAGGCTTCAAGTGCAAGCATTACAAATCAAATCAGAGAAGGAAAATTGCAACTGAGCTCATCTGAAGGAAGCTCTATTTCCTTTGGTTTGATAATTGATGGCAAGTCATTGTCTTTCGCTCTGAGCAAGAATCTGGAGGATTCATTTTTGGATCTTGCAATTAATTGTGCATCTGTTATATGCTGCCGGTCCACACCTAAACAGAAAGCTCTGTACGTGTTATCATTATGCTTCTTATATATATTATAGATTTGATTTTCCTCTAGTCTTGTGAAATTTTAGAATTATTGGAAGCAAAGTAATGCAATGGAACTGTTCAAGATATTCAGGTTACAAGATTGGTTAAAAAGGGTACGGGCAGGACAACACTAGCAATTGGTGATGGGGCAAATGATGTAGGCATGCTTCAAGAAGCTGATATTGGGGTTGGCATCAACGGTGTCGAAGGCATGCAGGTAATCTCAGCTTCTGTTTATGTCAATGTTGTTCTCATAGGCTTATTTAGGATTTAGCAGAATTTGAATTCCAGTTTCTATTAGGGGAAATGGGCAATCTACATATGAAAGTAAAAAATTCATGTTATTACTATACTTGACTTAAGACCATATGGTGAGAGATCTTTTTATATCAACCAGTTGCTTCCTACATTTATCTGTGTATGAAGGTTGGACTGGTTGAGAATTAACAATGCTATACATGTTATATTTTAATGTCTCTCTCTTCCCCTTCAGATAAGGTGCTGGTGTCTGGTCATTAACTTTCACCCATCTCTGTCTTTCTAGTTTAGACCTAGCTCATGTTTTTAGTTGGGAATACTGATGTAATATGACTTTGTATGCTCAGTTTTCTGCATGAACTAGATTGGTCAATTTGCTGTCAGAAATAGAACAGTTTTGTTCCTTGAGTTGCACAAGAAAACAGGAATAAAGGGAAGAGGGAAAACTAAAGGCAAATTATTAAGCGGCAAACATTTGGATATATAAAATTTATCATGTTGAAAAGATTGAGAAATTTTTAAATTTGTTTGTCAAGCTTAAGAAACATATACACTAAATTCGAATATCAACTTGTGATGGACAAATTTATGTTATATCTCTGTCCATGTATCTTGTGCATGTTGCATATCTTCTCTTCAGTAGGATAAACCCCATCTTTCTTATTTTTATTTTTTCCTGTCTCCTGATCTGTTCTGGTTTTCCTGTTATTTTTCCCTCTACTTTTGTATGGATTCTTTTATCTCCCCCATTCTTCTATAAGACTACTTAGATGCTAGTTTGGGATGTAATATCCTGTTTTAATAATGTATTTCCATGACATGTTTTAATGTGGGAGGTTTTGACTGTTTATTATTTAGGCTGCAATGTCAAGTGACTTTGCAATAGCGCAGTTCCGGTTTCTGGAACGCCTTTTGTTGGTTCATGGCCACTGGTGCTACAGACGAATATCTATGATGGTATGTAATTGCTGCTTTATTTTGATGAAAAACTTGTCTTTTGATTCAAGTGTGTCAATATCTAGTGCGATGAAATAAGACTAGCGCATAATCAATTTATATAATCTGATGGTTTTGGTGTTTCTTCTGTCCTCTTGCTATGAATGCAGATATGTTATTTCTTTTACAAGAATATTGCATTTGGGTTCACTCTGTTCTGGTTTGAGGCTCATGCTTCCTTCTCTGGCCAACCTGCTTATAACGATTGGTATATGTCATTCTACAATGTATTCTTTACTTCACTTCCTGTAATTGCTCTGGGTGTTTTTGATCAGGACGTTTCTGCACGACTTTGTATGAAGGTAAACCCTTTATTTAACCATTTAATACGATATATCTTTTACGTCCCGCTTCATGTCAAAATAAGAAGGAAATGATTCCCTTTTGTACACTTTACAGTATCCCACGTTATATCAAGAGGGCGTGCATGACATTCTCTTCAGTTGGCCACGCATTCTTGGTTGGATGTTAAATGGCATTATTAGTTCCATGATCATTTTCTTCTTCACAACCAACTCCGTCCTACATCAAGCCTTCCGTGGAGATGGTCGTGTGGTCGACTTTGAAGTACTCGGGGTTATGATGTATACTTGTGTGGTATGGACAGTCAACTGCCAAATGGCAGTATCCATTAACTACTTTACTTGGATCCAACACTTCTTCATCTGGGGCAGTATTGCATTCTGGTATGCATTTTTAGTGATGTATGGTGCTGTGTCGCCTATAATATCCACGACGGCATACCAGGTTCTCGTCGACGCCTGTGCCCCGAGTCCTTTCTATTGGCTGGGGACGCTTCTTGTCGTCGTTTCCACTCTGTTACCATACTTCTTGTACAGGGCCTTCCAGACTGAGTTCAATCCTATGATCCATGACATTATTCAAAGACGACGATTGGAAAGCTCGGAAGTGGAAACTTCTACTGACTTGTCGGACAAAATAGGTAAATTGAGAGAGGAAGATTCATTACTAAGTAAATAGTAAAGTATAATCTTTGTGTGTGTTGACTTTTGAGAAATTTGGTGGGAATTCAAAGTGGTGAAACCCATGCACAGTTACAGCTGATAATAAGAAACATTTGTTGTATAGAAGGTAGTCTCCTCTTCAAGATTTTAACATGTATATTATTGCAGAACAGAAATCATGAGGTCCATTTTTTATGATTTTCCTGCTGCAATAGACTGTCAGCCACCTTATAAATTACTAGTACCTTTGATACAAGATCTTGCTTCGATCAGATCATCTGAATATCTAATAGTCTATTATATTCTATTTATTATCAAGAAACCAGTTGTTCTCTGTATAATCATTAGGTTAAGAGATTAAAAAAAAAAAAAAAGGAAGTGTTGACTTTGCTAGTATATTCTTATTTTAAGTGCTCATACACCAAATGAATAACCAAAATGGTGCAATGCATCTGTTGATAACATGGAGCATTATTGTCTAGTAAGAATATAGTTTGATTTGAAACTTTTTTGTACTAATTGAAAAATGTAAGTTTTTCGAGTTAATTATTTAAATTATAATTACATCAATCAATCGATAATTAAGTACATTAAAATATCATGGGTTAAAACCTACATGTAACTCAAGTTAAATTTCAGTTGAGTGAGATTTTACTATTTTACCCTTTAGTTTAAATTTCTAGATGAGTGAGGTTTTACTATTATAGCCTTACCCTAATCTTTCCAGTAAGTGGGTTGGTGTCCAAGAATTGGAGCCACGTATCAAACAATCGTAAATATGTTATATCTTTTGTTGTTTTACCAAAAAAAAGAAAGAAAGAAAGAAAGATTATTTTTCAGTATTTTATTTGCCGGCCTTTAAGTTCCGAAATTGTATCCTCCTTTTCTCTATTTAAAAAAAGAACTACATATAAATAAATGCCTTGGTTTATTTGATTGCATGTCAAACAAGTTATGAATTATACATATACCTAAGTATGGTTCTTGTCCCCCAAGCCTAGGCATTTGGTTTGCCAGATGTTGACACCCCTATTCTTTTTCCTGATGTAGTATTTAAATTATTTCTATTTTCTTTTTTATAATACTCAAATTTAAAAAGGAGATAATCGGACACGACCAGTAATTATTTATTTTTTGGTAGGTCTTGGAGAAAGGAAGATTCTCATTTATAAATTAAAAATAAATTAAGATTCCGCTAAGTTTATTTAATGGATTTTGTGAGCTTTTAAATCTAACAAAGAAAATATTTTAAAAATTAATTTTTGAAGTATTTAGATAAAATAAGATTATAAAACTTATAAAATATTAATAATAATAATTTTATAATAAATATGATAAAAAAATTTGAGTTTGTTAAATTGTAAAATAAGTTTATGAACTTCTTACTTTTTCTAAAAATACTTATTAAATCATAACATCTTATTTTATGAGTTTATAAACTTATCTCTTAATTTTTTACTAAATATATAAGATATTTTATAAATTCTCAAGCATCTTATAAAATATATTAAGAAATTTATAAAGTCATCCGAGAAGACTAATTCTTCAATAGTCTTCCACTTGTAGTGGGACTTAAATTAAAAAACTCATAATTATATAGTGTTGGAGTCTTAATCTTAAACCTTACCAATTAAATTATACTTTATCGAAGCAGGACTAGAAGTTCTAGAAATGAATTGCTTCTCAAGAAAGCTGTAGACGCCATTAACGTCATGTTACTGTTGTTATTCTTCTATGTATTTGATTTAGTGATTACCCTTCTGGAAAGTGTACAAATTTTCCATGTTCAAGAAAACAACGCTGCTCTTAAATTCTGTATATTTGATTACGCCGAAAAAGTGCAAGTTTTTAAATGAATTTTCACATTGCTAGGATATTAATTCAATTTGCCCAACTTTTTAGATTTTTTTCTGAAAGGCGGCTTTTTTTTAGAGCCTTGTAGCATTATGGTGGTCAATTAGAACTGAATGGGAGACACTGACAAAAGGGTTGTACCCTTATTGAATGAGAAACTTCTTTCCCCCCTCCCTAATAAATACACACTAATTAATAAAAGATTAGTGCTAAAAAATCACTTTTACAACTTTTGCACATTCTAAATAATGCAATTAATATGATTCTCGTGCATCGCAATGTGTGTATGCTATTTTTAAATATTATTTAAAATTATAAAAAAATTCCAATTAAAATTTTGAGTTGAACTATAATATCAAAATTGATTGAAATTAGAGGTAAATAAAATAATTAGGGATGCCAAAGGGTGGGTTAAAATTCGGACATTATGTAAATTTGTCTGTTTGAATGAGTTTTATAATATAAATTGGTTTGTGGCGGATCTTAATTTTTTTATTTTCAAATCAAACTCGATCCGACTAGTCTCGACTCATTTAATTTTTTTATTCCTTTCAAAAATTATTATATATTTATATATATTTAGAAAAATAATTTTTACAAAATTTTAATAGTATTTTTAAATAATATAATTTTTAATATTTTTTAAATTATAAATATGGTCTAACTAATCTACACTGAGTATGGGTATGTGAGTGATCTAGGTTTGAATGCTTAAAATTTTTAGGGGCGATTGATATGCAATAATGGAATTAGATGGAAATGAAATGATTATTAAAATAATAATAATAATATGAGTATATCATTTTCACACTTGGTATATACAAAGAATAAAGAAGGAATGGAATCGTCATTCATTGCTTGATTCCTATCCCATAATTGATAATTAGAAACGAATAGTAAGAATTTAATAAAATTATTTTTGATGATTAAATTACCTTGTATTAGAAAAAATTAGGATAAAATTATTATTTGATATGTTGTACATATATGAGTTTGTTATGATTTTAATCGGTGCTAATATATGTATAAATATATTTAAATACAAATGTAGACAAAATCTTATAAATATTTTTTTATTAAAAAAATAACACATAAAATTACTTTATATTTTTTTATTATTGAATGGATTGATATAAAGAATTGAAAAAGACGATGAAAAATAAAATATTTTTTTGTATTAGTTTAATATTTTAGGGATAAAATAGGTTTGAATAAAACTCGGACCGCCCTGGACCCGCCTGGAAGATTTTGAAACCATGAATCTCGAGGCGTGCCACAGTTTTTTATTTTAAGACCCGATCCGATCCATTAAAGTGTTGTATATATTTTTTCTTTATTATATGTATTTATTTGATGTATATATACAATAATATATATATATATATCTTATATATACTCATAAAAATTATAAATATAATACTCTTATAATTTAAATAGTAATATAAAAATAATAAATAGTTAAATATATAAAAGTAATAAGTATTTTTGAAATTTTTAATTTTTAAAAATTAATACATGTATATATAAGTTAAATAATTAATTATTTGTTGAATTTTTTTTTCTCGTTTTCAAAAAGTTATGGGAATATTTAAAAAAATATATCTTTTAATATTTTTAAAATTATAAATCTGGTCTAATGAGTCCAACCTACTAACTCTTGGGTTTGGAGCGAGTTTGAGTTCGAGTCCACAAAAATCTTAAGGAGTTGGATTTTGACAAACTCGACTCAACTCGACCCGTCGTCATTCCTAAATTTTATCAAATATTTTTATTTAATTTAGGAGGATAATTTAAAGATATATATAAGTTCTTTGTTGATTGATTGAAAATGACTAAATCCATGGGGATGGAGGGAATGAATAAACCTATGCTTTTAAAAATAATAAGTTATTTAAGAATGAGTATTTTTAAAACTAAATTATACTACTAAGGTGACGATTAATATGCAGGAATGTAATTAGATATAAATGGAATGAAATGATGATTGTAAAACAATGATACGAGTATATCATTTTTCAAGGTTGATATGTACAATGAATAGAGAAGGAATTAAATCGTCGTTCCTATTCTAATCTCATGATTCGTAATTATAAATGAATAATAAAAATATAATAAAAATATTTATGATAACTGAATTACCCTTCAGTAGAAAATTTTTAGCATCAAATTATTATTTGATATATTGTACATAGTAAGTTTATAATATATATATATATATATAGAGAGAGAGAGAGAGAGAGAGAAAATCTCAAATTGATATTAATATTTTTTTCTATTTAAAAAAAAACACATAAAATTATTTTATATTTTTTTATTATTGAATTAGATTGAGATAAAGAGTTGAAGAAGACGATGCAATTTTTTTTGGTCGATTTAATTTTATTAGAGATACAATTGATTCGAAAAAATTGGGCCCGCTCCAAACTCGCCTCGTTTGGGGCAAATTTTGAAACCACAAATGAATCTCGAGGCGGATATCAAATTTTAGTTTTAAGACCTGATCCCGTCCCAAACCCAATCCCTTAAAATATTACATATATTTTTATGTTTATTATGTATGTATTTAGTGATGTATATTTATATATATATGAAAAAATATATGTTCTTAAATACATATTAAAAAATATAAATATAATACTCTTATAAATTAAAATAATAACATAAAATTAATAAATACTTAAATATATAAAAATAACAAGTATATTTGAACTTTTTATTTTTTTTAAAAAAATTAAAACATGTATATATAAGTTAAATAATTAGTTATTTGTTGATAATATTATTTTCTCATATTTATAAAATTATGTTGATATTATTTTTTAAAAATATATTTTAATATTTTTAAAATTATAAATCAAATATATTCGGCCAAATACATGACTCTCGGGTTTGTGGCAAGTTTGGGTTTGAATCCACAAAAATCTTGAAGGGTCAGATTTTTTGTTAACCCGACCCGACTCGTTGTCCATTCTAAATTTTGTCAAATATTTTTGTTTAGTTTAAAATGATAGTTTTATCAAAAATAAATATAAATTTATTCATAATTGATTGAAAATGACTAAATTCATGGAGGAGTTAGAGAATAGCTGCACTCGTACTTTTAGGTATAGTGATTCATTTGATAATAAGTATTCATAACTATAAATTATATTAAATAAAATACATTCTATTTTCACTCAATTCTTAGATATCAATAATGTCATTATTCATATATATTCAAGTTCAAGTTTAGATAAATTCGATTTAAATCTCAAACTGGGCCATTTATCATTTCTAGATACGAGTACATCATTAGTATAATAATCATAAAGTAACGTCGTTAGTTGGTGGCTTTCACTATACAATACGTTAATTAAGCTGAGCTCATTGGTAAGAGATTATACAAGTGGCGTAAATTCGGGGCTTAACATATTAAAAAATTGTTCTAGAAGCCCACGTGTAAACTGACCGCCTCAGTCGTGTGACCCAGTCCCTAGTACGCCTGTACCTAGCCACTGTACGCCGCCTGATCAACGAACGTCAAATGCGCCGTCAACCTTTATATCTCCCACGCTCGTCCTCTTTCACTTTTCTTCTTCTTTATTTTAGATTTTTTTTCTTTTTTTTTTCTTTTCTCAGATTGTTACTATCACGCACGAAGTAGATATGATAACGAATTTGCTATTTTGACATTAGTAGTTAAGTCTTAGGTTTCTTTAATTGCATATTATTCAAGCTAATTTGAGAATATTTTAGTCTGTTTTGTTTTATTTTCATAAAAAAAAAAATTATTACTTGAAACATTTGGTAAGTATATATTGAAGAAATTATATTTTTATTCAATCAGAACAATTTTTAAAATGAATTTTTATTTTTCAAACCATTCTCTTATCTTTATATATCTTTCAGTTTTTACTTCAATTCAATTCAATATATATATACTTATATATATCTCAATCATAACAAGAATAAACAATATATGTATATGTGTGTGTATATATATATGTCTTTTGATCATTATTTTAATATAAAAATATATATTTATTATCTTAATATAATAATAATAGAAAATAATATAAAATATAATATGATATCATTAACAATTAAAAATATTTGTTCACTAATACTTTATCCAAATGCATTTTTTATATAAATTCATCACATTATTGTTTATTAATAATTTATTCTAACACATTTTCGCTCCGCATACATTTTCAAATCTTATTCTCAAAATGCATTTTCTACACTATTTCTCTTAAAGCACCTGACACCAAATATACCGTTATTTATTTTTAAGTGAAAATAAAAAAAAATATTATGTTAAGAGTAATGTATCTAAATTTAACAATGTGTTATATGAAACTATTAGTTATGTCTGGAATATAATGAAATTCATGAATAAATTGGGTTACCTTAATGAATTTCTGTCATATCATTAATGATAAAAGATGCATTAAGAATTTTTATAGTCCGGGACTCCTTATCAATCAGATTTATAAGGTTGCGTTGTGTAATTGAATGATGCAATTTGTCGCCTTTATATTTATTTCAGTATTAAATTGACGTCACTTATACATTTGTTTTATTTATTTTTGTTTAGTTTTTAATTATATTAAATGCACTTGAATGGGTAAGTAATTAAACTCAGCCAAACAAATTAAATTTTTAACAGCTAAGAGAAAGTAAGAATCATTGAAAGAATAGTTGGTACAAAATAATATTTTTCTTTAACTTGTCAGTCTCTCTAATTTAATTGAATAAGATAAATAAAATATATGTTAAGAGATGTTTTACCATAGGAAAGTTCCAACTAAAAGAACTCCCCACTAATAATTTAATGTTATTTTATTATTTTGGGATTCCTGCCAATTTCCTCTAGAAGTCCAAAGCCCGCGCGTATATAAGATACCGCTCGAGCGGTTCCCTCGTTTCCCTCCTCACCTCTCTCCTTAATTCCTCTGATTTTCTCTCTCAGCATATACATACAAGCTCATATATACGCTTTATACACACAGGACACAAGGTGATTGAGATATACTCAATGGAAAACGGCCAAGAAGATGGATACACGTGCCCTAGCTTTAACAGCTATTCCTCCGATAGATTAGAGGAAATCGCCGTAAAAGTGGCCGCGGAGAACTCAAACGACGACGAAGATTTTGAGTTCGCTTTGGTACGCGAGGATAAGGAGGTTTTAGCCGACGAATTCGTCTACGACGGCCAAATCGGGCCCATTTTCCCAGTATTCAACCGTGATCTTTTGCTAAATAACGACGACAAATTCGGCGGAAGCTGTGAAAACAAGCGATTGGAATCGAGTATTATGGTTCCGTTGAGCCAACTTTTTATTGAAAATCGCGAGGATCATGAGGGTGATAATCCTCCGTCGTGTTCGTCATCCGAAGCTGATGATTTGGAGAATATTCCTGCTGGTACGTACTGCGTTTGGCGGCCGAAAGCAGCTGATCAGCCGTCTCCGAGCCGATGTAAGAAGAGCAAGTCCACCGGATCTGTGTCGAAGCGGTGGAAGTTTCGTGATTTGCTGCGGCGGAGCAATAGTGAGGGGAAGGACAGTTTCGTCTTTTTGACTCCGAAAAACCGGGAAGAGAAATCGTCAATTGAAGTTTCGAAAAAAGCGAAGGGAAAGGGCGTCTACGGCGGTGCACCGGGAGCGCCTTCGGCGCACGAAGCTCTATATGTACGGAACAGAGCGATGAAGGAAATGGATAAGAAGAAATCGTATCTACCCTACAGGCAAGACCTCGTAGGGTTTTTCGTTAATGTCAACGGCTTGGGTAAAAGTTTCGCACACTTCTAGAAGTCTGGATGTTTGGGTTATACTACTCCGTTCATAAGTTGGTACCCAGTGCGTGTTGTGTTTATTTTTTATTTTATTTATGTGATTTTTCTTTTTAATATCAATTGTATATGCATCTATTTTAGTGCTTATATTTGCAAAAAATTACCGTAGCTTCTACCTTGTGTTCGTATTAAGTCAGTATTAACAAAATTTAAAGTTAAGAATTTTAAATTTGAAATATAAATAAATCATTCTACTTCTCTTAATAATTTGGAATTGTTTTGGATTTCAAAGTATTAAGCATCTATTTTGACATTTCAATTATTTTTATATTTATTGTTGTGAATTTCAAATTTTTAATATTGTAGTTGTTAAAATCATTAATGGTTTTTAATGACATAACAATGATGATGATAATAATAATAATAATAATATTTTAATTATAAATATTCTTATTTATAATGCAAAATCATGTGCCATGATGAAGCGGCAACAATTAAGACTTAAGAGGTCATTTCTTTGCTGTTTATCATATTTATTAGTGTTGATAAATTGCATATCAAGCTTTAAAAGCAACTTACAACAATTATGTGGGCCCTGGGGTCATTAATATTTGTGCGCGTTTGTGTTTTAATTTGGTGAGAGGGTGAGAGTACAGCTTATGAATGCCATTAAAATGCAAACAGCATACCAAAAAATTGGTAACAAGTCTGTGACCAAGGTGACCAAGGTTGTGCACTTGTAATCCCTCAATATAAAAGATGGGGCCGACGAATTGATGGTTGGGATTTGTGGTAAAGAACATCAACCATTGTTTAGATGAACTTCTTTCCTTGGGAAAATTATTTGTGTGATTGATGTTGATGCTTCACCTCTTGTGGAATATATTGCAACAGGAATTCATTTATTTCTAGTCCTCTTGACTGTTTGATGTTCTATTTTAATTATGTCTTGTATTTTATGTTTAATATAATATGTTATTTGTATAAAATAATTTTATAAATATACACTTATCATATATATATATATGTGTGTGTGTGTGTGATGTGTAAATATTATTGAAATACAAAATACAATATAAAATCAAAATAAATAATTTGAAGTGAGGTTGATGCAAGTATATTTACTACCATTTGAGTTTGGGGATATACACAAATCTAGTTTTTAATTATTGCAAGGCACCATTAGTGATGCTTGAAAGGACTGCTCATTTATTGATGTTTTGAATTAGAGCTAAAAAAATATAAATGCTAACTACCTGATACATAATGGTGCTGGTCCTTTTAGAACAGGTAGGAATTTTTTATTATAAAACAGGATTCCTTGGCAAGATGTAGGCCATGGTGGGGGTGGGGTGGGTGGGGGCAAAAGAAAAAAAAATAGCTGTTAGTATTCAAAAGTTGGACCTTGGTACTTCTCATATGAATTATGTGACGCATTATGCGTTTCTTGTCTAATGCATTATATGAAGGAACCTCTTGGATGTTTTTACAAATATGTGAATATATATAGATAGATATATTTTAGGCATACAACGATGTGATCACACAGCTTACATACAATGATACAACTATATACAATGCCTATGTATTTCAATGCAAATTTAAATTTAGAATAAATTACAAAAAAAACCGCTTCCGAGGTTAGGTTAATTATAAAAAAATTAATTATCTTTTTAAATTATAATATCATCTTCATGTATTACACATATCCTTTTGAAATTTATATTTTATTTTATAAATATCTATTTATTAGGTACAATTTGTAAAATACAAACAAATCTCAATAAAATATTTGTAATTTACAAAATTAAATATTTTTTTTAAAAAATAACCTAAATCTCAACAAGTTTAAAATTTTATCCTTCTAAAATTAAAAAAAATTACCCATTACCCTTACTAAAAAAAAAGAAAAACAATCTGGCTCCTGGCTCCTAAATTAATTATACTCATCCCAAAAGCTTAACTTCTCATGATGTCAAAATATCAATTAGTTAATTGAAAACATAAGGTTGGAGAGATCTTGCCCTGAAGTAAGCACTAATCGAAGTTGGGAATATAAATTCCTGCATTCATTTTATAGGATTTGAAGTTTCCGAAAATCATGTTTAACCACTGACTGTCTATCTGTGCCTTCAAATACGGAAATTGGAGTATTGATTAGGATTTGTAATGGGTGAAGAGGTGGAACCCCTTTTTGAAGTCTACAAAGCAAGAAACGTTGAAAACGTGGATGTGTAACTTTATTCTCAAGTGGATTCATAGTTGACTCGACATTATAATTAAACAAAATTAGTGGCTTAGTGCTCATATATTGCTTTTGATGGTCGCCCAATTTCAAGATTTTAAGGAAGTTGCTGGGTATTTCCTTGTCTGGTTTATTACTGCATGTCGGCCGACATGGAAATCACCCAGCACATTTCTTTACAATGCATGCTCTCTCCATTGGGATTCCCATCATGAGAATGGCCCAAAAAAAGAACACAAAATCAATAAGGAACTACAACAACACTTTGATATAAAGATTGCTATTAGATACCCTTGTGAAGGTTCAAGTTTCACAATTTAATCTGTGTAACTATAATTTACAGCACATCAACAAAAGTTCGATTTAATTTTGTATTATTTTATGAAATATTAATATATTTTCAGCAATTTCAATTCCAAGGCTCATTTCAAACTCTCAAATATACAACACCTTATAAAACAAAAGGGACACTTGAAAACAAATTTAGTAAAGCACTGATAAAATTTAGTTTGCACTCTTCATTTCTCGAGCACAAGGTTCATTTGTTTATGTCAATTGTTTTCTTTTTATATATTTTGTATATAGCCTTTAATTACTCTCACAAAATTTTGTTAAAAAAATAAAATAAAATTTCATTTTTTTCGACAAAAAAGGAAAAGGAGTTGAAGCTATTTGTTAATGATTTATTTTACGTTTCAAAAATCGTTCTATAGCATATTGGGGATAATTTATTTAAGTCTGAACCAAACATCTTGCATTTACTATTGTGGGGATAATTGCTGCCATTGCTAACAAGTAAAAGCACTTTCCAATATTTTATGGGCTATAGCCCAATACAGTTGCACATTTGGATTGGGCTTTCGGCCCAAAAAAGAAACTCTAGTTGCGGTGGTGATTCAGTGAACAATTCCTCGTTTGGATTATCATTTTTTTTGTGTATTATATTTGGTCATAAATTGCAGAGATGATTTTTGGAATACCATAGCCTTTCATAGTTTTCCACTTTCCAATATGCATGTTGAGATTTTAGTTTTTCTTTTCTTGCTGAATTATATTTAACTTCTGTGAAAACCATGTCCCAAAAGAGCTAATTTTAATCAATTTCTCATTACTTAATCAAGCACCTAGATTTGTTGTTGTGTATACTCACTTTAAATTAATTAACGTGATCATTATTTGGATATTAACATCTGAAAAAATTAATTAAAAATAAGTATTAGGTAATGAATTCCACTAAACTTAAAAACAAATAAGTCATTGGATTGAAAGAATGATTAAATTAAATTTTCAGATTCGACCAAATTAATAATTGAAATCTAACATAGTGTGAGTAAATCAATTTTTTTTTATTAAAGTATAGAAATAATCTAACTAAAAAAAGCTCTACATTATTTTGGCTCTCTAAATATGATCCTAGGAGTTCATTTTTAAGACTAAACAACATACTATAAAAACTATTGGAGATTAGTTTACCTAAATAAATAGGGAATTTATTTATTTTTGAATTTTATAAATTGTAAGAAGTTTGTGTAGAAAGATCTTTTTGGTAGTGACGTGGCAATAAATCCAAATAAAGTAAACAAAATCCACGTGGGAAGAAAAGATCGATCTGTTGGGTTGTCACGTGGACTTTCCCCCGCTCTGTGGCGCCTCTTCCTCATTTATCCCATCACTCACCACTCAACTCCACCACCCTCCTCCAATTCTTTCTCATTTTTCCCAAGAAAAAGCTCCAATCCCACTGCTCAATTATACAAATATATACATACACTTCCATTATACATATTTTTACTTGTCAAGAAACTGCTATAGTTCATTTTTTTGGTGTGAATTACTCAAATTTCTGGATCAAAATTCACTCCTTTTCAGCAGCCTCCAAATGTGTTCTCTGCAGTTGTCGAATTGCAGAGGCTTCGACCAGTCAACATTTACCGCCAGCTTCTCTTCGATTGAGAATAAGCTGCAGAATAGCAATGTTGCAATCCACTCCTCATTTTGGGGCAGAGGTTTGAATTTGTACGATGGGGAAGCGAGAGAGAAGAAGCAGCGGTCAAATGGAAGGAGTTCTAGGGTTTTTGCGATGTCCTCCACCGAATTCAAGATGAATTTGAATGAGTACATGGTGACGCTGGATAAACCACTCGGCATCCGTTTCGCTCTCTCGCTTGACGGCAAAGTTTTCGTGCATGCGCTTCAAAAAGGGGTATTTTTTTTTTTTTCAAAATTTCTATTTATGTTCTCGCTTTGAAGTATTTTGAAATATTTTATTCTAATTGGTAGTGCATAATGTTCTTTGATGCTGTGTGAACTTGACTTATAAGCGTGATAATGAACTACTTAGTTAAATTATTTAAGATGTATTTTAAATTGATAAAGAATGTGTGAATATAATAAGGTAGTAAAAGTTAGATAGTTTGACTTTCTACTTTCATCGTGGACCAATGGAGTATAATATTGTTGTTTAAAGGATTGTGATATTGTTAAGTTGGTGGTTAATTTGGGTGATTATTTATTGTGTAATTGGTGATGTATCATTTAATTAATTTGAACAATTGATAATGTAGGGTAATGCTGAGAAATCGAGAATAATTATGGTTGGCGATACTTTGAAGAAGGCAGGTGAATCATCTGGTGGGAGGCTTATTGAGATCAGGGACTTCGGTGATACAGTGTATGAATGCACATTTTTAGCTAAAGAAATTGCGAAGATGATGTTAGACATGTTAATAACACTATTTTTATATGTAGAAATGTCTGCTGCTGTGGAGAAATTTTGTTTTCCGATAATAATTCATCCTAGATAACTATTTACTTTATTTGCTACAATTGTATGCAGGAGTCTTACAAAAGAGAAAACGGGTTCTTGTAGCCTTGTACTTGAGAGACCCTTCTCCCCTTTTCCCATCCATCAACTCTATCTTATGAATGATCTTGACATTTTATTTAATCGAGGTCGAGTTCCCGTTGCCACTTGGAACAAAAGTATACGGGCATCAAATTTGCGGGCATCTGGTGAGAGCAGTGGAAACTCTGGGTTTGTGGTATTTTGCCCAAAGTTTTTAACTTCCCAAGGGTGGAAGTATTTAAATGATCAGAACAAGAATGGCCAACCACAAATGGTTAAGAGCACCCCTGCTTTACCGTTTAGTCCTCTAGTAGCCATTTTCACGGAGGAAGTGTCTGAAGATGCTGAATGGGCGCATGGGAGCTTCCCTCTGGAAGAGTATGTGAAGGCATTGGATCGTTCAAAAGGGGAGCTCTATTATAATCATTCTCTTGGTATGCGCTATAGTAAGGTGTGCTTTTGAGCTAATTCACACATCATATGTGGATTGGCATTATTTTATGTCCTCGAATTAAGTGATTTCCACTATCCTGTTTCTTAGAGTTTGTTAAAGTGTCAACCAGATCAAAAAAGATAAAGAAGAAATGAGGCGTTTAGCTAGAGAATCATAGCCATATGGTTTTCAAGTACAAGTTCATCTGTCTATGGATTTACCAAAAAACTTTCTTTTCATGATTAAATATTTCGGACAAAAAGCAAGCCACACTTTGGTATCTGCTAAGACAAGTTACTCATGAGAACATAATTTTGATGTACCATGTACCCTGATTGTATTGTAAAAATGCAGTTCTGTACATGCATCCCTTACCGATCTGGAATTGATAGCTTCGTCCAATACTTTGTCAGCAGTCATACTATTATTTTTGGTTTTCTGATGCAATTCATAATATGTTGAAAACTATTTTTTCCCACCAAACAAAAAACGCATGCTTTCAATCTGCTTATTAGTTCACAATATTACATGATAAAAATAAGCAAAAAGAACATATATTTCGTCAGTTCTGGGCTCTTTTGAACTTAAATATCCTGATATTTAAGCTGACTTTATATTCATCAGCTTGTGTTTCAACCTCTCCATCTTTGTGTGTGCTATGGTAATTATTTTCCTAAATCAGTGGTTCTTCACGGATTCTGGAGAAATATTTAACTTTCATCCTACTGATGCTTTTATTTTAATCTGATAGATCACGGAACAAATTTATGTCGGGTCATGTATTCAAACAGAAGCAGATGCAGAGACTTTGTCGACCACTGCAGTGAGAGATATCATGCCTTTTATCTTATTTACTACTGTTTGGTTTTTGCAACTTTTTATTCATTGATTCTGATAGCACTTGTATATTAAGGCTCCTATCCCAAAAGTTTCTTCATACTTCTGGCATGTTCTGTACCACCATCTTCAGCATAATTTCTAAGAAATGGTAACATGATTGTGTTCAGTTGTTTAAGCATCACTATAAATACTACTATCCTTATTATCTACTTGAAGTTTGCTAAAGACATTTCAGGAATTCAACTGAGACTGACAGTCATTGTCAAAAGTGTCACCAGAATATTAAATTAGCTTGAAGTTTCTGTCAACAGAAAATTATCTCCACTTATCAAGAACATGGGAAAGTACTATTGAGATTATTTGTTCTGGTGCATTATCCCTTAAAAAATTCTTTTATATTTGATTTGTCCTTGTTCAATTGCTCCCCTAAAACAGTCTGCAATATTTGCATCAGGGAGTCACTGCTGTGCTGAATTTCCAGAGTACGGTTGAAGCTGCGAATTGGGGAATTGATTCAAATTCGATCAATGAGACATGCCAAAAGTTTAATATTCTTATGATTAACTGTCCAATAAGGTAATGGCAGTTTTGCTTTCTGAGGAAAATCCATATAAATCAGTGTTGCCTTTTCTGGATTGCTGTTTAAATATAAATTCCTGAAACATCTTATTTAATGGTGTGAATAAGCAAGTTCTGTTTTCTTTACTTTTAGGAGATATGGTTAGTTACTGGAATAGTTTCTACTGTGCTTGGTGTGATTTTCCAAATGTTGTGTTTATCTTTTTTCCATTTCAGGGATGCAGATTCTTTTGACATGAGAAAGAAACTGCCGTTCTGTGTGGGTCTTCTGTTACGTTTACTTAAGAAGAATCATCGTGTTTATGTCACTTGCACAACTGGCTTTGATCGATCACCTGCTTGTGTGATTGCATACCTCCACTGGATGACAGATACTTCCCTTCATGCAGCTTACAATTTCGTTACTGGGTTGCATTCATGCAGGCCTGATAGGTATGCTACTTCCTATAGTCCAATTTGTTATGAACGGTTTGGCCTAATGGGCCAAATCTTCAGGCAGAGTGTGTGTGTTCTGGTTGTGGGCTCTCTACTAGTAAGGATGTTAAACAAAACAAACTGTGAATCTCTGTCAACCTACATTAGGTATTCCTAACTCTGTAGCATGCATTAAATAAAGATGTTGAATGCAGACCAGCAATTGCCTGGGCAACATGGGATCTCATAGCCATGGTTGAAAGTGGCAGACATGATGGACCTTCGACCCATGCGGTGACCTTCGTGTGGAATGGACATGAGGTGAGAAGATTATTGGCAACTCTCTAAGAACAGGTCTTTAACTGCTGAGAATCGACAACGCAATCACACGCCAATAATTGTTCTTTGTGATTGGAGTATAAGCCAATATCATTCTTATTCTTATCTTAGAATTGTCTTCTGATTTCAGGGAGAAGATGTATATCTGGTGGGAGATTTTACTGGGAACTGGAAAGAGCCAATCAAGGCAGTCCATAAGGGTGGCCCAAGATATGAAGTTGAAGTTAGACTTCCACAGGGGAAGTAAGAATACCTAATTGTGTTATTTAGAATCCTTATCTGAGGGTCTCTGAACTTGTTAGTGGACTTTGGAAGATTGTTGTTGCTTGCCAATTTCGCTAAAGAGTTACATCTCCCCTTATTGAAATCTAAAAGAGGACCATATATGTTACTGCCAGAGCATCACTAAGTATTTTTTGTCCTTGACAAGATTTGAGTTGTACATTTCTAGTTCTAATGCTTTCAAAATTGGCAAATATAAATTAATAATTCTTTCCAAACGAAACTGTAAAAATTATATTTTGGGAACCATACGTAACTATGAAAACTCTGTTTTATTATTATAATTGTATTTTTAATTTGTTGATGCTCTCATGCATACTAATTATTGTGTCACAAGTGCTATCTAAGTTGGAATTTAGCGTGGCTGGATTGGAGTAAAGTTCTGTAATTCGGAGGTGTATTTATTTGTGGCAGGTACTACTACAAATACGTAACTAATGGGGACTGGAGGCATTCAACATCTTCACCGACTGAAAGGGATGACAGGGGGAATATTAACAATGTGATTGTAGTTGGCGACACTGCCAGCGTGAAACCTTCTGTTCAACAACAAAAGAAGGTATGATACACTTAAAGCCATGATGGAAGAAATGTAAATTATAGACGTAACTCTAGACCATGACTGATGATTAAAAGTCCAGAATCCCCTAAATATCCAACTCTGAAAGTTTTGCTATGCTAATGGTTGTTTGGATATCCAAATTGATACTGGTATAGAAATGACAAATTACAATGAGTGTTTTGTATGCTGATGGTACTTGGACTCTCTATGTGTTAGGATGCAAACATTGTGAAGGTCATTGAGAGGCCATTGACCGAAAATGAACGCTTTATGTTGGCGAAAGCAGCTCGATGTGTTGCTTTTGGTGTCTGTCCAATAAGGCTGGCCCCAAAATGATAGCCTTTCGTTCCTTAGTCGTGATGGCAACATCTGGAAATTGTTCAAGGGAGGTTTATCATCAATCCGCTCGTTATTTTCCAGGTCGTACCTTTTAGACATCCTTTTATTGGAACCAACATATAATAGCATACTGCCTCTGCATTGGAAAATGTAGCTTTTGAAGAGATGTCAACCGACCTGTTCGTATATGTTTGATGCAAGTAAAATTGCTTTGCTGCACAATTTTTAAAAGGCCATGTATTCTTATAATTCCACGAAGTTCATCAACTTCAATAGCAAAAGAGCCTACTCCTATTTGATGTATTAGAGCAATAAGTTTATACAGAGCCTAGTACTATTTGATGTATTGAAACATTAAAGTTTATATTATACAAAGAACACTCACAAATCACTGTCAAGATTATTGCAATAAGGAAACTGTAATCTGTCAAGATTTTCTTTTTATCTCTTTTCTTTTAGTTGGTGGGTCAAGCCATAGGCTGACACAGCAAATTCTGATGATCCATTAGGTGCCTCTGAAATAGAAACAGTACTTGTGCATAAAATTGTGGTTATTGTATTTTATTTTAATATAGTTGATTTGATGCAAAATGCTGTCCTTGTGAAGCAGCTTATTTGTCTTAATTGATGATATCTTCATGCTCTCTGCTTTCTAGTCTCCAATCTCTGCAAGAAAATGATTTTTTCCTTTGATAGCTTCTGCCCTGAATCAATTTTAATGCTTTTAGAGACTTCAATATTAGATTATTATGATCTGTATGAGGAAAAATGGTAACTAGAACTATCATCTGTCGTGTGCCTATCTATTCTATATCTATATATATATCTATATCTATATTTTTTTATTATAAAAGTGTGAATGTTTTTTTAATTTTTGATTGGATTAAAATAACCCTTTAATATTGTTAATTATAATGGCAATAATATAATTTAATTATAACTAAGTTGATAAAGTTCAAGTTAAACTAAAAAAGAGAACAGGAGTGATCTGTCAAACATTTATTTTAATGACAATTGTGTAATTCAATTTGTTGATGTTTCACAAATAGAACACCAACCATACAAGGAGACTTGGGCAGAGGAAATCTGAACGGCTCTTTCTATCCTTTTATTTTTCTTTTGGATTCTTTTTAATACTTAACGTACTCTCTTTGTAATTCTTCTTCTCTCCGTGTAGTTCTTCTTCTCATCAGTTTACAGTGCAAGAAATATATAAATAAATGGTCCATGTATTTTATTTTTTTGTTGGACTTTTCATGGAGTAATCCTATTGATAAATGTTAAAGGTGTTTTGATTATTTAAACACAAATGACAAGTTAAAATTTAAACACAATCTAATTGATATTGAAAGTGAGGCATGTTTTGATTTCTTAAAGTGTTGATTTCTTAACATACATTAATGGAGGATAATCATGTGCCCAACCAATTTTGAAAGAGTTCCACTCTACTCCAATAACAAAGATACACTAAATAAAGAAAAAATAAAATATTCCTTTCTTTTGTTCACAAACAATATATATGTGCGGAAAACAGTGGTGGAGAAACAAAAGGATTCAAACAAAGCAATCAAAGGGTAATTAGGAAAGACAATAATATTCAACATGTTGATGGTAGTAACATAACTTGTGAAGACATCTGAATTAATTATTTTTTAATTTAAAAAATACTTGGCATTAGATACTATGACTACTTTGGAAAAATAATAATTATTTACTTTTTTTTTATCCTTTCAAAAGTTTTTTCATTGAATAAAGATATAGGATTAATAAATATTTATTTTTGCATATATTTTTACATTAGACATTCTTTGATTTCTTTTTGCAATTCAACTTTTTTTAAAAAGTTAATATATCGACAATCGTTCATATCAATTTATCATTAGGTAAAGTATATTTAATAGAAATTTTTTATATAGATTTTGGAAGGTTATTCCTTTTAACTATTTAAACATTCAAAATACATGTGTATAAGTTCTATTTTCTATTTGCATGTGCATATTATGACTTTACAACATGGTAAATTTTTATTTTTATTTTTTTTGTATTTTAACTTGAATTAAGAGACTATAGAAAAACTATAAACCTTTATTAGTTTGAATTAAGGAATTGTAGAAAAAATATAAACCTTTGTTGACTACAATTTAGAGGTCCATTGTTCTTAGAATTTGTTTTCTCAAAAATCTTCATAAGAGTACATAATTATTTTTCAATGGATAATGTTCAGTTCCTTATCTCAAAAGATGTGAAATTAGATCAGAAAGTGTATAGTTTTCCAAAATATTGAATTTCTCATTATAAATTTAGGAAGATGATTACTTTTAACTATTTAAGTATTTAAAATATATGTATGACACTTTTATAAATAATTATATATTTTTATGCTATAGTGATATATGTATATCAACAGAAAAATCTTGATAAAATGAAAAAAAATATTCCAATTCGAAGTACTACATGGAGGCGTGAATATATATATATATAAAGTTAAGAATCATATAAAAAATTCGCATGTTAGATTACTTTTGAAAGTTCAATTGAATCCATGTGATTCAGAAGGTTAGTAATTTAAATATTTTCAATAAATATAGTATATTGAGGCAAGCTTTATACATCACTAAATTCTAGAATACTTGATTTTTTTTTCTTTTAGGTTCAATATTTTATGAATTTGTATGTTCGGAGATATATGAGTTAAAAAAAATACCAATTGCATTCATTGTGGTGCTATAAAATTTGAGTGTAAGCCTCTGACTTTTAATTTGCTGTGATAATTGAAAAATTAAACTCCCACTTATTGAAGTTTTCGATAAATTATACGAGTTGTTTATTTCTTAGTGAGAAGAGACATTTGAATTTCAAAAAATTATTTATCCATTCAATTGCATTTTCTCTTCTACCTCATTTGGTATGTAATTAGATAAAGAACTTGCATTTATAAGGTGTGGGTTTATACTTTTGAGCACAGAAAATGATATATCAAGACTTTCTAGAGTTAACACCTAATGAAGACGGTCCAGATCATTTTTAGTTGTATTTTGTTGAAATCCAAAATGAGGTTGAAAATATAATGAACATAATGAAAAATTCAACTTTATTTGAAGTTACTATGAAGAAACTTAAAAAAATTCTAGAGGGAAATCCATATGCAAAATTCATTAGAATATTAAAGGATTATCTTTCAAGGAATGATGTTCAACAATATATCTCAAAAGATATGAAACTAGATCAACGATTGTATAGTTCTCCAACAGTTGATGAAATTGTGGCTATATAGGTTGAGGGAAATAGTACTAATATACCATTTGAAAGAGACATTACCATATATATAGAATAAAATATTATTATGGATGTTATGACCTATTGCAATATCTACTTCCTCTTCCAAGAGGTGAAACATGATGATGTCAAAACAATAAAAAGTTTGTAGCCAAGAAATCTGCTCTTTCGGCGCATATTATGAGTAGTGTTTGATTGACTCTACAATTGGTGAAAGTAATATTTGACAAGAACAAAGTACATAACGTCTGAATTTATATCTATGATTATATATTTAAGTTGCATAGATAACTATAATACATTTTAGCGAATAACTTATAATTTTAATTTTTTTAGTGAATAATCTAAAGCTAATGATGTTATTACCCCATCAAGATTTTCTTCTGCAGAGGATGTTCTATCCCTTAAATGAGAAAGTATATTCTATAATAAACTCCTCTTTTTATTCTCTATTTGTACTTTTGTGACGTTTCTACAATAAACACTTAAAGATGTATGTATTTATATTAATAATATTGTTGATCTTTGCTTTATTTTTATTTTTATTTTGTTAAATTATTATGTGTTAATGAATAACCCAACTTTTAATGATATTTCTATAATATCATGATTATCTTATACGGACGATATCCTTTCCCAAGAATAAGAAAATATGTACTTACTAAAAGTTTCAAATTCACCTGAAGAATATCATTTATGTACTCCTTTCATATCATGCAATGGAAGAAAGATAAGTTATTTAAGAAGAAATGTTTAAAAATGTAGCTGCACATGTTCATGTAACTGAATTTAGAAAAAAAGGATTTCCACATGCTCATATGTTGATAATTTTTGAAGTCTGAATACGAAATTATAACTCATATCACTTTGATAGGTTTGTCTATGCTAAACTTTCTCATTAAAAAAATGTATACTAAACTCAATTACTTCGTTGCGAAACATATAATGCATGGACCATCTGGACATAAAAACTTGAATAATTCTTGCATGGTAGATGAGAAGTGCAAATATCATTACCTACCACCATATTGTGAAAGCACAATTTAAGGTAAAGATGGATATATCCAATCTATAGAAGAAGAAAATACAGATTGATAGTTTAAGTTCGCAATGCTCAAATAAATAATAAGTGGGTAATACTTTACAATCAATATCTCTTATCGAGATATAATTATTATATCAACGTCGAGATATGTTCAGGCATGACAAAGTGAAATATTTATACAAATATAAGAGACATGATAGATTGGCAATTCATATGAGCCACAATGAAGATGAAAATTTAATTGATGAAATTAAATAATTTCAAGATGTTCGATGGGCCTTTGCTCAAGAAGCAATGTGGAAAACTTTTAAATTTAATTGAATGAAAGATACTCAACAGTTATCATCTTGCACCTTTACCTCCTAAATCAACAATGTGTCATTGGAAAAATTAAAATTTAGAAAATATTTTGAGTTGGATCATGTCTCCAAAATAATGCTCACAAAGTAGATTCTATGTGCTCTAAAAGTAAAAAGGCAAGAAAATATCTTTATGGAGAATTTTTGGGGTACTATGTATGGGACAATTAAGGTAAATATTGGGAAGAAAGAAAGAAAAGAGATGTGATTAGGCATATAAATACTACAAATCCTATTGAAATTAAAAGATATTATCTTATGTTACTCATGAATCATGTGTTCAATATTTTTTCAAGATTTGCTTGTAGTAAATGATACACTATACTCTAATTTCAAAGAAGAAGCGCAAAAAAAAAAATTTGCTAGAATTTGATCTAAATATTAATGTCTAAATGAAGCTGTCATTTTTTAAATGTCACATGAACTGCGAAAACTATTTGCAATTATCTTGGTATATTGTACACCAACAAATGCGAGAGTTCTTTGGGATACATAATTTGAGACAATATTTTAAGATTTCAAAAGAGAATCAAAAACCTCAATTGAACTATAAATTGCAAAAACTTTAAAAAAATTGAATTTTTTCTTAGAGAGCATGGAAAAAAGCATCAGTTCGTATGACCTTCCAAACATTCCTATTGATATAGATAACATGAACAATGATTTTTAATAGAGATACAAGATGAAATACTAATAAAAATACCTTTGGAAGACTGTGAAGTAGAGTTAAAATTGAATTCAGAACAATATAAAGCTTTTTTAAAGATATTAGATTGTATACAAAATGGTAAGGGTGTCATTTTCTTGATTGATGAGTCAACTGAAACAGGTAAAATATTTTTGTATTGTACATTATTTGCTCATCTTAGATCCAAAATCTAATAACGCTTGTAAGTGCGACATCTGAAGTTGCTGCCGCAATAATTCCAGGGGGGAGAACGACATATTCACACTTCAAAATACCAGTAGTTGCAAATGAATCAAGTGAGTGCACTATGTCTAAGTGGGTTTGCAGAGCTATTATGTAAAGCACAACTATTTTTATGCGATGAACCACCAACGGCAAAACCATGGGCTATCGAGAATGTTGATAAATTATTGAAAGTCGTAATGAAAAACGATAAGAACTTTGTGAAGAAGTAGTAGTTTTTTGCGGAGATTTTTAGACAAGTATTATAAGTTATTCATAGGACAACAATCTATCAAATTATTTTTGCAAATTTGATGAAACCATATTTCTAGTCCCAAATGAAAAAAAAATGCTTTGTTAAGGAATATGAGGTCGATGAATAATCTAAATTTAAGTGAGTTCTTATTAGAGTTGGAAATAATAAGGATCCAATTAATACTAAAGGTAATATTAAAATTCAAAAAAAATATGATTATTAAGTGTGGTGATAAAGAAAACTCAATATAATGATTTATTAGTGCTATTTTCCTTACCTTAAATAAGAATGACCACTCAACTCATTACATGACAAGTCGAACAATATTAGTCGCTAAAAATGAGTATGTTTATAAATTGAATAATAAGTTGATCTTTATGTTTCCTAAAGAAATAAGAAATTTTAACAATTATGATGAAACTATTGATGATACAAACAACTATTATATAGAGGACTTTTTAAATTCTTTAATTCAAAATAGTTTGTCTCCTCATAAAATGGTTCCGAAAAGAAATTGCCCAATAATTCTTTTGAGATATTTGGATCTATCAAATGGATTGTGTAATGGTAAAAAATCATATACAATGACTTCAAGAATAATGTGATTGATACACAGATTAAATTTGGGCAACACACTAGAAAACATATTTTTAAACCTAAAATTTTACTTTTCTCAGTTGAAAAGAATGTTTATCCATTTCAATTTAAGTGTAAATCATTTTCTATTGGACTTTGTTTTGCCATGACATTCAAAAAGTTCAAGGACAAACGATTCCAAATGTTGGTATCTATTTGCCTCATCTAGTGTTTTCTCATGGCCAATTATATATTGATATCTCTAAAGGAACTCCAATATCTACACTTAAAGTATTGATTAAGCTAGACACCACAAATGTAAGAGAAAAGACGTGGACTAAAAATGTTATATACAGACAAGTTTCGAGTTTAAGTACAAATATTTTTCGTCTAAGTAATATATCATACATTATTAATATATTTTTATTAGGAAAAAAATAATATTGAAGGAGGATCCACTGCATCACAAAGTTCTAATACTTAACAATCAGGTAATGCGAAAAAAATTCCAACATTAAAGTATTTTACTAATATTATGTATAGACAGTATGTACACATAATAATATATAAAAAATGAATAATGATTTTGTTGATTCTTGAATATTTATTTCTAAAACCTAATCATTTCACTTAGTTCCAAATATAGTTATCATTAAAGAAAAAAAAATAGCTGAATTGTCAAGATAATGAAAATAAAAAAAGGCAAGTAAGATCAAACGAGAGAATAATGAATGTGAGTATGAATTCACATAAGAACTCACATTGTTATTTAGATTTTGAATTTTTTTTGAGTTTAATTCTTTAAATAACTTCATTGAATTATTCATATCGATTATTAATTAGTTCATAAAGTACTTTTGAATCATTAATTAGTTCATATCGATCATATATTTTTTATTTATAAAATATTATAATATCTTAATTCTACTCAATTAAATTATTACATAATATAATTAATTTACTAAAATTATATAAATCACTGTTGCACGTGCTACTTACTAGCCCTTTTAAATGTGGATTAATAGTTATTTACTACGAGATGCTCTGCACCTATTTTCCAGGCAAGTATGGTGTTAGAATGTCGACATCTTTTACGCTCAAGCAAAATTTGTTTTAATATGTTCATTCCGTTCGGGGTTTGGATCACCCAAACCAAACGGGCCCGGGGAGCTTTAATCAAGCCATAGGACCGAAATAAAACCCACATCGGACCCAACCAAGAAAACTCGATTTGGTAGTACTGGTCATTCGCTCTCGAAATTTTGATTATCTATTTAGTTATAGATTTCAGGTTTGGTTAATCTACATTTTTTTCCGAATATATTTATATATTTTTTTTCTGTTATGTATTGGTTATTGTTGGCACCTTCTAATCCTTCCAATATTTTCAATTTTAGGGTAAATTTTGGTTTTCAATTTTTATTACCTATATTTTTATTTTATTCAAATTGGTTTGAAGATTTGTAAGAATGTTTGAATGGCAATCCTAAACTTGTATTTTTATTATGTTTTATTTATATAATTTTTGCTTTTTTCTTTTTCTTTTTAAGAATTTCAGTTAACCCAAAAATTAATAAAAATAAGTTAAAACCAAAATTGAAAGGTACCCATATGATTCGGTATTTGATTTTCATAATTTTGGTTTGACACTCATACACCCTTAACTAGGGACAAATTGGTAACTTTGGGTGTCATGCACAAGAATGCCGAAAGGATGTCATAACAATGTTCACATAACTTGAACCGCTCGATGCCTTAAATATAAAACCACTATTCCAGCTTCACCGCTGCAGCAACTTATACCTTTTTCCCACAATTCAATGTCTCATTGAACCTTGATGTTCTGCAAACATGAAGCATCATCATACTGCAGATTGGCCTATTATTAATTTTCAAACCCATTTCGGTGTTGAGAAAAGTCCCCTTTTTGCTGAAGAAGAATGTGTTGCAAAATTAGAGCATTGGATTACATATTTTTTTTTCTTTTTCTTAAAGGAAGTTAAGGGCTCATTTGCTAACTTCTCGACTCGAATTCATAACCAACGATATTTTAGGTGCAAGATGCTTACCACATATTTAAATTAGTCAGTTTTAGGTGCAAGATGCTTACCGACATATCTAAATTAGTCAGGTCCAGTAGTCCAGGCAATCTCGAGCAATGGAAAAGAAATCAAAGGTTAGTATCAATTAATCCTTTTTATTTTTTTTTTCTTGTATTTGGCTACTGAATTGTGTGGGATTAAAAAGCTCTAAGGAGCCTAATCATATGCACTTCAAGGCAAAATGCATCAACCCTCGAGAAATTATATGCTACCCGTAGTTTCACTTGAATAATAATTTCAATCACAAAAAGATTTTCATTTACAATATATGATTGATTCATATAAACAATTCTCATGTGTGCATGATTGATTTATTGTGCTTTATCCAATATGGCACGAGGTACAAATTTCTATCAATTCCTAAATCTCTTCTAAATTCACTAAAACAAATTTCAAGATCAAGAATGGAGTTTGTGTGCGAATATCCAATTATATATATGCTCATAACTCATTGCGAGCACTCATACATCGATTGCAGTCTATAGTTTCATAGAGATCAAGGAAAACAACATTTTTTCTTTACTTAAAACTTTATGGGTCAAATTTTTTTAAAAAAAAAAGAATGAAAATCAGTGCACGCTCAAAAATCACCAGAGTTTGAGTCTGAGATTATAAGATAAAGTGGAGATGTGGAGCTGCATTGGAGCCAAGTTTTAGAGATAGGGCCTTATCTTTTTATCATCCTTCACCCCATAATACATCAGGCGCCGGTGCACCGCATATTTTCTTCAACTTAATATCCAAAAAATTTCTACACCTCATCATACTGTAAGTTCTTTCTTCATCACAAAACTCATCTCTTAATACGTGTCACTCCATGGTTACCTTGGACCATTGTGTGGAGAATATAGGTTTTTGGCCCTTTGATATTTTTCCTTCCATTTTCTTTATCAAATCATTTATTTGTTAAAATTCTACGTCTAAAAATATATCATCATCTTTGAAGTAAAATAAAAACACTTGATTAATATTCGAAAACCAATTTCTACCAAGAAGAATAACACAACAAAGAAACTCTGAGTTTAAAAATACCATTTACACTTGTCACGTTATTGATAAAATTTGATCAAATTGTATATTAATAAAAATTAACATAGCAAGGAAGAGAGATTTTTTTTTTTTTTAAAAAAAAGAATAATGTCGAGTAACATGCAAAATGGCCATTAATTGCATGCAATATAACATAATTCCATGCAAATCTCCATGTGTGGATCAACAGAGGTGTGGCCTATGAACGTAATAGCTAGCAGAATATTGAAGTAATTAATGCAATCCTTTCAAATTTCTCCAATTTCTTTTTCTATTTAGCTTTTTTTTATTAAAAAAAAAGGTTGAGGTCGAAAATGGAAGTCCATCATCCAAACCTGATCTGCAAGGTATAGAAGCTGTGGTTTACCCAGCTTTCGCTTTCATTATCCAATATATTTACATGCATGCAAGTTGAGGGGTTGATTCATTGTGGGAGAATAGACATTCAAATTTTTCTCAATATAAAGGGAGTGAAACATAAGGCCCATTGTGCAATGTCGACCATTAACGGCTGCTTCGCCTCTCAACTCTTCACTCCCACCTCCGCCCAATCTAGAGTTGCACTCCGCCCCATTGCCACCGCTAGGCTCAACTCTTCCTCCCCTACTCCGCCCACTCTCATCCGCAACGAGCCTGTTTTCGCTGCTCCTGCTCCCATCATCCACCCACTTTTGGTACTACTCTCATATATCCCTCTCACTTACCACGTTCAATGCTTCTTCTTCTTCATCATATTTGTTACACTCCCATTTATCTGCATTTCTGCTCTAATCTTTGTACCATGTTCAACTAATCACGTAACAAATGTAACTATACTTATTTTAAAAATAATTAATTATTTTATTTGGAATGTCAGATAAAAATAATTAGTCTTGATTACACGTGGCGTCATATTGTGATTGGACTTGTTGTCTGGCCTGTTATTATAGCAATTTTGTGGCTCTTTCTAAGTTAATGCCCAAGAATCATGCCACTTGCACATTGTTAGGTGACATGTTCACATGAATTTTTCATTTACAAGACTGTGATGACATGCAAAATAATAATACGTGGCCTTGTTTAGATATGATATTATTATGTATGTGAACGTTTTACGTAGTATATATAACATCCTTAACTTAAGGTTACACATATATGTTGTCGCATTATACTTGCACTAGCTAAGAAATCTTACTAGCAAATTATAATCAAAATTTCAAAGAGGATCTTGTTAATAAATATATATAGTACAAGTCTTGAGCTTTTTGCAGGTAGTTCTTTTATTTCTACTATTAATTTCTTTTCTTTTTTGATTCATACACATAATTTTCTCAATTTCTAATGCATTGAAAAATTGCAGAGAGAAGACATGGGAAAGGACTCGTACGAGGAAGCCATTGCTGCACTCCAGAAGCTTCTAAGGTTTGCTAAAGAAATACACGTGTTTTTTAATTTTGCAATTAATATAAAACTCTATTTCGATTTATGTGACTTTTGGAGATAAAATCATTATTAACTGAATAAAGTATAGGCACTCCATGGAGTTGAAACTATATTATTTTAGGATTGGGAGATTAGAAATTCATAAACTAAGCAGAAAATTATTGGGTGCATGCAGTGAGAAGGGAGAACTAGGACCGGTGGCTGCAGCAAAAATTGATGAAATCACTGCAGAGTTGCAAACAGCTGATGGCAGCGCCTCCATTTCGGAGTCCGTTGAGAGGTTGAAAACTGGCTTCATTCACTTCAAAAGGGAGAAATACGAGTAAGCGAACATATCAAACTTTCAAACTAAAATGCAAATTCAGACCCCAAAAAAGGAAGTATGAAGAATTTGAATTTCTAACATCTATTGTCTGCACAATTCAGGAAAAATCCAGGTTTGTACAGTGAACTTGCCCGAGGCCAGAGTCCCAAGGTACAAAATTTTAGTGCCCTCATTGATTGATTGGCATTCGTCTTAGAAGTAAGAACCATGGATTTGGCTCTTTTGGACTTCTGTTACATTGATATAATGCAATTTTACATCGACAGTTTATGGTGTTTGCATGCTCGGATTCGCGTGTGTGTCCGTCACATGTGCTGGACTTTCAACCAGGGGAGGCATTCGTGGTCCGAAACATTGCTAACATGGTCCCTGCATACGATAAGGTCTTATTGATGTCGTTAGCTGTTAATCTCTTGGTGGTGAATAATGTTTGGTAATCTTCAGTTTCTAAAATGGGGTATTCTTATTTGTTTCTGCTGCAACAGACCAAATACTCTGGAGTTGGGGCTGCCATTGAGTATGCTGTTCTGCACCTGAAGGTGAAACAAGATCTCTTTTCAGCTATAATATTTAGCAGTAATTTTTTGTGACTAGTAAAATCTTAAGTTGGTAAATATTGAAAATTACAGAAGTGTAACTCAACAATGGAATGGAATAGTGATTGTGCAATTGACATAGTAAAAGAAATATTTTACAGGTCCAGGAAATTGTGGTGATTGGTCACAGTGCCTGTGGAGGAATCAAGGGGCTTATGTCCTTCCCATTTGATGGATCCTCCTCCACGTAAGCCTTCTCCTTTCTTTCAAAACTTCAAACTTATGTTTCTACACACAGAAAAACTGGCTCACTCCATTCGTCACACAGTCAAAGTCCCTCTCTTTCTCTCCCAATTTAGAATGTATATAGTTTGTTCCTAAAACCCCCCACCCAACACACACACACTCACACACACACACATAGTTGGCAGATAATCAATCATGACATTTGGTGACTAATTGTGCCATGTTCTTGTGATCTTCAGTGACTTCATTGAGGACTGGGTGAAAATTTGTTTGCCTGCCAAGGCCAAGGTGTTAGCTGACCATGGAAGCACACCTTTTGGCGATCAGTGCGCATTATGTGAAAAGGTCAAAACAATCATTTTCATCAGACAATGGCATAAATTGTTTTGCTAAATATTGATTGATATTTAATTCTTGTTACTGTTGGCTAACTGCAACAGGAGGCAGTGAATGTTTCACTTGGAAACCTGCTGTCATATCCATTTGTTAGAGATGGATTGGTGAAGAAAACTCTTGCACTTAAGGGTGGTTACTATGACTTTGTCAAGGGAAGTTTTGAGCTGTGGGGGCTGGAGTTCGGCCTTTCGCCATCTCTCTCTGTATGAACCTGAAACCATTAAGTGACCCTTACTGTGTTCCCTAATCCTTTCTCATCCAAGAATCTGTGTTGTATTTTTCCCTTAAATGTGAAAATCATTAACAATAAAATGTAAGGAGGAGGATCAATGGTGACTCCTTCCTCCTTTTTGTTGTACTATAACTAGAAACCTTTTTTGTTTATGAAATAAGAGTTGAGATTTCGAGTTTTATATATTCATTGTGGGCATTTTTCTATTTTGGTTGGCTTTGATAGGTAAAAGATGTGGCCACAATACTGCACTGGAAGCTCATGTAGGAACATGGTTAAGAGGCAATTCTGCAGAGATATATGGGGTTCTCTGTATTTATTATCTGACAATAATAAAACCTACTTATTTATGTGGAAAAGCTTCCATCAACTGCAAGAGCTCTAGATTTAAGTCCTTGATAATTGCCTGCATCTTGTGACTTATTATGCCAAATAAACAATTTTTCCAAGTACCAACACATTTCTCAATTCTCTTTCAATTATTGCCTCACTGTAAATGGATTACAGGAAAACATGCCATTGTCTACAACCATTCAATTTCAACCATTGAACAATGGTAAATAAATATGGGATTTCAATGATCGATTAGAAACAAAAAATAATTTAAAAAAAAAAGGCAAAGGGAATTATCCTTTAATCAAGCTTCATTTGACTCGACTCTAGCACCATGCGAGCACATAAATAAAAGGTCAAAATAGCAGTTGAGGTTGTGCATTACTCTGGCGTGAGCTTGTTGCAACGACCGGACAGGATTGCATTGTACCAAGTCTCATGACCCTTACCATCTCTCATCAAAATGTATAAAGTAACACTATTACAACCACATAATCCATGGAACCCACTGGATGGAAAAATTCATGTTCTCACATGCCGAGTCCCTGTTATTATTATTTAGGATATGGAAAACTGACTATTTTTTGGATTGCCACCCCCGCCCCACAAAAAAAAAAAAAGAAAAAAATTGTCAGCCCCGTTTTGAGCTTAAAGTGATACAAACTTGAATGCAGTCAGGATTGCTCTTAGGCTCAACGTCAGCTAACGTGATTTTTTCACCTTCGTCTCAAACTAATAACATTCACGAGTCAAAAACTAAAAGTAAGTGATGATATGAATGGAAAAATGCAGAAATCTGACCAAACTTGTTTCATTAATTTTTTTGGAACAAAACATGTATTCTAAAAACATTGTACCGAACACATTAATTGATATTTAGGTAAAAAAAATTCTTATTTCCATCCTTTTTTCCCATTAACATTAACAAAAGGGTACATAAAAAGTTTTTATTTGCATTTCGCCAGCTGCATCATATAGTGGAACACTGAATAAATTGACAATCAGAATATATAATAAAATTAGCTAACACTAAAACAAATCTAATTCTCCACAAGCCGGCATTGTGCGACTTAACCTGAATCAAACCTAAACCCAGAATTGCCAACCAAAACCTAAAACCAGTAAGGCATTAATAACATTAATAACAATGAACTCATTCTCTAATAACCGGTACAATAAATAACAGTAAGTGCTTTATCACACAATAGCTCCATTCATGGACTATTTACAATGGTTGAATACTATAGGTACATAATCAGAAAATAATAGGAATTTCAGCCATGCATTATAAGAATTACAACAATCAGGTTTCGTCAGGCTTTGGTTCGAGAGTTACTGGGATCTTTTCCAGGTGATCACCACGCAGCACCTCTACAATCACCTGTGCAGCAAAGCAATTGAAAACTCAATTAGGTCTCCTTTTCTATTATCATTCAACTGTCTTTAACTAGTTCACTTCCCAAAACTTCCTGTTAAACCCAGATATCGGTTAGCATGAAAACACTCTATTATTCCTGGAGGATAATTCTTTTTCATTACGATAATTTCCTCAGCTTTTCTCAAATAGTATGAGCAACTAATCATTTAACTCCAAGTAACAGCAAAGCATGCTGTTATATAATGACAATAACAGGCAGCAAGGATCATATCTGTCCTCTCTGTGCATATGATATATATTTAGGAAAATGACGTTTAGCATTTCAAGTTGGGACTTACCTTATCGCCTACTTTGCATTGGTCGAGGATTCTATACAAATCACTGCCATTGGAGACCTTCTTTCCATTAACAGATGTAATTATGTCACCCAAAATAAGTCTGCCATAGGCATCACGTCTGGTAGGTTGAAGACCCTGCAGGACCAAGACTACACCAGTTAATATCAGCAGAACATGATTTTTAGGTCATCAGCATTCAACCTTCAATGTTGAAGCAAAATGAAATTTCATTAAAATTTAAACCAATAGGCATTCAACCAAAAGGTCAAAAAGGTCACAGATAAAGACATACTGCTTTGCCTGCTGGCCCATTTGAAGGAGCATCCAAAACAAGAACTCCACTAACTCCCAGTTGCTGCACTGACTGGTCAGGTGCAAACTTAATCCCCAAAATTGGTCTAGTGACTTTCCCAAACTTTACCAATTGATCAACAATGCCACTTACCTGGACGTGTAAAATAGAACAATGGTCATCTCATGATATTACAAAATATTTAGTAAAAGTCCAATCACTAAATATTGAAGCAGTTACTTACAGTGTCAACTGGAATTGAGAATCCAACACCAGATGAAGCACCAGAAGGAGAGTATATAGCCGTATTTATGCCAACAAGGTTCCCTAAACTATCGAGAAGTGGGCCTCCACTGTTGCCAGGATTAATTGCGGCATCAGTCTGGATGACATCCTGGATTGGACGACCAGTTGCAGCAGAACTTATTTCCCTTCGAAGCCCACTACAACAAACTTGAATATGTGATGCATACCATCATGGCACAAGAAAATATATGCAATACTTGCTTCGAGTACTAATTCATGATTATATTTATACTCTGATGATCCAATAATACATGGATCCAGAAAGAGAGATTTTTCCATCTAAGATTGATTTGGTGCTCTACAATTGGAAAAATCATTGATTCACGTGATTATTTTAATCTCAATTGCATTCCATATGCATTTATGAGCACAATAAATGAGAAAAGAACAAGGAGGTGAATAAGGGTCTTTCTGCAAATATATGGATTCAACTCTTTAGTTGTATTATAACTGCCAGAAAAGCTGTGTTATAGAAATGTGAGAGGTATGAATAAAGTTTGAACATTTAAATGTTTTCCCATAGATTTTTTTCCTTCCAAACCAAATAACTTGTCCAGTAGACCAATGATCTTCAGCAATACAATAGCCCATAAATAGTATAAAGGGTAAATGGTACTTTATCCCCCAAAATTTAACCATTTTGGCACATTATCCCCAAAGTAATTTTAAGTATTTTGCCCATTTTGGCACTTTACCCCCCAAAAGTAAAATTTAAGCACTTTTCCTATTAAACTTATATTTATTATAACACTTTGTCCCCAAATGTCAATTTCAATCAAATTTTCATAACGATGTTCTTCTTAAGTAGCCATTGCGCTTTCCTTTTTTTTTTTTTCTTTCCATGCAAAAGTAAAAAAAAAAATGCATCTTCATATTTTTTTTATTGACACGACAAATAATAATATTTTTACCGTAAAATAATATCAATCGCAGTACATAAACAAAAATACCACCATTATTTATAGCAAAAATACAACTATTTATCGTGTATTCACCATTGTCAATAAAAAAATATGATGCATTATCCTTAACTTTTGCGTGCAAAGATTGAAAAAAAAAAAACATGGTCGCAGCTGATAAAGAGCATTCCAGTAAAAATTTGGCGGGGAAAGTGCTATAATTTCCCTTATAATAAATGTAAGTTGATAGGGCAAAGTGATTAAAAAATATTTTGGGGTAAAGTGCCAAAATGGTTAAGTTTAAGGTCAAAGTGATTAAAATTTATTTTTTGGAGTAATATGCCAAAATGGTAAAAATTTGGAGGGCGAAGTGACATTTACCCTAGTATATATAACATTCATTTCCTAAATATTAAGTATAATGCATAAATACCTGATGACACCAGTTGTAAGTGTGTGGTCAAGCCCAAACTGTAGAGAAATGTACATTGAAACAAAGACAATGTTAATGAAAGGTTAACAATGTTATATAAAATATGAATGAAATTCATGCATTTCATCACAGTATAACTACGCTAATCTCCCATTCCTGGGGTATATAACATATGCGTAAAAGATTTGAACGATGGGAGAGTATCCCTGCACTTACAGGATTTCCAATTGCATATACTTTTTGACCAACAAGCAAGTCTGCTGATACCCAATTGGTATGGGTCTCAACTTGTCTTTTGGTGCATCAATACGAAGAACGGCAACATCTTTATCCTGATCAAACCCAACAACTTTTGCATCATATGTGCTCTGGTCTGCAAGAGTAACCCTAAAGACAACCAGTATATGATTAATTACAGTATAAAGCAGATAGCTTTTCTCAAAGATTTTATCAGAAACTCATGAAAAAGCAAATTATATTAAGCCCACTCTGTTCATAAGAATTTCAGAGCAGTCTACAAGATAGAACGGATGCCAGTTGCAAACACGTGGAAGGGGCACAGAAGCTCTATTGGGCACCTAATGTTTTTGTATTATGGCCCACCGTGGCGCTTGATGATCTTTAGATGATGTATCTTATACTGCCCAGTGCTCGCACTTACCGCCACTTAGATCGTTAGTGAAGGGACATTAAGAAAATCCAACTATCTTTTTCTCTATAATTTCAATGGCTAGGTAGAAGCCTCAAAATATTGTTGTAATTCACCACTGTATCCAAAGAAAATCATAATGGAGTATACCTGCACGAAGCATGATGTAGAGTACCTGAGAAAAACATGGAGCATAGTTCCGGTGTCAACAACTATGTTTATGTTAGGAAGATATTCCATATAGGAAACTAGTACCTGGAACTCTTGCCAGGTCTATGTGGAATCGGTTAGTGAGGCGTCCAGCTTTCATCTTGGATATTGCAACTTAAGGATGGATAATCAATTTTTGTTAATCTCTTTAAATTATTTTCCAAACTCTGTCAGGTTTACGAGTATAATACTTTTTTGACCCTACGTATTATCACTTAATCAATGGGGCTATCATCTAGCACATTGAATAC
The DNA here is from genome assembly GCA_019321725.1 of Paulownia fortunei. Lineage (NCBI taxonomy): Eukaryota > Viridiplantae > Streptophyta > Magnoliopsida > Lamiales > Paulowniaceae > Paulownia > Paulownia fortunei. The sequence goes on along the minus strand of JAGSPU010001671.1, from coordinate 649,328 downwards.
CATTATATCCATAATTTTAGAAGTCAAATTTTTCCAAAATGAACATTTTAATCTTGTTTTGCCCATACAAAATTAAGTACCACAGCAATGCAGTGGAATGAGATAATTAACCAAATAAATTTGATGAACTATATGAACAAAAGAGAAAGGAGCTTTCAACAAACATAAAATGACACATTTCAGCCCAAACAAGTAATGATTTACATGCAGCAATTGCATATGACATGGTGCAAAAAGTTCCTGTTAGTGCCAACAGCACGATGAGGATGGGATCATGGAGATTTTTCTTTGTTAGAAACTAGGAAGTTCAAAACTTCATTGGTGTACCGTACTCATAATTGTGCGTCAAACAAATTTTTAGTGCAACACACCATTCTAAATCATTGGATGGAGAAAACCTTACCCATACTCATCGAGTATTCTCTGTAATTATTACTCAGCACACAAGGAAAAAGAGACAACACAATGATAAGTAACAAGTGCATCATAGCAACAGAAAACAAGATTAAAAATACTTGAGATCAGATGCACCCCGAATCACATGATAATTAGTGACAATGTGGCCCTGCGTGTCCCATACAAATCCTGATCCTGACCCTTGAGGCACCTCCAAGACATCCAATGTAAACGCATCTTGCCTAAAACATGACATATCAACCCCAAAGTCAAAACTCAAACTGCATAACAAATTTCCTCTTATTTTCCTTGTAGGAAAAAGAATAATAAACAGCATGCTATAATTTAATTAACAAATTAGTACCTGGAGGCGAGATTAGTAATGTAGACAACAGAAGGAGTGTTCTCTTGAAAAAGGCGAACTGTAGCCAGCTCATCGGGCTGCAATTTCCTCGGCGTAGTTACTACGAAAGCCGACGCCGAATCAACATCAGCAACGAACAACGATATCGATAAAGCGACCGAAGCGCAGAGCACGAATACTGAATCCACGAGCTTTTGAAGCTGTTATGCAAAGAATCTTCATCCAAGAGCTCCGAAGTGAGAATAAGTTTCTTGCGAAGAGCGGAAACGACAATCGGGCGGATCAAATTACGGCGTTTTGCAGGGGACACGGATTTTGTGAACGAAAATTTGGGGATTGAATTGGAGCTGAAGAGTGCAACAGTTTTGGAGGGGAAGAGAAGAATGTGGAAGCAGAGCAGCCATACTTACTGTGTCAGCTGCTCAGAAAAGAGCAAATTTCTCGAATTGGTGATTGCGAGTTTCTTTTCCTTAACTTTCGGATTATTTCCTTTTTTTTTTTTATGTGGATGTATGGGGGAAAATGAGTCTAGAATTTGTGTCATGTGCATTAATTCTATTGGCCTAATTCAATCGAATATGTACAATCCTATAAATTTTTGGACTATTAAATGAATATCAAAGTAATTGGATATGTATAGTAATAGAGCCACTTTAAATTAAAAAGAGTCTAAATAGTTGTGATGGCAGCATTTTCTATTCAAGTACTAACTAATAGCCATTGATTTCCGATTAAACTTTTTAGGATAGCTTATACTTTACTAATCAAAGATTGCACCAAAAAATTGTGCGCGCAAAGTGCAAAAAAAGATGGATATTGGTGAAAAAGTTTTCTCAACACTAAAATAATATTCGAAAAAAATAACCATGAATAGATACAGTATTCCACGTGTATCTGAAAAGGAAAATTACTAAAGATTACAAAATTTTATTCAAGGGTCTCAATTCCTTGGGCATGCCATCGAAATTTCCAGAATTAACATCGGATTGAAGCACTGGTCTTTTCCCAATTTTCCAATGGATCCCCTCAGCTAGATGCTCTTTGTTTGGCGTCAGCATCACAAAATTAGGATCTGCCCTTTGATAACTGCATCATATAATGATGATGATCGGATATCAAATACTGAAGCACTAGTGATTAAAATATCAAGCTCTAAGTGAACTTTCAAAATCATGGAGAGGGAGAATGATATGGGAATGCATCTGACCTTGCTTCCCGAATATTGTCAACACGAATACCAAATCCAAAGGCTGTCTCTGCCCTGGCGCGATCTCTAACAGCTGTAAGCCAACATTTTGTTATGATCAAAGAATAGCATAATTACATCTCTGTATGTGTTAACAGTATATGATGATTTGAACCAACACTTGGAAGGGAGGGGGCGGGGGAGTTGGGGGAGAAGATGTTTTCAATATCTTTAGACATCATCATCACTAGACTTCAGCTTACGGCTGTAGTTTCCATAATCATCACTGATTCATTCGATACATGGCACGAGGTGAAAACATAATGAAAATTAACAGAGAAATATGTGCCCGCCTACAGCCATCAACCAGATAAGTGGAAAAGGAAGTGTGTGTTTGGGCGTGCGCATGCGATACATGCTTCATGCTTGTGTGTGTTTGCATGTGTGTGTGCGTGAATACGTGCGCGTGTGTGTGTATTACAAGTGACAGAAGCTCGTGGATAAGTCTCTACAGAAGGAATGCTTTAATTTCACATTGGGGAAATTACAGTAGATATACCTGATATGTTTAATGTGAAAGAAGGTTTCCACCATGATTTGAAAGCTAAAGCTATTGATGAGCTGAGAGGGCCCACCTTTCCCTGATGAATGATATGATACATCTTAAACCAATTTTATAACAAATCAGTACAGCTCAACACAAACTTTTACCAAGTGTTACCTTAACTAAAAAGTTCTTATTGGCTTGCCAAGATGCAGCAACTTGAAAAGTGGAATCTTGAATATTGTTTGACGATTTGTCATCATCCACCCTTCAGAGAAAGTATTAAATAAACTCTTCATTTATTCATTTATTTCAATATCACATGAACTCAAAACAGGTATTAAACAAGATCGATTATAGTCAATTGTGTACAGCTAATTGGTAGAAATACCTTGTCTGCAACTCAAAACCGAAGTCAATGTAATTAGTAATTCCAACTATTTCATTTTCCTCAAGTGGATTTTTAACCTATGTCATGGCAGAGATTATTTTTGTCAGTAATATCTCTCCTATCTTGCCCCAAACATAATGCAGCAAGAGTCTAATGCAAAATAAACCAATAACAAAAAATTTACAGAAATTTCCAACAGTATATTAAGCATGAGAAAATGTTTCTCAGAGTAACCTTCTGAAAAATAAGTGTATTCCAGGAGTGCAATAATTCCTAAAACCAGAGAGGTAAATTTGTGTCTAAAATGTCCACAGTAATCTTGCACAAAAGTATTAAACTCTAGAAGGATAGATGAAGTTTTATATATTGAATTGCAGATGCATTATTGGTTTAAAATTAAACTATCATTTATCAAATGATGGTAAATACTATATTTTCCCATTTACTGTAAAAGATTAAAAAAACTTTAACTAATTTTGAAATAAATAAACAATTTTCTTCAGAACGTGTTATATAAACAATCATGCTTGATTGCAACTTGAATTTTGTATTTCATAACTGAGTGACACTGCAAAAAAAGACAAACTTCTTGTAACACACTGTTTAGGATGATTCACGTTGTTTAAAATACTTGTATCATCAAAATAATTTTTCAGTTGCATGCATAGATGGTTGTATAGTAGGTGCAGTGTGAATCTAAACACAATAGAATATGAGCAGAGAAAGCATAAACTCACTCACACACGCGCGCACACACACACAACACAGAGAGAGAGAGAGAGAGAGAGAGAGAGAGAGAGAGAGAGAGACCCGTCTTTGGACCACCACATGTTGATAGAAAGAAGCAATGAACTGCAGAAAGTTTGCAATAAGAAGTTGTAAGTTGGACGCATATCACAGAATAAACAAGAAGAGAAACTTTAGGAATAACTATATAGGCAGGGAATAGGAGGTTTTCTGATGGATAACGAGTGTCAAACATTAATTGTGTAGTAGATCCAACATGCATGAATTTTACATTTAGCCAGTGCAATATATTATGTCAGTGCAAGTGGAACATATTCCCTTGAGGATGTATAAGTAAGAGTTTGACAATCTTCACAACCATCCATTATCCTCCTCATACTTTCAGACTTCTGTAATGAGAGCCTACTAGGAAATGAGATAATTACATACAATTAGAAAGTAAGTTAGTTACACTATAGCGTCTGCAATTTGTTTATCAACTAAATTGACATGTTACAGCTGAAAGTGAAACCCTTCACAGACCTTATATGGTCATATCAACAGATAAGGCCTTGTTAAAACTCATTTATTCAAGATTTACCACCTGAATATTTCATTTTATCCACCCAATTTCTGGTTTGAATCCTCACCTTGAGGATTCATATTGATGTAACATGTTATTGTAATTTATAAGATGCAAGAGAAAAACTTATTTCCACAAATTGACTACCATTAGTTTTCATTCCTTATTAAGGTTGTGCAAAAAGCAGGCTTAGCCAATATAAAAATTACATCAGAAGTTGATTTAGAAGAAAACGTTGATCGCCAAGTGGAAAATAATAGACTAAATGGGCTGAAACTTTAAAATATAAAAACCTGTGAATTTTTAGCAAGTTCAAGTCCAAAATTGAATGATGGGCTCAATGGACTGCCTGATCCTAGCCCATAACCAATTGCACAGCTCCAATTCGCTAAGTTTTTGTATCTTGCTCCATCTTTGCTTCCAACTACACAACATTTTCGAGAATTAATGTGATAGAATCGCCATTATTATATAAAGAAATGCAGAAGAACATTGACAAGCCTGTTTAATTTTCATAGTTTTCAACTGTTGTCTTTCCTTTGTTTTCAAGGAATATAACTTGGAAGACATATATTATATCCAAAACTGCACTGAACCAAACACAATGCTAATAGAGCACATCAACGAAAGCCATGAAACTCAAAATGTTGTGGAAAACTAGCCATATTGTGAACATCAAGCTTAGTATCAGTTTCATATATCCCAAAACAAGCATGACCAAAAGATCCCGAAGGAAATATGTGCCCTTCCAAGAAAAAGCTATAGCCAGATAAAAAATGACAAGACAATGGCCATATTCTTCCTCCTCATACCTCAATAAGAAGCAACTTAATTTCGAAGCACAGGTTTACCTCCTCCAAATGTTGCTGACCATTCATTGGCACTAAGGAAAAGTACATATTGAGGTTTAAAAGAAGGGACACAAAGGCAATGTTTGTTTTTGTTTCCCCAAAACATTTTTATTTTCCTTCATTTTCCCAAAATAAGATCAAGCGTACATCACGTTCTGCAATACATTTTCCTCATACTACATCACATCTTCCAATGCATTCTCCCAGAACACTTCCCAAAAACACTCAAGACAAATCTAGACATTCCCTTTATTAACTTTAAGTAATCCACAGGTGCAAAGAAAGTGATAGAAAAATCAGAACTGCATCAAAATACTCTTCATTGTCTCTAAACAAATGGTGCTAAGTCCTTTCACTCCTTTGAGGTCACAATTGAAGAATAGCAGGGCAGTATAATTTGTAATTAATGTTTTTAAGAAAATTCTGGTGAAAGAAAGGAAACAAGTATTGGTGCCAAAAACACTAACATTTTGGTTCATATTGCACTCCAGCAGTTAACCTTCCATCTTGCTTACCAACCATGCATTTTTTGGGAGTTCATCTCCTGCTGTGAAGGAAAGAAATGAAGTCAGAAAAATTCCTCTTGTTTGAATGTGTAAAGAATGCCTGCATAATGGTCATCTATATAATCCAAAGCAGTCTTTTTGTTCAGTTTTATGTAGTTTATAGGAAGATCATAGGAAGCCTGATATTTAAATCCAAAGATGTTGAATCAATAGATGTGTCAACATGCTGCATTTGAGATGCTATAAGAAATTGCTACTGTATAAGAAGACAAAAATAATAATCTCTCCTTGCATTCAAACATAACTAAAGATATTAGCTGAAATGACATACCAGAGAAAGGAATAACTGTAGCTCCAACTGACAGATTTGAAGAGCCATATCTCAAACCCATGATGCCATAATCTTCAGAAGATACTCTGAATGATCAAAGATGTCATAAACATAGGACAAGTGGACACGTATACTCCTCGCATCATTAAATGAGTTAAAAAATTGGAAGTAACCTTTGTTTCAACAGCACTGGGAAGATGCCAAATGCTCCAAACCCAAACTTCGGGTAGTATGCACAGGATCTCATCAGTAAAATCCTGGATGGGCCACACACAGAAAATATTTAGAATCAATTTTTGTTACTAAGCAAGCAGATAACAGAGTTTCATAAAAGAATTGGTTCTTACGGTTCTGTGTTTGAAACAAAGAGATCGATGAATGTGTGAGGATCATCAACATCACTACAAAGAAACAATGGATATTTATTTGAATATCAACGGGAAAGAACTGAAATGACGATGAAATCAAATGTATTTAAACTGATATCAAAACCTTTGCCAGCGGAACTGTGCATTTCCTACAATTTTCTCCTCCGGCTTATGATCGAGTGGACCAGCAACCTGAACATGCTAAGGAACACTTAAATCTCATAAACCTTTATGTCAGATAGTTAACTAACTACAACACATATCCACCTAAGATCGTATGGTGCCCTGTGTCAATGCCATTCCAACATATTCCCACCCCAAAGTAACCGTCCATCCCCTCTCCCCCCCCCCCCCCAAAAAAAAAAAGGAAAGGAAAAGAATCGAAATGATTTATGCTTCAACTCATACTCAGCACACAATACGTAAATTCTATGCACTATGCGACAGAAGGAAGCTGAAGACACATTTGATACCTATGAGTCATGGGACTAACAGGGTTGTCATCAAACAACCACGCTAACCAAAGGATTGCTATTGACTGCATTAATAATGACCTGTTCCATTTTAGTAGTCATTTACCGTTTTATCCCTTTGAGAATTAAAAAAACTGAAAGAGATAAGAGTAACTATTTTGCATGGCTCATTCACATCTACCAACTCTATAAGCTCCATATCTATTTTAAAAGCGTTAAATTTAGACTGTTATACATCATGGAATTAAAATAGATTTTCGTCGGCACTTTTTACTTAGATTGGAGCTTTTGAATCACCCAGTGAGTTGTTGACTGAAAATCTATCATATGAAATGATTCAAAAAACTTAAAATGTATCAAAATTCAGTAACAGAAAACAAACAACCATAAGTATTCAATAATTAAATAACGGATACAGTGGCAATCAAATCAACATGCGGATCATCAATCGGCTTAAGCATAATTCTTGTGCTGAAATGCTTTGCTTCTTCAAAATAGTCCTCGAAGAGGCATCTCAAAGCCAGCTTTCCAAACAACAAGTTGTATGATGATTCCAGCATTCTACATTGCCATTAAATAGCTTTAAAGTCTTAGCCAACAGTCCATTTTTCCCAAAGAAAAAAAAAAGAAAGAAAATTTTGAGCTTGTAAGTGCGAACCTAGTACGGGCGGCGAGAGGAGGAAAATCGAAGAGCGGCGGAACCAGCACCATCGGCGGCGGTGGCGGCGGTTCTACGGCGGACCACCAGTTCCCCATCTTTAGTTTTTTACGATTTTCTGTAGAATTAAATTCAAGAAAGAAATTATGAAGATGAGAAAGGCAAGTATGGAGAGAAATGGTGGGATTTGTTACTTTCGAAGCGGAAATTCCTCAGCCCTCGCCATGACCGTTTCTACTGAAGATACAACCTGGTGACGTGGCGTCAAAAGAAAGCAGATCCACATCACGTGTCATATGAGGACCCGGAACGCATGACCCACACCCTCTCTCTCTCTGCCTTCTCTCCTGTTCCGTGCGTGCAATTGCTCCAGTTACTTTATACAGGACCTATTTTTTGGACTAAAGGGCTGGTCCATCAGACCATGGTTAAGTGTGAATATGAATTTGGGCTGGAGTTTGGGTTTGTATTCAAAGTCTATGAGATCGCTTATTTTTCTAAGATTAGCGAGTTTCAACTTTGTATATTATTTATTTTAAATCTAATTTTAATTTAAGTCGAGCGAGAGAAGAGATTAGAGCAATTATAATTAACGAGCACTAGCTTGTTAAAGGTATTTAAGCTCCTAGGAGCTTATCCAGTATTTCAAAGTTATAAATTGAACTGGGAGGAAGTCCCATAATCCTCTAAAATTTTGAGAAAAGATTTGTAGACCTAGTGGATAGGTTTTCTCTTTTTTCTTTATGCTTTTCTTAAAATGGGAAGAATAGAGAAAGTCAAGTTTGGAAAATTATTCTCTTTCAATCCAAAAAAGGTTGTCAAAGATGTGCTTGGCTTGACAAGAGAAATTCAATTTGTCTTTTGAGATGCATGTATTCTTCAAAGTCAATTTGTGAATGACTTTGCTTTGCATGGAAAACATATTTATATTGTTATAACTACTTTGCTATATATAAAAAAAAAACTGTAAAATCGATAAAATTCACTTTTATGACAATTTCAATATATATATATATATATATATATATATATCAATACAACGTTAGTAGCACAATATATTATAAAGGAAGTCCGTTCATATATATCTTTAAAACGAATGGCTTATTTGAATCTGAAGATCAAGATTTACTACTTTTCACCCACTACATTGTATGCGAATAATAAACTCTCAAATTAAATTTGCTGCAATTTTTTATTTATTTATTTATTGTTGAAGATTTCAGAATTTTTTTTTAAAAAATAAACCGAATATTTTTTTTGGCCATTATGGTGTATTGAAAAGGTACAAAATGAAAGAACCAACCACAAGATGGACAAGTGGATGGGGACCTCAATTCCATATGGCCACCTTACACAGAAGTTCCTCCAATCCCAATTCATTGACTCATTTTCAACTTTTCGACCTTTTATTTATTTGAGGAAACAATTGTGGCTTTAATTCTTCATGGGCAGCCATACCTGAAAATCTTCAGTTTTGCTGTGGGCCACAGGAATCTTGGAATTTGTATTTAAGTACTTTATATAATGTTAATAACAATAACAATTCTTTTCTGCCACAAGAAGTTAACAAGGAAACTCCACTTGAACAACCAACTTTTTTGAGTATGTAAAATAATTGCTTATATCTAATCACCTTTAATTATATTAATATATTAAATACTTCTAATAAAACCTTTTGATAGGAATAATTCTACTTGAATGGCACTTTTTTAATGCAATAATGAAAATGTGTAAAATGTTGATCGCCCTAATATATAAGGTCCAATATACTAAGTTCAAAAGGCAAAAAACAACAAATATGATGAGTCAAAATTAAATCAGGTATGATAAGCTAAGTTTATAGGTCAACAAGAACTAAAAAAATGAATTATAATGTTTATGTTAAGTTCATAGAGACTTCAAAACTCAAATCAAGAGATTCATAAAACCCAAATAATCTATACATTATGCTACATATGATTGTACCATTTGACACTCTCATATAAATATATTCCCATTAATAAAAAAAGTATTCCTTTTTTCTCAAAATGTACATATTTTTTGAGGAGTATTATCAGGTTATCCTCAATAACCAAGAACCCCCAAAGGTTGATTGGTTGTATCACATATATATCTCCATTTATTACTCATTTCTTATCAAGAAAGAAGATCTTGAGTTGATTATTTGATACAAATCTAAGTAACTAGGTCAGATGCCATTAGTGGGTTTGGATTATAATTTTGTACTGGATTATAGTTTGCTAACAGGTGTAACTCACTTGAAATAGAAATTTACAAGATCTAATGATGATATTGCTGAGAATCGTATAAAGGGAAAAGTGGAAGCAGAGATCAATTCCTGCCTATCCCAGAGCACTTGAAAGGAAAATCCAAACTTTTTCATCAAAAGGCAATTTGAGGGTTCCAAAATCCTCCGATTTTCCCACTGCCATTGGCTCGCCAGTCGCCTCAGTCTAAAGCTGGTTTCTTCATAATTTTCTATTGGAGAACTTTCCCTTTCCTTCTGTTCTTTCATAGTATTTCTCATTTGTGAGTGCACTTTGCTGTAATCATGGGTGCATCACTCTCCACTGGACAATCAATTAGGACATAAATTACAGTAACCAGGTCTTAATATCTAATAATGTCATTAGAAATGTAATTAGGTGGACTATTAGCTCCATAGTTGAATGAATTTGAGATAAATCATGATCACAGTTTATTAATCTTGTAGCTTCAACTTAATGTGCTTTATTTTTTAATAATATTTTCTTACTAATGTTCAGTGACCTAATATAAACTTTAAGAGCTTGGCAAATATAGTCGAGGTTTTCTTGCCTTCTCCAATATGTAAAGGCCAAAAACATAGAAATAGAAAAGAAAGAGAGAAATAAAAAACTTTTTCCTTTTATTTTTTCTGTGCAAGGGAAAGAAAAACCTAATGAATCACTAAAAAGGACAAAGATTCTACATCATGGCCCACCAAAGAAGGAGCAGGGTCGTGAACCATCCGTAGTGTATAATTGTTCCAACCATTTTGCTTTTTTGTATTTGTAGGGGACCTACCTATTAATGGGCATTTCATATGAAGATAGGAGTATTCATGAGATCTAGTGGTCATTTCTACATATTAGTCCTGTGACTAATTCAATATTTAGTAAACAATTCAGAGGATCATTGATTTATTACATAACTTTTTTATATAAAAAAATTAAGTATAAAATTCATTGTATCATTTTAGAGTTAGTACGGTTTCAATTAATTATTTCATATTATTAAGTACAAAATAAAATTTTAAATTTCAATTTTTTTTTTGAATATACTAATAAATAAGTAAAATTAAAAAAATAAATTTTGTTTTCTTAATTAAAGAAAACAAAATATATATTTTCATAATTCGAGGGGACAAAATGTCATTAATCATATAATAGAAAGAAAAACAAAATAATATTCACCTTTATTGTTATTATCAATTCTAATATTTAAATTTAAAATTGTGAATCCTAGATCCTTAGCTAGTCAGCACTCTCCTTCAACGTCCACATCAACATTCTTTAAAGACCTTTTCTAGCATGGGCCAATATACTACACACTTATTGGTCGTGGCAAATTTGCCATCACCACAATAATGAAGCCATTTTTCAAAATTGCGTAAACAATATATGTTACCATAATTTTCGTGGTTGTAGAATTGCAGTTCTAATTTTATGATGTTCGCCTTTTAATTATGATTTTTCCAATGAAAATAGAGATATCTCGTGATGGAGTATCACGACCCACGACTTCTTAATTTGTTTGGTCAATTTTTATGCTTGCTACATTTTGCTTTTATGAGTTGCAATCCCTGGACACAATTTGTCTATGCATAAATTTATTCCAGTGTAATAGAATTAATTGCATATGTTTTACTTGGTGCAAAAAAGTATGAAAGTAGACATGAAAAATTTAAGTCAATTATGCATTGATATGTATAATATATTTTAGTTTATCAATTTTATATTTTTATTTATTTTTAGAATTATTAATGAATTTCAAAATTAAATATTATCATGTGTTAAATTATAATATTTTGACAATAAAGATTATATCTTGCAAATTATGGAAGTGAATATAATATTTTGATAATTCAAATCACATATTTTAGAAATACAAGTTGAGAATAAGAAGAAATCCAAACAATAAAGGTATTGGAGTAAATTCCTCAACTCAAGTTCATCCATCAAATTCAAAGAGATCTGCAGTATGCTAAACCCTCGAATTAACGTTATCGAAAGACAAATCAAATTTGAAGGAGATCAGATAATCGATTCCATCAGAAAGTTAACAAATTTATAAAATCAACATTCTTGAAGAGAAGAATCAGTCAACAAAAATTGTATCTATATATTTTCATAAAATTCAATAAAATTTTATTTATACTATTTTTTTATTACAAATTTCTGGTACGTCCACTAAGACGATCTTTACCTCTTTCTGAAAGCCAAATCCTAGCAAATGAAGAAAAATAAATGAGAATCTTCCTCAACTTTTTAATACTCTTATATACGAACATAAATTATCTAAAATTTCCAAATTAAATCTTGCTCAAATATTCCTTGATAAAAGTATAAACTGTCAGTAATGCTTCTAAATAAGAGCATAAGCTATGTAGGATTGTCACATTAAATCATGATCAAATACTTCTTGATAAGAGCATAAATTGCCAGTAACATTTCCTGACATGAGTATAAAAGGTCTAAAAGTCAAATTCAAATGAAGATTTATTAGTACGAGTATAAACTATCTAATAAAGTCAAATTCAAATAAAAACTCATTGATATGAGTATAAATTATTTGTAAATTTCAAATTTAAATAAAGATTCATTGATGCGAGTATAAACTATCTGTAAATTCAAATTCAAATGAAAACTCATCGATATGAGTATAAGTTATCTAATAAATTCAAATTTAAATAAAGATTTCTTTATACGAGCATAAACTATCAAATAAATTCAAATTCAAGACTTATTGATACGAGTATAAATTATTTACAAATTCAAATTCAAATGAAGTCTCATTGATACGAGTATAAACTATCTAACAAATTCAAATTCAAGATTCATTGATACGAGTACAAACTGTTTACAAATTCAAATTCAAATGAAATCTCATTGATACAAGTATAAACTATTTATAGATTCAAATTTAAATGAAATAAATTCAAGTAAAAAACTCATTGATATGAGAATAAACTATTTACAAATTCAAAACTCAATTGAAGAACTCATTGGTATGAGGATAAATTATCTCTATGTTTCAATTAAATTGTGGTTATTTGATCACTTCGATGAAATATTTCGAGATTTATTCACTTTTCACATCTGGTGGAACAAATGCATGTGAACAAGTTTCGATGGGCATTTGTATACATGAAAAATTTGCAACCAATTATGCATTGACATATGTAATATATATTTTAATTTATCAATTTTATATTTTAATTTATTTTTTGAATTATCATTGAATTTCAACATTAAATAAGATATTTTATTGATAAATAAATTAAATATTACCATGTGTCAAATTATAATATTTTGGCACTAAATATTGTATTATTTATGAAAGTGAATACAATATTTTAATAATTCAAATCACATATTTTAATTAAGGCAGTATATATCCATCAAATCGTGAAAAATCAATTAAATTTTCTCATATTATTAAGTTAAAATGACAAAAGCTCTCATCCTACAAGTATAAATAGGGTCATCTCAAAAAAGTTAAATACAAGTTGAGAAGAAGAAAAAGTTCAGAAGAAAAGTTCAAGTAATAAAGGTATTGGAGGAAGTTTTTTTAACCAAAATTCATCAAATTTAAGAAGATACATGGTGTTAAAAGGCGAAAAATCAAGACATTCATCGTGGAGGCCATCAAAATTATAACGTTTAATTCAAGATTAAGTTGTTAAACTCTTAAATTAACGTTATTGAAAAACAAATCAAATTTGAAAGAGATCGAAGATCAATCGAAGTTACAAAATTTATAAAGTCAATATTATTGAAGAAAAGAGTGGATGATCAACATAGATTGTATCTACATATTTTCATCAAATTCAATAAAATTTTATTTGTACTATTTTTTTTGTAATTTTTACGAATAACAAAATTTGTGTTACAATATATTTTTCATATTTTTCTCAAGATTCTTTTATTGTTCTCTACCAAATAATTTTGATTTCTTGAGAATGCAAAGATTGTTCCTTTGTATTTGATGTAGAAAACTTAGCTCTAAACTCGATATGACCATAATCAAATGATTATAATATAAGTTATGTAATTGATTCATTTTTTAAGAAACATATATAATGTAATTAAATTATGTGTAATTGAATTGGACATAATTGAAAATTATTTAAAAGAATTTTGAATCACATGTTCAAAATATGAAATCATATATATGTTATTTTAATTATACTTGGTCAGATGACGTAATAAATAATACAATTGATTCTGAATCCATAAAAACGTATGACTTATAAACTCCCAATTAATATTTTACACACAAAAAAAAGAAAAAAACGAACCATAAATAGTAGCAAGCAAAAACAAAAAAGAGAGAAGAAGAAAAAAGGAAGAGAGAGAGAAAACGAGCGGCGGTGGGAAAGATTAAGAAGTGGGGTGAGGGTATGGCGCGAAGTGCAACGATGCTTCTTCAATCTTGACTCTTACTCTCTCAGCTGTGGCGCCTCGGAACTGTCGGACCCTCCTTCCTTTCCCTCGCTTTTCTTTCTCTGCTTAAATTTCCCTTTCTTTCTTTACCTTTGTATATACGAATCTTGTGAAGGACAAAGATTCTCGGAGTTCATCCTTTCTCGCTTGTTCTTTTTGAATAGCAGGAAGGAAAAAAACCCACTACTCAAAAACCATCCTCGTTTTCTTTTTGTTCGTGTTGATTTTCCATCAAGTGCCGCTTCCCAAGGCTCAGAAGATCAATTGTATGTTCATATTATTGACACCTATGCGTGTTTTTCTTTTGGTTTCCTTTTCTGGGTTGTTTTGGGAGTTTTTGTTGTAAATTCTGCATGTTATTGGCTAAGTTTCAAGTTTCAACGAAAAGTTAGTCTTATTAATATGAAGACGTCTGCTTTCCATGATGTGTATAGGTGATTGAGTGGGTTGGTGCCGAGAAATGCGTGTGTTATTTCTTTTTCTATGATTTTACTACTGGTTCCTTTCTGTGACTACAATATGCTTTCTCATTTTTCTTTCCTTTAAAGATTGAATTTTTTCACTCTACATCGAGATCTGATTCCATTGGAGGTACTAAAAGAATTCTAAAATCATATTCCCTGTTATATTTGAGTTCTTTCATGTTGATACGATGTTGGTAAATTTGGAGCAAATTTTGTCAATTTTATTTTTATTTTATTTTTGTTAACCAAAGTAGTATATATATTAGATATGAATAACACCATGCTGAATTTTGTCTTTTGGTATGTTTTAGTAAACAATTTTCCTCTGTATTCTGTGTTTATCCACTTAAGTTGTTAAATACAGACCAAAAATTTCAACTTTACAAGTGCTTCAGGCAACTCCATTGAGTTTAGAACATGTCATTCTTTCCATTGGAACTATAGTCTGGATTTACACTCCCCAAGATTTTTTCACTGCTTTATTTATAAAAGATATTGTGAGAACAATTGGTTCAGTAAAGTTTATTTTTGGAAGTGGCTGATCAGAGATCAAATGAATTTACACCTTTGTTTAGCAGACTACTTAATGGCAACCAGTGTAGCTTCGGGAAGCGGCCAGCTGCATTTTAAAGACACTATTTACAGGGGACAGGGCTGCAGACAGGCTTATTGGGTTCACAATATAGCAGTCCCAAAATGCATGCAGAAAGAGTTTTCTTGGTATGTCATATTGACTATGATCTTACAATTTATGCTGTGCTATTGTGGTATGTCTGGGGGTTTTACACTGCTTTTCTCCCTTCTAGATGCTATTACTTGTTACTTGTTTTTAGTTAATTTTGGTGAAAATTTTACGTTTTGAATGTGGAGGGTTTCAACTTACAAGTTCTGTTACTTCTGCAGTTAGCATACAAAACCATTTCTGTTGGAGAGTTCTATGAAGAAAGTTTGCTCCATAAAATTGAATTCTAACTTAATTGTTGATACTGTAGTTCTAATTATTTTCCAGTACAACTGCTTTTGACACTGAACAGTATTCAGTGCGTTGATCAATTTTATGTTGGTGTTTGTTTAGAAATACAGTACTATTTCCCTCCACAAATTACATCACTTCGGGTTTGTTTGTTAATGGCAACCGAACAGGGGATATCTATTGTGTGCCACATAGGTAGATGATGTGCTCATGTAGCAAATCTTCATTCCATTCTTCTGTTTGCTCACTGTAGTCAACAATCTAATTAATTTCTTTTGTAGGCGTGTTACTTTTTGTTTCACTCAGCCCAATCAATTATTATTGTTATGTGTTTCTTTTACATGTTTAAATGTTATGATCTCTGGATGTTAGCATTTTCAGAAAGGTGATTTAACCTCCTTGCTATAATTTAAACTTTTTCATGACTTTTGACGATAAAACCAAGAAGCCACAGTTATGGAATAGGGTGTTTTAACTTACATCGGTACTGATAATTGATGACATATTCCTCAGGTCTCATGGGGCCTCTAAAGGCTTGCGGATCAATAAAAATAATTATTACCATCCTCAAACTAAGGAGGATTGTAAGCAAAGCATAGTAACGATCAAATCATGCTTGAGAGATGGTTACAATAAGTATTTTGATTTTGCTGTAATTGGAAGTGGAGTGGCTGGCCTTCGTTACGCTCTTGAGGTTGCAAAACATGGAACTGTTGCAGTGATAACCAAAGCTGAGCCCCATGAGAGCAACACCAACTATGCACAGGGTGGTGTGAGTGCTGTGTTGTGCCCATCAGATTCAGTGGAGAGTCACATGCAGGACACAATTGTCGCAGGCGCTTATCTATGTGATGAGGAGACTGTTCGGGTATGTTAATAAAATAATGCTGTTTCCTACTCCCTCTTTTTCCAATTTTGTTGGCTTGGAAATAGCTGAAAACATTCTTTATGTATGTACACATAATGACATTCTCCATAACATATGCTACATAAATAATCTCAAACAATGAGTCTTGTACCTTTAGATGAGGAGACTGTTTGGGTATGTTAATTTAAGCTTCTTTGCACATATAGACTCTTATGGTATTTGCTCAAATGAGAAGGTTGTTTATCGTAATCAAGTGTTTGATATCTTTCACAAGCTTTATCACATTTACCAGGTAGTGTGTACTGAAGGACCTGAGAGGATCAGAGAATTGATAGCAATGGGCGCTTCATTTGATCATGGGGAGGATGGGAATTTGCACCTGGCAAGGGAAGGGGGACATTCTCATCATAGAATTGTACATGCTGCTGATATGACTGGCCGGGAAATAGAGAGGGCACTATTGGAGGCAGTCCGAAAGGATCCTAATATTTTTGTGTTTGAGCACCATTTTGCAATAGATTTGCTGACTTCTCAGGTTCACTTTGGTCCTTGCGTGTGTGGTGTGTGCTTTTAAACTTTAATTTGACATCATATCAGTGGGATGCTTCGAATTGGTTTGACACTAGAGGAAGATTCCATTGTAGAACTGATATTCTGATGCATGAACGCATTGGATATTTTGAATATAGCAGCAAAAGGAGTTAAATTTTTGCTAATGTTGATATGAAACATCAAATTTAAGTGCTACTCAACACTCCAGTATAATTGTCTGACATAGTTATACCTGCTGGCTTGCAGGATGGTTCTGACACTGTTTGTCACGGTGTTGACACTTTGAATACAGAGACACAAGAAGTAAGAAAATGGATCTGATTCATATTTTTTGTGCGACGTTTCTTTAAAGATACTCCCCAGGACCTGTCACTGATGGGCAGAATATTGTTGCTCTGTTTTTTCGTCTTTTTGAAACTTTTAGGTGGTAAGATTCATCTCAAAGGTAACTTTACTTGCATCAGGAGGGGCTGGACATATCTATCCAAGTACTACCAATCCTCCGGTAAAACTTCATTTTCTTTTTCCTTCAGAAACTTCATCGATCTACTGTTGTCTAGATGAAATGTTCAAAGTAGTGAGCAACTTCCATTTGAGTGATTTTATTGTTTAGAGAGTTTGGTGCTTTGAAAAGCTGGTGTTGCTGCTCTATGTTTAGTCCTACTTTAATTTTATATTAAATACATCAGCTCTATTTGGGAACAATATTAGTGTTTTCTATGCTCTGTAAATAATTGAAACTTGATTCATCATGACCGAATTCAAATTGTTTTCAATGTGTCATGCAGGTCGCAACTGGAGATGGAATTGCAATGGCTCACCGAGCTGAAGCTGTAATTTCTAATATGGAGTAAGCTATTCTGATTTCTGAATATACTGTCAGTCATGAATGTATCTATTCTTCCTGACTGTGCTAACTGATTCTGTAATATTTGATGATTCTGTGGGCGTGTTGAAATACATGGAAAAATTAATTTTCCTCTTGATTTTGCTACAGCATCATGAAGCAGTTTTTTATGCCATTAGATAAGTCGTGCAACTGTGGTTTATAGAAATTGAATATTTGATTTATTCTTGGAAAAGCGACACAGAGTATTGGGTCGTCCGGAAAATTGTTTTCCTTTTAATATTGAATTTTGGCAGTCTGAATGTGCAACAGCTTATATGTGCCATTTAACTAGTGAATCAAACTGTCTATAATGATTGATTTTTTTAATCATTGGTTTTCTACATTCTTGAAGTCTGATTAATTGACTGTAAAGTGAAGATAAAGAGTTCTATAAATGGAAAATTTAATCTTCCATGTGCAGATTTTTCTCTGTATCATGCACTGTGCAAAAATTCTGTGTGTACTGGCTGGGTTCGTGAATTTATTTGCCAAAACTTAGGTTGTCAACTTAAATTGATGCCTTATTGTGCTACCAGGTTTGTGCAGTTCCACCCGACCGCTTTGGCTGATGAAGGGCTTCCAATTAAACCAAGAACGGCCCGAGAAAATGCCTTTTTGATAACTGAAGCTGTGAGGGGAGATGGAGGCATCCTCTACAACTTAGGAATGGAGAGATTCATGCCCATGTATGACGAGAGGGCAGAGCTTGCCCCAAGGGATGTTGTAGCAAGAAGTATAGACGATCAGCTCAAGAAGCGCAATGAGAAGTATGTGCTCCTTGACATCAGTCACAAGCCCAAAGAAAAAATTCTCTCTCATTTCCCCAACATCGCTGCTGAGTGTCTCCAGTATGGCTTGGACATAACCAGACAACCGATCCCTGTGGTTCCTGCAGCTCATTACATGTGTGGTGGAGTTCGTGCTGGGCTCCAAGGGGAAACAAATGTCAGAGGTCTCTATGTGGCTGGTGAAGTTGCATGTACTGGCTTGCATGGAGCAAACCGACTTGCTAGCAACTCATTGCTGGAGGCACTAGTATTTGCAAGAAGGGCTGTGCAACCTTCAATTGATCATAAGAAGAGCTCTCGAATTGATTGTGGGGCTTCACATTCATGGACCCGGCCTATGATGCCCAAGTCACTTGGCAACATTGTTTTGAACAACATTGTCCGTAGGACAAGGGAAGTCAGGAAAGAGCTGCAGTCCATCATGTGGGAGTATGTTGGAATAGTTAGATCGACAACTAGGCTGCAGACTGCTGAGAAGAGGATTGGGGAGTTGGAATTGGAATGGGAAGCATACTTATTCCAGCAAGGGTGGGAACCCACAATGGTAGGGCTAGAGGCTTGTGAGATGAGAAACCTGTTTTGCTGTGCCAAACTGGTAGTGAGCAGTGCTCTTGCGAGGCACGAAAGCCGTGGCCTTCACTACACCGTTGATTTCCCTCATGTGGAGGAAAGCTTGAGGTTGCCTACGATTATCTTTCCCTGTTCACCTGTAAATAGTTCATGGAGTTCGCGGCAACTACACAAGCAACAAATATGTTAGAAGTAATGTCCACTTCAACAATTCTTCCTGCCTAAACTTCAGGTGGGGTTGCATTTGGTTTATTACTGGAAAACTACAATTCAGAAATCTTTTGCAAGATTGGGTTTTTATGCAGCAATTTGAAATTATTGTGGAAACCTAATATGGATTTTATTCTTTCTTTTTATTTCCCCCCCTTATTTTGGATCTTTTATCCTTGAAGAATAAAGTGTTGAAAGTAGAAAGGTCTCAGTTCACCAATCACCTAGGTAGTTCTTACCTCTCTCTACCAATTTTTGTCATCCATTTTACCTTTCTTGAATTTCACATTAATTGATGGACTCAACTTTACATGAGTATCAGGTATCTATATATAGTTCTTTGAAATTTTAATTTGTTGTCTGTGGGAAGTAAAAGTGTGATGCAGTGTAAAACACAACAGGTCTGGAAAAAAAAAAATTTAGTAGTGCGTTATATGCATTCTATCTACAGATAATTAAAAAGAAAAAAAAATCTTTTTATTAATTTTTATGTTCAATGCAGATTTTTGAGAATTGAAAGAGTAGCATATTGGGATATAAATAGCATATGAATGTTTGAGTACTCCGGAAAATTCTTATGTGCATCGGGTGTGCATTGTGGCTATGATAGTGCCACCTCTAATGTAGGGAGGTGTATCTCGAATACTTCCTAGGCAATTCAGGTTTTAGATCTGCTCCTTTTGAAGTCAGCAATTGTCGTTTCACCCTTTGATTCTTGTTGCCAACAATCTTCTCAAAAATCGTCCACACAGATTCTTGCTTCCAATTAGATTAGATCTAACTTTCTGCAATCAAACATTGTTTGCAATTGTTTGACCATTTGATTCTGTGGTCCATAATCCATATAGCAACTCTTTGGTAATAAAGAGGGTGCAAATTTCTGGGCTTGAATGACTCATGTCCAATGAGCTCTTTGGCATACATATTTTACCATATTTTTTGTGATCAATAAACATTGAATGCACAGAGGTGGCTCATGAGTTCAACAAGCAGATGGACAGGGTGTTACAGCTACATGGACAGCACTTAAACGTAGCATTCACATTTGTAGGCTCGTATTTCAGCTATATATGCAGTAATGGTCTCACATCTTACTATTAGAGATTGGATTCCCAGCAGCCACAAACTCCAACTAAGAAAGGTTAAGCAATGTCACTTGTTAGAAAAGGCTTAATTTTCGTCATCTGATTAGCAAGAACGTTTCCTTTACTCTTCTGCAATCGAGAACATAAATGAAACCAATGGGATTCTTGTCTAACATCTTGGCAGGCTAACCAAGTGTGTAAGAGTAAACAGAAGTATGAAGTTAAGATTGACAAAAAAAACCTTGGTGTCTGTTTCCAGTGTTTTTCAGCAGTGGAAATTTGTAGTTTTGTACATCAATATCAGACATGTGGGTCAGTAAGATGGCAGCTTGCCAGATTCCTTAAAATTTTTCTAATGATTATTATGCTTGTCTGTGTCCTTCAGGAACCTTAACTAATACAAGTCCTATGTCACATCAATGATGACATGTAGGAGACAAGGTTAAAAACTTAAGAGCACATAATTTGGTTTGTCATTGATTGCAGTTGAATGTCTGTAATCAATAGTAGTTGTAACAACAAAGGAAAAAGAAATTCCATCTTTACTTCATTACACCAGAAGATATACAAAAGGACAGTGATAGATAAATTCATCAACCCCTTTAGATATGGGGAGGGAAAGGTACAGCATACAGGCAATGTCATTTACATTTCTCAAGCAGGCAATGGACAGATCACCTCAAAAGCCCCACATGGTCTCCTGTAGTATCGTCTTTTTTATTTTTATTTTTATTTCATTTCAATCCTCAAATTTTGAAACTGAACATGTAAGGCAACCCAACAACTGCGTTATCAACTTGTACATTAGAAAAAGAAGAACAGAAAAGAAAGAGCATCTGAGAATTTTCATGACACTTCAATGTCGAAAGGTCTAATGGTCTGAGAATTGTTGACAAGTAAGGTTTCCAGTGATCTTGATTTTCTGGTCCTGACCATTCCTGCTTCTTTTAATAACTCAGCCAGTCTGCGTTTCTCATCTTCCACGTCAGGATTTGCAGTTCCAAGCTTCTCCTCTCTCATCTCAACAACGTATTCCAAGATTTCAATTGCATCAGCAGTCCTGCACATATTGAGTTCACAAAGATTCAAAGACTCATGCATTTAATCCATTTTAAAAGTTACAAAATTAATCTGCTATGAAAAATAACAAAATTGCACGACTCATTCACTTATCGATATTTATATATACTAAAAGGAATAAGAAAGAGAAACTCAGTTTGTGACAGAAGAGTTAGTTTGAAAATCTTGTGGAAAGAAACTGATTCTTTTATAAATTTGGAAATGGATGGAGCTTATGCATTCTTGTTATAAGGATATCAGCAACTTGTAATAAGTTCAAGGCTAAAAATCATGACATCAAATAAAATGTAGCAAAATATTAGTAGAGCATTAGCAGTTACCTGCCCATTGCATCATAGGTTCCTGCAAGATTGCTGTAAACTCCTAAGGTGTCAGCATGGTATGGTCCACATTCAGCCTCCAGAATATCCCTAGCTTCTTCAAACAAATCAGCAGCCTCATTTATCGAAAAAAGTTGCACACAGGCAAGGCCCATTTGATTCAGCGCAATACCAAAAAGGGCAGATTTCTTTTCTCCAGTGGAGCGAAATTTTAATGTGGCATTCTTCAGAGAGTTGTAAGACTCAGAATAACTTCCCAAAATATAGTACAGGACTCCCATTTGAGCTTCAATTCCTGCAACTATGCTCTGCTGTCCTGGCACATTGCCGTATACTTTTATAGCCTTCTGTAGTAACTGTAGCGCGCGTTCAGGTTCATTCATAGACTCATAGATAGCTGAAATATCCACTAAACCACTGGCTATCTCTTCTGGGGGCTTCCAGGTACCGGCTTAGCATAAATTCGAAGAGCATTTTCACAGTAAGATTTGGAATCACTGAATTTTCCTATCTTGTTATACAAATCAGCCAAACGAACAAAGACTGAAGCAACTGATGGATGATTCTCTCCTTTGCTTGACTTAAACATATTGAGAGCTTTTTGATAAGCAAAAACAGCCTCATCATATCGTGCCAAAGACAAATATGCATCCCCAATGCTGCAATCTATCGCTGCCACATCTGCATTTTGGCCATTTGCAGCCATGGCCATACTTGCAAGAACATAATGCTCAAGTGCACTTTCATAATCTCCTTTGGAATCACATATAAGTCCCAGAAGTCTCCTATCTGCTGCTTCCTCTGGAGAAGCTGATGATCCATTCGCTTTATGGATGTCAAGAGCCATCAGACAAAGCTTCTCAGCCTCATCAAACTGTATAGCTTGAACATGAGCTTCAGCCAGATACCTGCAAGTCTCACCAAATAGAGGGTCTTTTTCTCCCAAAACTTGCCGTTGAATCTCTAAACCTGCAGTGTAAAACAGTATGGAATTCTCAATCTGCCCAAGCATGGCATAAGTATCACCCAACTGCATGCACCCCGCAAATTTAGCAAGAGCATGATTGTGGCCTAAATCCATCACTGGAATATCAATTGATCTCTCAAGAACAGGAATTGCCTCTGTGTACTGCCCAAGCCTGCAGTACAATGCTGACACAACGTGCAGACACATAACAAAATCTAAATTAGGCTTTGCACCTGCTGAGTTCTCAAAAGATTTCATTGCACGAAGAGCCAATTCAAGAGCCTTTTGAGAATTATCCCCCGATGCTATCATGTCCCTTGCCTGTTTGAGTAAATATGGTCCTAGGTATCCTGCTTCACCATGATCCTCTGTTCCATTCTGACATTTAGTCTCTACAAGAGGAGGGCTCTTCTCATTTTTCATGGAGGTAACTGCACCCAACTTTTTTGAACCCTTGACACTTTGCTTTCCATTTGGAGGCCTCCCATTTAAAGTTTTGCTTCTTAAACTACCCTTTCGGGAGGCTTCAGAGGTCAACTGCAAGTGAGAAAGTTTTTTTGCCTGTGTTGGTGAGATAGACTTAATACCTGCAGGATGGACCTTATTTCTATCTCCAAGATTGTCATCTTTAGATACTTTGTTCCCCTCAGGAGTGCAATCTCCTCCATTATGTTCAGTCACAACCTCCTTTTTGATCTCCACCACACCATAATCTCCTCCAGCAAGGAACCGCAGTTCAGAATCAATTCGTGACTCTTCACCATATGATAAAAAACTACGCCTTGATGGTGACTGATCCGAGCTCTGCATCTCACAGACATTGTAATACAATTGCTCGATTGACGTGTCAACAACCCCATCAATGGCTAGATCAAGAGAGTCACTATCATGACTCAGTGTGCTCAAGGGTGGACTGTGTGTGCTCAACGGACTTCTAGGCGACCTCTCAGTGAAAATTTCCTTGTAAGGAACATAATGTCCCTCTTGTTCCTTGGCAAATTCTCACCATTTGATCCATCCACGACGTATTCAGGCATTGAAACACAAGTTAAGAATCAATGCAACCTTGGATTTCTTCCTATTGCCTATATATTGACAAAAACATTACAGTGAATTTACAACCTTCCATTAGAAAACTACAGTCCTAAGTATACAGAAACAAAGACTTCCAATCCATCCCCAACATAACCGCAATTATATCCCATTTACCGAAAACTTAATATATCCAGTATCTAACTTTTTTGTGAAACTATTAGCATTGCAAGAGAAATACAAGTCCATAGCCAGAGCAACATTTCCGTTTATTCTGTTTTTTAGTTTCCATCCGAGAAAAATGCAGAAAAAAAAATTACGGAAAAATCAATCAGGAACACACGCAACAAGCGGTAATCATGTTTTTCTAAGATTCTATAAACAAGTACAAGAAGTTAGAACACCAAAAAATGATTAC
Source organism: Paulownia fortunei (assembly GCA_019321725.1). Taxonomy (NCBI): domain Eukaryota; kingdom Viridiplantae; phylum Streptophyta; class Magnoliopsida; order Lamiales; family Paulowniaceae; genus Paulownia; species Paulownia fortunei. The sequence continues at coordinate 625,049 of JAGSPU010001671.1, read as the reverse complement.
CAAAATCCTTAATGCACCATTTTACAACACATGAATGCATCAAAATCATTCAAAATTGTATGATATGAAGATACCATAAGAAAGAATAGAAACATGTTCATACCTTGATAATCCTTCAACCAAAGATTGCTTATATGTTAATGTTTATTTGTATCTCCACCCTTTATCTTTCTTGTTCATGTACATCTACATGCTATATATATATAGGTTGATGGGCAGAGAAGATGAAGAGAAATGGTGGGGTGGTTGGTTTGAAGACAAGGGTAGGGGCAGAATTGGATAATCAAGAATCCAATTTACAAAATTATATTGATGATTGAGAGTCAAATGATTGGAAATCTTGACAAATGTAGGTAGATAAATTGAATTGTAAATTATATATATATTTTTGTGTAACTGTGTATGTATAGGTGGGGTGCAGAGAAGTTGGAATGTTGAAGCATGAAGGGGACTTATCATCTTCCGCCAATGCCACCACCGTTTGCAACCGCCAAAATTTTCACATTTTCTTTTCATCTTTTTTATTTGTCTTTTCTCTTGTTTATTTGTATTGCACCGGGACCAACAAAATCATACTATTATCTAATTCTTGACTATTATATCATCATTATAGTACAATTGAAAATAATGCAATTAACACGCTTTTAGAGTAACCATTTTAAACTGTTTAGTAATACTATTCTGCAATTTTTGATTGTTTGTATATATGTTTTGTGGGTACGATTAAAAGACACTTTTGGAGTAATTATCTTACTCTGTTTAATCATACTATGAAGTAATTCTTGATATTTTAATTTTCCCATATCTTTCTTCCTAAATTGTCACTCACTTTGTTTTATGATAAATTTGACATTAAAATAGTCGAAAATAAAACATATATAAAACTAAAAAAATACTTAAAATACTCTCACTCTCCAGATGAGAATGTCTAATTTATTATAGTGTAAAAAGAAAATTATTTACTTTTTTAGCTAATTTATTACATTCTATTTTGACAATTTAATGTTGTGAACTTTTGATCTTCATTAAATATATTATATAACCAAAAAAATACATTTACAATATGTTTGGTTCTAGATTTTTAGTAAAAAAATATTAAAAAAAATAATTTTCATTTTCATAATAATTTATATATTCTCCCCCACTAAAAAAATATTAAAACTAATAATTTTCCTTTTCATAATAATTAATTTATATTTTCTCCCCCACAAAAATCTAAAACCGAAATATAGCATTATAGTCATATACATTTAGGGGAGAAGTACAAAATTTGTGCTGCTTTTTCTAACCTTGGTAAAGTTGGAAAACCTAGGCCAATCGTTAAGCAGCTGTCAGTTTAGTTACACTTGGCGCGCCATTAATGGCTTTTGAATGAGTGAAAAAAAGGCTTCCAAACGATCCCCTGATACGACTTCGCTGATTTGCAAGGGCTATTTACCCAGTAATATCTTGGCACGTGGTACTTTTTTCACGTGGCACTCAGTGATTGCTTGTTTACCTGGATTTTTCTTCTGGAGGGCGGTTAGCTAGATTGTTGCCTATGAAGGCAGTTGGACTTTTGGAACTGATCTGGATAATGATTGGTGAGGGTAGGATGGGGGGTTCCACATCTTAGAAAACAAGCTGTAATTGACAGCTTTTGTAATTTGCGACCAAAACCAATAAAGATGGGTCTCAATTACAAGGAAAAAAAAAAAAAAAGGAGAGTAGGGGTAATAAAATTAATATAATTTTTTATTATAATATAATATTATATTTATCATTATATTATATTGATTATCATCACGATTTCAATTAATTTTATATGTAACAACAATATGTAAGATAATCATTTTTAGTTGATGGAAACTTTTACATGTTTGAGCATGTAATTGTAATTTCTTTTTTCATACATATGAAAGAAAGTTTTTGCTTTGATCATACGTGGGTTGCTACTTGTTTCGATGTCCAACATTAATTTTGCATTTATGTCGTATCATGATCATAAACAAAAACCTTAAATTAGAGGAAAAAATAGAATTTTTTCCTAACAGTATAGAAATTGACAGTTGACATTCTAAATTAAGTTTTTTTCTTTTTCCCATTAATATCTCACCTATAACCTTTGCTTGTTAAAAGAAGATATAAATCTTTATTTATATCATAAGCAACTCCCATGTATTTTCAAGGTGGAAGCAACTTTGCTAATTTGCATCCGAAGCAAAGGGTATAATTCTTTGCAAAGGTATCACATGATGCTATGACCCCCTAGCCTCATTAATTTTAAGCAATTCTGATGTTACACCCTTTCCATTCTCCCACCTATTTATTTATAATTTTTATTTCTTTCCTATATAATTTTAATAGAGTAATGATTTAGAAATAATGATTGAGACAAGAATTTGAAGAAAATAAATTAGCTTTTATAAAAAAAAATTGGAAAGCATTTTGTATTGTGGCCGAGTTTTAAATATTTGCCTGTCATTTATTTTTGTAAGAAAAATAAAAACAAAAAAGATATTAATAGTTAATCCAAGATGTCAAAGATATTATGATGATATCTAAAATTTCTTATCACATCCTAAAAGTGATGCTAATAATTAAAGTGATTATGTCCCTCTTAATAATTTTTGTTGGAATTCAACTTATTTTCTATTATAATAGTCTCAGATATAGGATCACAAAAATCAGATTTCTCGAATCAAATGGAAAATTGTTAGAAATTTAAATTATTAATTCTTTTTCTTATTCACCTATTTTGACGTGAAAATAAAGAAGTAAAATCAGAGACATATAAAAAATTGGTATAGAGAAAGTAGCACTTGAAGTGCATTCTTTCTTACTCCTTACCCAAAAAAAATATAATGGCTTTACAGAAATATATGAATTTAAGAAAATTGTTTGAAGCAAATAAATGACAAATCTTGTGAAGTCCACATGCCAGTATAGTTTGAAATTGCATACATAATTCCAAATTCCAACAAGTGTACTATACGTTAAAATTGATAATAATAAACCAGTACATTGCCAATGAGGCATTGCGCCCCCCCCCCCCCCCCCCCGGGCACCGCCACCCCAAAGCAAAAAAGTTAAAAATACCAAAAAATTGAATTCGAATTCCACAAACATATACGCATTATATATTAAATTGGATAATTAGCCGTTTCCTTAAAAAAAAATTATTATCTTTTCGCACTCAATTTCCTAGCTCATGAAAATGGCAGTAGGAATTTACTATCAAACTAAACATTAACCAATAGTTTTTGGGAAATTTATATATTATTAAGAATATCTTATGTACAAAAAAGATAAATCATATACTAAAACAATATCCGAGCATCAACATTCATCACAAGAAAGAAATATCTAACTATTTAATTTCATAGACAAACTATCAATTTTTATTTGATAATAATTGAAGGTTAATAAGGAGTATCGAAATTTGAACCTTGTTAAATACACAGACTTTGACACGCTTATATTATCTATTTGGGGATTTCTACCACGCGACGTAAAAAAAAATTTGTTGAGAGGATTGACCTTAATCCGAATGTACTATTCCAACCGTATATAAGTTATGATCGCATCCGATTTACCTGGATGCAGTTGCGGAGCCAGAAAATGAATACTCGGGGACGAGAATTTTTTTTGTTAAAAATAGTAAATAAAGAGACATTTTTTATTATTTAGAGTTGGCGAATTTTTAAATTTTAATAATTTTATACATAAAAATCTATACTAATTACAAAAAAATAGAGTTGATGGAGGAGGGGGCGGGGGGACGACCCTAGATCCGCCCCTGCCTGGAGGACAAACCAAGGAAAAGCCGTCATCTCCTAGAATTAATCGGACGAAACTTGGAACATGATTCGTAAAAAAAGAATTAAAAAAAGTAGCAAGTCTTCCAACGGCTTATCCAAAAATTTTGTAACTTGGAATTAATCATTGCTACCAAATACTAGTAAAAAATGTACTAATAATAATAATAATAATAATATTCACAACCACAGTATATTCTGAGGGTGCAACCTCTTGCTGGGTGGTTGGGTCCCTAGGCTCCGAATATTATGGGTGGATGCGCCTTTCAAACCCGGCCATGATTCCTAATCCGTGGGGCACAAAAAGCTGGTCATCAAGAGATTAAGTTGGCCATCATAAGTGTTGGGACTAATCTAATTTTTGTTAAAAAAAAAATGCAAAGAAGAAGAATAAGTAAGAGGCCATGTAATGACAAAATCTTCCTAACATAGCAACTACATGATTTAATCAAATCTACCCTTTATATTAAATCTGCCTCCAAATCCGAATTTGTGCTAAATTTAGGCCAAGATTGGTGATTAGGGACACAAAAGTTGGTCTGACTGCCGAAAGGTTAAATAATCATTCGTTTGGTGGTTCAATTAAAGATGTGGATTATGTACTACCCCATAATTAAAGATGTTCTTTTTCTTTTTCTATTTTTTATTTTTCCCTGGGTACATGAATCAGATGAAAATCTGATTCATTTGAAAATGAATAGCAAAATCAACTTTTGATAGCCAAAACTTGTGCACTCCTATTCATCTTATTAGTGCAATCCCAAGACTATGTGGTCAAGTATAATTACCCAAACATAGAATATATGCTGTCCTATTTATTAAAATCAAATAAATAGGATGATGGCTACACTTTCAGCGTGTTTTGGTACTTGAGGTTTGTTGGGATTTCTTTTTTATCCTTTGTTCATAACTAATACTCCCACTTATTCGTCGTTATCCTTGATAGTTTCTAATATCTCAATCAGGTTGGTGCTAAGTGCAGACACTAAAGAAATGATAGAAAAAACACTTATTCTCATAAAACATTAGTTGGTTGGAGATGCAAGAATTCATCAGTATTCATAATTCAAATTTTGACTCTCTTTATCCAAAGAAACTATAAAGTCGTATGTTTGGTAGGAGGATACACGGAGAAATTGGGGGAAAATAGAGAAAGGAGGAGGGATAAGCCAATCCCTGCTTCATGTACAAACTCAATTCCTCTGGTTTTGGAGGAGTTGGGGAGATGATTGGACTAAATGAGTAAAATTGAAATTAGTAGTAATAATAATAATAATAATGTCTGTTCCCCCTTTGCAATTTTTATCATTATAACCAAACAATAAGAACTTATTTACTTCTCTCTTGTGAAACCAAATAATTTTGGGGTTTTATTACAACCTCCCCAAGGTAAAGGAGTCAGAATCCTTATTAAACCCTCCTCTTCCCATCTCCCTCTCCCTCCTGGTATACCAATTAAATATGCTATTCCACAACCTTGCAAAAAGTATATGATGAACTCTAAAAGCTAATAAAATGTTTCATTTAAACTTAACCCATGATTTAAAAAAAAACAAATTCCAAAAATTATAAGTTCACACTCCACACGAGGAGAAAATAATTGTGAAGGTCTCTGAAACAGCAGCTTGGTTGAAAAATTCTTATATGCATCGGATGTAAAAATACCAAATGTGTCAGTGTGTCGTGATCCAGTACATATAAAAATGTATATATGGCTCTTTAAACAATGTACATTATAGTTTTTCAAACCCCATATTTTGCATAACAGAAAAAATTATCACTATATTTCGTGTTATTTTAATGTTTTTGAAGAAATATTTGAGGAAAAGTATTTTGAAAGTGAATTGCGGAATTTAATCGTAGGAAACACCTTTGAACGAACATTTTCTAATGTACTTGTCTTTTCATATATGATTTTCTCAAATTAGTGGTGTCTTATTAAGTTTTTATAGTATTTTATATTAATATTATATTAAGATAATGATTAAAAAGTATACTTATATTAAGATATTATTAAGTTAATGATTGAAGATATAAATATATATTATTTATTCTTGTAATGATTTTGAATATATATTTAAATGATATATAAAGATGATAGAAGTGTTTTGGGAAAATAAAAAACTCACCCCATGGTTGATGTTATTTCCTAAGAATGTTTTCATTCTCCTAAAATGATTTTTTTCAGAAATAAAATCACACATTAGATGCAAAATGCAACTTTTTTTTCCCTCAAAATATTTTTAAAGCACTGTATTCATTACTCTCTCTCTCTCTCTCTCTCTCTATATATATATATATATATATGTATTTTAACTAAAATATATTTTCATATATATCTTTATACATATTCCACTCATTACATCAATAAATAAACTGTTATATATATGCATATACATCTTTATACATTTTCCAACCATTGCATCAACAATATATATATATATATATATTATTCACATCTTTCTATCATCATATTAATATAATTATTTATCTTTTTATCTTCATCTTAATATAATAGTAATATACAATAACAAAATCAAATTTGATATGACACCACTAGCCAAACAAAATTTTTACATGAAAAACATCTATAGTAAAAAATAAGATTAAATACATTTTGTCCCCTTATACTATTGATTTTGTATCAAATACCCCATTCTACTAATAAAATATTCAAATATCCTTCTAAACCAACAAAAATTACACTGATGAACCAAAATACACCTGAGTTAAGTAAAATGTTAAATTTACTTTGCCCCTTTACTATAAACTATATATTACTTTGCTCCCTCTATAATTAAATATCAACCAATTTGATCTCAAATTTTATTCAACACTATTTTTTTTAAATGAAGTAATCTTTAATTAAATCTAAAATAATTAAATAGCCAAATACAACTTTAATATTATAGAGAAGACACAATAAATTTAAAAAAACTATGTCACATAAATTTCTATTACTATCATTTTAGATATATAGCTTTAATAAGTAAGTATTAAATTTAGAGTCAATTAAATTGATATTACTTAATAGTGTAAATAATTCTATTATGTAAGTTGATTGTGTAACTCAAATATATTAACAAATCTAATTTTAATATGCAGTTATTTACATGTGAAAGGGAAATAAAAATTAGAAAATAAAAAATAAAAACATATAAAGTATATTAATGTAATTAAAACTTTCAAGTAAAAAAAAATAAAAATTAAAGTCTAAGAGATGCTTTCTAAAACAATATATATAAGATGAGAGTAATATTAATTTATGTGAGATATTTTTTTTAAATTTAATATGTCTTTTTTATATTATTAAAATCAAATTTTGTTATCTATTTAATTTGAATTTAATTAAAGATTAATTTATTTAATAAAATTAGTTTTACACTAAATTTATATTTGCTATTTATTTATTTTAGATTTAATTATAGGTTTATTTATTTAATAAAATTAGAATTAAGTAAAATATGAGATCAAATTAATTGACATTTAATTTTAGAGGGGACAAAATATGAGATTTAATATTTGATTTAGTTCAATGGTATTTTTATATTTTTATTGATTTAAAGGGTATTTGAAAATTTTATTGGTACAGGAATATATTTGATGCAAAATTAACAGTAAAAAGGGTAAAGTATATTTAACCTTAAAAATATCTCAACCAAAACAAAAACCAAATATCTTCTCATTTTTCACACATTTCTCAATTCGTCTTTCCAAACTATTTCTCCCAAACACTCCAAAATAACATCAAACATAAAAAAATAAATATCATTTTCCCAAAATACATTTTTATTCCCAAGAAATGAAAATGAATCTTTAAAAATAAAACCAAACATAGCGGATGAGTCTATGAGAGACTCTATTGTGCGTAATTTATGAATCTTTTGATTACACACAAGAGAGATGCCCACAGAGAGCTTGTGAGGATATATATTTCTTTCAGACTTTCATAAGTCTATAATTTAGAAGTCCCAAAATCCCTGAATTATTCGACCACATCAAAATAAAACTATCAAAGAAAGAAGTAATTTTGTGTAAGCATGGTTTTCATCTTGAGAGAAAAAGAAAGAAGAAAAAAGTATGCTCCTCTTCTGTCATCCTTCTCTTTTTTTTTTTTCTCATCCTTTTCGCAAGAGCATCTTCTCCATTTCGAAAAAAGGGATAACTTTTTTATTCAGTTTGACTTTACTTGTGGCTACTGGGTGAAAGTTCAAGTAGATATTGTAATAAAAAAGCTACATGGTCAAAATTTTGACCACAATGATTTCCTAACCACGTCCCCATCCATGACCATTTGATCATTGTTCATTTACTTTCTCTGTTTACCTTTTCCCAAAGTATGAAAAAAATATTTGGAGGAAAGGAACGATCCTTTTGCATGGACCACCCATTCTATTAGATTATCTCTGGCCTCTATGAGCTCATTTGGTTTCATTTTTCATATTCGTTTTCATATTTTCAGTGTTTTTGGGAATTGAGATTATTTTTATTAAAAAAAATTGTATAAAAGATCTGAAAGACATTTAATATGGTCAGTCCCATACTTCCTTTGGCCACAAAACAAGAACCGTTCTTACGGACCTCAGCGAATGAAAGATGATTATAGATTTAAACACATGCTGAAGAACATAGTTCGTACAAAATTTTTGCATGCTCTTGAATTGAATTTGATAAGTTTAACATGGTTTATCATGTTTTCTTCACAATTTATTAATTTGACTATTTCTGGATTGAAGGATTAGATACCTAATATTTTCAAATCATAAAAGAGAACATTTATTTGTATTATTATGAGTTACAATAAATTTCGAATCTTCGAGCAACTACTCAAATTCTTTTTCTTAATAATTATTCTCATTTAATTCAAAATTCTTAAGCTGCGATGGGATGGCATGTCCATTCCGGTTATTGATTTCACAATGAAAGTGTGAAAATAGTAAATTTATGGGAATGGGAAATTGTTTTGAAAGTATGTTCTAATGAATTGCTAATAAAATAGAAATATAATAATAACGATTGATGCGGCATATTATTTTTTTTTGGTTAAAATATGTTTAAATGGGATGTTATTTTATGAAAAAAAAATTCTAGAAAATATGTTTGGTATTAATTCTTAGATATTTCTTAGTTGCACTTTTCATTATATTGATTGTTCCCCTATATGCATTTATTTCATATGTTAACTAAATTTACGGCTTTTTTTATTATAATATGACTAATTAATTAGTTTGTTGTTTATATAAGTAATTTTTGTTTCTTGCTATTTTTAACTACTTTATTTATATTTACTTATTTAGTTGTTTTTTTAACTTATTTAACTTGATTAGTATGTTATTCGATAGTTTATGTATGCCACCTTACATACTTTTAAAATTTTATAACAATTACATAAAATAATAAATTTCACTTGCCTATGTAATTAATGTTCTATAATATTATAATTCCTTGTACTTATTATATATTATGCAGGTACATATATATTAATTAGTATAAGATTTGTAAATATATTAAATTGAGCCATAGACCTTGGTAAAATTCTTTGGGAAAACCCCAAACAAGCACATTCTCAAAGAAAATGTGTCATTTTTCCAAGAAGGGCACGCCATTAAATCACAACCTCAGTTGCTATTTTTTCTTTTTCCAAATTTAAATTTTTCATTACAAATGCAACCTTACAAACTCCACACATTAAGACTACTGCATTAAAAAGTTCAATTTTTATCAAACTCGAAATATTTAAAAAATATCTTGTATTCGTCAAATCTTCATAGACTAGTGAGATAAAACCTGTGAATTATTCTAATGCTAGCGCTAACCTATATAGATCAGTCTTAAGACAAGCCATATTCTCCACAAGAAATTAAAGAAAATCATCCAGCACACATTGAACATCCAAACAACGGTGGAAAAAAGCAAATAACTTTCCATCAATCTTAGGTCCCTACCAGTGCACGTAGCTGTTCACACACACGTGCAAACCTATCTCCTTTTGACCATTTTGAGGTTTGACGAATCATATGCTTTTCCTTTATCTGAATCTTTTTAAGTGATGGAGCAAAAAGAGAGAACAGAAGATGCTTTTGCGAATGTTCAAATTAAAATGCACACTATGTCATCTTAGTTTTGACCCTCGCCTTTGTTCTTCGCATATTCACATGATTGAATGCAAAATAGTCACGTCCCAACCTCGTTCCTCTGAAGCAAGACTAGGTTTCCTTATGCATACACGTGTTGATGGAACTTGCAACTCGAATGCTATTCATTCTTAAGCAGGTTGATTTATTATTTCCATGGAAACCAGCAAATGTAGGATAGGGGTATGGAACACTTAAGAAGACGATACTATACTGGCATGTGTTGTGTAGCTTGAACTTGCTTATTCCTGACTCCACACGGTTAAGTTGGTGATAGATAATCAAAGGAACAAGAAGAAAAACATCACTCAAACGAGGATCAACAATGAAGGAATTAACACTGTTATTCTCCCTAAAAGAACCTAATGCCAGGGTCTTGTCTTGTAAAAATGCAATTTCAGTTATGAATTCTCGGATAATACGACCCACAACCAGGTGAAGACGTGACTACCAAATAATCTCTTCTGATTATGTTCAGCAGAATAGTTTTATGCTTTCATTGAGGTAAAGATTGAAATCAAGGACGCAGGAATTGCTTAGGTCTCTGTAACTTCACCAGATCCCTAAGATGAGACATTTGGTTTGACATTCCAAAGAGAAGGATGGCAGGAACAGAGTAATGGCGGTGGACCAGAATCCTTATATTCTAACGATGCCTTTTCCAAAGGGTATCTGAATAAGTTGGCCCTACTTCAGTCAAAAGATAATTCCAAGCACAAACTCCTCACACTGGATTTTTCCTCTGCTTGTTTCAGGAATAGAAACTGTAAAAAACAGCAAATGTAAAGTAAAAAGAAAAGATTACCTGCCATCAGCTGGTTGAATATCTTATCGCCTGACTCCATTGCTTTTGCCGAAAGGATATAGATAAAACCTCTCTGCGAAGCCAAGACATTGCTTTTTTATCTTGTAATACACTTCTCAACATGCATTATTTTATCATTTGTTGAGTCAATATATAACTGCTTTCTTTTCAACACATTGCCCATAACAGGGTTTGTGCAGCATACAAGACTTGCATCAAGGGCACATTTGAAGTTTCACATCCATGCTTTTAACAGCCAAAGGCATTGGAAAGCATACGTGCATAAAATATTTTAGCATATTGATAACATCAAATTGGGCAGCACAATTGTCATGTTGTGACTTACCTGTACTGTTATTGTAAACCTGGATATGACATCAAGAATTACATGAAAATTAAACATCTGCATTTATAACAAAGTGCAGCGCATTTTATATAATTAACAAAATTCATGAGGCGGTTGTTGATTTTTTTTTTCCATCTCATAATAAACAAATAAAGTAGCATAATGACTGCAAATTAATGATTTCTCTGATTACTTGCCATAATATTCAATCCAATCACTCCATATGAGCAAAGATAAAAAGTGACATGAAGACTGTCATATTTACATAAACAATCAAGCACAAGTTGCAAAACTCCAAATGTGAGAGAGAGGGAGGAGATGATGGGACATGGTAGCATGGAAATATTCTAGCAGCTCAAGTGTGGGCCCGAAAGCATTTGGATTGCCACGAATGTTTTGTGTTAGCCTGTTGTGGGTGGTACTAGCAGGTGAATTCTAGAGAAGATGACACCAACACTCATGTAACTAATGGCCTTGAAGAATCTTTCAAACCTCAGTGGGCAAAAAAATCCCAACAGCAAATATAAATACCTTCGCATTTTCATTCCTTCCCAAGTGCTCCAAGCTCTCAAGTTAGGCTCCAGTTCAGCAGAACAACAATCAGTCAATCATGGACAACAGATACGAGTCTTCAGAGAATCTAAGGTATACTTTTTATTTCATGCAATGACAGCCACCTTCAAATATGCAGTTGATACATTGAATACAACAACCTAGCCTTAATAGAAGTAAATACTAGTGATTACATGTTAAATGCTAATTATTTTGGGGATCAGGAACAAGTGTGCTGCGTGCTACAGACAGTTTAACAAAATGGAGCATCTGGTTGAACATATGAGGGTTTCATATCATTCAAATCATGAACCTATTTGTGGAATTTGTCAAAAGCATTTTCGTTCATTTGAATCTCTGAGGGAGCATCTTATAGGTATTCTTCAATCTCCTTGAAACTATATTATGCTATGCATCATATAAGATTCAAGTTCTAATATATGGTGATTTCCTCTACCAGGACCTCTGCCGAAGGCAGAATGTGAAAGGACATTCAAGGAAAGAGGATGCGATCTCTGCTTAACTATCCTTAGTAGCCGCTATGCTCTTCAGGTCCATAGAGAGAAATGCCAATTTTCGCGTGGAAACAATGTAAAGACAATCAAACTTGAATGAGAATACCTTACTTCACATTCTCCTCTTTGTGTAACATATATACAAATTTTCTTGACCGAATTAGGGTGTGCTATACCGAATGGCTAACTTGGGCATTCAAGACGAGTTGAGGACCGATAATAGCAGAGCAAAAGTGGTTTCACTTGCTTGCAAAATGGTTGGCGGTGGCAGTGATGGCTCCTTGGATCTTTGTGCAAGGGTCTGCCTCATTGATGAGCATGAAAAGATTATTTTTCAAACATATGTCAAGCCACACCTTCCTGTCACAAACTATAGGTAACGAGTTTCAGCTAGAAATATATATTATCATGTCAATCGATGGATTCCAAACTAGAACTAAAAAATTTTCAAAATGTTTTCAGGTATGACACAACAGGCATACGACAAGAATTTTTGAGGGATGCAATGCCACTTAGGCAAGTCCAGCGAAAGATTCAAGACTACTTATGCAATGGTGAACCAATATGGCAGATCCGTTCTAGAGGTGGAAAAGCTAGGATCCTTGTAGGCCATGGATTAGATCATGATTTGAAATGCTTGGAAGTGGAGTATCCGGAAATAATGATCAGGCAAGCCTTTCAGCTGAACAAGCACAGTGTTAAAGGCTTTTGAGTCACAAATTGTACTTGATGATTATTTGAGGTTTTCCTAATTAAGAATTAAGCTGCTACTAGTTTTGTCTTCAAGGAAAAAAAAATTCAAACCATATCTCAAATAAATAAGTTTCCCAACTGTCTCACTAATCTAGTAATTCTTTCTACAGGGATACGGCAAAATATCCTCCATTGATGAAAACAAGCAAGCTCAGCAACTCACTGAAATATTTAACAAAAGCATACCTTGGGTAAGTAGCTTTCACTTAAACTGAAATAATCCTGTGATAGTCTATGTCCTGCAAATATAGATATGACGTTCGAACTGGTATAAGTAGTTTCTCTCATATTTTGTGATTTACTTCAAATCATCCTGAGATAGTTAAATGTTATACATATAGATATGACATTCAAACTGGTATACAAGATCCCTATGAAGACTGTGTTGCAACAATGAGGCTGTATATAAGAATGAGATCGCAAGCTCATAAGGTGGAAGACTATCCTATGGCTTCAGATCCACAAAATCGGAACAATTTTGCATCCTGGCGGCAAAGCGAGCTTGAGAGAATGACTCCAGAAAAGATGTTGGAAGTATCAAGGTCTGATTATTATTGCTGGTGCTTAGACTCCAAATAAAGCGGTTAAGTCGAGGAAGAATTCTGAGTTATTCAAAGAAGATAAGACATACCTATGGAGCGAGATTCTCTGATTGCCAGCGTAGTACTAGCATGACAGCAAAATTATGGTTTCTGTACTTACTAATGCATTTTAAATTAGTTTTTACACAACAGATTTATGTGTACTATCATAAGTTTCAATAATGTCATTACTATTGTATTTGATGAGTTCTATTTCTCTAACAGAAATAACCCCAAAATTGGGAAGTTTACTTTGTTTTGAGATAGATAATTTGCAGATACAATGTGGTTTGTATGTTCCGAAGTACTTTCTCTGACCATTAAAATTACTACTATACACAAAATTGAAAATTTTGAGCATGTGTGAGAATTAAATGATTTTGTTATTTTGAATCTTTTGATATATATTTGCACCATATTACTTCTACCAAAGTGGGGCACTACAGATACACTGCAGCATGTATGTTATCTTTGGCCTTCTGTAAATGTTTTTTCTTTGGGCTTCAATACCAAGAAATCTATTGCATCACTCAAGTATGTCAAAATCTGCTACTGATATACTTTCATGATACAAAAAATATATTCTTTCAGTTTATAACATGTAAATTTTGTAAAAAATTTACGTAAATGCTCAACGTGTACAACATTTGGAAGCCCCAACGAATCATCTTATGCATTCGCAGTTCACATTTCCTTGCCTAGATTTTTACTTTTGAGTTCATCCCCGTGCAATACTTTGAACAAACTAAGTCAGATTCACATCTATCTAACTGTATCTAATATGTAAAATTTCCATCATTTAATTTGTCTATCAGAAAATAAAAAGAAAAAGAAAAGAAAAAAGAAAAAGAAAAAAAAAAGGACTAAATCCACAAAGCCTGATCTTTAGCAACTCACTAAGGAGCTCCAACTCCATAATATATCTCCCTTCATTTCTAGTTTCTGAGGTTGATTCCTTTTTCCAAATACCAACTGGTTTAGAATTCCTACAAGCACAACAGAATAGGTAGAGGCACTAGCTTTCTTCCCCATGTATATATGTGTGCACAAGGATGTGTGCACAAGGAATATTTTATCTAAATGTATACACAGAAAGTTATACTATAAATCCATAGCTCAATTTTTTGTGCATCATCATGATCCCATCCCCGCCATATATTCACAACAATAATCGAACTTGGTTGCCGCACGTCATATGCAGCCACTACACGTAAAATTTGTTGGTATACACTCATAAAAACACACAAAAAGGAGTGAAGCGAGATGACAACAGTACTATTGCCACTAAATGTTCACTCGATAAAATCACCATAAAATTAACCGATAAATAATTGAAAAAGTGCAGCAGATGAACTAAACCACTTGTATTTGAAAACAAAAAATTGTAGAACTTTACCGGCAATGAGAAATCCGTAGCTTTGGAATAATCCAACCATGCGATCTGCAAGGTCAATCGCAATAATCACACCTTAAATATGCCGTTTGAGCGCCATAAATGAAGAAAAAACACACACAAAAGAGAGTTTCAGCTCCAGAATTACTGGACCGATTCGTATGATCATGTGAAGAAAAACGAAAAAATTAAAAAAAAATTAAAAAAAAGGTGAGTCGAGGGCTTGGGTGATGGATGATTCAATTTTTTTTAACACGAAGTGTCTAAAATCCTATATTACATTCATCACATCAAAGTGCTGATATGAAAAAAATAAAAATAAAAATAATTAGAATTTTTTGTTACATCATAATCATATGGCATGTAAGGTTATAGAATATTTTAATTGTGAATGATTGGGCTCCAGCCCGATAATTTGGGCCGAAATTCATGGGCTCTATGTGCAGTTTAGCATGGGAACTAGGGGATTGTCAGCGTTGCATTTGGGCTGAACTTTTTTATATGGATGAAGATCTGAATCACTGTGTTCTATGACAAGATTTTTAATATTTATTATCGAATTTTGCATCCAAATAATCATATAAAAACCTTTAAAATGAATTCGGCATTTAAACGGAAAAGTATCATCAATATTCCACAATAATGATATCTAATTCTTGATTCCAACTTTAACGTGTAAAAGAAATCCAAGAAGCATACGTAATTTTCTAAGATTCATTATAAATTTGATTTATTTGGTCATTATATTTTTGGTTTGAATCTATTTATGTTTAGATACTATAATTGAATTTAAATTCTTAATTAGTAGTAAAGCCTAAATGTTAATGGGTTTGAATTTGAATTTGGTCAAGATTAGATAGTATGTCCAAGTGGTAGGTTCATAAGTCCTACGACGGTTCTTAAAATATTATATTAAGTGAATAATATATTGAGTATACGAATGATTAATAAATATCTCGTTTATATCAATTATTCAAATACTCAATAAACAATAAATTGGACGTAACATGTATTACACCCAGTTAACCCAGTAAGTGCTCAGTTCATTGAAGATGAAACTTAATTAGGCCATGAACAGCTAAAGTTTCTTACACTCTATTATACAATACATAGTAAATGATTATAAATTTTATAATTAGAGATTATGATAGTAATGCAGTTAGGTTTGCATAGGAATTTAAATCACCTATATAATAATCTGTCCCATTATGTTCTAGCTTAATGGCCAATCGAATGGATGGACTATCCTAGGATCCTCCCTTTTCTTTTCTTTTTTTCCTTTCCTTTTTTTTTATTTTTTTATTAAATTTCTTTTGAAAATGGCATGTCTTTTGGCTGGTCCATCGTTTATTCACTGAGATAAAATAATGTAATGCTTTTGAAGACTATTCTTTTACCAATGAAAATGAAAGAAATACATGGAATGTGCAAGAAATTTTCAAATATAAATTCCATTACATAAAAAAGATTTTAATTATGTCTTTACGAAGAGTATATCCGAATATAAATCAACTCCTCTTCACACACACTAAAAAAAAAAAAACAACAACAACAACATCAACAACAAATATAAGTCCTGTAAATTGAGATCGTGATAGTATATATCATTACATGGCAAAATTCCAAAGAATTAATTTAAAGGTCTTGTGAATCAATTTCCCATCTAGTAGAAGCCAAAATAAACTTTCATATATCATATATAAGTGGTATAACTTAATAGTTAATTTATTTCCTATTTCAAATTTTTTTCCCTCCCTTATTCTAACAGAAATACAACTGTGAATTGTTAATGCAAGTTAGATTATGAAAAAAAATAGTTGAATCTTAAAAGAGATTGAAAAGGGTAAAAGGGATTGTAAGTTGATTGTTTTCACAAACAAAGATCTTCTTCAAGGAGCCACAAGAAAGAGATTCACAAGTAGATGGAGGTGAATGTGCTTATTATAGTTGAATGCATGAGTACAGTTTCTATCTATAAGTTAAAGCTGTGAAATTTGACAGGACCCCTTACAATATACAGTTTAGATATATTGCTTCCATCTGTTGATCTGTAGATGAAGCAGCAATCTATTGTGCAATTACAACAGGACAATGGACTAAAGCATAAAGAGAACAAAACTTGATTATCATAATTCACAAATGGAGTATACCACTGTGGACAAAACTTAAAACACAAATTTATTTTTCATGCTTCATGGCAATTAACTCTCCAAAAGTTTACTTCTAATGCTCCAAAATAAGGCACTTTCAATCTCCATTAATAAAAAAATCATATTATATTTGTGCATACATATGTATAAATAATTATAAAATATATTCATTCTCCATACGCATTATAAACCTAGCGAATAATACTTATAATAATTTTAGATGAAATATTTAGTACACGTATTATACATATTATGTATAATACTTGATGAATAATTATACATTTTAATAAATATTCATAATATTGATTTAATACCTAAAAAATATATTGAAATTATTTATAAGTATTTATTGTATATCATACAAATACAAAAATAAAATTTGCAATAATTCATAAAAATATTAATTATGGTTGAATAGTGATCTCTAAAAGATAAACTAATATTTGCAAATAACTACAAGCACAATATATATAAAATTCTAAAGATATTAAATAATATTTGCATAACTTGAAAATAACTTAAGAAATTTATAAGCTCATCCAATCACTTGGATAATACAAATTTTGCTAAGTATTAGTAAATATCTAATTTCACATTAGTTGATTTTTTTTCATGTAGATATTGATATATTGTCGTATTGTGAAAATATAGTAGGTTATGAATTATCCCCTTTGAAAATTAGAATAGACGTATACGCGGTTGAGCTTAGAGTACAAAATAAGAACCAATTTCCAACCACTGAAAGCAACTTAAGTAATGGCGCGAGTTGACCTAATAAATTAGCTGATTAATGTTTGCCATGATTTTGACTCTAGTGGAGACCATGAGTGGTTGAAATAAGTAAAACAAGATACAAAAAATTATTAACTAATATAATTATCAATAACTATTTAATTAGTCAATAAAACCTAACTCAATTACTGATGGTGTAACCAATTTACTCAAAAAAATAATAATAATAATAATTTATTATAATAACAATGAGATTACCAATTATCTACAATCATAATAAGATAATAATATTCATATCAATTTAGATAAGACAAATATCATACATTTGAAAAGACTTGAATTCAAATCCTCATACTTATAAAGTGTTGGAAACGTTTGGACAAAATAAAATATATTGATTGAAATAATTTTCTCACACTAATTGATTCGTGAATCACCTTGGAAGTAAAAGTGTGTGTACAATATCTATACATTACTCATGTAAATTTATTATTGTAAGATGTTTTTTTTTTATTTTTTAACTTTTTTAAAGTTTTGAAAAATTAGTAGTTTTGAGTTGAATTGTTTGATATGTATTATCCACATACCATAGTACACTCAACATATAATACTCTAATTTGTGTAGAAAATTAATATTTATTCACAATCTAAATTTTGTAGTGAATTTATTTTCAAATGTTAGTTGAATGCACAAAAAATATACACATTCTATCTTAATTTGAGTAGTTATTCAATAGTGATATTGGATTGTGAAATATGTCATATTTTTGCAGACAAATAATTTTTTTTACATTCATATTTCACCAGAACAGCTACAAGTCCTTATATTATCTTTCGCATTTTTTAACTTTACAAAAATTGATAATATAGTCAACGTTATTAAAAACCGATTATTTTCCGTTAATTATTTAACTAAATTTCCGCTGTGGATTTGGAGCCACGAATAAGCTAATATTGAAACTAATCAAATAATAATAGATACAATAACTATTAGCAATGAGTACCAACATAATGCAGCAGAAAAGGGCTCGTATGATAAATTAGTCATACTGCTTGCAAGGAAACACAAACCCGGGACTTCATGCACACTAAGGACTCATTGTCCACAACATTTTCTCGATCGCTTAAATGAATGACGAAAAATAAATTTGAAAGCACAAGTGAATCTGATGTTTTCTTGGTCCAAATGTTTTTGAAAAACTCATGTTGTAGAAACTGGAAACCAGTACAAATTCCTATCTAGTTGGAAAGGTGCAACAGAGTAAACCAGAGGTTTTTTTCACATTTTTGAAGGTTGTATCATCAATATTTGAAGCACTGGCATCATATTACAAGTCTGTTCATCGAAAATCCTATGCTTCTCTAGTATTATCCAAACAATATCTCATATGTATATACAAATAGGGCAACTCACATGAATAAGTTCTCTGCTGCAGACAAATTTATTATGATTCTGGAGGTAAGAGGCAAATGGTATTCAGAAGAAAGTTGAAACTACAGGGATTTGGATGTGCAAAGAGCATAGCCAGACAAGAGAGAACTAATGGCTAGCGCAACAAACGCGAGGAAAGACATAGATATGGAAGCAGTTGCCATATCTGGAAACTTGTCCTTTCCCCAATTGGATTGCCAGTCATCAACCCGAATGGCAGCTGATGAAGAGGCCGATATCAGAAGATAAGCAATCATCTGCCACCACAAACAACATCCATAAAATTCTAGTAAGTTCCATCTGATGCATTGAATCACACTGAGTAATAGGCAGAAAACCAAAAAACAAGAGGATACAGACAATATGATGTTAAAGTTTCTAACATATAACTAAAAGCAGTACAGACTGAAGGCTAAATTGGTGGATCAGCCTATGAATACTTATTCCAGGTATAAGAAACTAAAAATATGGGATATCTTACATCTTCTACCATATAAAGTACTTTTTTTTTTTTAACTGTATACTGTGTATTAATTTTGGATCATAAGTACAAGTTAATCTGGAATCTGGCTTAGGTGTTTTTGGCCTGTGAGTATATTTTGGTTTGTCAATGTATAGAATCCCAAGTCCGCCTGCTAACCTGTTTAATAATACCAGCAAATTATGAAGAACTACAGAGCATATTATTAAACTAGATGACAATCATGCCTAATGTCCAGCCACCAATAAGAAGCAAGCAAGCAGATTATCACAACCAAAAGAATAAATTGTATCAAAAGAGTTTTAAACTACTTGCCATAAGCATTGAATGTGAGACATAATGTAAAAATAGACAAAATACAGGCATTAAAGAGGACAGATATGGGTGGTGAATGGATTCTCTATTTTTCACTTTTTCCATTTCGCCTTTCTCACGCAACAAAATTCCCCCTTGGCTCACAAAAAACAGAAACACTTTTCTTTAAAGCACTAGTGAGAACAATTTCTGTGTTATTCTTCAAAATGTAAACGCTGATGGACAGACTGGCAAGCTGAGGCGATCAGTGGGAGGAAAAGAACAGAATGTTGGCAAAAGGTAGTTCTAGAAACGGATGGCCCCTTGGTGATTCCCTTCCATAGATTATCACATGGAACACGACCAAAATGAGCCCCACAACGCCATAAGAATAGCTTTTTAGGCAAGACCAACAGATGAATTCAATTAAAGAACAACCCTTTAGCATCATTCCAACCTCAGCAGATATGAGTATTAATTGTTGACAGTACAGCATTAAAGCCCTTCATTTTCTCTAATTGTCTCTTCATTCCATTACTCCATTCAACTCACCATAAAGGGATTCTTGTTATGTTCTTTTTCCCCACTAGTGTAAGAACATACTGTGGCAATTGTAATGATCAACAACATTATTGACTTCTGTTGCTTGTGTTTGTTTTTAGTAATAATGGATCACAGTTCTTGATGATTATTACTACACAACGCAGCAACATAGCAAGAGACAAGTAATATCTTAAGGCGTGGTCCCCGGTAATCAAATGTCATTTACAAGTAGCAGGTGAGGATTCAACAAAAAGAAAAGGTGCATTTCTCATAAACTATAAATATTTAGTGAAATACTTAAATTATCCACATAGGAATAGTAACTCGTATACATAATATAGCGCTAACAACTTGCCTGATCAACTGCGAAATCAAAGTAATACCGGAGTTGCTGTTGGTGATGCACAATATAATTTCCGGTGGCCAAATTATACGATAAATCGAAAGCCTGAGCTCCAGAGTACACAAATCCTATTACATTCACAGACATACAGTACCTGCCAAATCCCAATTTCCAAATGTAAAAGGGTAAAACACAGTATCCCACCACCAAATTAATGAAGAGAATCAAGAAATAAGATTTCAAACTATTGTACCGAAGAATTGAAGCTTATTGGTATTAGAAATACTTCTATTAAAATTCAAATTGATTTTTCATCCATTTCAATTCCACGAACCTAATTCTACGAATCCAAAGATATTACCGGAATTCTTTGTAACGATCAAATGAATCAAGAGCCCAGCCTTGATTTCTATCGGCTGCCATCACTGCAAACGAGACCAAGCAAAACAGGAACCCAAAAACCCTGAACCCCAACGCAGCTTTTTTCACCATCTTCTCTCTTTTAGCTCTCCTCAATATCGACAGCGATGGTCTAAACTTCCGCCGCCCACTTCCGCCGCCGCTACCCTCCACCACTCCGAGACCTGGATCGGTCTTGGTCACCACCGCCTTAGGCTCCTCCAAAACGGCCCTGTTCACTACTGCCAGAGGCTCCTCCAATACAACCCTGTTCACCACTGCCATAGGCTCCTCCAATACAACCCTGTTCTCCCTAGGCTCCTTAAACACATCCCTGCTCACCACCGCCGGCGGAGGCTTCTTTTCCGGCCAGTGAAGTTTTTCATTTTCCGGGGAGGCCCCATGGCTATGATTGGCATTGGCATGATCGGAGGCAAGTGAAGAACGCGCAGGTGAGTTTCCCGGCGAACCCACCGGCGGAGAGAGTGAAATATGTTCTCCACTGTTCTGTTTGGAGTGAAATGGAGATGAGTAACAGTCCGCCGGTGAGCTTCCAGGCGAACCCACGGGCGGCGAGAGCGAGATGTGTTCTCCACTGTTTTGTTTGGAGTGAGGTGGAGAGGAGTCGGGAACTGTAACTTTTTGTGGAGGTGGGGAAACTGAATCAGGGGCAGGGGTGGTGGTTGTTTACTTTGGTTTTCCATATTTTGTGGTGGTTGTTTACTTTGGTTTTCCATATTTTTCAATTTTCAATTCTTTGTGTATCAGATGAGAATGCTTTTCGTTTACTTTTTTCAACCTTTTCCGGGTCTGGTCTGGTTCTGGTTAAGTTTGGAATGAAAAAATATCAGGGCGGTGCGTTTTCAACTATTTTTCTCTTTCTATTGTTTGGGGACGGCGGGCACCAACTATAAACGCTTTCGGATGTTTACTTTTTGGACAGACCAACAGGAGTTCACGGTAGTAAAACTGGCGTGGGACCTAAGTTACATGGAGCTGGAGTCAGGATGGGTTGAGTGTCAAATTTTATTTTAAAACTGTTAAAAGTATCAACTTCTTAAGAGTGTGTTAAAAATAAAAATAAAATAAAATAATAATTGTATCTTTTAAGTAACTGTGCATCTTAAAATGTTTTGATATAATTTGATTTAACAAGCAAAAATTAAAATGATAATTTTTCATGCATGGCCTTGCAAATGGTTCAAATAAAAATCAGTACTTTTTTTTTATGATGAAAGGGTAAATTAAGATTACTGAAAATAGTTAAACTCATAGTACAGTTTGTGACTTTTGAGCCAAAATTTTCATTTTTTTCCCTTTCTTTTTTATTGGCAAACTTTAAAAAAAAATATCCTTCGTTCGTCTTGTGGTGGGATGGTATTTGAATTCACATTTTATATGTGATGTTATGGTAATTTAATAATTATCAAACTCTCTTTATTAAGTTGCTAGAGTGAGTTGTGTTTGGAATGCGAGAGCGATATATACACTAGCTGTAGCAAGTTGTACTTCTCATGCACTACAACTATGAAATAAAACTCCCTCTATAGTGTTTTAACCAATTTACAATATTCATTCCTTAATAATATTGATATAATAAAAATTCCCATTCTTAATTTTTTTAACGTAATTTAGTATTATCTTAATACTTTCACAAAAAAAAATTAAATTGTTTGTTACTGGATTTTGAAAAATACAACCATTTTGCACGGAGGTAACATTTTGTTAAAAATGGTGAGAATGACAAGTTTTTCATTGCCAAAAGGCGAAATGATAATCACTCTTATCTATTTACCACCACACAAATTCTCAATGTCGAACTCCTCTCATAAACATCTCTCTTTCATGCAGAAGCTACAGCTTAAATTCTCAAAGCCCAATATACCATTTCGACATAATGAAATGCACAAAGATGAAGATCATTACCCATTACAAACTCAAAAATCTACCAACTCCATCAATGCTCCACCCGCTCTTAGGCAAATCTCCTTTGGCAGCAAATTTGTTCCATTAATAGTGCACTCAGTTCGAGAGAAATATAGTTTACATAGGAAACTTTCATGATACAACTAAAATCTGTAAATGCTACTCTTTGCCTACGATCTTGCGAAGAACTCGTATGCTTCAAAATATTTGTCTAAAACAATATTATACAGAGGATGAACAGGTTCTAACAAATTGGAATAAGGGCCCATTACATCCCTAGGCAAAGGGGGAGAATCAGCTTCTTTTATGTTGCTATGCTGGCAGATGGACAGTCCGCTTAGAACATAACATGTATGATAGTGGTCTCTGCGTTTCCCTGGCTTGTCTCTGAAACCTGCCTCCTCCTGCAACAACCATTTCTTATAAGAAACCATCTCTGGAAAATTTATATGGGGGGCACTTGGGATAATATCTATGATCCTAACATTCATTTAAGTAAAGTGTAACTAGAACAACAAAAGTTTCTGCATAATTAGACTCGCAACTTCCACTCATTTAGCCATTAAGAGAACATAACTTGGAGAAATTAGAACTCAATATATTCTAATCGGCTGTCCGGACATCCATAGAAGTCCAAGATATCATTTTCACCCTCAATCAATTTAACATTAACTAACAATCACATGGTCTGTACAAGAAACACAAAGCCCGAGGTGGAAATAGATTATTCACCCAAATGATGCATTACACTTGTACCATCTTCTGCATTTTTCTTTCTTTTTGTTATTAATTATTTTCAAGTGTTAAGTTGTGTGCTGTGGAGAAAAAGAAGGGTTTCTCCTTTGCACAACTCTCAGGCAGACACCAGTGGAGAGAGAAAAAATCGAGCAACTCCTACATACTACAGGATTGGAAATACCTGTGAGCAAAGAAGAATGTATTGCTGCAAGGCCATGCTGTTGAAAAGAGGTCTCATGCCTATGGGTCCTTTGGTAAAATTGTAACCATTATTATTCACCCCTATTGGAGGAGAAGCATTATGTTTTCCTGCATCATGGGAAATGAAAAGGCGACATAGATAGACATGCTTATGAGAAATTAAGTCCAACTGATGAAACAGGATCTCAGACAGAGACAGAAGAAAAAGCAAGATAGCCTGCAATGATATAGGGAGTATATAAAAGGAATGAATGTTGGCAGGATTACTGACAACACCGTCATTATCATAATTAGGAAAAAGAACATCCCAGAAAGAGTCTGCACTCAAACTTTTGCATACCTTCTTGCATGGGTTGGCAGATGTCATTTACTGGGGAAGAAGCCCCCTCCGAATATCGTTCTCCATCAGAGTTTGAAGAATCATTATCACTTTCCGTTCTGCAGTCAAATTTAAAGGTATTCGATGGGCCCAGTTGTTCATTAACCATCAAATGTAGTCGTTGAATTATTGCAGCCACTCCTCCCTGGTTGCAGGTTATGTATCACTTAACTAAATCTATTATCTAAATGGAGTTTGATTAAATTTAAAATACTGAGAATCTCCATTGGCATTTTATTAAATTTAAAACACTGAGAATTTCCATTTACCTGCCAAAAAGAGTAGCAGCCATCAACCAACTTATTTGTTCTGCCTTGAAATCCACATTCTACTCCTTGCCTGAATACCACCCAATTCTGAAATACAATTGATAACAAAGATATCATTTGCATGTACAGCTAATAATTAGTCAAATATAGCATAAAAAAGTATAACAGCGGCAACTACTCTCTCAAAAAGGAGCACATAAGTTATTGTTCATCAAATTTATTCTATTTTTTCTTTTCTGGGGCCAACTCAGAAAAATAAAACGCAGCAAAGAATAATAATTCCACAAGCATGTCAAAGATGATAAATGTAGACAAATTTGATCAGATATATATTTATTAAATATACATTTGGATTCTATAATAACACCGCAATATTTGAGACAATCAGAGCAACAGAAAATTCTAAAAATTCTGGACGTGTTATTGATAACGTAGGTGCCTGAGCATATATATGAAAAGTTTCTCAAAAGAGGTCAAAAGAGGTCCACCTCTAGCTCCAACCCACCCCACCCCACCTGTAACCCACACAATAAAACAATTTTAATAATGAATAAGGCAATCCAAACATAGAAGGAAGAAACTCATTCAAGATACAAGAGAAATGCTAAATTACATCCTTAAAAAAGGGTACCAATAGCATAAAAAATTGGCCAATTCACTTCATAAATATAACATAAAATTTTGGGTAGGTCGTGTACACTCAACGGGTAGAATTGAAAACATTGAAAACAAATACAGCAACCCCAGATTTGCTTCTTACTTCACACCAATTATTATTGCCAGCCAAGCAGTCCACCCTGAATGATACTGCCTTAATATGTATATTTTGCGAAGCCCAATTAGAAGGATTTTCACATGTAAATATCAATATAAGGACTCTATTCCACATAATTCTTACGTACTTATAGATAAGTAAATATAAAGCCAACAGCAAATGACAGTGAACAATTACGCTTCTAGTCTTCTAAGTTAACCATTAAGACAAAACAGACTATTGATCAAGTCTAAAGAAACAAGCAGAGAAAAGGAAACTTGTACAGAACCTCCATCTAAACGAATAAAAGAATACTTACAATTAGTCCAGGCAAGTCCAAACGATTAACCTCATTGATCAGAACCATTGCAGCCAAACCACAAAATGCATACCTAACGAAACATGATCAGGGGGAGAGGGCTTCATGCAATTAATATGCACCTAAAAAAGCAAGCTAGATAAACTAGAAGTGGATGAATACAAGTCATTTTATTGTGTTACAGTACTTACCCACCATGAGCTTCTGAGCCAGGCTCACCAGCAATTCCACCTTCATAAGTCTGGCAACTGTAAGAGGTAGTGACATGTATACCCTTAGTAAATCAGTAAGATCAGAGAAGACAACTTTTGCAAGTACTCAAAGAAGATAACAGAATAAAGTGTACCATAGTTTTAACATAAATAATGCACAAAGAACAACAAAAGGTGAATAAGCTTCAGGTGAGGGGAAATATTAAGTAAACAATCAAAGCGAACCTTACGATGTAATCTCCAACATTTTGAATCAGCCTATCATCCAAAATGTTAAGAACACTGGCCACCTAAATGAAGATAGATACTCAAAATAGTACGAGGAAAATGCTAGAATGAATAAGAATGTAATCAATTTAACCTTGTTATAGTATGGTACCCAATATCACAAGAGTTA
Organism: Paulownia fortunei; assembly: GCA_019321725.1. NCBI lineage: Eukaryota > Viridiplantae > Streptophyta > Magnoliopsida > Lamiales > Paulowniaceae > Paulownia > Paulownia fortunei. The sequence goes on along the minus strand of JAGSPU010001671.1, from coordinate 598,604 downwards.
AAAAACTTAATGGGCTCAATTGAGGAATAAAACAACAATGTAGAAAGCCCAGTTACAACAAAAGACTACCCCAGCTACTTGGCCTAATTAAACCATGATCTTAAGCCCAACCAGGAAAATTCAGTAGTAATTAAGTTTAATAAAATTGCGAAAGACAAGAAAGACCTGTCTGATTTCAGGATCCTCTGGCCAACTGGCTATCTCTACTTTCCTCACACACACACACACAAAAAAAAAAAAAGGGCCAAATAAATATCATCGAAGGCCTCTACAGTCTCAAGACTCGAGATCTGTGAATATAAGCCAAGCACCCGACACTAGGGTGTACCATCAGATTATGCTTGAATTTTTTTCTATTCAACATTTAGACTTATTTGAATGATTAGTTAGTTGTTTGATGTCTCTGCTTCAAGTCTTTACCTAGCCAGATAAAATATAGAACACCAACGTGTATAGTCAACTTTCGCATTGTTTAAACTTACATTTTAGACTATTTATAAAAAATATACAACTTTAAGCCTTCACTAATTTGGCACGGCGCACGCAATTTCATCAACAAACAGCCTTCACTAATTTGGAGCCACCATTTAGAAAGCAGAAACAATACATTAAATACAAATAGCCAGGGGCTGATGTACTTATGCACCTTTTAGTGCTAAATAGTCTCATACTTAATCATATCTTATTTCAAGTGTTCAAGATTGTTTAAGTGGCCATACAATTCAACCAATTTCAAGTAAAAGTAATTTCGACTTACAGATATTGCAGTGTAGCAGCACGGACATCCACTTCTCCGCCATCATGCATCCTGAAAGAAATTATAATTGAGAGGGACTGATTTTTACACAATGCATTGAATAAAAAGGAAATCTCCATGCAACTGTTCATTGGTCAGCAAACAGCAATGCTCCATTATAAGATTTTAGTATGAAACAACTTAAAATATGGAGATGGTCTTCTCCAGTTAAAGGAACTACTATCACACAATACATGCAAGAATATTGTGCAATACCTGAAGCCACCACTTGCGTCTTTCATTCGGAGCAAAAATGCATAGAGCGTTTTTCTGCAACCCAAAAACGATGTAACTGTAAAAATAATTTAGAAAGACACAGTATATAATGAAAAGGTCATAAAATGGAATAGATTGACCACCTATTTATTGATGACAGAGATTTATGACCACCCACAGTAATAAGTGTATTGATTGCAGCATAAGTTGTTGCCAGATGAGGCATCTGAAAGTAGTAGGGAACAATCAATTAGGTATACGTCAATTGAAGAAACTCAGAATGAATATAGACAGTAAATCCCATTTCTTTTCCAGAATTCCTTTCCTTTATTTTCTTTTGAAACAACTCGGGTATAAAGCAAGTCCAAATATTTCCAATGCTCAAGTGCTGGACCAAAAAACTAGGGAATAAACACATGAAAATTTTAAGCAATGTAACTCTACCATATGATTTTATCACCAAGTTATACCACATCTGCATTTGTTCGAAGCTTATGCATCCCCATAATCTTTGTTCTCTCCGAAAATTAAATTTTAGCTATAAGAAATGTTAATTTAGCTAAAGGGTAAAAACCATCTCACATATTCAAGCATTTTCCTATTTCATGTAGTACATATGTTTTATCAGCAAGTACTTGGGATCATAACATCACTAATGGAGAGAGTGCATTGTTCACATTACTTAGCAGCAGTTCATTTGATACAATTCTAAACATATCCATATGAATTTGTAGCCTAAATCGAGGCAGACATTATAGACATTTTGTTTCAGCGATCTTTTCCCATTCTCTACTTGATATAGGATGAATGTTGAGAGTGGTGTTTAGCAAAATTCCTTCTTATTTCATGTTCTCTCAAAATTTCTCCATATTTCATGTTTTCTCCATGCAATTGCTGAGCAAACCTCAAACCATGCAATTCTAACATGTGAAAGGCTAGAGAGGACAAAAAAAGAGCGATTGAAAGAGAGAGAAGGAAATTAAAAGAAAAGCAAATGTAACAGAAAAAGATAAACCAAAGAAAACAAAATATATTAGTCCGTTTAAATAAGATGTGTGAAAATAATCCAAAACTAGAGAAAATTATCCTACCTGACCTGGTCCACCGCCGTAGCCACCATTTGGGTCCTGTCAGTAACATTAGACCAAACTAGAATCAAAACAAATTCAGTATACGATTCAAAAATAAACAAAGAAAAAGAAAATTCGGACTACTTTCTTAAGTTATCAAAATAATCTTGAAAGTGGTGACTCCAAACCAACCACAACAGGCAATACTAGAGAGTTGATAAGAACACTAAATTTCAGGGATCCATCTTGCATTGAAAACTAGGTGGAACTTGGTGCAATAGTAAGTTACTACAAGCAACTAGGTGAACATGGCTGAGTCATTAAAACAGCCTCCATTCTCAAGGGTTTATACCTAAGCCTGTCCAGGCCACACAGGAAATGCATATTTCGTTTCTTTGTTTCGTTCTGCAGTAAAGTACTTTTCTTTCTATGACCATTTTCCAATTCTGATTTCTGAAAGGAGACAAGTCATGAGTTTAGCTTCAGAAACCTTTCATAGGTTATCCAAAGGTGAAAATTTTGTTGTTTGGTTAATTATACTGGGTTATGTTGCCAGTGCATTTGATGTGGGGAAATAGGAGGGTGAGACTTCAGAAAATTCAAGCACAGAAACTGAGAAGGTTGACATCAGTCATTGTTAACTTATGGCTAAAAATTTACAGATGTGACAAGAAAAGGTGCTGGCTGGTGGAATATCACTAACACATACAGCAAATTGTAGCTGACTTAGCTGAATGAGCATGGTTATCTAAGGGGTATGCCTCAATATAACTATAATTCTGTTCATACTTAAACAAAGTTTTTACAAGCAAACATCACAAGACCTAAAGTAACTAGGACCAAATCAAACCTGGCACCGTTGGAGAAAATCAATAGCATCATTTTCCAGTTTGTCATCAACACAATCCCCCAACAAAGCAATTGAGTGTATGATCCAATAGCAGAGCCAAGGTCGACTGTGAATCAGCAAACCAAAAGTTGAAGAAACTATACTTCAAATCTTGAAACAAAACTTCTCAAATCTTACGCAGAACAAGTTATAATATTACTGATAATATACAATGTCTATAAGTAAACGTTCAGATTCACAATTTATTGCTGCAAGTGCATTCTAATACATAAATAAACACGTCATTGTCGTTTTTACATGCGTAGTTCTTGATTTATTTCAGGTGAACCGAATAGTAAGAAAGAAAAGCACACGCATAGACTAAAAAGAAGCAAAAGAAACTACTAGTATATATTTGGGGTATTTGTAACTTTGTATACAAGGAGATGAAGAAAGAGAGTAGTACTTAGCATCCAAAACGGTAAAATTGGGGCTGAGTTGTTTGAGACTTTTGGTGAGATACTCAATGTGGTTGTCACGTCGAAGCTCAAAGCTACAAATTCCACATGTCAAAACATACAAAAAAGAATCAGTAGATTTTAAAGTAAGGAGCTTCCGAGAGTCAAATTCAAATAATAAATTGATTGTGCGAGATAAAACCCTAATTGTAGTGGATAGTAGGGAGCTAACTTGACGGATTGAGCATGGGGAGGGAGGCGGCAGACAAGATCGTAAATTCGGAAAACTTGATTCTGGACCATCCACTGCTCTTCCTGTGTTTTGGTGGCTCTCACATTCTCCATCTCAATCGCCGCCGGTGACTAAGGTGTCTTGCGGTGGGGGTGTTTCTCCGATATTAGAAGTGTTTGATTTCTGCTCTCGGCAGAAAGGAACAAGTAAGAAGATAGTAGCGACTACACTATGCATATGGTTCGGTACTCGACTTCAAACGAACGCGATTTTGATTGCACCACGAGGGGCAAAACTTGAAAGGCGCATTTGTAAAGTAAATTCGAGAAAAATGTTTTTCTAAATTGATTTTGGACATAGGACAGCAAATCTAATTGCTTTGGTTAAGGCTGCCAATCAATTTCGATGAATTAGGTCGTTCAAATTAATAATGCAATAACTAAGCCATTTATCCGTGTGAAAAATAAGGTCATATCCGGGATACCAAATAAATGAATACTTTTTCTTACAAGTTTTTTTTTTTTTAAGGCCAAAATACAACTTTTTATCACTCTAAAATTGCCAAAACATCATTTACCCTAAATCAAATTTAAATTTAATGTTTGGACAAAATTGACTTTAATAAGATAAATTTATATAATTTTTAGTATATTTTAAATATTTATACCTCAATTTCAATTTTAGATTCTTTATTAATTAGAAAAAAATTCAAATTATAGTTAAAAAATGATTAGTAACTTAAATAATTTAAATTTTATAAAATTACAGTAATAAATTAGTATAAAAAATACTGAAAAATATTAAATATGAAAAGTATTTTGAATATCTGAATTCAAAATAAAATATTAACTATTTAATTTAAATAAATTTTATAACTCTTTTGGATAAAGATGAATAAGTATATTTTAAATTTAGATATCTTTTTGTGCCATGAGATTTTCTTGTGTCTAATATATAAAAAGATTTAAACAATAGTGTTATTACTATTTACTATGATGTTTATGATTTTTCAAAAATGTATCATATTTAGCAGAAGTTTTGATTTTTAAATAGGAGAAGTTATAAATTTTTTGTATGATATATCATGAATATTTTGGTATGATATTGGTTTGTTTATTATATTAATAAATAATTATATTACTTATGTTTTACATTACTCCCATGATTATTGGTTTGTTTCCATTTCCAACTTCAAATTTAACTAATAACCTAAGGTCCCAAGGCCTTAGTTCACTTATAATAAAGGTACAATAAGTCCACTCAATAGCCTTGACATCAAACCTTAACAACTAAATTAACAATAATTTTTTCATCAAAACTCTACCCCATCTCAACAATTTTCCATATTTCATGCTTCAACCACAAACTTTCCCATGGTTACAACTAATGGGTTGAATTTCTCTTATCCTAAATTAGTTTTTTATTTATTTTTTCATTTATACTTTTCTTCATGTTATTTTGATTACATTATTTATGTTCTCATAATTTACATGTAAGATAAAATATTCCAATTTTGATATTTTTTAGTTAAAAGTGAATTTTAATTGATAGAAAAATATTGGATTATACCTAAAGAAATTAATCTTCAACCAAATATTTGCATTATAGTATATGAAAAATATTAGTTGTTCAGAGAAAAAAGAAAAAAAAAAAAGAAAGCAAGAATGGCAGTGTGTTGACTAATGAATATGTCATTATATTATACTTTACTATATTAACAAAAAAGTCATTACACTTCAAGAAGTGAATTTGGAGTGAAGCTTGTAAATACAATAAAATTCACATTGAAACATTATACACTCAATAAAACCACAAAAATCATGCAGTTTTTATGGCATTGAAAAATAAGTTATTGGTTTGGTTTTAAACATCTGAATACCACGATTATTGATATGATAAAACCACGAGGGGGTAGAAAATTATAATAATTATAATTTTTAAATCAAACATAAATAATATTAAGTTTTAAAACCGCCCTTTTTGTTAATTACTTGTTGGACTAAGGTCAGATAACTTAATAATGAAAATTTATTAACCATGTTCAAACTCGTTAAGACAACCCCCACACGCAATAGAGCGTGTTTGACATAGGTACAAGCAATGTGGGATTCATCGCGGGCCCTTTGAGCCAGTCCTTGTGTCTGAAGCCTGCTTGGATAGAAGTTGGATTTGGAGCCCATTTCTGTTGACCATGTTACAATTAATAATCAAGATCATTTTTTTATAGTAACTAGCTTCAGTCTTTAGATAGTCAGCCAACTGGTTGGACCCCAGTTTCTCTCTCTAAATCCAAATTAGTACTTAGAAAACACTACTTCAGATAGAGTGATCAATTTAAAGATATATCCTCTTTAATGATTCAATTTTTTATTTTTTTATTTTTTCTATCTGAAGAATAAAACACAAAACAAAAAATCAGTACAATCAATAGTTTATATCAAACGATACATTCCTTAAAAAGATTATTATGGAATCAGATAAACACGTATATTTCTTATGAGATTTAAACTCAAAATTATTTAACTGTAGAGTATTATAACTTCAAGATAACTATCACTGATAAGATTGTATAAGCGTGCTTTAATGGGACAACCTGCACCAGATAGCTACTGCCCTGGGAGCTGCCATTTGCTTCCGTGATTATTATTATTATTTCCATTTCCATTTCCATTTCCATTTCCTTCCGTGTTATCACTTGACAATTGACACCATACTCGATCCAAAATTATCAATTTTGGCAGGCCTCTGCTGTCTCAGATTGACATCCTTTGAACCTCTTCGCTACAAATTCATATATAATGGACTATTATTTCTTATATCATGATATTAAATTTGGTATAATTATTTTTTTAATTGAGCACCAAATATTACACTAAGTGTAGTGTAATTAATAGTATTGTATTAAATTTAGTGTAATATTGTTCATTTATATTAAATTTAGTGTAATGCATATATCCTCATTTTACTCCTAAATTTGTTCTACTTCAAATTTTAATTTTATTTGTATCATAGATTGTATATTTAATTAATTTATAATTTTATTTTTTTAATTAAATTAATTATTATTATTATTTTTAATAATATTTGTAATATTTAACATTTATAATAAATTATAATAATCAAAATAATAAGTAAATACTTTAAAATAACATTACTTGCATCGAATTCAAAAGTAAAATACAACATAAATATTGAAAACTAAAATTTAAAAAATAAAATACTATATAAACTAAAGATAATAATTTAATAGTTTGGAAGATCATTTTCACGTCAATAATAACTTTATAAAATTTAAAAAATTAAATAACTTTATAAATATATAAATAGGTGATAATGAAAAAATAAAAAAAATAAGAATAAAATATTCATTTTGTCTAAAAATTAGTATAGTAAATTAAAAATGATTTAAGTTAAATTACATCAAAATATTAAATTTAATATAACTTTTACATCAAATTTAATTTGTGGATTGGAAATTACCTTCGTTAAGCGCTGATTGACATTTTTATCCTATTCACTATAAATTCTTATCTCAAATCAGTGATTGACACTATTCAGATTAGCTGCAGATTGAGGTTTGGAAACAGGTCAATAATAAGCTGTTAGGTGGGACAAATTTTTGAAAATAGGATTGTTTTCACTGATAAAAATCAAAACAAACCTATTATGGCTTTTGAAATAGTAAAATCTTGAAAATTGTTATTGGGTATACTGATCATAAAATTTTAAAAATAATTTATACCGCTCAACTGTATTACACCACGCTATAAATTTTAATCTATTATACAAATTTTGATTTAAAATTAAATAAAAACTACATCGTTTATTGCCCCCTACATCGTGAATATGTCTCTTTTATCTTATATGTTAAATTGGTTTTGTTTACCAACATATTCTTCTCCTTCCACTTTCTTTTTACTATCACTGATTTATCTCAAATCTCAAGTCTTATTGAATCCCTCATTTTTTTGGAATGCCTTCTTATTTCTCTCATAAAGTTATATTTTTTTTTTTGCAAAAAGAGAAAAAATATGTATTTTTTTATTGTAATTTTTTTTTACAACAGAAATTATGTAATTAATTTTTTGTATTTATATTTTGAAGTCACTTCATTGTTACTATTCGAATATCTTTTCATGTCAATTTTAAATTTTTATTAATATCCTAAAAAATATTTTTTTCTCAATTAAATGATGTTTTCTTTTAATATTTATCGATAAAAATCGCAAAACTGCCAACAATTATGTTAGATCGCACTGCATATAACAATTCAATTTAAAAATTAGTTAAAAAAACTGCAAATTCACACCATTATCAACCTACCTTGGGAAGAAAAACAAACAAGCCCCTTCTAACTTCTAACTCCTAACTTCTAACTTCAAAGTTTGCAGGGAAGAAATATTTTAAAAAATAAAAAATTAAATCATATTTAAATAATAAAATTACTACATGGAAAAATGGGTTACATTTTAAATACAGCCGGAACTCTTCGATGTACCACCGCTGAACATTAAATTATAAAGGTGAGTATTGCTTACCGCAATCTCTATATTCCAATAATGAATTGAGAGTTTTGTAAATACATTCTAGAATTTCACTGGAAAACTATTGTCCAAATTTGTAGACCATGGTATACCAAATTAGTTACATGATTAATATAGTAGCACTTACCGCATTATTAATTTGAACAATAATTTTTCATAAAATATTTGAAGGACTAAGGAGTCGTATATGGCCTCTGTCCCCACGAGAAGAGTGGAAGCAAAAATGGAGTTTTGCTTGTGATTGATTCTTGGGCCAGTTTTGCAAAGTGTAGCCGCCTCCGCCTCCTTATGGCACGTGATGGATTCAGTTTTTAGGCGAAAACGCCCATAGAGAAATTCTTACTATTGTATGATTAATTGCTGATTGTATACAAAGTTCTATGAAATTAGTGTCACACATTCCAAATAATAAGATTTAATGTACACGTAATTATAATCTGTGAGGCGAACTACCATCACAATCAATTTGGAATTTGGATTTTGGATTTTGGATTTTGGATTTGAATATCAGTCATCACCCATTAATATATCGGATTAGCTCCAGATCTTAATTTGTATTCAGTGGATAAGGGCAAAAGTGTTGATTTAACTTTTTACCAACTCCTCTCTCACCTTTTCATTTTCCTATATAAAGGCAGCAGAGTCATGATCAGTTCTTACACTTCTCTCTCGTCCAGTGCAAGTGGACCATACTGTTCTCTTCAATCTCTCTGTTTACCCCTTCTCGTTTGTCTAATTTTGAAGTTTGACAACTTAAGATGGCGATGAAGCGTGGTGCTGCTTCTGCAATTCGTGCTTTTACTTCTCCAGGGAACCCGGCTCCTTCTTCGGTTATAGCCAGACACCTTCACGTAAGCCTTCTTTGATTCCGGAAAACCCAATCCCCATGTTTACGAGTATTTTATTCCTTTTAAATTTAGTTTATCTTTTATTTTTCTGATGATTTCTTTGATTACATCTTTCCCTTTCTGTTTCAATTTTTTTGGGGCTTTAAATAACTCTATGGAGTGTTTGTTGGCGATGAATTTCTGTTGATGAAGTTGTGATTTTCTTTGATTTGCAGTAACGTGGATTTTTTTCCCGGGTAGAAGCAGAATTATTCGTGTTGAAAACAAAAAAATTGTATAGAGCGTAACGATGATTTTTATCGATAAATAAAGAAACCGAGTTCACGGGTCACGCCAAGTGTGTGAAACCAGTACTGTATTTGTCGTATAATCATGTGGCAGGATAAGCCAATTTTGTCAATGGGACGTGACTCAGGCGGGCCCGAGACCCACTAGTTTTTACTAGCGACCCTCTAATTATGAGAACATAATATTTCATCCCCGGGCCCAATAATTGAAATTCGAGAAATAAAGTTGATAAAACCTTCGCCTGATGTAAGAGTTTCTTGTTCGCATCCACCTCACTCAAAACACACAAAATAGAATTAAGGAAACAGTAACTGATTCATGGTCGGGGTACCTAGTGATCTTAGTTGTCTCCCTTGTGGGACAACCCATGGATCCGGATGGAGTCAGGGCGAAATTGAAATGTCAATTTTATATGTTTTAGTAAATTTATATGTAATATAGAGTTGAGGGGAAAAGACCCCTCCCAACCCTCTCCCTCCGTCCCTGTGTTTGGACCTATCCGTTAACAGTTAGCCCAGCCCAAGTGGTTGGGACTAGCCAAGAATGATCAATGTCGCGTACTAATTTCATGGGTGGCAGAGCCAATTTGGCTTGATGCGAGGATGTTGATGAGGATGTAGAGTGTGAAACTTTCCCTTAGTTTGAGGGACAAGGGAAAAGTACCTTGCAATTGAAGCTCATTAGTTTGCTACAATAGCGGCAAGTTAATAATCTTTAAAGCCAAGTTTCTTAACATACAATATGGCGACAATATCCATGCTGGTTCAACTCCTCCCTTGCCATTCAAATCCTAAATACCGATCAAATGCACTTATATGCACTTCCAATGTTAATTGTCTTGAGAACTTTGACTTTACATGGTGTTGTATGATACCTTGTGGCCATTTTTATTGTACGTACATAGGCTTCACCTGGCAGCAAGAAGATCGTGGGTGTCTTCTACAAGGCAAATGAGTATGCTTCGATGAATCCCAATTTCCTGGGTTGTGTTGAGAATGCATTGGGCATACGTGAATGGTTGGAATCCCAGGGTCACCAGTACATAGTTACTCCAGACAAAGATGGACCAGAGAGTGGTAAGGAATCAGATTGTTGTTAAATACGCATAAGTTCCAATTAAGAGTCTGGTGTCTTATGTGTTATTTTATTGATGTAGTAGTACAGAAAGAGTTGAATGAGTTCTGTTGCCTGGTAAGAGCCAGCAGACAGAATTGTGCAGGGCGGTGAAGAAGACATTACATTTTGTTGAAGGATATAATTAACCAATTTGAATGGGTAATAACCAATTTTCATTTGCATAGGTAGAAGAACATCTCAAATTCTCTCCAGTTAAAGAAATCTAGAGTAATTTCTGGTAAAAACCTCTGTTTTTGAATGAGATTCACTAATACTAATAATGTAAATTTGGGCAAAGAGAGTGGGCAAATTCTGAATTCCCTTATGCTTGTTTAGAAGTCATGTAGAATGCAATAACAATGGCTGGAACATTTAACGAAGATTGTCTTTTTCTTCTCCAATTCACAAATGATCATTTCTTTTATTAAGTTCTCCAACACATCCAACCTATGCCTAAGAATTTATTTGACACAGTCCAGAGTTGAAGGGACAAAGAAAGGGAACCTTTGTGTCAATTGTTTGTTCCCCTCCCTACTTGATCAAAACTGATGGCTTTTGTGTCTGCTGGTTCAATGCTCATTTGCAGAGCTTGAGAAACACATACCTGATCTCCATGTGCTGATAACGACCCCTTTCCATCCGGCATATGTGACAGCCGAAAGGATCAAGAAGGCAAAAAATTTGCAACTTTTGCTCACTGCTGGAATTGGCTCGGATCACATTGATCTCAAGGCTGCGGCTGATGCTGGATTAACAGTGGCAGAGGTCACTGGAAGCAATGTTGTCTCAGTTGCTGAAGATGAACTCATGAGGATTCTCATACTTGTTCGGAATTTTTTGCCTGGATACCATCAGGTTATTAGTGGGGACTGGAATGTTGCAGCTATAGCTTACCGAGCTTATGATCTTGAAGGTAAGACTGTTGGAACAGTTGGAGCTGGGCGTATTGGGCGACTTTTACTCCAGAGACTGAAACCATTCAACTGTAATCTACTGTACCATGATCGCATTAAGATGGATCCGGAGCTGGAGAGTCAAATAGGAGCAAAGTTTGAGGAAGATCTTGATGCAATGCTTCCTAAATGTGACATAATTGTCATCAACACACCACTTACTGAGAAAACGAAGTAAGTTTGTTAATTTATTCCTGATGTCCAAATTTTTAGCTGATAGGGGTGTTATTTTCAGGAAATGATTGCGGAACTTTTCTAAAGAAAAAACTGCAAAACATCAGACAGATATATGTATAGCTAATTACCGTGCTGATTTATACTTATGTGTTACGACACATTGATTACAGTGCGCATCCTTCTTTACTTTTGACTGTGGGAGATTTTGGAAAAGAAAAATTCTTATTATAGGCATTTTTTCTCTGTTAAAATCCATATCACTGCATTACACAATATATCAGCTGCATCTAATGCTCAAATGAATTGATGTTCATTCCTCTCCTTGTTTAACATGGGGATGCAGTTTGCCTTGGCTGACATCATCATTTGTGCCTGACTGCTAGTGGTCACTTAAAGTTCTCTAATAGCTTTTTAATGAGACATACCCCACATTTGTTTCTGATATGTTCTAAAAGAGATGTATCCCTGATGACTTGATGTTGTCTGCTGACGTCCATCCGATGGATCTGTTATGGTTATTTCATATCCCCTTTTTATTTTCGTATGATTTGACTTACCATACCCGCTCCTGTATTATTAAAAAGCATCACTTGATACATTTTTAGGGCAACAACTATTTGTCATAGTTACATTCCAGCTGACACATGCTATCATGACTTTTGTCCTGTCTTTCTCAGAGGGATGTTTGACAAAGATAGGATAGCGAAGCTAAAAAAGGGTGTTCTAATTGTGAACAATGCCAGAGGTGCAATCATGGACACACAAGCAGTTGTTGATGCTTGTTCCAGTGGGCATATTGCAGGTATGTCATCAAATGCATTAATAGACACCATCAAATGTCTTCTCAGCAGTTTGTGTTTTCATGCTAACTTGAATTTTCATCTATTCTTTTTTCTCCTTCAAAATTTCTTTATCTTCATTTCTCTTGTTTAATTGTACTAAACTTCAAGAGGAAGTTCAAAGAACAAAATCAGTTTTTTTCTGCGAAATATTTTTAAAACGGTGATGGTGGGCTCTGAAGAATAAATTGGGGCCATGACATTGGAATTAGAAATGACATTTTGCGTATTTTAATTGGTTAGTACAAGAATTCCAATTCCACGCCCTAGTTCCATGCCACAATTCATGCTATGGGCTTGTTTGAGTTGTCAGGGCAGATGAATGATGTCTGCTTGCCCCATTAACCCAGTGCTTAAATTGTAAATTTAGGTTACAGTGGAGATGTTTGGTACCCACAACCAGCCCCAAAGGATCACCCTTGGCGGTACATGCCAAACCAAGCTATGACCCCTCATATCTCTGGAACTACCATTGACGCACAGGTAAGAATTATTTTGCCTTTGACTTCTGTCCACCTTGCTTCTGTTTCTCGTTCCATCGTCATATGAAAACAGGTGCAAGTGTATTGCTATTTGCTAACAAATTAAAAACTTTTATCCTGATGGTGTAGTTGCGTTATGCGGCTGGAGTAAAGGACATGCTGGAGCGGTATTTCAAGGGCGAGGATTTTCCAACACAGAATTACATTGTGAAAGATGGAGAACTTGCAAGCCAGTATCGGTAGATGTGCTTAACCAAGTGTTGATTCTGGGCAATGAGTGTTGCCGTATGTGGTGACTTGCTCTACTTAAATAAAGCAACCTTGTTTGTTGTAGTTCCTGTCTTTAAGTAGTCGCATAACTGTGGCCAAGGAGGCAGTTATTGGCCCGGATCTGAAAGGACTAATGAATAAACAGTCATATGTATGATTGTATCTCTAGTGTTCTTATCTTATCTTTGTTTTTATGGGTACAACTATAAGTTCTACTGTTGTATTAGGGTGTAAACTGGGGAGAGAACAATCTTGGTAAGCTTTAACTTGGTTGGCAACTTTCTTTGGAGCTTTATCCGGGAAATATATATCCTGGACCAAGCCTCTCGGTACCAACAAGCACAAGTGTTTACAGGAAATGTTTTAAGTGACTTCCCTGTAAACGCGAAATACATATGCTTTGACTAAGATATCATAGACGGATATTTGGTGGGTGGATATTTTTGCGCCACATGTATCCTTGTCTTGGAAAGAAAAATTATTTTGTGTAATTGCTATATACATTTTCATTTCAGGGCATCGCACCAATCAAATTTTAAACTATAAATGTAATTATAAATGTCAGAACAAGAAAAAAAAATGCTCCATAATTTATTCCCATAACGTGATTGAACTTGTTAGTACCATCTCATCTAGACTCGACTACGGTTCAGAAATCACTCCCATCGATTTTGATTCTGGTTCCAATTTTGGTTTCAAGCTTTGAATTTTTTTTTTAATTTTTTTAAAATTTAAAAATTTTTAAACTTATATTTGAACAAAATATTATTACTAAAAAATTAAATTATCAAATATTTTAATTATAATAAATTTAAAAAATAAAAAAAATGCTCAACTTGAAGTTTGAAAACATACAGTATGAAAAATGAATAATTAAAAGTGAAAGAAATAAAATTTGAAAAATAATTTAATAAAACAATTGAAATAATATAAAATATAAAATTAAAAAATAAATAATTGGTAGTAGATAATTATAGAATTAATAATTAAAAATTAGAGAATTAAAAATTAAAATATAGAAGTGTGAAAAAAAAATAAAAAATGAAGAGTTTTTATAGAAAAAAATACGAACCGCCGGCTGAATTTTACATGGTTCCACGGGTTGGAATCATTGGGTTCGACTCGTAACCAATCCTATGAATTCATACGCCGATTACAGATTGAATCCATCGACTTATGGTCAATATTTTTTAAATTCTTGACCACGGGTCAATGAATCAGGTCTGATTTTAAGCCGGCTAGTGGTCACTTTAAGCTGTTGACCATGGGTCAATTGTTTGGGTCCGATTTCAAACCGTGGTTACCCTTCATGTATAACCTTTGCCTCCAAAAATTACTGATGTACGCTTCTACATGCACACCCTCAAGAAAGCGATTCATTATTACCTGCATGACTTTAGTTCACTGGATTTAGATGAAAAGGCATTCCGGTGCGTCAAATATTGACGGGCTGAGATTCGCTGAGAAAAATTGGAAGATCAACGCTCAAAACTAATGAACTGCCATTCAAAAGCGAATTCGACGATCGCCACACTCACCAAAACAAAATATCGCGAAAAAGAAAATTCCAATTTCAGAAGGTAATTCATGTTATTCAATTACCAGATCTGTATTCTATCCTGTTAATTCAGTCTGACGAATAGTTTAATATAATTCTCTGATTTCGATCTGATGATTAGGGTTTGGTTTCTGTTTCTGCAATCCCCTATTTATTGTGATTTTGATCTCTTATTTGTCATTTTCTTTTTGTGTATCTATTTTAATAATTAGATAACTGGTTTTTTACTTTGAGAAAAGATAACTGGTTTTATACTTTGAGAGAATTTTTTGTTGCTACATTTACCTGGCGATGTATATTTGGTTGATGATGGTTTACTAAACTATTTTCTCATATTAATTCGTGTTAGTTTTTTTTTTTATTGTGATTAATCATTTATGTATTTATAACATTGGGAAGCGTCAGATGCTTGATCCTTGGTTCTGATAATTTCACACATGTTTTCACATGTTGAATTTCTAGTATCAATGTTTACTGACATGGAATTGGGTTTTGGAAAAATGCTGATTCAGAACACGTGAAGCTTAAAAAAAATTGTCACTCTTTACTAATAACTTGAATCTTATCAATTCTAAATCTTCAACGATAGGTAACTAGCTCATAATTTTGAAGACAAGAAAAGGAAAAATTATTAAATTTATTCTTGAAAACTAGTATCTATTAGGTAGTGACTCACAGATACTATGCCCATATTGTAGGTATATTTCGAATGGCTGACACAAAATCAGCTATGAGGAAGCCAGTTTTCACCAAGGTTGATCAGCTGCGCCCTGGCACAAATGGTCACAATCTTGTAGTAAAGGTTGTCAGTTCCAATATGGTATTGCAGAAGGGCAGGCCAGATGGGCCCCAAGTTCGTCAAATGCGAATTGCTGAATGTCTGGTGGGAGATGAAACTGGGACAATTGTTTTTACTGCAAGGAGTGAGCAAGGTATTCTGGTGTTAATTTGTTTTTTTTTTACGACTATAGCTATTCTTTTTATGATTCTACTCCATTTTATGGCATTTTGAAGTAGACCGTTATAGGTGGATCCATTTGCGATATGCAGCTCTAAGTGGCTTAACAGAAACGAATTTAATAATGTTTTCTTATTTAAAAGTTTATTTCTGTGTTCAATTGATAGAAGAGAAGGTAGCTAAACTATTGTGGGTGAATTGGATGTCAATTTGTGTCTTTGGTTGAGTTTATTTTATTTGCACTTGAACATTATGCTTATTTTATGTTTAGAGACAGGCATAATTTGATCAGAAATTATGTACATGGAGTGCACCTTTCTTTTTCTTTCCTCTCATGTAACTTGTATCTACAGTCTATCCTTTTGGATCACTGTGAATACCCTCTCTCTGTGTTTTTCTCTGTGTTTCTGTGTGTGTGTCCACATGTGCTTAGTTTAGCAAGAAAAAGTTGATAGAAAGAAATAACTGGTAGATAACCACGTAATCATGATGGTGCCAACAGAAAGGACAAGGAGACACACTCACACTCACTTATGTAAGATCCAGGTAACATTATGACTTTCCTGAGACTTATCTGGCGTCATTTATTTTTTCAGTAGTCTTACGGGAAAGTCAGGTTTTATTAGGATATCACTCAAGTTTGGAATCATTTTTAAGTTGAAGTGTCTGTTTCATTTTTTCCTTAGGAGTTTAGATGATTTTTATGTGACGTCTCTCCCATGCAGTGGAAATGATGGAGCCCAACACTACCATAATTCTACGAAATGCCAAAATTGATATGTTCAAGGGATCAATGAGGCTTGCTGTGGATAAATGGGGGCGTGTAGAAGTGACCGAACCTGCCAGCTTCAATGTCAGAGAAGATAATAACCTCTCACTGATTGAATATGAATTGGTAAATGTTGTGAAGAGTGAAACTAGGGAGGGTCTACTCACTTTATGGGGAAAAACTAAATGAATCAGGCCAAAAAGTGGATGATTGTGTTAGGAGATTGGCAAGGTGATAATTTTGTTTTCGAAGTTGGCTTGTTTGTGTGGTGCACAAGAATGTTCTGGTTTAGAAATAAGCATCTTGATGTCATCTATATGGAAGGATATCTGGTAGTTGCTTGATTAGCATTGCAGCTGGTGGCAAAGTAAAGATCATTGCAGCTGGTATAAACAGACAGATCAAATCATTTGAACCTGCTTTGGTTGCCTACATTAAGACATTTACACATGTTCTGGACGTAATGTATATGAAATATAGTAATTCGCAAAGTGCAGGTCCTTGAAGAGACTTTTAAGTTTCGTTGGTCTTCTTTATGACCACCTATATGGATCAATGGAAAATTTTGTATTCGTTAGATAGGTCCATGTGTTCCGACTTTTACGAAAGTTGATGAGTGGTAGTGGACTCCATCGAAATAATATTCTCAGGAAGTTTATTTTGGAAATCCATGTAGGATAAGATGCTAGTTGCGCACCCATCTTTTTACCTTTCTTTCCATGAAATAGTTTGAAAAAAATTAACCTTTGAAACAATTATTCCACTCACTTCAAAATTTAAAGGAGTTTGCCTTTTCAAGTCAGATGAAGAAAAGTTTAAAAGATTATTTACAATTTTGTTTTTGTGGGTTCAAGATCTTTTCTTTGAAGAGGGAGATTTAATTTTGTCTGGTTGTCAACTCCAGATCTGAATTTGATCTATTTGAATCTGAATCCGGTAAAAACTCCAGAGTCTAAAATCTAAATACAGATCCGTATATGGGCCAACTATATGAACAAGTAAAACATCACTTTGCATAAAAAATGACATTGATGATAATTTTGAATATAGAAAAATAAGTTTTAAGTGCAATTTCACATTAAAAAGAAAATATAATTATAAATGAAAATTAATCAAAGACGTACTAAAATTTATCTAACTTATGGAAGAAGCTCCATTTAATATTTCGTTCAGGTATTTATAATTGAATTGGGATTCGAATAAAAATTCTTTATCGGCCAGAAATTATTCCCTAATAAAATTGATTCAAACCAAATTGACAGCCTGGTTCTGCCCAATAATCAGGTATCTCAGTCCTGGTCCATTAGAATCTAACTGGGCAAGCCCATTACTGCCTGGCCCGGGTAACCAACCCGAGTTTCTGAATATCGCAAGCGTACTGTCCTAGGGTTTAAGAACCCGGAGGTTTTTAATAACTGTTAAACTATGGCGTCGAATTGTGCTAGAAATCTCGTTCATCGGTCTTCCAACTCGGCAAAAACCTTGTTGTTTCGCGGCCAATCATCACATTCCGTTGCCGCCGGACCATCGAAGCTCAGTGGACTCGCACCCACCATACCCCGCCTGTCACCTCGCTACCGCCCCTTCTTTTCCTCTAGGTTCACTTGAAAATGATTATCATTTTTGATTTATTGGCTAATCACTCAAATTGATGTTATTACAGCTACATAAACTAGGACTTTTGTGAATGTTTAGGCTGCCAGTGGAGCTAGGGTGTGGAGAGTCATTGATGCCTCTGCATTCGGTGACTGCATCTGCATTGCTAAAGTCAATGCTGTCTTCCAAGGTTGGCCAGTGGGCTTTTCTTTCTGAAGGTATATATAGTTGTTAGCAATTTCCTTTGTTCTGGTTTTTATTCCATTATCATTTTACTATATTTTCTGTTTACGATGATGCTTCAGTTTTGAATTCTGGAAATTGAATCTGTATAAAGAATGCCATATGGATGTGGATCTAATCGTTTTATGTCTTACTCATATAAATAGTACGCAATTTTCTTTGTTTTGAGCTGTCCCAAGAGTCCATTTGCGATGATTATGTTGTTGTGTGGCAGGAATTTTCTTTTTCTTTTTTATTTATTTTGGATTTGAGCTTGTAATTTTGATGCATAGCCTTTCACCTCTTTGAGTTTCCATAATTCAACAATTTAATAACATTATTAATATCTAAACTTATTCCCAGTAATCTTGAGAGTTGAAAATGTGTTAATGGGTGACTAGTTTACTAGTGTACAACTTTATGGAACTTCTCATTTGTGCATATGGAGAAACTGCTAGTAAAGATGCATGGTCTCTCTATTAGCAGTTTCAGGGGAAAAAAACAGTAGTAGTAAATAGAAGGAGAATCTAGGTTTTAAAATCCACCTTTTAAGGCTTGCTTTGTTATATGTTCTCGTGTGATATCTAATCAAAATGAGGTTGTGAGTATTGTATGCATTATCAATGAAGATGGTGTGAGCTCCATGAGTATTAGCTCTGTTGGGTATAGACAGCTGTTTTATAGAAAAGCAGGAGAGAACTGAATGAACATTACAACAGCAATGAACCAGTCAGTGATGGTTTTCTTCACATGAAGCTCTGTCTAGCAAATTGCAATCAAATAGATGCACACATAATAGATATATGATTGTCATATGTAGTCGTGTTCAAGGTTTGGATGATGAAGCATGTTTCTTTTTTCTTTTGGTTGCTATCAGGCTTTGCGACACCGCTATAACAGGACCTTTAATGGAGATGCTGGGGAAGACCACGACAGATAATTCCATCCTTCTTTAAACGAGAATAAATGTAACGTCAAAATGGTTGTATTGTTGGTAGAATATGATCTTCTTGTATACTTGCTCCTTAATTTGAAATATTATGTGGATTTTATGTTCATATAATGATTGTTTTTGTTGCTTGATGCACTCAGTTCTCCTTGCTCTATTCAAATTGGTTGGCCGTTTGTTATAGATCCTTTTGAGGCAAAATAACTGTTTATAATTTTAGATTCCAGGTGTATTGATTTTTTAGGTGGTCGTTTTGGTGATGAGACGCTGGATTTTGAAACGATCTTCAAGAATATGTTTTTACTACCGAAGGCCATTTCCTTCTTTTGTCGCCCAATACTTTAGCTACAAGGATGGGCAGCAACATATGGCTTATAGAAGCTCTAGCGTAAGCCCTCTTTGTTGAGGCACTAAATATTTTATGAAAATTCTGATGCTAGTGCTATTGATGCTGGTGGCAGCATAAGATGGGAGGTCGACTAAACCAAATTCACATGTTCTTCTTTATGGAGTTTCTCGTTTTGGGTTGGATGACTTCACTCTGCACAATTGTGTTTTCAAGCTGAAGTCAAATGGCTACCTCATGTCGAACCCATTTTTTTTTTTTTTTTTAATAAGCATGATTAATATGAGAAAATATTAACTTGATTATAAATTTTTATTATCTTGTCTAGTACCCTCTTCTTTGCTTGTGATGTTACCTCTTGCCGCCAGAAGGGTGAAATCAGCATCTAAAATGGTAATCCCAAATACTGTTTATCATTACTGTGGTCAATACTAACCAGAAGAACTGTGATTTGCTGTAAGCAAAGTAACAAATGTCCTATATCTGAAAGTGTTAATTCTTTGAAAATTTTGGAAGCACTGCATAGAATATGGCTTTGTTTGGAGCTAAGAGAGTGCCGCTATTGTTGGGTTTTTGCGGTGGACGTTGGGCGGTTGGTTTAATTCTGCCCTATCGTTTGTATGGATGGGATGTGGAATGGTCCAAGATTTTTACTTATTTTTTCTTTTACTTTTAGAACTTTGATTATTATAACGATAGATTCTCATTTTTTCAGTTGGATGGATAATTAGGGTAGCAGCCCAATAGTAATTTTTGGAAGATTATTCCTTCGGGGAAAAAATAATTCCCTCACAAAATCTTATTTATTGTTCAAAAAGCCCTCAGATGGAGCAATGAATCGTAAAATTTCATGATGATTCTATAGTTTTGCTATATTACAAAAGAAATTTTGTTATCTTACTCACAAACTAATTCAGGGACTCTCAATTAGATGACATGAAAATAAAAAAGTGAAAAACATTGACAATCTAATTAATCAATCGAAAAGGAAGCAACTAGAAAGTAATGTGTACCTGTTAAAGCCCAAAACTACCCCAAAATTTAGGGGCACGGCTGACCACAGGCCAAAATCATAAGGGGTTATAAAGAAAATATACAAAAATAAAGGCAACCCCTGTAATCAAATCTAATGTCCAATTGTTGTGTGTTCCCTTTTCACCCATGATCTAGTCATCGCGTCCAAAAAAAAAAAAAAAAAGAAGGGTAAAAAGAAAAAAAAAAGTATTAAATAAAAGTAAAAAGTATTTGTTGAAACCACACTCTTTTGGCGGCACTATACCACCACATCTCCACATTCCTTTCCAATATTCTTGCAATTCCAAATTAAATAACAGTAAAACCCTCTCCCCTTTTCCCCAACCACCCTGATAGCACAAACGGTAAGCAACGCCCTCTTAATCGTCTCTTCGGTCCGCATAGCGTCAATTTCCATTTATTTCCGTGAATGTATATGCAAAACTATTGGATTATTGAAGAATTGCAGTTCTATTACAAAATTTTCTGCTTCTTTTTGTTCATTTGTAGCCTTAGGCGTTGGGGAGCAAACCATAAGAGATAGAATGGGAGCTTTTTGCGACGACGACCTTACGTTCTCATCAAATCACAGTTTCGCGTCCTCTCAAGATCTGAGATTCTCTAAGCACGTCCATGACAATGTCCATGGAAACATTTATCTCGATCCGGTAACGATATCATATATGTCTATTTTGTGTTCTTTTGCTGTGTTTTATCTTTTCTTTCTTGTTGGTATCCTTGATTCTTCATAATTTGAATTTGTTTTCATATGAAGTAGGTCCTTATCATTGATCGCCACTTCATTAGAATTTCCCCTAATTCAGTGGCATTTACTAAGAATGAAGTGATGGATATAAGTATTTTTAATCTGGCTGTTTATTCTAGTAAGTTTTTTTACTACTCAAAAATCTTAAGTTAGTTTGTGTAGTAACACAATCGTCAGATTTACCATAAACTTTTCACAAACATTGTGAAATTTTTTGTACATGTTTTTAATTCTTTGACTATCTTATGGAAAAGTCTCTGTATCTTTCTTATTTTTCAAGTACTAGTATCTTTTCTTAGGTACTTTAAAATGCATCCAATATTTGGGTTAGATGCAAACCAATTCACAGATTATTTATTTATTTGCAGCTTTTTCTGAAATTCATAGACACCGAGCAGTTTCAGAGGTAAAATAAAAATATTCCACCTTCTTCATCCTTTAATACTTCATTTGGACTATTTTTACTCTT
This sequence comes from Paulownia fortunei, assembly GCA_019321725.1. Classification (NCBI taxonomy): domain Eukaryota; kingdom Viridiplantae; phylum Streptophyta; class Magnoliopsida; order Lamiales; family Paulowniaceae; genus Paulownia; species Paulownia fortunei. The sequence continues at coordinate 576,839 of JAGSPU010001671.1, read as the reverse complement.
TTGTGTGCCTTTTATTTGGTGTTTTTTGCATCTCTGTCGAAGTAGTTGCGATGATTCAGTGTCTAATATCATATTAGTTCTGTTGACAGGCTACGTGATCTTAAGCAACTAGGTGAGTGCACAACTTTTTTGTTTTCTTTCTCAGTAATCCTTTCCCAATAGCTATACTTGATTTTGATACATTTATATTGAGTCTATGAATTGAAACTTTTTGGTTCTTCATGAAGTAGTAATCTCTCTTTATTATAATGAAATATATGAAGAGAACCGCAGATGGTTATTTATCTTCTACTTTATTTAGTTGCTAATTTGAGGAAATTGCATGCTACGGTTTTGGCATTTATGGTATATCTCCTCACACTTTTGCAGCAAAAGTTTTCCAATACAGATGTTAATGTAGAAAATCAGTTGTAGCTGACGCATTAAACACTTCATTATTTGTTTTTAGGGTAAATCTCACTTTTACCCTCTATACTTTTGTTGAGTATCACTTTACCCCCTTATGTTTTGAATTGTCTCACTTTACCACCTTATACTTTCATTCTATCTTACTTTACCTCTTTGTATTCTTATTGTCTCAGTTTCCCCCTTATACTATAAAAAAATTAACAAAATTATTCTTACCAATTCTTTGTAGTAAAATTACTTTAAAATGCTCTAAAATTAATAAATTTATTTTTATGCTCTAATAATTTTTTCAATTAATTAATACTTGACATTAAATATAAGAATTTTTATTGTACTTCAATTTTAATTGTTAATTTTTAATTTTACATAATTCCTATTAAATTAGTATATAGTAGAATATTTTTTATTAGTTAATACACTTTATTTATGAATTTTCTACTCAATATAAATTTATAAAATATATAAAATATTTATAAATAATATCTTACTAAATACATAAAACATTAGTAATAATTTATTATTACAAGTTCATAGAAAATATGTTAAATTAAAAAATAATCATTATAATCAAGTAATAGTAATAAAATTAGTTAGTAAAATGATTATAATTTTTTTAAATAGAACATAGTATTTATTAAATTACGATAATTCAACTATTTATATTTTATTTAATAGTATTAAATTATGCCTAAAAATAACTTTTTTAATTTAACATTGTTTTTATGAAATTTTAATAATTCCATTAACAATGAGAAATTTATTACTAATATTTTATGTATTTATCAAAATACTTTTTAGAAACATGTTATATATATTTATCCTTGTTTACCCTTGTTTTTAATATCACCAGTAAATAATTGTCCTCATTTTGTCAAGTTTTCCATTAAAGCTACTTGTATCGTTTGAAGTCCAGCGATTATCAGAAGAAATGTCATCATATCACAGTTTTTTTGTTTGGGCTCTCCTGATGAGGGAGGCATTGATTTGCTATCGAATGTTTGTTGTTTTCTTGAATAATATTAAAATAGTCTGCATTATTTTTATTCTTGTAATTAACATCAGGGGAATTGACAGACACATCTTATTACTCACTTCTAAATATCTCTTAATTACTTGTACTTGAATTTGGACCTTCCTGTTGCATGTAGAGAGCCATGGTTAACATCATATTGTCCAACCCTTAGCAATTGCAATTTCTCAAAATCTCAGTTCATTTAAAACTCATTTAAGAAGTGTTACTCTTGTTACATGAAGAGCATTATGGGTTTGAAGTAACCAATAGTTGCTTACCTTTAATTTCAGGCTCTTGCATTGAATAATTTATTTTTCATTGTTTCATTTTTCAGGAATGGCTCACATGGTTTATCCAGGAGCAGTACATTCTAGATTTGAACATTCTCTTGGAGTGTATTGGCTTGCTGGTGAAGCGGTTCATAAATTTAAAACCCAACAAGTACGAGATATGCAAGAAAAATGATCATTCAATAGTATAAAGTGAAGTTATAGGGTTTTCTTTTGTGAACTCTATGCCTTTTGCAGGGACTAGAGCTTGGTATCGATCGCTTTGATATGCAAACTGTGAAACTTGCAGGTTCTATAGACGAAAATTTTTATATTCTAATCAATTAATAATATCTCTTTGCACACTTATTGATGTTGACCATCTACTATGCATTAATTTGCAGGGCTTTTGCATGACATAGGTCACGGGCCTTTTAGTCATTTGTTTGAACATGAGTTTCTTCCCAAGGTTCTTAAGGCATCAGAATGGTAATATCGTTGGACTGACTGCACTTTTATGGGATAATGGTTTTCCAGTTGATGAATGCGTAGTTCCTTTTCAGAAGTTGGTATCTTGTTTTTAATAAACAACTCCATTTTTTGTTGCACGAGAATTTCAGTTGTTCTTTTGAACATAATTTTTAGTTTTATAATTCACTCTCTTAACTCCCACACTTACTCTTGCTCCACTCCGGAGTTTTCTAATACATGATACATTTGAGGAGGCCTTTGTTATACGAGTAATAACCATTCATTTTAACCAAACTACTTTTCCTAATTCCCATTGATTCTTAGAATTTATATTAAAACCATGACGTGAGTTTTCTGGATAGTATTATCTCAGCTAAAATTGTGCGAACAAAACCCTAGAAATTGTGCTTATAAATATTCCCCGTCTTACATTGTGTGACTTGAAACTTTATTATACTTAAGCTACAAGAGACAAATCCACAACCTGTTGTCTACCCTCAATAGTTGATGTGCTTTCACCTTGTATTTTGGGGGCCTTTAGTTTTGGATCCTAAGATTCCTTTTATCCATAAGCCCCCCTTCCCCTCTAGTCACATAAACATACGCATGCACTTAGATATATGTATGACTAATTTATATCTTTCAATTCTTGTTTTGGCAAATGGACGCGACCTTTGGCTATTAAAAGCGGTTAATATGTATACTTAACTCTTGAGTTTCTGTTTTTTTTTGTCTATATTGTGTTTTGTGGTTCTTTTCTTAGTAAATCTCATTTTTGTCGTGAGGTACCTGTTTAACTTTGGTAAAGGTGGATACAGGTCTCATGAGCAAATGTCTGTAGAGATGGTGGATCATATTGTCGAAGAGCATCATATTGACATAGATGTTGAGACCTTGAAAAGAGTCAAGGTGAGTTGATGTCAATGCTTTATGTTCACCAGGTTTAGTTTGTGAATCCTGCTTGCTTTTTTCCTCATTCATTGAAACTTTTAAGAAAACAAATTTGGTGTTCTGACATGATAAAGAGAAATGATGTAATCACTCTCTTCTGTGGAGCATCAATTTCTGCTATACATCAGGAACTTGTTAGGTGTATGTGGTCCACTGAAGAATTTTGTTATATACTTGTATATTAACTAAGTCTCACACTTATTCTTTTTTTCTAGATGCTAAGTGAAAGATATTGATGGCTATTGTAGTTTGAACTTATGAGAAGGAGAATCTACTGGGAGTGATTATTCTTTTTCAATGAGAATCTATTTTTTGTTGCACAGAAATTTTACTTGCTAGCATATCCATTCCTCTGTGAAGCCATGTCTGGAATTTCCTTGTGCCATCAATACTTTTAGTAGCTCCCAGATGTTCTTTTGTATGGACAATTTCTCTTTCACAAGTGTTTGTATTGATTTCTCAGACTGAAACGAAATCTACACAGCATTTGTCTTCGGGCAAGTATTTGCCCTTTTGTATAGCAATTTCTTGACAGGTTTTGTTTGATGGAGACATGTATCTAATTGTGCTACAAATCATATTTTCATTAATAGATGATGGTTTGCAATATGATGTGGAATATTTTTGTTTTAAATTTTTTCTGTGGTATTATTTTTTCGATTCTTGAGGCTTCGTGCAAGTATTTGCTGAGGTTACTCAAAATATTGATTTCATTTTCTAATAAATGTAAGATGCTTTGTTGAGTAAATCTTATGCTCCTAAGTTTTGAATTCATTTCTTTCAACCCGTAACTTGTTGGCAGGAAATGATACTTGCGAGTTCTAAATATGCTACAGCCGAAGTAAGTTTTATTTGTAAACTTTGTGGTAATTTTTATTATATTGGTAACAGTGCAGCTTTATTGCATGTCAGATCACATGTTCAGATTGAATCTGTGATTTTCTCTAATCTCTAGAGCTCCGGGGAAAAGCGTTTTCTATATGATATTGTGGCGAATGGTCGGAATGGCATTGATGTTGACAAGTTAGTAACTTCAACACTAGGAACCAGATTTCTTTTTGAATGTCATCCTTCCAATGCTTTTTTTTTTTTTTTTTTGGTTCTCTTATGTGTTTGACTACATGATTGATATAGTTACCAGGATGTAAAAAACTGTGCTGCAGGTTTGATTACATTGTTCGCGATTGCCGAGCATGTGGTTTAGGATGCAACTTTGAGTTTCAAAGGTTGTCAAGTATTCTTTATGATTCAGTTCACATGAAAGTAGCTTACTAACAACTTGGGCAAGATATTACTGAATACAACCATATCTCCTGAATGATTTCTTCATGACTCTTAGGTTAATGGAGAGTATGAGAGTCATGGGAGATGAAATATGCTATCGTGCCAAAGACCGTGAGTGTCTAAATGACAGAGCTGAACATACACTTTTTTTTAGTTATCAATCCTTTGTTACTGACTATTGAGTTTAAATTTCAGATCTGACCATCCACAAGTTGTTTGCCACACGAGCTGATTTGTACAGAACTGTTTATACTCATGCAAAAGTAAAGGTATGGGCCAGTATAATGTTCAGTTCTGTTGTTTATTTAATCGTGCATCCAAAGCAGGAACAAATTTATATTATGTGTTTCATGTCATAGGCTGCTTTTTTCAATATATATAAAAGTCGATGATAATTTGGTTATTTTTTCAGGCTATAGACCTGATGGTTGTGGATGCCTTAGTGAGTGCGAATAATTATTTAGAGATAGCATCTCACATACAGGATCCTTCACAATATTGGAAGGTTTGGGAACTCTCCTATTTGTATTATTAGTAACTGCTTACTGCACTATTGAGAGCAGACCCGACCACGGTTCACGGGTTCGACCCGTGAACCGGCCTGTGAGTTCACGGGCCGGTTACGGTTTTATCGAACCAGAAACCGCCGGGTTGGACCCAGCGGTTCCACGGGCCAGAACCGCCAGCCCCGACCCGGCGGTTTTTTAATTTTTATTTTTTTAAATTTTTTTTAACAAAAATTGTATAAAGTGTGAGATAGAGGTTTTGAACCCATGACCTCCAAGTTATTAACAAAACACTCTAACCAATTGAGCTAATAGATTATATGTTTATAATTTTGAATAAGTGTATAAATAAGTCTCATAATTTATTTTTTTCGTTTTTTTCCCCTCAAATTGTTTGTCTTGTTTCTGAAAATCAATATAATTGGTGTTATGCTTCTCTTTAAATTTAATTAATTAGTGCAACAAGTTATAAATCAAGTCCTATAATTAAACATTATATATTTCATCTTAATAATAAGTAAAGTTTTGAAAATTATCTAATGATGCTACTTTACAATTATCTTACTAATAAGTAAATGATGCTACTTTATAATATCTAGTGTTTATTTCTCAACTTCTCATTTAGTATTATTAAATTATTGTAATGTTGCATTGATTTTATATGATAACATTAACTCCAAAAACCAAAATTTAGTAAATTGTGCTTTATCAATACAGTGTAAATGAAAAAATTATTTTTTAGAAATTTTATAAATTAATTTAGTCACTTTTGTTTTTGACCTTATTTTTAAATTTTAGCTAATTCAAATTTAAGTTAATTTTTTTTCATTAAGTTCAAAAATTAACAATATTTTTTACAAATTTAAGTTCAATTTTTTTTTTAAAAAATAAAATAAAATATAAGGGTCGGAACCGGAACCGAACAGGCGGTTCCGGAACGCAGACCGTAACCGGCCTTGATGGTTAAGGTTAAGGGTCGGGATTTTCTTGAACTGTGGAACCGGCGGTTCCTGAACCGTAGTCAAGTCTAATTGAGAGGTTTGTCTTTGTTGGTGTAGTTAGATGACACTATTATCAAGACCATTGAGACTGCTCCAGACCAAGAACTAAAGGAATCTAGGGATTTGATTCTTCGCATTCGCCGAAGAGATTTATATCAGGTTTCATAAATTTAAGTAATTGATGATTATTGAATAGGACTACTCTTTATATTTATTATTTTTCACTCCTCATGTATTTCATGAAAGATGATGCGCTCACATGCTATTTTGCTTATGCAGTTTTGTAATGAGTACACCGTTCCGAAGGAAAAATTGGAGAATTTTAAGAAAGTCACTGCACAAGATATTGTTTGTTCACAGGTACTCCATGCATGTTTTTAGAAAATAATATATGTGTTTTGTTGGCTTCTTTGCCAGGAAAATTTCTGCATTTTATTTTCTGTGGGACTTTTGATTATATAGAAAAATGGCGGAGTGACACTAAGAGAAGAGGATGTCGTGGTTAGCAATGTCCGGATCGATTTGACTCGTGGGAAGCATAATCCTCTTGAAAGGTGCTTATCCATATTGGATGAAATTACTCCCCCATTCCTTGTGCATAAAGTTAGCAACAGATTTTGACTGGCTATATTAACATTTCTCATTCTTTACATGCATTCCTTCTTGCAGCATCAAGTTTTTCAAGGTACGAATCCTGCGTCCCAAGTTCAAGTGTTAGGAATTCTGACCCCTGCCAGATTTATCCTTTCCCAATTTTACTTTCAATTCTGCAACTTCCGTCAGCACTTTTTGTTCAGGATTATGATAGTGAGGACAAGTTCTCTATTTCTGATGATCGCATCAGCCACCTGCTTCCAACATCTTACCAAGACATGATAGTCCGAGTGTACTCCAAAAAGCCTGAACTGGTCTCTTGAATCAGCTGTTGAAAATATTTAAATTCCTATGGTTATGTAGTTGCACGTGCTAACTTTTAATGCTTTTGCAGGTTGGAGTAATTTCTGAGGCTTTTGAGAATTTTCAGTTGAAGACTTATGGGATTAAAGCACAAGTACATGCAACACCAGAGAAGAAAAAGCGACGGATATAATGGTTCTATTCTGCCCGTTATATTTTGTCTTTTCCTCTTATAGCATGAAGCAGCTACACACTAAAATAGATATACACTTACCCAGTAAACATTCCAGTTTTCATACATATATACTTCTTCTATCGCATATGCACACAGGCGATTGCATTTTCACTGGAAGTCTTGTAAAGGGCTTGAGTTTAGATAGATGCATATATCACATATGCACTGCTGTGATTGCATTGTTTGCTGGAAACCTCATTTGACCTGTAGAAGCCTTCGGTTGTAGATGCATATCCATTTGGTGTCCTTGTATCACACGCTTGCACCCGTGATGGCTTTCTTTGCTCGAAAAAATAAATAAATTAGTTTGATGTTTAAAAATGCTTGAGTGTAGATGTTTATCCGTATATTAGAGTTTGCTTTATTTATTTAAAAAAGGGAGTATTTGATCTTTTTGTGTCATAGTATGAAATTTTTTTACCCTTGCCGCGACGTGATTATGAAGAGCTCCAATTTTAGATACATGGTGTCACGAAGGATCAGTTGAACTTCACTTTTAGATGCTGATTGCTAGGTTGTTTTCTTAACATGTCAATCATGGTCTGTTTTGATCACTTGTTTATGGTTTCAGCACTTAAATTATTAAGAAAGTAGTTCAGAGAATTCCATTTTTATGACATCTCTTAATTAGATAGACAATATCAATTGCTTTTAGGTTACATTTGGATGGAAGAATTTGGATTTGATAATTTCATAATCCACTACAATTACTCAAAAAATAGCTTAAGAATTTGAAATTAATAAGTATGAATTTGAAATACTTTATTTCAAATTCATCAATTTAAATGAAACTTTAGTTTATTTGAAATACTCCTCGTTCGTCGCTGAAAATCCTGGCCACGAGCCCAATAATGGGTAGCGAATCAATAACTTTGTTGGTGAAACCGGAAAGGGAGTTGGATTCTTCCATGTAAGCTTTGACGATAAAAAATCAGCCACTGTGGTTGGGCTAGGGCCTCCTCCGACAAGCTCTGTATGGAAGAGAAGGTGGGTTGGGCTTGCAAGTCTGGATGTAGATGTCGCTTTGTGTGATGGTTTTGGAAGAATATCGGTTTGTTTGGAGGGAGGACAGTGCCGCCATTGTTGGGTTTTTAATTTTTGTGGTGGAGGCTGGGCGGTTTGTTTAATTCTGCTTGTAGACCATGACAAGTGTTTCGTTGAATGGGTCCAAGATTTTTAATTTGTTTTTTCTATTTTCTTTTGCTTTTTAGAATTTTAATTTGTTTAATGACACTTTGGATTGCCATTTTTCCAGTTGGATGGTTACTCGGGTAGTGGCTCAATAGTAATTTTGTGAAGATCATATGATTCCTTCAAGGAAAAAAAATCAAGTTTCCCTCACAAGACCTTATTGTTTCAAAAGCCCTCAAATCGTTATTTTGAATCAAATCGATTCAATTGGTTCAATCGAGAATTAGATTTTGGTCTGATTTGATTAAAAGTATATAATCGAATTTTTAATTTTATCGTTCAAAGACCAATCAAAAATCGATTTGATCGATTTTTATTTTTTTTAAAAAAAAGTTTAAATTGATATTTTATTATATTTATGTGATTATTTGAATTTCGTATTTTGTTAGATATTTTTAGATAGTTATTTTTTTTAATATTTAAAATATATTACATAACAATTAATTTATTATATTATTATTTTACATAATATAATAAAAAAATATAATTAATTTTTATTAGATGGGTTTGACTATCCATTGAACCGATCAATTAAACTGTTAATTATTAATAAGATTGATTTGATCACCAATCCAATTATAAAAATACAACTTAAGTATTACAATAGAAAGGAGAGAAGTTTATTTTCATTAATGGAAATGGTTCCATGGATTGTAAAAGAAATTTTGCTATCTAACTCCGAGAAACTGATTTAGGGCCTTTCAATTAGATAACACGAATTTTTTTTTTTTTAAAAAGTGAAAAACATCATAAATCTAATTATTAGTCAATAAAAAATGAAAACAATGAAGAAATAATTGCAACTATAGATTAATGTGTTCCTGTGAAAGCCCAAAACTACCCCCAAACTTTAGTGGCACGGCAGACCACAGGCCAAACACATTAGGGCTTCTAAATAAATACCTAAAAATAAGGCCTTCCCCCTTGCAATCAAATCTAATAAACTTAATTCCCAGTTCAGATCAGATCACGTGTCATTTCTTATTGCACAATAAACTTCAGTATATTAAATATATATTTTCCCCCCCAACAAACACATGCACTAAACACTCTCTTCTTAGTCGTCTCTTCATTTCGCACAGCTTCAATTTCCATTAATTTTCGTGAATACATATATATCTTAAGCAACTAGTTGAGTGCAATACTTTTTTTATTTTCTTTCTCAATAATCCTTTCACCCCAATAGCTATTCTTGATTTTTTGAGACAATTAAAATTTTGTGGTTCTTCATGAAGTAGTAATCTCTGTTTATTATAATGAATAATATGAAGTGAACCACAGATGTTTATTTATCTTCTATTAAATTTGGTTGAAAATTTGAGGAAATTGCATGCTACAGTTTCGGTGTTTCTCATCACACTTTTGCAGTAAAAGAGTTAATGTAGAAAATCAGTTGTAACTGATGCGTTAAACACTTTCATTCTTTGTTTTTTTAGTATCACAAGTAAATATAATTGTTTTTTTATGTTTTCCGTAAAAGCTGATTGTGTCGTTTGAAGTCCAGCGACTATCAAAGAAATCCTCATCATATCATAATTCTTATGATTTGCTCATGAGAGTTTGTTGTTTTCTTTAATAATATTAAGATATAAATGCAAATGTGTTAATACAATAGTCTTGTAATGCATCAGTTGGAGGAGGTGCACGTCAAGTCCTAATCCATTGCTTCTGCTCTCCTTCTCCGACTGGAACACCTGCACAAAACGCCGGCGTGTCCCGGCGTGAGAACTCCGACGCTCAAGTCAGTGGCAGCTCTTTGGGGGAGGATGAAAAACAGATAGATATGTATATTCTTGATATATAAAAAGTGTAACCTGTGTTATGGTTTGTACTTCTCCGCCAAAACCGAACAGGGCTGTATCTACTGGCTGCAATGTTATATCTAGATTCATCTTCTTATACGCCTCATAGAATAAGACATCAACTGAGCTACCCGTGTCTACCATTATCCTGGCTACGTCAAAGTTAGCCACAATTGCCATGATGACTAGTGCATCATTATGTGGTGCTTGCAATCCTTCCATATCATGGGGTCCGAATTGGATCACCGGTCCTCCGTTAATTTTATGGACCTCTTCTTTTGATCCTCCTGGTGTAGCTCGGGCGTACGCCTTCCTAGCTCGGTTGGAGTCTCCATCTGTGGGACCTCCTAGAATCATTTGGATGAAACCCCTTGGAGCATGGTAGTGATTTTCTCTAGGGACAGCTCCAACTTTCCCTTCTTTAGTATCTCTTTCTATCCAGGTTGGTCGGACTTTTTTACGTTCAATCATTTCCTTCTCCTCTTCTTCCTTTACCCAATCGTCCAGCCATCCTTTCTTATCATCCTCTCTATCTCGTCTTTCAGATGCCGACATTCCTCTGTATTATGCCCATATTCATTATGGAATGCGCAGAAAAGATTCGACTTGAACTTAGTTGGAGCTGCTGAGTGATTATATGGCCATTTTAAGCCCTTGATATGTGCCCTTGGAGCAACCAGGGAGTGTATTGTCTAGATTCCCCTGGAACAGGCAAAAGAGGTCGTTCTTCTAGCTTTAGCTTTCTGACAAAACCTCCTCCCTCTTTGCCTGGCTCTCTTCTATCTCTCTTTCTTTCTCCCTCATCTCTTTTCATTCGCTGAGCTTCTTCCATGTTAATATATTTTTCAGCTCGGGCTAACAGGTCATCAAAACTTTTGGCTGATTTCTTAGCCAACGACCTAAAGAATTCCCCATCCTGCAAACCTTGGGCCAGGGCATTGGAGAGTACCTCCTGCGTGGCTGAGGGTACTTCTAAAGCAGCCGCTGTGAATCTTTTTATATAACTTCGTAGGACCTCGTTGTCTTTCTATTTTATACTGAATAAAGTCAATGATGTTTTTTGGTGTTTCCGAGAACTTGCAAATTGATGCAAAAAGGCAGAACTAAACTCCTCAAAAGAGTTAATTGAGTTGGGGGCAATTGGCTAAACCATTGCTGGGCTGATTTTGACAGGGTGGTCAGAAATACCTTACATTTAACCCCATCGGAATACCTGTGCAAGAGAGCTGAATTCTCGAACCTGCACAGATGTTCCCATGGGTATGTGGTACCATCATAATCATAATTTAAGGACCTGAAGTTGGTTGGTAGGTCGTCCATCATCACTTCTTCGGTAAATGGAATTCCTCTCTTGGTTACTGTATTCCTTCCCGTCATTTTCATTTTCATCTCTTTCAGTTCATTATGTAAATCTTCCAATTTTTCTGATACATCTGGCTCTTTCATCTTACTCCGGCATTCCCCTGTATGACTTTCTTCCAACCTTTCAGGGCGGAGTGATTTTTCCGGTAGCCCTGGCGGTGGTGGTGGTGGATTAGCATCCCTCCTTATTAACGCTACATCCACCGCAGTTGTGATCAGATTCGTCAACTGCTCCATAGTAAACTGGCCGACATTTCCTACTCCAAATTCCGGCACCAAATTTACGTAGGGTGCCTGCATGGTTCGACGCGGTGGAATTCCAGGTGTTATCGGGGGTGGGCTATCATTCTCCCCCCATTCCTGAACCTCTGGATCATGGTTGCGCCTGATAACTGGTGGAGCTTCACCGGATGTTCCTTCGCCCAACAATCCTTTTCCTGCCATCTCACGTCTTAACTCAAGTAGCTTTCCACAGACGGCGCCAACTTGTAATGCACCAGTTGGAGAAGGTGCACGGCAAGTCCTAATCCACTGCTTCTGCTCTCCTTCTCCGGTTGAAACACCTGCACAAAACGCCGGCGTGACCCGGCGTGAGAACTCCGACGCTCAAGTCAGTGGCAGCTCTCTGGGGGAGGATGAAAAACAGATAGATATGTATATTCTTGATATATAAAAAGTGAAACCTGTGTTATGGTTTGTATTCCCTTATTTATATATGCAAAATAAGGGTAGAAAAGAGATTTCAAACCTCAATCTGTTACAACAGATTTGTTGTGTGCGTGCCCATATTCTCTAATTTGCCCTAAAAAGATTCTCTGTCGCTTTCTAATCGTAACCGTTTCCTCTTCATTATTTTCGTGATATTGCCCGACCTGAAGGTCAGTCAATCCCTTGGACTCACCCGACCTGGAGGTCAGTCAACTCCTTGGACTCGTCCCGACCTGAAGGTCAGTCAACTCTTTGAACTCGTCCTGGCTTTTATCCATCTAGCTCCCATCCCCATAGTCCGAGGTGGGTAAGTCCGTCCCGACATAGGTTACACCAGCTTCATACTTATGACCTGAGCCACGTGGTTCAGTCCCGACCTATACCACATCAAGTCTAAAGAGTATGCGTTAATAAAAATCTACAAAAACACATGTTCCATCAAAGGTAACAGAACAGATGCCTTCCTTGAACTGAATACTCTTCTAAAATTGACTAATATATATATATATATATATATTTGACATACATGTATAATCGTAGAAATTAAATACATAATATACCATAAAAAATTATAATATATATTAAAATAATCTACTGGATTCCTTTTGAACTATTTTAATAAATAATACTTTTAGTTAAAAGTTTTTTGATTCTTTTATAAAAATAAATGATAACTAATTTCGATAATGATATTTGATATTAAAACTTTAATTTTGAAAAAATTTAAAAATTGAAAATAATGTATTTAAATTATCTAATTTTAGATTTTAATTCAAAAGTAATATTTTTAACTTTAAAATTATTATTTTACCTATAAAAATTAAAATTAACATATAATTTTTCTCCAATAAAAATTAAAAATAGAGAATAATTATATGTTACACCATCTATTCTTAAATTTATTCCAATAATCAATATTTTTAACTATAAAATTCTTATTCATGTATAAAAATCAAAGCATTGTATATTATATCTTAATCTTTTAGTCTAATAAATAAAATTATATCATATTTTTTATTATTTTTTGTAAAAAAATAAAATAACTAAATAATATCTCTATTATATTTTTTTAATTTATTTATATAACTTATATCTAGTTATAAAATTCTTGCCCCATTTTTTGGAATAAAAATTGAATTATAATTCATATATTTGTTTCTCCTTCTCTAATTCTAATTTTCTCTTTTTATAATTTTCTTTTCTCATTTTTTATCTTTTATCTTTTTTTCCCTTTTTTTCTTTCTTCTTCTTCCATCCACCATCCATCCACCTGCCACCACTGCCCATTCTTCTTTCTCCATCTCTAATTCTAATTTTTCTTTCTTCCTCCTCCCACTCCTTCTTCTTCTTCTTCCATCCACCACCCATCCACCTGCCACCGCTGCCCATTCTTCTTCTTAGATGTATACATAGAATAAAATGTAAAAAAATACAATATTTAAAAAAAGAGAAAAAAACAAAAGAAAAATTGGAGAAAAAAAATAGAAGAATAAAAATTATGGGCTTGATTTTAATTTCAAATGAGATGCAATGGTGAAATATTGAAGGGTAAAACACTACGTATTTATCCCTAATATTATAAGAGTTTGCATTATCAGAACATTTGTCTTATATTCTTGTAAATTAACATCAGGGGAATTGGCAGGCACATCTTATGTCTTGCTTCTACATAACTTCTAATTATTTGTGCTTGAATTTGGACATTCCTGTTGCATGTAGACAGCCATGGTTACCATTATATCATAGTGTTCAACCCTTGGCAATCTCAATTTCTCAGAATCTCACTTCATTTAAAAACTCATTTCAGAAGCCCTACTCTTGTTACATGAAGAGCATTATGGGTTTGCAGTAATTAATAGTTGCTTACATTCAATTTTTTGGCTCTTGCATGCATTGAATACTTTATTTTTATATTGCACGGAAATTTTACCTACAAAGCAAATCAATTCTTGTGTCATCTATTGTGAATTTTGTAAATGTAAGTTTACATAATTATAAATATCATTTTATGAAAATTGACCAATATTAATTACCAAAATTATACTAATCTTAATTTTATTTGAATAAACAGAAAATGAGTTGACAATACTATATAAACTTAACTAAAATTAAATAGCATTTAAAAGCATAAGGATTAATCCATCGAATTGAAATTTTAGACTTCTGATTTCATTATTATAACTAATTCGAATTGAATCTTCTATCTTATAAGTTTGGATTTGCTCTCCTAGTTGATAATTAAAATTTTTAATTTTTACTAGCCTCTCTCAAAATCTAATAAATATATAATTAAAAATTAATTTATTATATTCTTATATGAATTAAAATAATTAAAAATTCATTAAATTTTATAAATCTCATATAAGGACCACGCAAACCATAAAATTATATTCTTATCTCTATACAATTTATGACATTCAACACAATAACCTAACGCACATAAATTCTCCTTCTATTATCATTATGATTAATAAAAATAAATAATCAACTAATATTAATAAAAAAATCAAAATATCATAACTAGATTATATTATAACTTTTAAGAGTAAAATCACACGCTCCGTTTAGAAAACAACCCAGCAATCAGCATCTAATCCTAATTATGATATTTTGAATCATCTTCTGTTTTGATAATCTCTTTATGGTCTTCAGCACTTAAATTATTAAAAGAGTGGTTCAGAGAATTCTTTTTTTTTTTTTTTTTAATTCTCTTTAATAAATAGACAGCATCAATTGCTTTTAGTTTATAGCACATACTGGCATTATAGAGGACTCTAGATTAGTGTTGAGTCTTAAAACATTATTATTCTTTTAATTTTATGTGGCAGTCCTGAACTGATGATTTCTGTCTTTCTATTGTTTGGTATGGGATGTGAGTTAGCAATTAGTCCAGACGCTTCTATATTCATTTTCATTGGGAAGTATTTAGATATGATGGGTTATCAGTTTTAACTGCCAGAACTTATATGCTTGTAACTAGACAACTTTAAAATGGATGTCTTACAGAGAAAGACGGACTGTTATAATTTGTTGTGGTGGAGGTTGGAGCATTCCATGTCGGTGTGGAGTGGTGAGATGATGTGCATATAAGTTTGGGGTTACCCCTTACCTTGTCAGATGCATTTTAAACCTGTGAATCCCGAGGCAGAGCAAACAATTTCTCGTAGGGCATTGTCGATCTTGAGCGTCATGATTCTTTGTTAACTGAGAGATTTTTGGTTCTTCTTTTCATTGGGATAATTATTGTCCCGTTACTTTCCCTTGATTATTGATTTATCAGCATATGAATACATGAAAAATATGCCTCTTCTAAAAAAAAATAAAATTTAAGTACATGAACTGTTAATGCAGAATTTCGGTGGGGTTCGTTGCTGGTTTGTGGTAAAGATGGTCTGAAGAGTGTTGATTTAGAGGCAAATGGAATCATTGTTGAGGAAGTCGTACTTTCACTTGGTTGTTTTGCTTTAGCCCAGGCTGCCCTCTCGAAAGGCCTTCCCGATTTGTTCTTTGTCATTATAATCAATCCTTTCCTTGCATATAATAATTGTATGCAATAATGGTTTATTTGGATTTAATTTTTGTGGCCAAGACAGCATATCCCTTGAAGAACTCATAGTTCCTGAACACTTGTGTGTAAATATCTCGTGTAATCTAATTGCTTTGTTTAAATAATATAGTAGTAGAAGACAAGAACAATTTCCTGGGAATCTAGGCAGTTTGGACGGCCAATAGAACAGATCTTTGATATAATAAATAGTTTTTGGAATATTAGTGTTCTCACCATATGGGTTGGAATAAATTGAATGGTTGTATTTTTTGTTTGCCACTTTTTCTAGTGAAATGATTAATTGTAGCCTTATATCAAAATATCAATTAATAATTTAAATAATAAGTTTCGCATCAAATCAAAGAGAAATTAATATATAAATTTAGACAAAGAAAAGATGGAAAACAAGTAATCTTGCCTAGGTTGTCGTTGGGATTCTTAACAAAATATTATGAAAAAGTAAAAAAGAAAAATAAAAAACCAAATACTTAAAAACTTTACCAAAATATGGTAAAGCTTTATTCGTGATGATGCTTTTATTTTAGTCTCATTTTGTTGAAAATTCACCGAAGGAATTATTTCTATTAATAATTTTAATGTCCTAAAACATTACATCTTTATTTTAGTCTCATTTTGTTGAAAATTCATCGAAGGAATTATTTCTATTAATAATTTTAATGTGCTAAAACATTACAGATGTAACGCTTTCATTTATATATATATATATATATATATATATATATATATATATTGGTTAATTAGAAGGTGCTGCGGCAAGTAGAGCTTTTTTTATTTTTTATTTTTTAAATCTAAAACTTGTTGAATGTCCAAATTTGAGGGTGGAAATACAATAAAATCATGTCATACGATTGATTGCGATTGAAACTTCAATAGGAGAAATGTATTACGATTATTTGAATTGTATTATGAATTTATTCATCTGATCCCACATTATAAGATTAAGCATATGTTAAAGGTTCCAATAATAAAATAAAATTGGAAAAAGAGTTAGTGGCTAGAGCATAATTTGCTATTGAGTATTGAACAAAGTTATTAGCATAACCCCGACTTTTGCTAAACTTGTCTTTCTAGTTCTTTCACTTGACTATTTGATCGATGGTCTTAGAATATTGAGGCCCCTGGAACCAAATCCCCCCATCATTAGGTTCGAAGGTCAATATATTAGTTTTAATTGTAAAATCTTAAGAACATTGGGATGATATATTTAGAAAACTTGGTCAGAATCACATCTCTAATTTGGTTTAATAAATAAATACGACAATTATCGTATGCTAAATTTCCTTTGACATATTGCATTAAACTTTCAGGGTAATCATGTTTAATTTGGATATAAAAAATGATATGGTAGTGAAATTATTATCAAATACTTTAAAGAATTTGCTAAAATCAAAAATTGAAACGAATAAACGTATTTATTTATAAGTGCCCTAAGGAGTTTCAGTTTTTTTAGTATAACAATGGGAATCCTATGGTTGGAACTTGGAAGCCCCCGTGCAAAGTAGCTCCTAAGTCACTGGTGGGAATTAATTACTTACCTTATTTAAATCACCTTATTATTCTTCAAAAAAATTTCATATAAAATAAACAATTAGAAAAAAAAAAGTAAGAAAGGTAGAATAAATATAATCACATCGCATCACATGTAACTATTAATCTGACTGACAAAATTAGCCCAAATCCCAACTGATAAAACTTCCCAGAGAGTGACAGTTGCTACCTGTTTCTCCCCCCTCTCCCCCTTTCACTTCACTTAATTAATCGGCAATCTATCTATCTATCTATCTATATATATATATAATTCGACCAACGTCTCATTGGTGGTGGCGCGTGACCAGAAATGACGGAAGATATTCGCGGCGGAGAAGGTGGGTTTGTGAGGGCAGATCAAATAGATCTGAAGAGCCTCGATGAACAACACCACCGGCATCTCAGCAGAACTCTGACTTTAGAAAAGAAAAAACAAGAAAATGGAGAAAAACAACAAGAAGAAGAAATGAGAGAGATTCCAGTTAGGCATGAGTGGGAAATCGACCCCCAAAGCTTGTAATCAAGTCCGTCATAGCACGTGGCACTTTTGGAACCGTTCATCGCGGCATTTATGATGGACAAGATGTAGCAGGTATTTTCTAGATTTTAGCATGTTTTTTCCTCTTAATGTAGAGTTTAACAGCTTTCTTTGTAATTAAAAAGTAGTCTTTTTGGTTTTTTGGAGTGGATGAATAAAATTTCAAGCTGTTAGTGTTGGCTGGTTTGTCCAGACTCCAGAGGTTTACTTGATAAGGGTTGGTAGCTTTGAGTTCTTGTTTATTATTAGTGATGTTTATAGTGTATATCGATTGGATTGAACTTATCCTCTGCTCGATTTTTAAATCCATTGTCTATCAGTTTGGGAATCCATCTCCTGACTTTCTTGGTTTCCCATGTGACATCAAGGTCTGAAATTCAGTGCATAGGATTCAATTTATGCACCATTAACAACAGTTAGTTCTTTTTCTCTTCTCTGTTCAGTAAAGCTTCTCGATTGGGGGGAAGAAGGCCGCAGGACACCAGCTGAAATGGCTTCACTTAGAGCAGCTTTTGTCCAAGAAGTTTCTGTGTGGCACAAGCTTGATCATCCTAATGTAACCAAGGTAATCTTTTGCTGCTTAACATGTTTCATATGTCTTTATCTTCTAATGCAAATTAATTTCTTCTTTTCCTTCTCTCATTTTATTGGTATGACATGTTGACATTTATATTTGTATGCTCTATGAGATGAACCCAATCTCATATCATCGGAAAACCTATTTCCTATATATTAAGAACAAAATGAAAACTCTTTTTTAATGAGAAAGAGAACTATAATGGAGGATTAACACTGTCTGCGATTGCCACCCCAAGCAATGCTTTTGAATTTCAACACTCACATTGCAGTGCCCATTATATATAGTTTTTTGGGATTAAGAAGATTGCTTAAGATTGATTTCATGCCTTCATGTTGAATCGCAGTTCACAGGAGCCACGATGGGCGCATCAGAGCTAAACATACAGAAAGATAATGGTCATTTTGGCATGCCACGAAGTGTTTGTTGTGTGGTAGTTGAATATCTACCTGGAGGTGCCCTTAAAAATTCCTCATAAAAAACTGGAAGAGAAAACTTGCTTTCAAAGTTGTCATCCAACTAGCTTTGGATCTCGCACGAGGGTAAACTTCAATTTAATTTTATGTAGTTCACTGTATCACATTTTTCACATTGGCTGTGGCATTTGTGCTTGGTAAGTTGGTTGTGCGTTGCAGCATTAGTCAATTGATGTTGCATCACTTAAGCTATTCATGTCAACTTTTTACAGGTTAAGCTATCTTCACTCCAAAAAGATTGTCCACAGGGATGTGAAAACAGAGAACATGCTTCTTGACAAGAATCGAACAGTAAAAATAGCTGATTTTGGGGTTGCGCGTGTCGAGGCTTCAAATCCTAATGACATGACTGGCGAGACTGGAACTCTTGGTTACATGGCACCTGAGGTACTTACTTGAGCTTTCAAGGTTCAAGAGTATGATGGCCACACCTGTAAGCATGAAACTGTGGCTAGGATGTCATCTTATTATCAAGGATATTCATTGTCTTCTAGCTGCCACTGACTCTCTCTCTTCAATCTATCACAGGTCCTCAATGGTAACCCTTACAATAGGAAATGTGATGTATATAGTTTTGGTATTTGCTTATGGGAGATATATTGCTGTGACATGCCATATCCAAACCTCAGCTTCTCAGAATTGACTTCAGCTGTAGTGCGCCAGGTTAATAGATCTGAAAAATCACTCTCTCTCTCTCTGAAGAGGCTTGCACAGAAATCCATGCAGAGAGCACGCACACGTTGTGTATCACAATGTTCTTGAATGCTTTAATTTGCACGTAAAATATCACTATTGTTCTTCAAATTCTTTAATTTGTAACATAAAATGAATACTGCTTTCTTCTCTTTGTTTTTGGGAAGTATGTTTTATTTGAACGTCATACCACTTTTATGCATGAGCACTGTCACTATTGTTAATCATTGTAGTTATTAGATGAAAGTCATGAAAATTTTGTTGTGAACTTGCAGAATCTGAGGCCAGAGATACCTCGATGTTGCCCAAGCTCGCTTGCGAACGCAATGAAACGATGCTGGGATGCCAATTCTGACAAGAGGCCTGAAATGGATGAGGTGGTTTCCATGTTGGAAGCCATTGACACGTCAAAGGGAGGGGGTATGATTCCTCTCGATCAGCCTCAAGGTTGTTTCTGCTTCCGCAGATATCGAGGGCCTTGAGAAATAGTTCCAGCTTGTCAAAGGTTCAGAAGTTAATTCCAACTTCTGAAGTTGTACAATGTTGGAAGTAAAAGTCGTATTTAACAAGCAAATGCATGCTTTGAAGTTGAGATATTTGAGTTTAATGCATTTAAAATCCTTACTCTGGTTGACAAAATATGTATGGACTTGTATCTCTTAGCCATGAAGTTAACCAATCTCATGAATTCCCTACAAGCCACTTTGCTCTTTGCTGAAGCATTGACGAGCATGCAAATTCTAAAACAAAGCTGCAATCTTTTTACCATTAGCTAGACACAAACATCATGCGGATACTAATGCACTGTTTCTTAAATTGTTTTATGGAAATTGACTTATTAAAACACGAGGAAATAAATTCTTAATGGAATATGACTCTCACACACAAATTCTTATATTAAAGACAAGGATTTGCTAAAACATGAAGAATAGCCTCTCTCTCCTCAATTTTCCAATGCTCTAACAATTTTTTACTTTTGCTACAAGACAACAACAATATTACTGAATACAAAGAATTAGAAGTATCTCTCTTCCAAGATGATCAAGAGTATTTGATCCGTAAACGAATAGCTGAAACTAGCATCTAACCAGCGATCTTGTAGCTTGGATTAACAAGATTATCTAAGCCACCTACGATTTGGATTGACTCTATAACATCTCCAACCTTTAGGTCTGCCAAAAAATCTTCATTTTCTGTCACATAACCGAATACTGCATAGCGACCATCCAATATGTTGGCATTGCTAGGAGTTAGTTCACTTTCTTTCAATAGCCAAAAAACCTGGCTTGAGGCAGAATTGTTCTCAAATTCCTGACATTATAAAAACCAAAACATTTAGAGAATCTTTTTAACTTAAACTGAGTCACATTATCCAATCCCTAATATCAGCTCACTAAGTTTATAATTTACCTCTCGAGCCATGGCCATGGTTCCAAAAGCATTAAATGGAAGCCTTGTTTGAGCCTTGTATAGACCAAGCTCCTGTCCAAGGACATAACTTATATCAAGTTTGGGGAGGAAATGAAAATAACATACTTCTAAATGAGGGTTGGGGACAGATGAAAACAATGGCCGCACGTGCTGGTTTGGGGCAGCAGGGATGGGGCTTTATTTTTTATATGCTTGGGTTAAACATAACCAAGTGGAGAAAAGAAATTTAGAGGTTTGCATATCTCACTAATACGATTCCACTAATTTACGTTTTATGCATAGAAGCTCAACGTAATTTTATTAAATCTTTTCTTGAATAAGTAAAATTTTGACCTCTATTTTTCCCATCTAACGCTTAGAAATATCAGTCTTTCATTTTACTACTTTTGGGGGCAGTGCTTGGTGCGCTAGGCAGTTGGGCGAAGGGGTTGATGGCGTTACACAAAAGCTTGTTTTTGTTTGGTGATTACACTGGATGTTTACAAACTTACTTCCAGAGTTTCTCCGTAGAAGGGTGCCTTTTCTCCATTCACCATAATTTCCAGAGGAATTGTACGGGTTTTTTCTGTACTAGGATCAATAAAGCCCTCAGCAGGACCTTCAGGATCTCCTGTTTGGACTACAAAGCCATCCGCTAGAGAAGAAACAAGAATACAAATCTATAAGTGTCTTAAAATAGATGTCTAGTTATATTTTAGCAGGGATGTGTGCATGACAATAAGCAAACTTTCAGGGATGGTATAGAATATTAAAGAACTTTCTTCAAGCATACTTGCCTCTTTGGATCTCCATGCCGTCATAGAAATGCCTTTCCACCAAATCCACAAAATTTCCAGCAGTTACAGGAGCATTATAACCATCCAAAACAATACGGAATACACATTCATTCAGGTTAGGGTTGTCCTTGACCTTGACCTTCATATCCACAGTTGCTCTCCCTTTCAGCAATGGCATATTTTTGTATTCTTCAGGCACTTTATACGGAAAGCCATCAACCATATCCTCTTCAACACTGCAGAAATCCAATGCCCCAGGAAGATCTCAGCTGCAGTCAATGACAAGGGTTTAAATGAGAAAAGCATATTTTAGGAAGACTCAATTTTTTTCTTCCCATTCTCTAGACCTAAAGAGGAATTAGTACTAACTTCTTTACTCCAAAAATACACCCACAACATTGCTCCTTTATCATTCATGGGCCACAGTGAAGATAGACAATCAAAGTCAGGGTCATAATACTAACCTTTATAAAATAGATCAGTGGTATTATCTTGATTGTCAGCTTAAAGGAAATGTCAATCACCCCAACAAAATGCATGCTATTCCGTGGCTTGTGCTAGTACATCACAAGAGACACTTCTTGCTTACTATTTCAGAACATAAAAATGATATTCGACTTATTGAGCCTAAGATTTATTGCGCATATTATAATTTTAACCACTCCAACCCTCATACATAACTACAGCATCCACTTTTGTCAGAAGTCCTGAATGATTAAGAAATAATAATTGTCTGTACTCACCCTCCAACATAATTAAGCAGCTCCTTCTGCTTAGGTGCAACTGCATCACGGTTCCTGTCCTCCACAATTTTTTGAAGCTCATCCAATCCTGATTCCAGTTTGTTAAGCAATTCAATCCCATCATCCACCTTCGACTTTGCCAGACCTCCAACAATCAAGGTTCTACCTTGCTTGAGAGCCCTTGACGCTTGTTAACATTCTACAGCTCAAGCAAGGGAAAAAGAAAAACAATTATTAACACATTGAAAAAATCCCTTCAGCACCTATGTAGAAAAAACTACGTAAATACAAAGAAACAACAGAAATACTATCAGAAAAAGAACCGGGGATCCTCACTCTTTCCACAGAATCAAGGGCTTTGACACCGGCAATCTTCAGACTTTCAGTAATATCCTCAAGCGGCTTCTGAACCTCCCTTATAGCCTTATTGTCAATAGGCAATGCATATCTCAACAATGCCCCGGGGTCCTTAATTGGTGGTCCTGAAATCAAAACAGAAACATCTGGCAATGCTGGAGCAATAGCAGCGGCATTGGCCTGTCCTAGAGATCCCAAAGCAGGAAATCCGGTCACAAATCCAACCGCCAATGCAATCGAAATCACGCTTTTCTTATTGAAGAAAACCTATCTCCCTGGTCAAAGCATAAACTTTTTTTGTCAAATACCACATCAACTTCAATTTCCTAGAAACTCTAATAGCACACAGAAATTCTAACAAAAACTCAAGAAATGTCTAAATTTCAAAGCACAACAGATCAACAATGCTAATCACACAATTCAAAGAAAGAACGAAAAATTGTTGAAGTGGGAAAACAGGAGAACTCGCCTGTTTATCTGTGGGCTCACATGAAGTTGATTTTTCTGAGGAGCACAAAGGTTTAAACTGCTGAGTGGAAGCATTACGGAAAGATGAAAGTTTGATGTACTTAGACGGAAGCTTATGGTTAACAAATTTCTGGGGGTTGTTAATCGTGAAAAAGAATACTGGTGGCACGAAATAATGACCGCCATTGATGAAAAACTTGGAACAATTTAGCAGAAAGATAGCAACATTAGAATCTTGTATGTTAAGAAAATAGCAACAAGATTGGAGAGAAGATAAGGTTTTGTGGGGAAGAAAAATCTAGTAAAGCAGCGAAAATCCGATCCACAGGGTAGGTGGAGAATTGAAACTGGATGCTTTCAGTCAACCTCACACTTGGATAAGATAATCTAAAATCCAGCTTTGCTTGTCTGCTGTGAAAGTGGATACTGGGCTTTCAATTGTTGGGCTTAAAACATGGGTTGGATTTAAGGGCACTAACAGCCATCAACTTGAGCATTCGGACCAGATCCTTGTAGTCTAACTGATCCAAATCCCATCATGGGTTGGATTTAATGTCACTAATGACTATCGAGCAGTCCGGATCCATCTTCTGGAAAAATTTAATGTTGATAAAATAAATTGATATTTATATTTGATTTAAAAAATTGATATCCGATTTAAAAAATTGATGTTTTTAATTTGTAACATCAACTTTTTCTTCATTGGTCAAACTCCTATTACATGTTTGGAGTTATTTGGAAAAAAATTGCTTTTGGGAAAATATACTGGAAGATGTGTGAAAGTATGTTTGGTTTTGCTTTTAAGAGGAAGATATTTTTTTATGTAAATGTAAGTTTTGTGGTGTTATATTAAATTTAATTTTATTATTATAAATTGATGTTATTAGAAATGTGAATATATGTATTTTCTGTTGATATAATGATTGGAATATGTATATATATAGTAACAATTAGAGTGTTTTTAAAATATTTTGGAGAAAGAAAAAGAATGCATTTTGAGTTTGAAATATTTGGTTTTATTTTTGAAAAAGGTACCATTTTGTGAGAATGAAAACATTTTCAAAAAATAACACCAAACATAAGTTCGTAATTCAAAGTTTATCAAAGATGTCCCTCCTGTACTCATTTCTGCATTTCTTTTCTTTTGATAGAGAGTAGTATATCTTTAACCTAAGCTTTTTGTTTCTTTGTCAACTCCTCGGCAAATTGCGTTGAATATTTTGCAGAACGAGATTGACGTGTGCTGATCAAAAGGCTGCTTTGCATGCATTCTCAAGGCAAAATAGAAGTATTCCACAACCAGTATTAAGCCCAAACCAAATTCATGCTCCTAGTTACCAAACTTTTTTTGATGCCATTCAATTAAATTGAAGGCATTTTCAAGGAGCTCTTACCGAAAATCTAAGTTAATCGAAAGAAAGAGAATTCATGCCAAGATAAAATACATTGATATATATAGCAAAAAATCATATTATGTTACATTAAAGTGGAGATCAAAGTTGTGAGTCACATTGCAAAATATTATGAAATCTGATCAGACACAATAAAACTAAAGCAAATTAAAGTATTAAAGGATGGTTTTAAAGAATCTAAAAGTTTCCTCTATCCACAAACAGAAATCACCTCAAAAGTCCTAGTCTAGGAACTGCAAAACTGCAAAATTACATCCGGTTTCTTCGAAACAGAAAATCCAAGCAAAATAAGGCGAATTTCCTCAAAAGAAAATCAGACTGGTGGCTTGTCAGTGGCGGCGTTCTGGAGCTGCACCTCACCCGGCTTGACATCATTTTCCACTTGACCTCTGCTCTTTGCTTTCCAGGTGTAATACCTGTATACACAGAGCTGGACAAAACCCAATAATCCTCCAACTCCATTTCCAGTCTACACCAATAATACCACAAATAAATTTACATTTCTCAGACCAAACAAAGAAAAAAAAAAATGAGAAGAAGAAGAAATTGATGAAACCAAAAAATATCCTGATTCATGAAAGTACTAATTTATACATGTGAGGTGTTAACAGTATGTAATGTGTATTTATGTTGTTGAATGAACTTACAGCAATGTAAGGGTCAAAGGACTTGAGGTTAGCATAAATGAACCACACAACCCCATTTGAGAAACCAGCAAGGCAGAGCCAGAATGGCAAGAATTCAGCACTCTTTGTCTTTATAACTTTTCTCTGTTGAGTTTAATTAACAGAAATTGCAATCAAGCCGTCAGAATGAATTAATGTTGATGCTGGAAAACAAAGCATCAAACATATAATAAAGAGATGGTACTTACAAGGATGGACAGAGGGGAGCCGTACATAATGATCCCGAACACAACACAGATAATCCCCACGAACATGGACCTTTTGGCATGTGTGTGAAAACAGAGGAGCGTGACAGCCGCAACAACAGCAAGCAGCATAGCCTCAGCCGAAAGGAAAAGGACTATGATCCCCTGATACAGTTATCAAAAAATATATAGTTTAACGTATTGATGAAACACCAGAGGTGGGATGGGAGTCAAATTATGTCTTATAATCAACTAATGAATACCCTTGATTGCATTGGAAGTAATATATAACATTAGCATTCCTTTACATTAATTCTTTGATAATGAACCCATGAGCTACAGATTTAAGGAAATCATGCTTAATTTTTAATACAGCAATATAACCAATCTGTAATCCGCCCCTTTTAGATCACTTACCCTGTTCTTTTGGTAGTGTAGCAGAAGAATATGGTGAGATAAACTAACTCCAAGATGAGCCCAACGGTATTGATCGTAATCACCAGAACGCTATCAGGATGAACAAATGGTAAACCATAGAAGATCCAGAACATACAGTTCATCGCACAGGCCAGGTACGGATATGGGTGGAACTCCTCAGTGCTTTTCCTCTTCCATATTCTCCGAAAAGTTGGCCTACAAATTAAAATGTCATCCAGTTGCAATATCAAGTCATATGTAATAATGAACTGGCCTATACATATTGTATGCCTAAACATTACTAGATAAAAACTGACAAGAAAAGACGTAAGTGTAGATTAATGAAGTAAAGTGAGCTATTTTCCTTTTTCTGCCTCTTCTATTGGTTAATTCCATATGACATAATAATAGATACTAGATAGAGATTTCTTTTATCTCTTACAGGATTCCACAACATGAAAGTTATTTTGTTTGTGTGCGTATGTGTGTTTGTGTGTTACAATTCTATGTTTGCTGAAGGCTAAACTAATTACAATCGAGAGAGAGAGAGAATATTACGATGGAGAGAGAAACAGCAAGGCTGAGATGATATTCCCTACAAAAAAATCCAAAAAACGAAGTCATGTGAAAGCATTGAAACCATGAAGGTAGGCATAATTGAAAGCAGACAAAGAAATACAACAGAATTAAATTTCTTCGATATTTCTCTGGCATGTTTCACAAATTTTCTTTTATTTCCTTTTTCTCGTATACTGACGATTTAGATATTAATAACAAACATCATTAGAAAAAGAAATACAAGTTGGATCATGAAACTTAAATATGTAAACTATTATAAAAATACAAGTTTTATCTACATAGATGCACTACCCAGTGCTGGAAAAAGATTAGGAATTTTTTTTTTATAAAAAAAAAAAGAGTAATCCAGGTTTTGTGCATTAAATAATAACAAAATTGCTAACAATCCGGCTAAAAATGTAGTTATTTTTGGGTCCTATTGTTAAGCATAATACCTCAATCACAGATTCTACCAGAGAACAAATATGCAATCAACCATCTCGTACAGAAAAACGAAAATCTCAAATCAACCTTTTATTTACGAATTATCAATTCTAGCATAAATAAAACAGCAGAAATACATACAATCATAATCTAACATGCCATGCCTATACACTCATACACACAGACAGAACACATGAAAATCAATAAAAAAACTCAACACTGGCATATCAAAATTACAAAAAAGTAGAAGAAGTCAAATCGATCTTTCGCTTAATCAGTTCTCCAACAAATAAACTAAAGCTAAACTCGTGCCACGCCTATACAAACACATACATTCAAAACATAAACAAATATTCATGAACAGAGCTTGCATGGCACAAAAAATTCGCAGAGAAAACGTAAGAAAAGCATGAAGTACAAACCAATAATGCCAATGACAAAGCGAGCAATAGCTTGTGATCCGTGCATCTTCGCAAACTTAAAACTCTTTCAGAAAAATACTAAACAAAAAAAAGAGAAGTTTAGCAAGAGAAGAAAAAGCTTCGTCGAGAGAGAGAAGAGAATTGGAGTAGTGAAAATAAGCGTGAGTATGAACTTTTAATATGTATTTACATATATATATACACACACGCTGAAGAGGTGATTAATGGTTGTCCAACTGATATCCTGAATTATAATCCTAACAGAATTCTATCACCTAATCCCATCCGGATTCAGATACATACATATATATATATATATATATATATATATATATGCAAACATATACATACGTATACACGCACAAGTCAATGTTAGAGTCCTCCTGAGCGACGGACTGAGAATATCCTAATTGACTTTAATCTCAGAATCCGGATTTAGATAAAAGCAGTTGAGTTTACACCGGATTAGGAGTTCAAATTGTACTCATATTCGGATAATTCAATTGAATTTTCTTCCCCCATTTAAGACTTTTTTATTTTATTTTTAACTTATGTTGGAATATAAATTTTAATAAGTAAACTAACTCTTTGATATCTATATATTCTCTTATTTATGATAAATACCCTTTATTTTTAATTTGAGTTATTAAATTATCTATAACTCGTTTTTATACTTAAATTAGAATTAAAATTTTCTGATTACCAATGTCTCCATTTGCATGGGTTTGGAATGGAGGCGCGGCGCCTCGACCTTTTTTCAGTTAGGTTAATGTGGGATACGGAAATGGTATTTTATTCACGCTTAATTACGGATACGTGGAGGTATATTGTTGGGAAATTGTGGGACTCTTCGGGGTTAGTTGTTTTGACTTTTGGTCAAAATCGAGGGGTTTCTTTCAATGGTTCATTGGATAAGTCGATATATAGAAAGTTTAATTTCACCTATTTTCAAGTGTAATTTGAGAGTCGATTAGATTTGCACGTTTCGTTATTATATAATAAAATATTGAAATAGTATATGACTAAGTGGATAGCATTTAATAAAATTGTTCGAATTTACTTTAATAAAGATTAATTATTTAATATATCTAAAAGAGTATTTTAAATAATTCATTTTCTTTGTCCATATTAACATATTTTCATACTGAACATCATCAATTGTAGCCATAAATTACACAAATATGGGATACCTCTGTTCCAAAATTACCACCAACCCTAAATCCTAAATTCTACCAAGGGATCACACATAAACACACACACACACATGTGTTTATGTGTGGAAGTGTGGTGAGACAAGTAAACCACTGAATTTTCAACTAGAAATCAAGAATTTTTTTTAATCTAACTTTATTTTGTAGGTATATTATAAAATAATGTTGATTAATGTACATGAAGTAATTAAAGTTGGTTGAATTTGCACTAGATTAGACACAATATAACATGTGTAAAAAAAAACTGACATTTTGGAGATAGTTCATGAACCTATGTATGCAATGAAAAATCAACCTTTTACACCTCCATTTCGTTTTTAAGGATATGAGAAACTTTGTCTCGTTGCCTTTAATTTGAGTGTTACATGCACAAATGTACCACGGAAGTGTGTTTGGTGGATTGTGCGAAGCTGAAGGCATATTTTTTTTTGTAGATTTGGGGAACCAAAAAGGATAAAATTTATGAAGAGTTTAAAGAATTTTTTTTTCAAGCTTCGAATGAAGGATAAGCTCTTTAGAACTATGGAAAAGCATGATATTGGATTTTCTGATAATAATAGTAATTGAAAATATTACAACTGATATTTATATGTTAAAAATTAGATAATTTCAATTTAACTCAAAAGTTTATGAAATTTGACCTCAAAATATCATATGATATAGCAAAGTTGATATAAAATATTGGCCCAATGGACAACAACAATAGAATAAAGTTATAACGCGTATTTATTTGATAAGAATTGATTTTTTTCAAGTAGCATCAATAATTAAAAAACGTGACCTAAAAATACCATATGATTAGCAAAGCTGATGTAGAAAATGGGCCAAATGGACTATTTCAAAGAATAAATACATAAAGTTTACCTAAAATAGGAAAATAGTTAAACAGAGGCCGAAAAAATGGAATTTCGAAAAGATAGCAATATCTCACAACAGTAGCTTTATATAGCCCTAAGATGTTGGGTCCTTTTCAAAAATATGATATCAGGTATATGTACATTATTAATGCAACTCCCTAAATAAAAATTTATGTCTCAAAAAGATAATCACATACACATGTAAATGATTATATAACTCATTCGAATACAAAATTATAGTCGTTTAAGTCTTACAAATATATTAGTCATACAATTATTTTCCTTTGAACTTTTATCGAATTTAATCTAATTTTTTCAAAACTCATTGCTCTTTTAAGTCTCAACCTACATTAAGATCTAACCCGTTTTTATCCATTCCCAACATCATTAAATATTTATACGAAAATGCGAGATAACCTTAATTTTAAACTTATAATGTTTTAGCACTTATCCAAGTTTAATGTGGTAGATATCAAAGAAGTAAATTAGGTCTAGCAAAATACATGTTGTGGAGAAACATAGTTCCATTATTTCCTTCAATCGGCAAGGCGAGTTAAAGACTATAAATCAAGTTGTGTCTTCTTGTCCCCACAAGAATGCTAATGCGAAGAGTAACGAAATACTTGTGTTTCAAAATCCTCGTTCCCCACAATAATTATGAAGCCAAATGCCAATTTATTTTGAGTTTGAGAGGATTCCTTCTATCTGTTTTTTGTTTGGCTTTACTTAAAAAAATAATTCAATAAAATTGAAATAATTTGTTTGAACAATTTTGAGTATCTAATTATTTAGCTTAATTGGGCAGAACCCGTGCCTTGCTGCTGGAATTTGAAAATAAGAATAAAATAGTATAAGGGTAGTATTGATCTTGAAATAACCTGCAATTTTATTGAATTTATGGAGGGGACACACACATGGATATTAAATTTGAATAATACAAATTTATTTTCGGGTCATGGAATTTTTAGATTGTGAGTTGTGATTTTTTTTTTTTTTTGAATGAATCGGTGTATACATAATTAAATTATGAATATTAATTATTTAAAATTATAATAATAATAATAATAATCAACTTTTTTAACAATTATTAATAATTTATGATAAATTAATAATTATTATAAAAATAAAATTTAAAATTTTATAATTTTTTCTATCAGGTTTTGGAGCCACGATCATTCCAAGGAGCTGGATTTTGGACTTGGTTTAGTGGACCAATTCATACATCAGCCATCGTATAGACGGACCAGTCATCAATAGTAAGGCCAATAAAATGAGGCCTTAAAGCGCAACTTATCAAGGTCTGAATACCATGGAAAAACCAAAGTGGATACTATTTAGCAACTCTAAGTATTAACTTAAATCTTATGCTAAAAAATCAAGAAGTGATAATCCCTCTTAAATTAGATGATTAACATAATTAAAAAATATTCTCATTAAAACCAGGTATTCTTTTGAGTAAAAAACCTCAAGAGCAAGAGCATAAAAGTTCCCTACAAATGTGCAATTTTGGTGGATGGAGGGCTGGAATGAAGTGCGTGTTCAGGCTTTGGGTCGAATAGATATAAAAGATTTTGGGCCTGGCCCAACTCCCAGGTTGTAGCCCACCCCCAACTGAATAAATGGTGGTGATTGCTATTGGCTCCGGGGCAGCCGATTGTTAGAGATATTCTTCAACTTGTCTCCTTTATTTCTGATAGCAGCTCAGGATTTTTCCCAAAAAAATACATGTAAATGGTTTGTGTATCTAGGCTGTGTCGAATTTCAGTTTGGAAAATGTTAATAAATAAAGCTTTTCTCAATTTGGTTTGGTTTTGAAGAAAAACTGAGGAATAAATATTTGAATGAACTAATTATTGAGACATATTTATTGATTCATTCATACTTGTATCCTATAAATTATGATAATCTGTTGGTCAATTACATCATATTATAAAAATAAAAGAAGGAAAATATTGGCACAAATACAACCCTTTTGGTGAATTTTATCCAAAACCAATTTATATTTATGTAAAACTTAAATAATCATCGTAAAACTCGTTATAATACGAAATTTAGTCACCTCAAACAGACATTTAGCTAAATGTCCTCCAAGAATAATTAAGTCAAGAAATTCAAACCGACCTAGCTACTATAGGATTATGATAATAATAATTATAATAACAGGAAAAAAAAAAAGTAGTAGAGCTAACATCATGTGCCCAATAGAGGGAACTAGTGGTTGCAAAGAAAGTGACAAGAGAATAGCAAAACAAATACAGCAATGTGGCAGTATCAGCCCCACTACCAAAAGAACAAAGAAAGTAGCACTAAGCTTCTTCCCTGCAATCCCACCAAGCACAAACATATTTATCTCAAAAGCATTGTTCCTTCTCAGGTGCTTTTGCTTTTTAATCTCTCCTACCCCAGGGACAGAGTTACGGGTTGGAATGGACAATCGTTCCCTCAAATCCACATAAATATATATAATAAAATAAAATTGAACTTAATATAATAAAAATACCTTATTTTGCACATTATTTAAAAAAACTCATTATCACCCCAAAATTAAAATTCCTAACTCCATACCTATTCCTATCCTCTTTATTTAGAGGGGTGTTTGACTAAATTTATTTAAAATATCTTATAAAATCCTATATTTTAGAAGATGTTTTTGGAACTTATAAGATGTTAAATCTTATTTTAAAAAAAAGTTGTTGAAATATTTGGATAAAATATAATTATAGAGCTTTTAAAATGTTGGTAATGGTAATTTTGTAATTAAAACTGTCAAAATTAAAGGAGTTTATTAAAATAAAATTTTAATTTGAAAATAAATTGGGGTGGATGTACTTTTATTTTTTAAGTTTATAAGATTTTAAAAAACTTATAGGTAAAATCAAACACCCTCTTAACTTAATTTCATGGAATTCTAAGATTTCATCTTACCCCTCACCTTTGTGTAAAGTTACTAAGCCTAACGATTATAAAGAAAGTTTGAAAAATTTTCCAAATACATTTTTTTTTTAGTCAAAAGATACCTCCACGTACTCTATTAACATACCTTAGCAAATAAGGAATTGAAAACAAAAAAGCATTTTGCCTTTCTTCATCCATCCGTCTCATACGCGCACTTGTTCATGCATCCACTAACGTTGTTTTTGGTCCATTGAAATTAAATAGGGTTGGGAATTGAGAAAAATGTGACCCAAACTCGATTCCTAATTTTATGAAGATAAAAAAAAGTTAAGTGACCACCAAAAACCTTTTTTTTTTTTTTTCTCTATAGTTCTTACACTTTCTTTTATTTACATATTTTTTTGTAACTTTGATTGGATTTTTTGAAATATATTCCTCCACTACAAGATTAAGTAAATCAATAAAGTTCTTGGTTTATACAGGGAACTTGGGAATTCAATAGATTTTTCTTTTATCAGATGTTGAATTGATAAAAGTTGTGGAGTAAGAATATATTCTTATTATCAATTCATGATTTACCCACAAGCGAATAAACTATTTTGAGCTCAATTTTATGCGTCAGTGTACCACGTCATTGAAAATTCTAAAATTGTTAGAGAAGAAAAGAAATTGTTTTGATTTAAATATTATTTTAAAATGTATAAAAGAATCAAAATTATGGAAACTGATTAATTACTAACCGACTTAAATTATTATTATTTTTGTCTAATACCCTTTATTAGTTAAATATCCATTAGATTCACATCAAACCACCTTATCAAGAAGCAACTATTAGCATGGTTTCTTGAAGTGTTTTGATAAGTTTTCTTAAATTACTTTCAATTCTTCAATGATTGCTCAATTGTGTCCCAACTCCCACCCTTTCAACCCCCCTTAACCCCACAAGAGCAAATAAATAATAATAATAATAATAATAATAATCAGGCTCCACTCATTCCTTCCTTCCTATTAATGGATTGATTGATAACACCACAATCATTTACTTAAAAGTATTTGCTACACTTATTATAATAAATAATTTTCATTTCCTCCTAATTGGGTGTACTGTACATAATAAGTGTAACATTTTTGGTGTCATATCCATGTGTGGATTGTCCTAGGTATCTCAACTTTATTTTATTCTATTTTTTGTGTACTCAATTTTAGAAAATAACCTAAATATACTTATCAGTAAATACATCGACTTGTTGCAAATTTTTCCCAAATATTATAACGAAAATTGTTGTCGCTGACAAAGAATATATGAAAAAAAGTAAATAAATCTTAAGTAAGATTAAAGTTTTCTTGATAAAAGTGTAATGCATTGGAATACAAAGATACATGATCGGCTGTCCCCTTGATTCCATTAATCCTTTATAAAGGTTGCTTTTTTTGAGAATTTAAGACTAATAAATCTTTTCAAACGCCTAATAGCCTTTTTGCCTATAAAGGAGATTCTTGGGTTCGCTATCTTTTGGGGAGAAGTGTGAAGTTCATTTCCTTCTTTTACTTATTCTTCAGATTTGGATTTATTTAAAAAGATTTAACAAAAAAATATTACAAATATTATTCCCACACAATGCAATTCCACGGCAACAACTGGCGAACATATGGGGAGTGGACCATGTAGTAAATTTTTTATATGAAATTCTCTACTTTTCAACTTAAGGGAAATTTATTCTTGCTTGAAATGATTAATATATGTTGTTAACCCCACTAGAATCTCGTGTGCATAGAATAGATGCTAATACACATCCACTATTTTCCTCCACATTACAGATGCCAATTATGCCACTTGAAATTTGAGCAAATTATGTTGAATGGAAAAAGTGGATCACTATTGATTAATGAGTAGTTCGAGGAAAAAAAATATTGAATCTAATCATAAAAGTTATATTTTATGATATTACACGTAGCAGATAATTATAATAAAATAAAATTGAAAAATTTGAATTTCATCACGTTTTCTTTCTTTTCTTTTCATTTTCTCCTTTTTTTTGAGAAAACTACAATCAATTTGTGAACTCCTTTGAAATTCAGAAATAACATATGTATTTAAACAAGAGATGCTTGATTATTGAATTTGTTATGATAACTATGAGTCCTAATTCGAAAATTTAGTGCATGAGGTGGTTGAGTCTAGTCTTAGATTACCAATTTACCAAATTTATTCCACTAAAAAAACTTTCCCATTTTACCCACCACAAAAAGAAAGATTGATTCTCTGGGTCCCCTGTGTTTGTGGTTCTCTTGGATCTCGAACAATTAAAACGTACGAACAGTAGCATACACTCACTCGAAATTCATAATATTTAATAACAAATATCTTTAAAGCATTTCCACCTTCCAACTTTCAACTACTGTAATAATCTTTTTTGTCTTTTTGGGAATATAAATTTTAGATTAACATATTATCCACAAAATTCACGGGCTGATATAGCAGTTTGCCTTCTAATTGCTGCAATATAAATATTATCAGATATTTTCATGGATTTTTCAATAAAAATCATTTGTTATTGCAATTTGAACATAGGCAAGTCTACTTAATTAGTGAAATTGAGATCTTATACAACTCATCATGCTATTAAGCTCTTAAGTTGCTTTTGGTTCTATAAGTTGAAATACCTTTGAAACTTGAATTGATTTGTGAATTGTGATATTATACTCCCTATGTTTTATATGAATATTCTTCTTTTTATATATTTACAAATTTTTCAAAACGATAATTTTCTATTTAGAATACTTTTTCACTAAAGTAATGTGCCATATTACTGACTTACAATTATTGTTGTTGGCAAAAATGTAAACATGATCAAAGCTCTTAATTTGTAAAATCTCATTTAAAACTCCATGTGAACATAAAATGGGAATTAGAGTACGACTTATTAGAGCTTAAACTTTTAAGTTGTCTTTTAACTCTATAAAATGAGAAAAAAATTACATACACCTCCATATGTGATATATGCTGAAAATATGATTAAATTAAATTGATGCTAATAATTTCTATTTATACTTCATATTTCATCTGTTAAAATATCATAAGAGCATTTTAGTTTTGGAATAAGGTTGAATAAATAACATTTTTGGGTATTTTTATAAATGTTATCATTAAAGAATTGGCTGATAAGAGAGTAATCCTCGATAGACAAGCCCCTAAGTTCTGTTGAGGTCTTTTGTGTGAGGAAATTAAAATTGGATTATTACTTTAAGTCATATGTTTTTAAAAAAAAATTAAAATGAAAATTTATTATTGAGATCTCAAAGAAAAAAATAATAACATAAAATTTTTGGGCGAAGAAATATTTAAAAGCAAATACCGTTGACTACAAAGTTACAGTGCAAATTGCATCAACGGCAGCATGGCACAGTGAGTCGGTAACTTAACCGTACCCGACAACTCCCCGACCGCAGAGAATGGCGACTCTTTTATCTCCCACATTCTACAGATCCCCCAACGGCCCAGATCACTCCACGCACCCCAGGCGCAAGTTAGTCATCCCCAATTAAAATCATTCCAACTCATACCTCGAATTTCCAAATCACCCCACACCAATCATTCCACACCACCACACAAATATTCCAAAGTCCACTTGGGTAGAATAGTACTTTCATTACAGACAAACCAATATAAATACCCCCGTCTCTCCTCAATTAACTTTAGCTGCGAAAATCACCCTACTCAGCGGCATCCAAACACAGTAAAACTACCGTACAGTCCTCGCCGGCGTTCCTTATCCTCCACCCCCAAATTTTCCATAAACAGAGGTTTGCTAATATAAACCTCCATAAATTAGTCCCCTGCTAGCCTGAAATTGGTTTTTCCGGCGGAAAAATCAGTAACTCCACGCCGGAAAATTAATCACCCGAGCTGGGAAAAGTCTTTGTTCGCATGATGGGATTTTGCATCTGCCCGTTGGAAACTCCGGCGAGGTTACTCTGGTGCTCAAGCTTCTTCCGCCACAAGCTAATGCTATTCTAATAAACTCTACTACTTTAAAAGAAACTACCCCCATTGACATCATATTATAGAGGTATTTAAAACTCTTTAAGAGTTTCAGAGAAAGTTATATATACATACACGTTGTGTGTGTGTGTTTGTGTGGGTATTGGATTGATTGATCTCCGGAGATCTGCTACAAGAAATGGAATCCGGGCGTATTTTCTTTGACCCCTCTTGCCACAGCAACATGTTGTTTCTCGGGAACGGTGACTCCGGTTTTCGAGGTATTCAATACAACTTTGTATTTGTTTCCCGTGTTACCCCTAATGGTTTTCCTTAGTTTTTCACTGTGGCATGTGATTCATATCTATATGCATATCCAGATCATTACGTAAAGAATAAGAAGTGTTGTTTATTTCATTGATTATTTTTGGGAACATGTTCAACTCCATGCTTGTGTTACATCAGAGTTGATCGACGACTTCTGAGTATCCTGATTGAACAATTTTATTGTATCTTTAATAATGATTTTGTCCTAGTTTAATTTTTCAGTTTTTTGGGTTGGTCAAGATTTTTCAATTTTGAATGTGAAATGTATTAGGAGCAAGATCGGTGATGAACATGGAGGAAACCTCCAAGAGAAGACCTTTTTTCAGCACGCCGGAAGAACTTTATGACGAGGAATATTTCGACGAGCAGTTGCCGGAAAAGAAACGCCGTCTCACTCCTGAGCAGGTCCATTGCCTTCTCTATTTTTAATTTTCTAAATTTTACACTTCAAAATAAGAATCAGCGTGTTATCCTCCATAAATTCCTTGGCGATAAAACTTTTAAACAGCATATTCTATCCAATCGACATCAGAATCGAATTCCTTCAAAATTATAACTATGAATTCATATCCACGGTTCAATCAGTAAGACGTTGTTTGACGAAGTTTATTTAGTTTGACTTGATTTGAAAAGTGTTTGACATAAATTATTTTAGTAATTGATTATCAAGTTTTGTAATTTCTTGGATCACAATCAGTTTGATACTTTTTCCAGGTTACGGATTAGTAGACATTCAATTTAATCTATCAAGTGTACTATGACAAGTTTTGCTTGAGGAAAAGGGTTTGATATGGTTGTTACTAGTGTTTTAGTGGGCTTTGTTTGATTAGTGGTGTGGTGGGATATAGGTGCACTTGCTGGAGAAGAGCTTTGAGGCGGAGAACAAGCTGGAGCCGGAGCGCAAGACTCAGCTGGCTAAGAATCTGGGCTTACAGCCGAGGCAGGTGGCGGTATGGTTCCAGAACCGCCGTGCCCGGTGGAAGACCAAGCAGCTTGAGAGGGATTATGATCAGCTAAAATCCTCCTATGACTCCCTCCTCACCAACTACGACTCCATTCTCAAGGAAAATGACAAGCTCAAAGCTGAGGTAAAAATGATTACAGTTTCTGACTTTTTGTAGCTTGTGGTGTGATTAATTTGTTTGTTAACTGATGATTATCTTTAATCTTTGACTAGAACTGTATAAATGTGGTATCTTTATCTGTTTTGCTGATCGCATTTTCTAGGTTTAGAAAAAATATTAGGTAACATTAGTATACTTAGCAAGATTAATGGGATACTTACCATGAAAAGGGTAAAATTATGAAATTATGAAGTTCTGATAAATTCCCAAACAGATACAGATGCTACTAGCATTGTTTGTGTGTGTTTTATGCACATAAAATATGAAAATTTAATGATGAAAAATCTTCGACATAGCCTCCTAAGCAAGTTTTAAATATTAATAGTACAGATCCCAAGTCATTGTTTTTAATTAATCTAGTTTTTGGTGGTGAAGGATTAGGGGCGTTCATTGAAAAGTACTATTATAATTGAAAGAAATTTTTTGGTAAATGAAATTCTAAAGGAAAAGTTGGTTTGGATCTGACTTAAATCGTATTCTTATGAACACCTGGGCCGTCCACTCACAGGATGATAGGGACCTGTTGGGCCAGGTCCTACCCATAAGATTCGTTCTTAGCTATAAAACTACGTGTGTAACCTCAGCAAATTTGATTCTTGCAGCAGTCAAGTAAAATAGCATCTGTCCTGAACCCCACCTGATAAAAGAAAGATGAAATTTCAGTTCTCAAAAAGAGAATATACCTTCTTAGTTCCTATACATAACCTAAGTACAAATTGTTATGGATGTGAATATATAGTTTTATTGTATGCATGTTACAGTGCGAGAAAGAAGGATCTTAGGCCACTTAAAACTGGAGGAAGAGGGGAGGATGAGGGTATGAAAATTAATAAATTGACACATCTCCACTTGGTAAAAGAAATGTCACCATACACATTTATCATTAATTTAGTTACTTAAGTCCACCTCTTGTTTAATAAGAGAGAACATGGGTTAGCCAAAGTTAATTAAACATTTTAATTGAATTTTCAATAGTAGAATTGGTGCTTGGGAATTTTTGTTTACTAGCACTTTGTTTTTCCCATAAAACAAAAAATTCTATAGCGCACAATTCCTTTACTAACTTTGGTTAGATGTGCGTGCATGGAATATCTGATTCATTTATGGCATTCCATTACAGCTCCTTTCCTTGACGGAGAAGTTACAACCCAAAGACCCCGCTGGGGAACCGGATCAGAAATCTGATCCACCCCTGGAGGACGCGCCTCCGTGCCTTCAACTCACTGTGAAGGTGGAGGACCGCCTCAGCACTGGCAGCGATGGCAGCGCAGTTGTGGATGACGACGGCCCTCAGCTTCTTGATAGTGGTGACTCATACTTCCCAAATAACGACTATCCCAGCTGCGTGGCGGCAGTTGACGGCATCAACTCGGAGGAGGATGATGGCAGCGATGACGGGCGAAGCTACTTGTCCTATGTGTTCGCGGCCGCGGAGCAGCAAGAGCCGATGAGCTGGTGTATCTGGTCTTAATTTAGATTAGCATAATAATTAAGTTCCTAGCTTGTCTAAAATAATATACTTTTGTGTGTTTTTGTTTGTATTTTCTGTGTAATGTGTGAAACCTGCTACAGTATGGTAGTTGCAAGTTGCCCAAGTGATGAAAGAGTTCTTGAGAATCCCTTAGCAAATTAGATGGAGGAAAAGAAAGTAATAAGCAATAAAACGACAGCAAATTGTCAATTGAAATGGATATCTCATGTTGTGTTTTGGTCATTTATTATATTTTTTACTTTTATATTTTAATTTTTCAGGATTAAAGGTGAAGTTTAATATGATTTTATAGTTTCAAAGTTTTGTCAAAGAATACATATTATTTTGCGTCGACATTGTGAATTTTAGTTCAGACATCGATTGAATAGGATATTATTTATTATATTTAATTTTTATATATTAACAGAATAAATTATTGTATAATTCTCCAAGGAAATTTGAACCCAATTTTTTTTAGTTTTTAGATGCCACAATTCACTGGTGATGCTTTTAAATTAATAAGAAAGGCAAATACTTTACTAATCAATAAAAAATTAGCATGAAATCTAGTATAGTTTGTGTGAGACCAAGGCTCGTTTTTACATTGTCATAGGGTATCTTTATTTTTTAATATTTACAACTACAAAAATATATACAATTATTTTATTTATTTTCATCATTTATTTTACTTTTCACTTCTTTTTCATACATTTAGGAAAACTCATTTTAAAGCCTATTAACATTTAATACTTATATATTTACACGAAAAACTTAATAAAAATATTTTCAATTCTGAAAATACTGAAAATATGAAAATAAATTTGAAAATGAATCGGACTAAATTTGCCAAGGTGTTGCTAAAATTGCAATAGTAACACTTTTAAATTTAACTTCAAAACAAACAAAGAAATAAAGTTACATGCTTACACGATCAATTCTTGGGTTAATCTGAAGTCCAAATTCTTTTAAAAATAATCCATTCAAAAGTATAAGTTTATGTGCCAAGTGTCCATGGGGTAATGAGCTACATACATACATACATACATACAAACATACAAAAGTGACATCAACATCAATGATCCATCACCATGCACCACCCATAGTGAAAGAAATATAAGAAAAATCATATATTGATTTGATGCATTTTATTTGCATCCACTGCTTTACAATATCTATATCCATGTTGAGAGTTGAGTTGGCAAACTTTCAGCATCACATAAAAAGTTTTAAATCACAAGAAACCCTTTTTCATAGTGAGTGAAATTGAAAGGACGTGCGATCTTCAATCTCTTCCCAAAATGCCACTTTGTTTTAGATTTTCATACTTCACCAACTACAATCCTTTTGACCCTCCTTTTGTTTAAAATATAAAATAAAATATTGTCCTCAACAAAGAAATTATTATTATTATTATTATTATTATTATTATTATTTGAACTTGAATTTTGGCGATCAAATTAATGGTTAAGTAGATTGAATTTGTTAGGAAATAAGTAAGGTAGGTGCAAGAATCCAACGAATTCGAAGAAGAAACATGTCACGATGAAAATTTAACTCAAATTCAATTATGTAATATCAAGTCGAGATAAAATATAATTATTTTCATATTCAGTCTAAAATACTAATTTGTTCCCAGCATCTTTAACAAGAAAATTATATTCACAAAAAAATAATTATTTTATACTAGAATTATATTTATTTGATACTCCACACTTACTAGTTTTTTGGCAAATTGCTCTTAATAAGCTTTAAGATTTTCATTTTTTTTTTTTGTATGACATGATGAATAAAAGTATGTTAGGAAATATATAAAACCTCTATTATGCTATACAAGCATATATGGAACTTTAATATGCTAATATATTTTTCTTTTATTTTATATATAAGTAATAATGTTTATAATAAAAGGATATTTATTTATATGTTTTAATTAAAATAACATACATGTTACTAGAAATTATATATTGTACATTTGTGCATTTAATAATCATTACATTAAAAGATATATATATATAAATCATTACATTATGAACAATGATGTATAAAGCAAAAAAATTCTTGATATTTGTATAAAGGTAATATGGCTATTTTTAAAAAAAATAATAAAAAATAAAAGTTATATTGAGTGTTATTTGCTCTTTTTTTTAAATACACAAGGAGGTTACGTTTTTTTTTTTTCCCAAAAAAAAAAAAAAACACAGAGAAGATAATTTACCCTTTACAAAAAACACAAGGGGTAAATGTCATTGACCCCGTAAACTCTTAATAATCATATATTACACATATCTTCACATATGGGATAAATTGTTGGGAAGAGTCGCAATTGCAAGTGGTGATTTAACATTCGTCTCCGAGTCCTGTCAGCAATTTTTTTGAAGGGACATTTTTGGACTATAGAAATTCATGGATTATTTTTTTTCCTTTGATGGAAATTGGACTCTAAGTAGTTGGTGGATGGGTTTATAAATGTGAATTGAATGAGGACATTTTTCATGTGATGGGTTTCAAACCCACGTCACATACCACAATCAACACTAGAATATGTGTTTCCACTTCCATCCCCACCATCAAACTTACCTCCAGCCCAAATCAATCATCTATCACCTACCCCACCCACACTGCACAACAATATCCAGAGTAAAATAAAATGTTATACTCTGTCCATCTAACATGTATAAAATTAATTCTTGAACTATGTATGTGTAAGTCCAAAATATTGAATTAATAAGTTCAATAAAAGGCTATGATTTGTCATAATAGTATTTTTTTTTTGAAAAATTATTAATTTCAATAAATTGCAACACATTTTGCATCAAGTTTTTAATTTTATGATTTCTTTAATAGTGTTTCCTAACGAAATTCTATCAATAATTGTCTTCAATTTTGTATCATATATAGTTTTGGTGCAAATTATTGCTATTTGAAAGTTTGTGTATAGAATACATATTTGACAGTTAAAAAAATTTAGCCCATTGGTGACCTGAGCTGTGATTGTTGGGGATAGTATACAGCTAAACTTGAATTTATTTCAGTACCCACACAATTATCCTACATCTAGATATCATATGCTTAGCTGGTCGCATAACAAGTGGTCTTGGTCACTCGCGACATAGATTTGGAGCTAAGTTAATTTATTCAGAAAGAAGTGGGAATTTTGCCGTTCATAGTTCACGTTTTTTAGTGTTTAATTATTATTTCATATTTATTTTTCCCTCAAAAACACTTAAAGAGGCAGACTACTGCAATTTTTCTTTAATTTCCTTAAAAAGATTTGAGGAATAAATTCACCAAATCATAACAAAAAGAGTAATATCAGCTGGGGGCAGTTCCAGTGAGCTTTGCCTGGAAGTGTTTATCAGTCTCCAGGGAAAATGGGGATATGCGAATGAAATTCAATTGGCAATTTTACATATATATCAAAAATATTTTCAAATGACCCAAAAAAGATTATACGAGCACTAGAACTACTCAATCTACATCTCCCATTGTTTGCTGTCACAATCTGTGCCCAAACGAGATAATAATCAAATCTGTCAACCTAAATCCATATCCTATAACTGGCTTCAAGTAAACTCTAACTAAAAAAGTTTGTTCCCTATTATTCACGCAAAAGAAGCATTTCAAAGCCTATAGTAGTCAACGAAACCCACACATAACAAATAGTTCTCAGGAACCAATAAGAGATATGACCTGCTCACCCTGAAGAGAGAACAAATTCATGATTTAACTTGTTCCTTGGGTCTCTTGTTCAGTTTCCTGATGGTTTTCCAGTTGGATATAGATAATGTTGCCTCTTCTCGATGTCTGCTTTTCCTGGAGCTTGAGTGGATCCGAATTGCAAGAAATTCTCATTAACTGATGGCCGCATCCAAGGAGTATATTCGTGAAGATAGAGCAGCTAAAGTGGATATTTGCAGCTGCTGAGTGTGTTGACCAATACCATCATGGGCAATCTACGTAATTTGGATTAATCATATCTACAAGTAAAATCAGGCCTGAGCCATCTGGAAATAGGAAACAGCAAACACTTCCATCTTCCATAAAAAATAATTATCTGCTTCCAAGTAGCAGCAACATAAATTTTACATCTATCTGATCGTAGCAGGAAACTATGTACAACACAAGACCAAAAAATTAATAAAATTCTACACAACATCCCAGCCCAGTATACCCTTCTGTACAGTAGAGGTTCATGATTGTAGGTCTAACACATATCTTTGTGGGGAGAGACACAACATATGTGTGTTGGAACAGAATTTCACAATAGGTCTAACACACATCTTTGTGGGGAGAGAAACAATGTGTGTTGAACAGATTTTCACAAGGGAGGTACTTACAGACATCCTCGCAGCAACCTAGAATTCAACTTGAGTGCACTCCCTCTCCGGGTTCACAA
This sequence comes from Paulownia fortunei, assembly GCA_019321725.1. Lineage (NCBI taxonomy): Eukaryota > Viridiplantae > Streptophyta > Magnoliopsida > Lamiales > Paulowniaceae > Paulownia > Paulownia fortunei. Next base: position 533,201 of record JAGSPU010001671.1, on the reverse strand, counting down.
TAAAGTCAGTCAACTTGTATCAAGTATATCACAACTATAGCTGCAGAGTTCGGATGAGGAAGGAGAGGAATAGACATTTCTGGAGAGCAAATCACCAAATTGCCAATATAGAGTTGTTGTCCAAAATATGCGGCCAACTCTCCATTGCATGGTGTAACCTTCTGTTTGGTTGAAGTTTTAAAGGCACATCCCAGATATGTTGAAACCTAGTGAAGTTATTATGGATTTGACAACTGAAAGTGTAAAACTCCAGTTTTGGATTTCCAACTATTACATTGGTGAAAGTATATGTCAATCATTCTAGGCTTCCACATTGGTTTTCCTCTGAGGTCTTTCTTCTTTGAAATGCATGCCAAAAACATCTCCTTAATGGTTTCCTTATGCTTGTAAACCGCTAGCTTTTTAGTGTTTTCCATGTAAATCATGTGCTCATGATCATTATTGCTACATTCACTATTTTCTCTACTTATTTGGTCTGATTTAGTTAACCTACAAAGTTTTTTATCCTTGCCCATTGGTTTCACATTGAAAAATTACTTGTCGGTGTATGTATTTGCATATATCCATCATGCACCTTCCTAACAAGATCTTCCCTTGAAGTGGAACAACTAGCCCAGGTTTGAATAAATAAGCACAACAGACCAGCAAGATAGAGGGAAAGAGAAAGGAATACAGAAATTATAAACATACTTGCTGGTTTAATCTATCGAAAGAAACTTGGAACAAGAATAACCTCCTATACTCTGCTAGCACACTTCATAAATGCAAGTCAGGCCCTATCTATTGATGCATGCTTCCGATGATCTCACAGCATCTACAGGAAGTGCAGCTTCCACATCCAATAAATTAATTTTAAGATGTGTTAAAACATCATAAGCTTTACCCATTAGTGGCCTTACTTAAGATACCGGCACCTTCAATAACTAGTCAGTCTCTAATCAGCAGCAACATTTTCTAACAGCAATTTTTATCTTGTTGCTCCATGCCTTCAAGATGATCAGACATCTGTAATTCATCCACTTCGACTGCACTACCAATCAGAGAGTATGGGTAGATATAGCCATCCTTACAGCAAGTTATCTTCCCTTTCCCCACAAAAAGAATGAGAAACACATTTTTCATCAGCTTTGGGTATAAAGCATGAAGACTACCAACTCATGCTTAGTGAAGCATAAGTGCAGAATCACTTTAGCAAGGACACAAAGAATGAGTTAAATATGGGGACCACATTTGAACCAATAAGGCCAATTTTCTTCATCCAATCCTTTTTTAGCTCTTTCATTGAAAAACTTTAAAAATAATGTCAACTGGCGTGTAGATCCATCATTAAATGCTGAAATAATTCATTATTGATCTTGGAATGTGAAGTTTGTAGATCATCAGTATTAATTACTTTACCTTTGGGGAAATCATGTCCAGCGATGGATTTTGTCGGTCCCTCCCCTTTCAAAGTGTTGCAAATTGCCTTGCTCTTGACAAGCATTGGAGAAACCACATTTTTCATTACCATGTAACTTAAAGACCGTTTTGGTGAAGCATGTTTTAAGGCAAGGAAAAGCAGTGGTGTCCCTTGGCCAAATTGGTTCTAAGCATTCGCATCTATACATTTTTCCTTTAGCAACCACTTTCTCCTGTGTACTTTCCTTCTTCCTTAAGTCATTTGCCTCTTTCTTCAGAGCCATATGTTAACTGCAACAATTTAGTTGCTATGGTCGTTGGATTATTTGAACACAAAAGATCTTGGCCCGACTTTATAAATGATGGTTGAAGCTCCTTCTGGTCTTGGCCTTTAGTGTGCTTGGGAACTTCAAGTTTCTGGTCTTGGCCTTTAGTGTGCATGGGAACTTCGAGTCCTAATTTGTATCGCTGCAACATTGACTCCTTCTTTGATTATGTTTAAGTAGTACAACCAAAGCTACCAAATTATTGCAGTTGAAATATGGTCCTTTCTCTTATTATAGAGGCAACTGACATAAGGAAGAAATAAGGAGAAAGTGATTGTTGATAGGCAAAATGTATAGATGTGAGTGCTTGGAGCCAATTTTTCCATGGGGCACCATAGCTATTAGTGCCATGAAACATCCTTCACCAAAATTGAGTTCAAGTTACATGGTAATGGAAAAAATTATATAGTTTTGCGAGTATGTGACTCGTGTCAAGAGCAAGGAAATTAGTTAGTAACACTGTAAGAGGTAATGCAATCACAAACTTTATGGTTGGACATGCATTCTCCGAAAATAAAAGAAGTTAATGTTGCTACACCTAAAGCTGGATATTGCAAGCACAATATAGTGTCTGATTCAACAATAAACAACTAATTTTTTCATGTCATTTTGTGACAGATTATCTAGATACATAGCAACTCTAGAAGAAGGCCCCTTTTGTAGTTGAATATGTCGTGTATAAAATGATTAAAATAGACACATCAATCTGAGATTATCTAGAACGTAGCAACTCTCTCTCTCTCTCTCTCTCTCTCTCTCTCTCTCTCACACACACACACACACACACACAGACACATTTTTTCTTACTTTTTGGTGATAATTTTATGTCACCTCTCAACCTTACCACAATAACAAAAGCTCTATAGATGTCTCAATATGAACAAAAAAGAGCCCTTTAGGATACGGATTTTCCTCCCAAAAAGTAAAGGCAACATACAATTCATCCAAGAATTTTCCGCTTAATCCTTCTCTGAAATGTATAACAACTCAGTTATATAAAATCAAGTGCAAAACTTAGTTATTACTTTCCTAAAAGTTCAGTCCCAGTTTGAACTTGTCACCAGCCTCATCTGGCTTATCTAGCAGCTTACCATTTCTTACGTATAGGGAAAGCAGCATCAGAAAAGAAAGCTTGGTCAATCTTTTGCCTACATCTCTAGCTGCACAAGGGGTATGACTCTTCGATTAGAACGCTCCATATGTCATGACACGCAGAGCATAGCAAGGACCTTTAAACAAAAGGGTACCCGAATCCACAACTAATCCAGAGGCTGTGAAAGTCTCAACTTTAACATGCCATAAACAGAACGAACAAACACACAAACATACTTTTCCATAACATAAACAAAATAAAAGAAATCCGTTCCTTGATTTCTTGTGCATTAACGTCGAAATCAAAAGTTCAAAAAAAAAAAAGCGATTTAACCAGCAATTAATCAGCAGTCAATTATATAAAAACACAGCAGAAGCAGAAAACTACCTAAAGGAAGCATCGTCCGGCTTGACTGAAATTCGCTCGGAGCGAGCCGTTATGATTTGCAAAAAGACGCGGAGGAGGTCCAGGAGGAGGTGGCGGTAGGCGGTGGAGATTTTGGATGGTGATGGAGGCATTTGTTACAGATAGGATTTCTAAGGAAGAGCAATTTTCCACATACATTTTCGGAGAATTGCGAGTTTGCTGCAGTCGGAAGGCAACACGAGTGCTTTTTGCACTGTCAGTGTAAGCTAATGACGAGTGGCGACTGGCGAGTGCGGAAGAGAGACTCGTTTTTCTGGACGGGCAAACAACTGAATAAAGCGTGCAAATATGAGCCCGTCAGATAAAAAATCTAATTAACACTTTTCAATTAAAATCCGCACGACTTCATTTTAAATTTTGGATAAGTGGGAAGATACTAACCCTTGCCAGCCAGATTATTGTATCCTGACGCTTATAAAAGAAAAGTAGTGTATTTAGCAGGTCGTATGCGATTTTTTTTATCCAAAAGGCAACGACATGGGGCAATATTATTGATTTCTCTAGCCTCTTTGGTTGTGAACATATAATTTATCATAGCTGATATATTTATTTTTAAATTATAAGTGTTGCTTTAGGAGCATCTTTTGAATAGATGAATCTATTACCATGACAACATAATACTTTTCCATCATAATAAAAGAATAGTTAATTCACGGACTACTATAAATTTAAAGACATCCTTGCTGCGATTTTGCCCAAATTATTACTTGTTATTAGTTCTTTTACTTATATTTAACTCCAGCAAGCATATTAAAATTCTACATTTTTAGCAAAAAATTATAAAGATATCTACCTAAATTGTTATGATAACTTGGCTGCTTTTACTAATTATTTTCACATTCCGTATCAAATTGTTGAAACTAACCAAACTTGCACTATAGTGCATTTGGCAATGCGATATGTTTTTTTTCTTTCCTTTTTTCTTTAAGCATGTGGTAACTATCATATATAACCACAGCAAACTCAACTGATGTGGGAGTTCAAATTTATTAGATGTGTTATAGTATGGGCTACAAATTTTACTGTATGGGCCCATACAAATTTTACGGATAGCAGGCTATGATAGACGCGTTCCAAAACAAACTCGCAGATTTAATTTTTGTTTATTCCATCATTATGTATTAATTGTTATTTATTTGTTTAACTATTGTCATAATTATTTTACTATAATTATTAAGACTTGTTTCGAGGGTGGGGAATTCGAGTTGGGGCAGATTGCGAGTTTGTGTATGATTATATGGTTTAGGCAAGCCTGTGCTATACGTAACCCACTGTTCTCCCTGTACATCTTCAAACTCCAGTAATTTTGTTTTAGCACTCGAATAAAAAAATGGTTTTGATTAAAGACCTAATCATCATTTCAAAGCCTAGAAATTTTAATTGCCATTAATAAGACTTGTTTAACCTCTGTTGACTTTTACTCGAAATGTTGGAATACAAGAGTCAAATCTTGGTCATTTTAGCTATAATAACGGTTGGAGATTATATACCGTGTGCATTTTTTCCAGATTCACAAGAAAAACATCCAAATCTAGAACGATAAGGACAGTTTATTGTAATGTACTAGATTCACTTGGGCTATGCCAATATATGAACATACAAATAGATTCAGACATAATAAAAATTACACTCAAATGATCAGATGAGAATATACAAGCATAAAAATCTTCTTAATCCACGTCTCTAATTGTTTACATATAAAATATTCTCTCCAAACGAGGTGGTAATGAAATCTATCAACCTTAATCCACGATCTATAATTGTCTCAAGTGACCTTACACCCAAGAAAAGTTTTTTCTCCAACACTCAAGCAACAGTTACAAACCCTATGGCAGACGAAGGCAACCACCACATCCATACGGCTTCAGAAAAACAGAAAAGCTCCAGTAAAAATATCAGAACCTAATATCTATATGGGACCAATAGAGTGATATGACCTGGTTAATACTAAAGCGAAGCTACATTCAAGTTTTAACTTGTTTCTTCGATTTCCTTCTTCTGAGTCCTGCGCGGTTTCCCTTTTGGACCACGATTATATCGCCCCTTCCCACTATCCGCTTTTCCCAAGAGCTCGAGTGAATTCGAAGCACGAGAAAGTTTCTCATAACTGATGGCAGCATCCAAGGAGTATATTCGCAAAGACAGAGCAGCTAAGGTGGATATATTGGCAGCTGCTGAGAGTGATGACCAATACCTCCATGAGCAATCTAGATACACCAGCTTAATCATATCTTCAAATACAATCAGTGCCTGAACCATCTGGGTATAGAAAACAAAAGATTTTCATTTTCAGTGAATCATTATCTATGTTCCCAAGTAACTTGAAGACACAAGAGCTTCAACATTTGAGTAACATGGCACAAAATTACTTCCAAAACAAGAACAAAAAATGGAAAACTCTATGCAACATGTGGTTCAAAAGCCTTTGTCTCTTTCTCACACTCAGTAGAGGTTAAGTGTTTGTATGTTGGTGAGAGGGATAGATACAGCATACACATCAGCATACATTGCATATTGTTTTTCCAAAAGGTGAGGAACATAAGGCACAACAAATCATCATTTATCAGGAAACAATGGAACAGGATAACACATACTACTCATACTTAACCAATATTATTTTTGATAAACTAGGATCATGTTCACCATCTACTAGAAGTAATTTGTGCCATATTGCAATTTAAGGAATCAGCATTCTTCATGCTGCAAGGGACATAACCTCTGCCACCACTTTGTGCATATTCCCAATGCATAATAGCAGCTGCCTCGATCTGGAGTTATGAATTCATATTGAGCTTACAAATGAACTCTGATAACAAACAAAATTTTTACAAGTGACTAGAGGAACAACAAAACAGGAAGGTTGATAAAAAGAAACATTTGGTAAGTAACAAGAAAAAAGAAAAGAAGAAAATTGGATAGTCGATAATGGACAAAAGGACTTCTCATGTCATAGAGTCATGATATGTCAAGATGCTCCGTTGTCAACCATTATACCATTTATCTCAACTCAAATATTCGTTATGCGACATTTTCATAAGAATCTGATAGACTGAGAGTTATCCCTATTAGGAGGAAGAGGACTAAGAAGGTGTTTGGGTGAGAAACTCTTTAAAACATATTAAGATGTTGAAAAGTAATTGGCAAATTTTTTTACGGGGCGTTGTTCCCAAAATAAGATGTTACATAAGAGCTTATAAAAAATGTAAGGAGATGCTAATTTATTTTTAAAATCTTAACAAACTTCTTTAGTTTGGATCATATTAATTACAAAATTATCATTATTAATATCTTATAAGTTACAAGATCTTGTTCTATCCAAACACTTTAAAAGCTTATTTTCAAAATAAATCTGAAATCTTATAAGTTCCAAAAACATCTTAATCTAGCTTATAAGTTCTTTAACATAAGTTTAGCTACACACCCTCTAAGTTAGGGCTGATGTAGGTCCAAAGTCATGCTACAAGAAGTTCTACACTAGTTTAAAATACTAAAGCTGAGTTAGTTGGATGCAACCACTCACTACAAATTTCAAGAAGGCATGGACATTTCTAGAGAGCTCCTACAATACATAGACACACACATATATACGGGCAAATATGTATGGATAGATATATATGCTTGTGGATGCAATTTACAAACATATACCCAGATATCTTGGAATAAAGGCGGATGGCGTGAACACTAATTTGACACTTTCAATCTTACATCTCCAGCCACACCGTTGATGATAATTTGTATTTTGTTAATCTCTAGGTTTACAACTTCGTCATTTGGTGAGGTTTTTTCTAATTAATTATATGCCATTAAAAATTACCTTGATGGTTTTTTGATGATTGTAAACACTTAATCTTGTTGCAGGTTTCCATATAAATCTCATATCATTTAATAATTTTTGCTATATTGATTAATTATGTTAATTGGCCTAGTTTAATTACACTAGAAAGGTTTCAATACTTGCCATTCGTTGGCTAATGAGTGCTCATCTACTAGCATATGTACTACGCATCTTCCTAACAATATCTTCGCTCAAAATAGAACAAGTAACCACCGGAGTTTTGAACGAACACAGATAAAGAGAGACATAAGGAAGGAGAGGAGGGAAAAATAATCATACAGCTGATTTCAACCTATCAAAAGCAACTTGAAAGAAAACTAACCTCATATATTGTGCTTGCACATTTTACAAACAAGCGCCAGGCCCATCTCCTATCAATGCATGCTCTTGATGCTCTCAAAGCACCTTTGGGAATGGCAGCTTCCATATCCAATAGATTAATTTTAAGCTGTGTTAAAACATCAGAAGCTTTGCCCATCACTGGCCATACTGAAGATACTGGCACATTGAGGAACTTGCCAATCTCCAACTTCGTAGCAACATCCTGTGCATGAAATATTTTGTCGACTTGCTCCAGGCCTTCAGGCTTATCAAATCTGTGTGTTTCATCCACCTCAATTGCACTACCAATCGAAGAGTTCAGGGGGACGTGACCATCCTCAGAGCAAGTTATCTTCCACTTTTCTGCCAATAAAAAAAAAATCATAAAAAAGTTTCAGCTTTGGGTTTAAGGCATGAAGACTCACAACTCAAGCTTCATGAAGCACAGCTACAGAATCACTTCAGTAAAGAAACAGTATGGCCAAAAAACTAAGGACCCAGTTTGAACAGTTTGAACCTTGAGGCTAATTTTCTTGACCCAATCCTTACTAGATGCTTTTATTATACTTGGAAATCAATTTGTCAATTGGGCACGTGTATCCATCATTATATGCTGAATCAACCCCTTGCTGATCATGGAAGTTCTAGTTTCTAGTACAACAACATTGATAAATTTACCTTCGGAGGCCACAGATTTTGTTGTTCTCTCCCCATTTAAAGTGACGCTGGTTTCCCTGCTCTTGATATTGCATTTCCCATTACCATGTAACTTAAACTCCATGGTGGTGAAACACGTTTTATGGCAGGAAAGGCAATGGTGTCCTGCTGGCAAAATCGGCTCTAAGCACTCACATCTATACAATTTGCCTTCAACCACTTTCCCCTTGTTCTGATTCTTCCCAAAGTCGGTTGTCTCCAGCTTAACAAAAGGACCATATTTGAACTCCAGTACTTTTGTTGCTTTGGTCATTAGATGATCTTGACCTTGCTTCAGGAGAGATGGTTGAAGCTCCTTCTGGCCTTGCCTTTCAGACTCCTTGGGAACTTTAAGTCTTCGTTTGTGGCTTAGCAAAATCGAATCCTCCAAATGTCTTCTTATTGGGTCATCATCTTTCAGAGAATCCATAAATTTTTTGATTTCAGCATCAGATTGATAGCAAGCCCAAGAAGAGTACACTTCTGAACCTCTAGCGCTCCAAAGATATTCTACTCCACTCAGAGTGAAATTCTTGCCTAAGTGCTCAGAAGTCAGACTGCTTTGATGAAGTTTATTAATTTCATTGACAATAATCCATGGATTTGTACCTGAATCTATTATCCAGTACAATTTGCCACTAGAATCAATGCCCAAAAACTCACTCCTCAGTGAACTATCTTCTTTATCCTTTAGGGCTTGCAAATCTACAGAAGTAGATTTTTGGTGCTGATTTGAAGAAGATTTATGTTTTGTTAGATGTTCCCGCATAAGAGCCGAGTCCAACATCTCATTACAAAAGAACTTAAGTAGGAGGCTTCTCTGCATGTGGGACAAGGGAGAGCAAACGAGTGAACTTCAATCAATGAAACAGAATATACAACTGCAATTCAAAAGGAGCAAATAGAACCAGACAACAAACTTTGACTTGAAAAGCCACAGAATAATACAAAAGTTCCAGCAGTTCATCATAATAAAAAGTTAAAACTAGGCTAACCTCGTGCAAACTTAAATCCCAGTACTCTTTTTCTCGCATCATGGCTTCCAGATCAGCAGTTTCATTAAGAATGAAGTCTATAAACTCTCTCTTCTTCTTTTGTCGTTGACAGACCAATGAAGTTGCAGTGTGGGGAGCATCTTGAACAATGTCCTTGACACCAACACAACGAGGGCAAAACCAATTTCCTCCAGGAACTCTAACAAGAGGTGGACTCAAACAGTATGTGTGATACTCTGCATCACACTCGTCACAAAGCAACACCTTCTCATTGTCTTGATCAATGCCACAAACTCTACACACCCCTTCATCCCAGGGTGCTTTGGGAATTTCATTTGCAAAAACAAGAATATTTTCGATATCCTTCTTCGAATCAGCATTTAAGGACTCCAATTTGCTGTATTTTACTAATTTTTGGTGTAAAGCAACAACCTAACGCAAAAAGAAAAGGGCTTTGTGAATAAAGCAACCACAACCATTAGATAGTGATGTTCAAATATGCAAGAACATATTTAAATAAAAATGCAAATACATGTCCATGACGTTTCAAAACAACAAGCATGCTGAAGATGCACTTCATACAGATAAGACTGTCAAACCTATTATGCACAACTAAACCTCTTGTAAACTCAATTAGGATTTGTTGTCACAATAACATGTGAGAAAGCTACTTATTAGCGGCAAACTTGTAACTGGTGATAAATAATAAAACCTATTCACATCAGCTTTTCTAACAAAAACCATCCTTAAGCATTGTCCATACCATAAAGGCTAAGCTACGTGAAACATCAGAAAACCTGCCATCCTGGCTATGGCTATGATACTTAAGCAGAACATCAAACCAGCCAACATCTTCAACATAAGCCATACAATTCATGCATCACCACGGAATATAATCCATGGAACACCAGCAAAGTGATGAAAAGGGCAGACCGGTGCAAAAGGTCATTACCAGAGGCCAGAAGCACAGAAATTACCAACTGACCAACATAAACCAATCCATCTATTAAACTGGTTCTCCATAATAAGATGTGCAACAAAGTAAACAGATAACATCAAGTGCTTATTGATTATCATGAGCTGCAATCACCAAGACAGATGCATACCTGACTACAGTAAATTAAGAATTGAAAAACCTAAGAAAAAGTGGAAGATATAGAGGACAAACAAACACAGATTAAAGTGTGTACCTCTTTGACATATAAAGATTCAAATAAATGGCATGCTTCCATAGCAAACTTAACCAGCTTGGGGTAATTGCCAAAATCAATCTGCACATTTCTCCAGAACTGCCAGTTGATGACAAGCTAAGTTTAGAAGGATAACAATAGGTAAGCGACAATCAAATGCTAGACACTGTACCAGCAGCTCAACAAAACAAAGGCAAGCCTCAGCCACCATGTAGGCTTTAGCCAATAGGAAGGATCTGTTCGGATTAAAACTTGAAATGCATAGAACTAGGAATAGCCTCATCTACAGCATAGATGACGGGAATTTTGATCACAAAACAAAACACTAATGGAACATAGAACATGCAAGGCAAACATGAGTCATGGTGAAAAAGACTTTTCATTCTTGGATGGTTGAAACCACTCCACCAGTCAAATAGTTGAGATTTTAAGTTCCATATATATATCTAAATTATTTCCATTCAATTAGGTCTCAGATCATCAGGAGCTTTAGCACAAAATTTAGCATCCATAAATAAATGAGAAGAACAACGAAGACAGAATGAAAGTTTTCTTATGCCATACCTATTGGAGATTGAATTAAAGTGTATCTTTCTGCCATTGCCAATGTGAACAAGTCCAATATTTAGCTATAACCTTCAAACTTTATACACACACAGAGAAAACAATTCTGACCAAGAAGAAGAGTATGTACAGAGGTTGTATCAATGACCAACCACACAAGGCATATGCAATATATGGCAAGCTTTTGCATAAGAACAGAAAGTCAACATCCTAATTTCATAAGAAATTACATATTCAAGGAAGGTAATATCTAGCAGGTTAAACATGGAGAAATTGAACAGATGCAATGTGATTACCAATAACTTAGCACATAAATGTCCAAAATGTAGATTCAATTGCAACTCTGTGTAAATAATAAGTGTCCAAAGCATCATCAAAGGACAAAAGACTACAGGATCAATCCATATATGCATGGGAGTGTAGAGAAAATATAACACAACAAACCTCCCGTACGTCCTCCATAAAAGCCTCATGTGATCCGCAGTACACACCAGTAGCCAATCTCATATCAATCATCCTAAAATACAAAAGACTTAACACCATAGCTGGAGACCCAAGAATCCCTTTTTTATTATTACCACACACCACCAAATTCTTTCGAAGCAAGTTGCAGAACCTTTTTTTTTTTGGCAGCAGCTGCACTCCCTTCTTTATTATTACCACACACCACCAAATTCCTTCGAAGCAAGTTGCAGAACTTTTTTGTTTTTTTTGCGGCAGCTGCTCGACGTAATACAATACGACATTGTTTCATAACAATGTCAGATATAGATATGAAATTCTTTATGTTTTTCATGATGGCAAGATTTTGTTGCATACTGCAGAACTGTGCAACAACATTCAGAGCAAGTTTCTGGAAGAAAAGGGCACATTTAGAACACAAACATTATTGTGAAAGAGCAAATGCACCATATGAGTACAACACATAGTTGAACACAGATAAGCATTACCTTAGTCGGGCCAGAAGCATTGGCCCTGTAAACTTCCTTGCTGACTGAACGTTCCAATATTTCTCTCGCCCACTCCGGTGGCTCCTTTGCCAATGAACTATAAATACAATTTCTTATTTTGGACCCAACATTTGTCTTCAACTTTTTGACGGGCTCCAATTCTTGAACCCAACCTGGAATCCCTTCGTTCAACATGGTGCTTTGACACATAGTATCCTTGTCAGAATCTAAGTCATCCATCGCCAACTTATCACTATCATCATACAGAGAACCATAGATTTTATTGACGGATGCTGCAAGCAACTTAACAGAGAGGCAAAAACAACAAGAATAAGAACAGTATAAACCTGCAACATGCATTGCTACGATACACCCAAAGTTTCACAAAAGTGTACAGTGGCAATAGTAAGAGGAACAGTAATAAAATAATTGTAATGATAATGAGTAGTATTAGACTAGTACAACTACAACTAATGATAATGTTAATGACGACGACGGAAACAGCAATGATGACAACAATTATAATTATAATACGTAGAAAAAGATGAAGTTGTTAATAATTATAACATGTGAACACCTACAATAGAAGTCTTACAAATGTAAGAAACTCGAAGCCAAAGAATAAATTATATTACATCAAACTGATAACTGGTTAGCAAATTACAACTGATACATGCTGCAATGGGAAACCATTACAACAGCCACATAAAACCTCCCTCAACCACTTGAGGTTGAGATACTTGCTATCATTGGGACTTCCAGCCATAGAGTTTGATAATTCTACAACCTGAAGCTCTTAGCAGCACCATTGTCAGATTTGAGCAAGAAAAAAAGAAGTAAAAGAATGAATTAACAACAAAAAGGTCGGCACAATTTTTTCAGTAGGATAATTCATATCAATCAAGGACACAGTTATAGAGATATTAGAGGAAAATATAAGAGTGTGATTGGAGATCATACAATATACAAGCAAATAGCATTACGCTGTTAGTGTGAGAGGTTTATTTAAACTAAGAACTACTGTATATGAACTAACATTCTGCGTAACAGGAAATTTAAAAAAAAAAAGGACATAATCATCGAATGGCTGATGCTTACTTATATTGGCCTATACAAAACAAAAAAAAAATAAAAAAAATAGAAGGATGCAATAAAAAATATGTTACATAACAAGGTTGAGATTAACTCAATTAAGAAAGAAAGAGTGATTATTCTTGCTAAAAATGGGAAACAAGCATATAAATCTTAACTCACCAATGCATCTGCTTCCAGTCCAACAACTCCGGTTAATGCACCACATCTTGGCCCACCATCACCATATAAGCAGCTGAATACATCCATGCCTTCACAAACCTCTGCTGAGTCAGGGTCACCAGTCATGAACAACATTGCCAAAATGTACCTCCTAGCCAATTCTGGCCAAGTTAGGTCGTTTAGAGGAGGCACATTGATCACAGTCCTTATGGATGCAGCTGAGTATTTCACAATCCTTTTTCTACCGTGTTCCAATTTCCTACGGAGCTCACTTATCAGGACTTGCAACATCAAGATGTGAGCTTCAGATAATCCATCAAACAATGACCCATTAAGTTCTGTAATTAGTTCTTCAAATGAGAAACTTTTTTTCAGACCCAACACTTCACGGAAACGCCACAGGAAATTCCATGACTGCATATAAAGCAGAAATAGAAATTGGAGGGATAAAAACTAATCTGTTGTTCACAATCATATATGATAGCATAATCTTCACGTAATGAATATGAACTTACCTCGAGAACATCACCTGAAAGCGGAGGAGTAAATTTGGTGCTAATATGCTTTCCAAGAGGGGGATGATTCTCTGTGACAGGATCTTCAATTATCTGACTTTCATCTTTCCCATGGGCCTCCATTAGAACGTGCAAATATTTAGGCTTGATACACCAACGCACCCAAAAAAATTACACCACAACTTGAAACCTCTATTCGTTTGCTCAAAGGATCTTCTTGAAGTGAAATCCACTCTGAGATGCAACAACTTTAATTTATTACTGGGAAACCAAATCAAAAAGCAACCGAAAGATTAATCACCAGGAATGTGCTTTGCAAGAATCAATGTACAAGCAGGCAGTAATTATCTAACTCTACAAATTCTAAAACAGAATCAATACATCTGCCTTAATAGACCAACAGCAAAAGAAATATAATAGAATTAATTAAGAGTTGAGACGGAAGGAGTATCAGTCATTAGCCAAACCAAAAACTGAGTCACTAAAAAACAGGAGACACTACTCAACCTTGATCAGTAAACATTCCAAATAGCAGATGAAAAACTGGATTGCTAATATAAATAGCAAAGAAGTGGCATCATAACCATCCAAATGGCATTAAACATAGCTTTCACAATCTTCACAATTTTGACTTAATGCAACATATATGAATAGGATGGCTTCTAAACACAGAGCATTATGCTCTTGCTGATTCTTTACTTCCCCCACCAGCCCCATGAGCCCTTGAGATAAGTTAACGAAAGCAAGCAGTAGAAAGTGTGTCAAGAATACTTCATGGACTAACAGAGTAAAAGTTTTATCTCATCTTGCATTCAGATTATACCAACCAATATTCAGACCGCAAGTCAGAATGCATGTTCAGATATAGCTTAAATACCCCACAACACAAAGTTGCTAGGACAAAAATATGCTAATCCCCAAAATCCATTCCCACTCTAAAAAAGGAATAGGGACCGGATGGGGTGAAGTTGGAGAAAATAAAATATTACAACTTTTCCATGTTTCATATAGCAGATTCCTCACTCTATAATGTTTTTGCAGGTAATTCCCAGTTTTCCTAGGTCTTGTTCACTACCCTCACATAATCAATGTGCTTCATAAGTAGCACAAATTGTTACATAGCTCAAGCTCTGCAGTCAACTTGGCCGTACAAGTTATCACTTACATACCCAATGGCTTGTAACATATTGAGCAAAATAGCATATCACCAGTGACTTCTAGACGGGAAAAGCAACATGAGGTGCCCAGACATTGTTAACTCTAGCTTTAGAGGGAAAATTCCCAATAAATGAGAGCCAAAAATTATCAAAATTCAGGAGCTAATGATCTCATTAAAAAATCAAACATTTTGATCCAAAAAATAAAAAAAAAATCTCGAGTTAACAAAAACTTTTTACCATACATTGTCATAACAGAAAAAAGCTTTATCCAACTTTAAACCGTAAAGTATCTGATTTTGACAACTGAATGAAAGCTCCCAAAAGAACTAGTTTCAAGGCCTGTCAATTCTATTTCCCGTTAAATCCCAAAAGCCCATTCTATATCTAAAATTGGAACTGATTACAAAAGATGGCATCTAGCAACATGATCATTTGCATCAATCTCATACAGAATTTAGAAAGAACCAGATCTAAACGACGTACATACTTCTAGCGAGTATAAATACCCAAATCTAGACCAAAAAGACCAGTTACTACATCTTATCAACAAGAAAGAACTTCCATAACTGATCAATTATCAATTACAAATTAAAAGCATGGATCTTACAAGGTAAAATCACTCTTACCTATAACCAGTTTCCCAGAATCTCTAAAGGTATGAATGCAGCACACAAAGTATTATAGATAATTGTCAGGCTTTAGTTTCACGGGAACCAGCAGCTGGGCTAGGCAAGAAGGAGAGGACGGCAAAAGAGGAATAGAAAAAGTGATGCCCTTACCAAAAACCTCTCTGCCTTTTGTAGTCTACCCAAGGGCTATAATAAAATTCACTATTATCGAAATCTTGCTCGATGTAGAGGCGGGTTACAATAATCTCTTTGGTCAAACAGCAAACCCTAGAATAGACCGGCAGAACATTAGGGGATTGTTTGGAGGCTATATGTAGAGCATCCCTAACAAAATTTTGCAGCCATACCCTGCTTATTCAAAAAATACGATTTTTACTAGTGACTTAATGCAAAGTGGATACGTCAACATAAAGAATCAATGTATTCATTCTTTAAGCAAACTTAAATACACTAAAACGTACCAATCCCAAAGCCAACTACTTCATACCATTTAGAGTATTTTACCAAAAAGGATATAGCAGCATCCCAGTTCTAGCAAGGGTAGAAGGTGATACGAATTAGAACTTAAATCTTAACTGCAAAAACAAAAAAAAAAGGAATGTTATCACTGAATGGGTCTAAATGCACGAGTCGTAAATGGTTTGATGCAACCACCAATCTATTTATGCCCATCCATTGCTTTCTAGAAATTGGCTTACACTCATTCTAAATCAAAATGAAAAAAAAAAACCCCATATAAATAGCATTGGGCTTGGCCAAACCAGGTCCATCACCTGATCAGATTTCTGTGACCATCCCCCGACCCAAAAGCACCTTATCCAATTACTTTAATCATTCTAAGCCAAAGTTCAGCCTGAATGCAGTTAAAACCCATTTCACAAAAAAATTAGTTGAGGCATAAAGCAATTAATACAATTTTGATTACACAAGGTAATATATGCTGTGTGCTTATATCATGGAAAAGGAAAAGGAATACTAATTAATCAGAATCATTAAAACAATGGGAAATAAGCCATTAACAACATTAACCAATATAGCATACTCAAAGTCATAAAACCATCCAATCGAGCAAATGACCTCTATTGACCTCCCAATCATTGTAGCTTTCTTCACCTGTTTTGTGGCCCCTTGGCGGAGGGCAGGGATGGCAATGAGCGGAGCAGTTGGGGGTGGAGGTGAGGGCTGGGACGGGTGTGCAGGCAGCAGTCAGAGGCGATACTGCGGGTTTCGATCTGGGAGTTCCAGGGCTATGCAGATGGGTGGACCGGGGGTGGGTGCGGCAAGGAGTGGGTATTGTCTATTTGGAAATTAGAGTTGTGGTGGGCGATTTGGTATCCGGAAGCAGGGGTGCACTGGGCACTATAGAGTCAAGGGGATTGGTCCTTTCTTAGTAATTTAGCGTTTTTGCATGTCTCTGTGTTCAAAATCAAAGCTAATACAACGAATTAAGGATTGAAGGACTCTCACTGTCATTTTTTGCCAAAATCTACTTCAAGTATGACCCAATTATTGCAGATCACTCCACTGGTCATTTTTTCCCAAAAGTCCACTTCAAGTATTACCCAATTATTGCAGATCATTTACCAGTTTGATAATTACTATATGAAATCCCATAAAAAACCATCATCCTCATTATCAGGACTGGATCTGGCATTAGGTAACTTAATGCTTCCGTATCAATAATCATTGTCTTTATGTAACAAATTTAGTAATTTAGCATTTTATGTCTATGTATTCCGACTCACAGACAGTCATACCATCATAAAAAGAAAAGAGGGAGAGAATTGTCTGAAAATGCAGGAAAACTCATAGGCCTATGATTAATAGCTTGAAACACAAACAAATATCACAAGAAATATCAGATGACACAATCTAGTTATCAAATATGTAGAAAATTCAAGAAAGCATATAATTAAGACAAATATAGATATCATTTCCAAGTGATCTTTTGTTTTCCACTTCTTCGAAAGCAGGATAACTAATGCTCTAAATTTTGATTTCTCTTTTTCCCCTTCTAAATAGAACAGATTTCAAAATAGTCAAAAACAAGATGAGTGATAGTCTAACTTAAATCTCTGAAAAGAGCTCCATATGATCAATGTACAAAATACTCTCTCTTTGAAGGGCGTAACACCCAAGTCAAAGCTTCCAACTTAGACACAAGAAATTCTTACATCTAAGTTCTCATTTATACCTTACTCCAACAGTAAGGCTCTCCTCAATTTAGTGTTTAATCGTTAAGTATTCTTTTCAATTTTAGGGAAGAAAAGTGGTACTAAAGGCAGATGGAAAATGCAAGCCCAGCTTTAATCAATAATGAAATTTAAAAGAGAATACTCAAGCCAAAGTAGAACTGCAAAGAACTTAAAAAGAATATCTTCCTCAAATAGAAATATGCTTCAATCAAAACAGTCAAAAGGTGAGAATTGAAGTGGAAGATAATCATTTATATCCAACTTATCTCATTGGGAGAAAAAGAAAAAAAAAATTGCAAGGATGGAAGGAAAAATATTTCATATGTATATAATGAGCATTTGGACAAAAAGTGAACTATGTCTGGATTCATTTCCATTATCGTTTAGAGAAAATATTTTCAGAAAATGTTTTGAGAAGATTCCTTAAGGGAATGTGTAGAAATGAAAATGTATTTTTGGATGAGTAAGTTGAAAAGTTTGACCAATGGAGTTGATAAGGTCAACTTGACATTTTATTTCGAGAAGAAATGTTTGGCTTACTTGTTATCAAATGTAAAATAAAGAGTGTTTTCGGAAAATGGGGTGTAGCATTTTGAAAAATAGGGTGTGGGCTTCAACAATAGGGTTGAAAATTAGAGTGTAGGGTTTGAAAATAGGGTTGCTTTTTATAAATGTTTTCAAAAAAAAAATCCTCAAAATATTTCAAACCAAACACATTTTCATTTCAGGAAAATGAAAATATGTTGGGCAAATGAATTCAAACGCAGAAGTTTAAAAGAACCAAAAATGGTAGATTTTGAAAGATATTGTGAGAACAATAAATGTGAATTCTCCGAGTTACATGAAAACAGGAATTTTATAGTCTCATGCTTAAATATCTAATCTTCCAGTGTTTAACACCTTAACTTCGCCAAATATTTAATTGGCAAAACAATAACATCTAATGACAATACCAATGCATTGTCGATAATGTTACTGCTACAGTATGTGAAAATAAATACTCAAATGAACATGATAAATCTATGTAGCCAATAAAAATAACAAAATGTAATAGAAGGATGGACTACTTTTGGTTCTCTTGCATGCAGGAATGTTATTAAAGAAGTTTTATATTTATAACCTTACAATCACACTTCATCACAAGTCCCATTTTATTAACTAGATATATTAATGTCAAAATCAGAAGGTTAATAAACACTACTGAATTGTATCAAAACAAACAAGACGCAGAAAGCACAAACCTTGAGTACGCCAAATTCTTGTCTACTTTCAGCTTTGCAAGCTATGGGATAAGGCTACATTATCAAATCCAATCCCCAGTAGACTCCTCTAAAACTCCAGCACCGTCCTACCACATCCTTGTGATACGATGAACACGCAACCATCATATATAACCAAAACATCACCACTGTTCTAATTGACCACAAGTATCGTATACCACAAGTACAGGTAGATGACAAAGTTTCATAAAAAGCTCGAGGGCAGTTAGGGTGCTGCTTTACACCAAAAGTTGGTAAAATACAGCAAATTAGAGTCCATAAATGCTGATTCAAAAAAGGATATGAAAATAATCTTTTTTTGGCAAATGAAATCCCAAAGCACCTTGGGATGAAGGGGGTGTGTAGAGTATGTGGCATTGATCAAGACAATAAAAAGGTTTTGCTATGTGACGATTCTAGTGCAAAGTATCACACTTACTGATTGAGTCCACCTGAAGGAAATTGGTTTTGCCCTAGATTTGCCCTCATGCCCTCATGTAACTGATAAGCATATCATTCAAGATGTTTTCCCTAATTCAACTTCTTTGTTCTGTGGGAAGCAAACGAAAAAGAAGAGAGCTCTTAAACTTCATTCTAAATAAATTGCTGATCCAATACAAATCCTTCGATAATTACTAATGAAATCAAGGAACTGCATCAACAAAGTATGACTTCTCTTCTCAGGATTCAGAATTAAAATGCTTGGAAGAATGCATTCGACGGAAACTCAAATATCTTGGGAGCACTAGAGTTTCATAAGCATATTCTTCTTCAGCTTGTTATCAATCTAACTTTGAAATCAAAGAATTATTGATTTTCAATATGATGATGACACCATTGCCTTTACCACCACATGCTTTGCCAAGATTGAGTGGCTTATCTGTTAAGAACAAGTAAATTAGTGGAATTAGCAACGCTGTAAGTGTGAAGGGAATAACAAATCTGTAGCTGAACGTTAGTTCTCCAAAAATAAAGTAATAAATGATACACCAGAAACTGAATTTCACAAGCTCAGTACAAAGTATAGAGTTCATTCATCATTTAATGATCAATCAGATGCTCCTCTGACAATTTTTTTCCATGCTTTCACTAAAAAACCCAAATAAGTAGATTCAAAAAGAATAATACGTGCAAAAAGGAGATTCCTTATTCTCCCTCCCTTCCTCCCTCTCAATTTTACCCCTGCACTGATGTCGTAAATTGGCTCTAAAAATGCTTCAAATCAATAACAAGAACCCTCTAGGCATTCATAAGTATTTTCCAAAGTAGAGGTGAAAACTTAATGGGCAACTTATAACTCATCAAAAATTATGGCACTTAATCCTTTGCTGAAATATAGAACATTAAACATTAAGTTAATACAAAACTAAAAGTACCAAATTCAGTTCCTAAGATCTTAAAATTTCAGTACCCTAAATTCAACGAAATTATCATTTTAAGAGTTCCAAAAAAGCGCAAACCAATCCGAATCAATCAACAGATGCTGTGAAGCAGTGAGTCTGGAATAGTAACATGCTCCGAACAAAGCATTCAGAACACAGAACATTTCAAATCCGTTCCGCCACATGATATGTCGAAATCAAAGGTTACAAAAAACGAAATCCGGTTTCACATGCAACCAAACTAATCAACACACCAAAGATGCAAGAAATTACCTGTAAGAACCATCATCAGTTCCAATGGATAGACCGAGAGAGACATCAAGGGAACAATCCGGCGGAGGTTCAGGAGGAGGAGGCGGTTGGCGGTGGAGGTTTTGGAAGGCGGTTGGAGAAGGTAGGATTTCTGACGAGGTATTGGAGGAGGACGTCGAGACGGCAAGCGCCATCGACGCAGAGTTTTGTGGCGAATAGGGGCGCCGAGAGACAGAGAATCCTTTTATAGTGCAAGAGAGGAAGCAAATGGCGAGTGCATATATGAGTAAGGAGAAATCGTGGTTTCAGTCCTGAAGAAATTCAACTGGGCTTCGATCTTTGTCAATGTAGTTTGCCACCTTGATTCTAGTATTCATCAATGTGATAAAAAGAATGT
Source organism: Paulownia fortunei (assembly GCA_019321725.1). Taxonomy (NCBI): domain Eukaryota; kingdom Viridiplantae; phylum Streptophyta; class Magnoliopsida; order Lamiales; family Paulowniaceae; genus Paulownia; species Paulownia fortunei. The sequence continues at coordinate 512,364 of JAGSPU010001671.1, read as the reverse complement.
TTAATAAGAAATGCAAAAATATATTCTGTTCATAACTTTTTAACTAATTTTCTTCTTAATAGTGAATTTTGTTTGCTAGTTTACAATGCTGTGTGCTAAAATTAATTCCCGCAATTACATGTGATAAATGGATATCCTCTCAACCTCAACGAGGCAACAGTATTGCAAAGATATTCCAATTCATTTATTATTTATGTTTTATAAAAAACATCATATATATCATTGTGTTCATCAATATGAATATATTTATACGACTTCGGCAGATATGGTAAAATGTAACCTTCTCATCATGAACAAAATAAGTAAATGATCACTATTTTTATTTATATGAAAAATGCAACGATGGCTTGATTGACTTTATTAGCATTTTTTTCACTATTCTTAAAACCAAATTTGGAATTAGCAAAAATTATGCTTTTTTTTTTTTTCGCTTGAACAGGAATGAAGGCTAAGACAAAAGAAACATGATTTGATGTTGAACCCAACTATTGAAATACTCTTATTTTAAAGGGGCAATTACTGAGGCTAGATATTTTCCCCTTGGAGTAAAAATGCCAGAGATAGTTATATCTCCAATGACCAATTGACCTGTCAAGAATGGACGATGGTATTTCCAGGTAATTTTTTACCTATCCAAAAAAAAAAAAAAAAAGAATGGACGATGGTTGACTATGGTTGAGAGGGTCATAGATCAGTAGTTGTGTTATTGGATCATTAGTTAGGACGATTGTGTATTTATTGAGACAATGGTAGATACTCCTTTAATAAATATTAACATTATTCATTAACTATTTCTGGATGTTTACTTAATAAAACAAAAATAATATTCTTGCTCCTCTATAGCTCATCATAAAATGCAACGTTTAGTGATGGAACAAGTTTTAACGACAAGTAAGGAACATGGAGGGGCAATTACAGGGTTAGAATTGTGAAAGGGTATATTTCTATTCTTATTTGGAAGAGGGGCAGATAGAGGATCCAATCAGGTTGGGAATAAAGAGGGTGTTTAAAAATTCATTTCAAATGAACTTTTAGATATGAAAGTTCATTTGTTAAAAAATTATGTATTTGGTAATTATTTTTGAATGAATTTTTAAAATAAGTTCAAATACAAAGTTGTGATTTTTAATTTTTTTTTCTTTCATTTTTACTAAATGAGTATTAAAATACATTTCTATCAAACACTTAACAATACTTATATGTAATTTCATATTAAAAAGTTTATTTTATAAATAGATTTTTATTTCAAAAAGTACTCCAAAACATGCACGAAATCTTTAACAACTAGATAGACATAGAAAAATATAAGGTCTAAAAATAATTTTGGTGGAGATTCTTCTTCTTAGAAAATGAGTAGAATATAATTTATGTTTATAAAATAACGACTCTAGTATTGAGATTGACTTTTTTTTTATGAAGTACAGTAAATGCTTAAAAAATTATAAAATACCATACCCCATGACAGTTATAATCACCGACAAGATCAACAGTCAAAAAAAGAAGGCAATGCGTCGGTGCCCCGGAGGTGAAGCTTCGTTCTTCTTTTAGTTTAAAAAAAATGTATCTCATACCGTGATTCTTATTTGTGTATATGTGGTTGGTCAGCTATTAGTTTTCACTACAAGTGTTGCAAAATGAATACGAGTTGTAGTCTTAGCAATTAAATCAAAGTAAATTGTTATTGAAAAAGCTTTAGACTTGAGATCTACTAGTTGACAAAAGAAATTTTGATATACTTGAGGAAATGATTAGGTTTTTCTGCACAAATTTGCCAAGGAATTTACACCTTCGCCTGGAGCATACACAATGTTTGTATTATGGTACAAGCACACATACACACATAAAAGTAAAAGCTATAATACTGCCCCGAATTTCACTATATGCTGATGTAATATATAGTTTTCTCCTACTTGAATATATTCACATTTTTACATAATAATATTATTTATATGCAAACAAATTTAGAAAGAAAATATGTACAAATTTATGCGTAATGTCACTTAGCTTATGACTTTCATATAAAATCGGAAACGATCTTCTATTACAAATTATATTGCATTAATTGGCGTCACGTGTACATTTTACGAATAAAATTCTACATGCTACGAACAATCAAAACAATGCAATAGAAAATATAATAGAATTTGTAATAAAATATTTTATGTGGTATAAAATAATGTATTACAAATTTAAAATCACACAAAGATCATTATATATTTAAAATTTATAATATTACTGTTGGACATATTGAATGCCTAATTGCCACTTTTTTGTGCCTCTTGCCATTTTTTAAGAGTATATAGTGATAAATTTGATCGATTTTACAATAAATCATATACTTTTCGTTTAATATCAACATTTCTTGTTTATTTTTCATTGAACTCAAGTTTTCCCTTTGTCTTTAATCATGCATCGTGCCACACGTTGTAATTGAATATGATCACAATTTATTAGAAGTTGGGTTTATAATCAATGCTTTATTAATGCTCGTGAATAAAATGATAATTTTCATATACGAATACAAGAGAATTCATAAATTAGAAATAACTTTTGAGTTGAATAAAAAACAACTTATTTTACCTCTTTACCATCATACTTTACATCTTTAATTTTTTATTACATATTCAATATATATATATATATATATATATATATATATTTATTTATTATGTGACTATAGCACAACTATTTTAACTCGAACATGCGGAAACCATACATTGCGTTTATGCTTTTTTTCCCCACCATACGAGGAAAAGAAGTCTTGCAATTCATCAAATGTGTGATTATAAAAATTCGACAAGATATAGTATGCAAGTAAGAACATCAAATTTTATTAGATTTTGACAAACTTTTGACATGGAAAAAATTTATTTGTAGTAAGAGTCTTCATGAAATAAAAATGATAAGTTATTCAAATATTTATAAGGCTTAAATTTGCATATATACATCTAAAATAAAATTTACTTATGAGAATTCAAAATGAGTTAAACCCATTAAATAAAATGCATCAATTCATTCATATAAGTGAAGGATAAAATATGTGAAAGAGAATAGGTGCCATTACTGGCCCATGTTGGTGCACTTCGGACCATTTTATTTTAATAGCTGGGTCATCTCTTGTCCAATAAAATCATAGTCCGCTTTATGTGATCCTAACATTTTATACTTTCATCATCACACATTTCTATTGCATTTCATTTGTAAATACTTGAAATTCGACAAGATAAATGGCATATATCATGTACCATGTGTATTTTATAAACCTTATTTTGTTGTCATAAAGTTTAAGAATTTTTTCATTAAAAACACAGCCACCATGATATTTTTATTTATGTTTTAGTAAAATTGTGATTGAGATTTCGAGTTTTTTTACTTGCACAAACATTAACATTAGTTTAATAAAGAAAAAATAATAATATTCATAAGTTTATGTAATATAATTAGAAACCATTATGGAATTATTGAACAACTTGTACATCCAGCTTATATAATCAATATAATTAATGCACAATGATTAGTCAAGGCTCCTCCAGATAATACCTATTAGTAATTAATTTAAATAGTGTAACAGTCACATAGAAAAATGATGCAACATCAATTCAAAATTGGGTCTGCTGTGTTGAACAGTTGAAACGTCAGTTCAAAATTTAAACCCCTCAACTTTCATTTAGTTCCCTGTTTAATTGCTTTAAAAAGCTTATAGAGACCAAAGTAAAACAAAGTAGTGACAAATTTGACTTTCTGTAGAAACGTAGGGGTATATACGGAACTCCAGTCTCTGCCCGCCGGTCTCGTGTAAATATTTACCCGCCCCTGCCGGCCTAGGTTCGGGCAGCAAAACACGCCGTCACTTTTTACTACCCGCCGGTTACATTTTTTTTTCTCCCTCTCATTCTACAGTTTTACATTTTTCTATTTTTATTATATATAGTATTGCTCTCACTCGCGCATTTTGACATTCACAAGTTTTGCAATAAATATTTTCACCGTTATCTCGTTGCTGCTTCCTCGATCACTTCGACTCATTTTATCGTGGTAATTCTCTTCTCTGTCTACATGCTTGAGATGTTAAGTGAAATTTCATGTTATTGACTGTGAATCTGCTTATACAAATCGATTGAGAGTGATGGATTTGAAGATAAAGATTATGAATGTCTGAGATCTTAATGCACTTGTACTTGAATTTGAGTTAATATATATGTTCAGACTGTTTCTCCGGTACATTCTTTCTGTTGTACTTGATTTTATATTTTTGTGTTTTTAATTCTCAGCTAGATCGCCATTCTGATTTTGTGGAAATGGATTTGTTAATGTCGCGATTTTTATTTAATGACTTGGTTGGTTTGTGCTTATTTTCTTCTTCTTCTTTTTTTCTTTTTTTCTTTTTTTATCTTTTTGAAGTTCAAATTTGAGTGATCGTAATTGTTTAGTGATCTGTTGAGCTGCGATGGATGGAGAATTAACATACTGATTTGTTTTGGTCATAAATACTGGGTAAGAATTGGGGTTCTGATGTAGGTTTCCTCTGTCGAGTTTTTCACAACATTACGAACCCATGTGTATTTCCTGCTTTTGGTGGCTGAGTTTGCTAGATCTAGTGCATTGGCTATCACTAGAAAGTTGATATTTATTATTCATTATCAAATAGGAAGCTGAGATATAATTCAGAGTTTGTGTATTCTTGTATTCTGTGGTAAAGGAATGGAGTACATTAGTTTTTGGTATAATTTGGCCACAAGAAATTCTGTTATTGAAATGTATATGTAGGTGTCAGAATGGTTATCTTGAGTGCATGGTAGGGATTTTCTTTTCTTTTCTTTTTTTTTATTATTGATTTTCTGTGGGATAGTGGTCTAGGAAGAAGGTGTGTGTGCTGGACAGAAAAAAATAAGATGGATAGATTTGCTGGTGACATCTTTGACATGATCATGCACTGAAGTATGATTTCAGTTTATCGTTGTCCACAATGGCGAGTGTTGTTGTAATACTTATGATCTGATATATCTTGAAAATTCTGTATTTGTCCTTAGCTGGCTGTAATGCTAGTTCATAAGTGTATTAGCAATGTTTTTATCAATCAAATTCAGGAGACTCATTACAGGGTGCCACATGACTTGATGCACGTACTGCTTACCCTACTTTTTGAACTTGAAGAAACAACTTTCTTTTAGTGATACAATGACTTGTTCAAGAGCAAATGCTGGTATCAAATTGGTTATTGATTTAAAGTGATTTCTTGAATTTGACATGTTGCTTAAAAAGGCAGACTTGGATATGTAGGTATCTATCTTCACTTAATTAAATATTGTTGGTTGCATTAGATTCTGTATTGCCTAGTTGATCTCTTACTGATGAGAATGTTTAGTTCCGATAGAACCATCAAGAAATTGAGGCATACAAAGCAAATTTGAGCTCCTCTAAATTTGGTGAAACATTGTTTAATTAATGCAGCCTGGAGGTGTCCGGTGTCACGAGAAGTCTTTTTCAAGGCCATGCATTATAATTTGCTCTTTAGGACCACTATAGGATTTGGAAACTTATGAAATACATCGGGGGAATTCTAGAATTGTGGCCAGAAAATATTTAAAAGTTGGAAAATGATTAGCCTCATTACTTCTGTAGGAATAGAGGTTGTTTTACATGTGAGATTTTTCTGTAACATCGAAACAGTAGTTGCTGGTTAATAGATCCACAGGTTCATATTATGGCCTAAGAAATTAACATTTATACATTTAGTGTACTTTTTGTGTTCAGTTGTTTACACTTCTATTTTGTCAGACTTCCAGAACTCTGCCACAGTGTCAAGTCTCAAATTGCAAAATAGGTTTCTATTGATTTTTATAATGCTACGCGTTATTAAACGCAAATCAACTTACTTTTCGGCTTTAGCTAGTTCATCCCTCGGCATATATGTAAATAACTATTTTTGTAGAGTACTTTTGCTGAATGTTCAATTATATATAACTATGTTTTTATCCTTCTTGTTTCAGGTGCCTATAATTTCCATAATGTCGGAGGTAGCTCTCAGAGATGTCAATAAAATACCCGAGTCTGAGAGGATGAATGGTAGCTCTAGTAATGGAAACTTAACAAAACCTCTTATTGAAGCCACGGATGAAAATGCTGAAGAAAAACAAAAGAAGAAGGTGGCCTCCTTGGTTGACCTTCCTATTGAGAAAGATGGGACAGAAAATTCTAGAGGAGAGGCGGCAAATTTAGAAGTAGAGTACATTGAATCTGAGAATTTGAAGGATGTAGAAGATGTGGAAAACTGTCTGAAGGTAGGGATATTTTTTTATTTATTCCATAAATGTTTTGCCAACTTTTCCCATGATGATGCTGATGTGCATGCTGGTTTCTGAAATGTCTCTGTATCATGATGATATCCTTGTAAATTAGGGTGAACTACTTAAATCTATAAACATTTTACTCACCTCTTGCATTCTTGTTTACAGACACTCTTATCAGGACTAGGCTCCAAAGACTGGGTTTCAGTTTGTGATGCACTCAACAATGTCCGCAGGTTGTCTATATATCACAAGGAAGCCATTGTTGGCATATTGTAAGTGCCAGCTTTTATTTGTTTTTTGGCAAAATAGTTAATGTGTGGCTCATTTTTTTGGCTGCATTTGGTGAATTTCCTATCTTGTGACTCCTAATTCTAATGAACAGGAGTGATGTGATTACCTTAATATTGAAATCCCTAAAGAATCCAAGAAGTGCTCTTTGTAAAACCGCAATTATGACTTCTGCCGACGTTTTCAAAGCATATAATGATGACATCATTGATTCACTGGATCCACTGGTAATATTTTCTTTTTTGAACTCAGCTGCTGCTTTTAATTGCTTCTTTATGGCTTTTCCATTTTCAGAAATAGTTGTCACTTTTATGGTTCAACTATGATGTTGTTATTCTTGTTTAGCTTGTACAACTTCTGCTCAAATCTTCACAAGACAAGAAATTTGTATGCGAGGCAGCTGAAAGTGCTTTAATAGCCCTGACTAGCTCGGTTTCTCCTCTTCTATTGTTGCCCAAATTGCATCCTTATATTAAGAACAGGAATCCTCGAATTCGAGCAAAGGCATCTGTGTGCATTTCTCGAAGTGTACAACGACTGGTAAGCTCTCTTAGATAGGTTCAATGCTCCTTTAATTTTTTGTTAGTTTTGAACTTTCAAGTTAATTGTGCTGTTTAACATGTCTTCAAGAGCTTGCAGTTTCCAATTTAAGATTAATCTCATTTTATTAGTGCTGTGAAGATCATTCCATTAAAGGCTTCAATTTGCTATTTTTTCTTTTTCTTTCATTAAGAAATGCTCAATTGTTTCAAAGTTGCATCCTTGCAGGGAGTTGACGGAATTAAAGCATTTGGTATTGACAAACTGATCCAAATAGGTGCATCCCAGCTCAGTGACCAGCTTCCCGAGTCTAGGGATGCAGCTCGTACTCTGTTGTTGGAGTTGCAATCTGTATATGAAAGATCACATGTCCCAGAGACAACTGCCATATCTGAAGAACCTGTTATAGCATCTTGGGAACATTTCTGCCAGTCAAAGCTTTCTCCTTTGAGTGCTCAAGCTGTCCTTCGAGTGACCAATATTGCTCGGGAGGGACTTGTTTTGGGTTCATAGCATAACCACTAGCTTCTTACATGGGCTTTAGTGAGTGATATTCTTTTTTCATTTCCCTTGTCTTGGATCCACAATTTTATACTTGTATATACCGTGAAAGTTTGAGATGTTCAGTAAGGCGATTGAAGCAGATAGTTGAGCTATAGATCCTATAGTACATTGGGTGATGTATAACTATTTGTTGCTAGTTGTGGCCAAATTAAATATGAATGACCTTTCCTCTATTCGTTGACTTTGTGCATTTTTTCCTTTTCTGAATCATTTATGATCTGGCAATTGGCATGTAATTCAATGCAGCTAATGGCTATGATATGAGCCAAACTTAGCTTACAATAATTTTTGACTAGTCTTCTTGCAGAAATTCAAGCCAAAAGCACAGTATAAATTTTTTCAGGAATTATTTTCTGATATAAAGTTGTATTTGCCGTTAGATGAAATTAGATTCTGGAGAATGTCTGGAGTATGATTGATAAACTATCACTGTTGCTTGTAACATTAAATATTGATGAAGTTTTCATGTTTTTATCTGAAATTTGGCTCAATTCTCAGATAGAGAGAGGAAATCATTTTGAATAATTTGTGCTGCGCTGGTGTGGGTTTGAGGGTATTAAAATGTCTTAGTTCCTTCATGAGTGACTTCTTTGCTTGAAAGCATGCGAAGTTGTTTATTCAAGTATCAGTGGAATTATTTAAAGCTGTATTGCAAACCAGTGGAATAACGATAGCTGCTGGAACCCATGCTGAAGAACTTTTATTATTATTATTATTATTATTATTATTATTGTTGTTGTTGTTGTTGTTTGAGAGGATTTCCATTAACTTAATTTTTAGATTGTGTTTGGATTCAAAGATTTGAGAATTAAGACATCAAATCCATAATAATAAATTTATTAGACTTGTTTGAATAATTTCATATGACATATTTTAAATTCTTTAACTGAGCTATTTTTCAAAACGCAATCAGAATTTTAGTGACATTAGATTGAACCTTAATAGTTGCTTGCAGAAAGTTTCCATGCATAGTCCATGGATACTTCCTCAAAATGAGAGAAATTTTTGTCTCGTGTATAAACAAAGGAACACAGATATATAAACAGAACAGAGATTTTCACAAAATGTCTTTGAATTAGTTGCTTTCGATGATTATGATGTTTTGACTTAGTAAACATGGATTAGGTCTACATTTCAGTATTTGATGAAGAAACTCTAAGCAGTTGCACAAACCATCCAGGGGTAGTAACTAGTAATAAGCTATGGCAATTTGATTCTCCCACAGAAGCTTTCTATGGTGCATAACTCAAACTGGCAAGTCAACAAAATTTTGTACAAGTTCTCTATACTCTGTTTACAAGTCTTTTGCTTCGACTCTTTTGGAAATCTGAAAACTTACACACAGTGACTTTGATGATTGTGTAACTCAATTCTGACTGTAGAATATACAGCCCATAAAAATGAGAAAAAGAAGAAGGTAAAGTTAGTTTTTTCATTTCTAAATTGGTGCCAAAACAGCCATTTCACCTGTAATATTGACCCGCAAATAATGATGTGGGCCTGCAATCTACGTCTAGGTCCCTTACGAATTAATGCATAGAGTGCTAGTTTAGTGAAATGCAGTAAAGGCACATTTATCAGTTACATGTGTATGTAGAAGAACATTAAATATGAGTTTGACTTTTCATTACATTCACAGATATTTGCTTAAAAGATGCTAAAATCCCACAGTTAATTATTCTTTTGAGTATATAGATAAATTAATATGTCATTACATCTATTTATAATTATACAATTACCAATCAAAATAAATTGGACTAATACCTATGCCTTCCATTGAACTCCAACTCGAAATTTCATAATATAAAACTCTTCCAACCTTAAAAATTACCAAAACGACCATATATACAACTGCTCAGGCCTCAGTCATTACAGTGAAGAAGAGTCAAATAATCATAGAAATTAACTAAAATAATGTAGACAGAAGCTACACATCAATCAGTTTGTCCACTAATATTAACCCCATCCATCACAAAATATATAGTATCAAACTTCCATTTGAATCTCCGAACTCAAGCAATGCTGCCAAATCTACTGACGTAACTCCAAGAAATAATGACAGGAAAGGAAAAAACGAGAGGGTAAAAAGTTTCTAATCTCTATATTGCAACAGCTATAAATTCGTTCTTTCTCCACCCACTCCACAAAATGATCTACCCCAAACCCCACTAACAATTTGAATTATTAGTTAAGTTACTAACACCAATGGCCTTATTGGTTTAGCTGCTTCTGTCGGATTATTTTCTATTTAAAATCTTCCCAAAAGACATTCTTCCTATATCAGCAGAATTCCACCATGTTACTGCAACCGAACATTTTAGTACCCCTCAGCATTGTCCAACTCCATTTTCTTGAATGCACAGCACAAGTTTTAGGTAGATCAGCTTTTCTCCTCACTCTTTCTTTGTATTCTTTCAGATGATTTGTCGTTATTTTCTTGATCAACGTTTGGATCATGGCAAATTCTATTTGTAGCTGGTATCTTAGTTTTGGATCATGATCAAGTGAAATTATAGTCTAGAAATTAGAGGGTTGTTCAATACATGGATGATTATTTGAGATGGCGAACCATGTTTTAGGCATTGCAACGCAGGTTATAGTGATGGCAATAGTGATTTCAGTGATCTTGCTATTCCTAGGAATCGGGGTTTTAGTACTGATCCATGTCTGTATTGTTGGGAGGACTCTTAGAAGAGGGCTAAGTGACAGAAATGTTAACGTGGTGGAGAGGGGGAGTTTTGGGAGCACGAGCATGTCGCAAGATGACATAGAAAAGCTGCCCTGCTTCGATTTCAAGGCCAAGGAGAAGGGGAGCAGCCCTCCTGCAGATTGCGCGGTTTGCCTGGAGAATTTCAGGGTTGGGGAAAGGTGCAGGCTTTTGCCTTCTTGCAATCACAGTTTTCATGCCGAATGCGTGGATTTATGGCTTTTGAGGACTCCCATTTGCCCAATTTGCAGGGCTGGTGCTGATCTTATGAAGAGTGGATCACTATATGCGGAAGAAAGCAACAGTTTTAGTGAAAGTGGGGTTGAATTTAGAGATGGAGAAACAACTGAAGCTGGCCAAATAACAGAAACCAGTCCCAGAAATGAGACTGAAGTTCAGATTGCTGGGATCCAAGCAGGAGAAAGTGGCAATTCTAACAGCACTAGTGGTGCTGAAATGGGATTGGACCAAACACTCGAAAATGTTGATTCCAGTGGGACTAGTTTTCCAGAGAGCCAAACAAGAGAAACTTGGAATTCAACTGAGAGAGTGATTGACGCGAGAGAGAGCCAAGAAATGGGAACCCGCAATTTAAGTGAGATGACAGTTGATGTTGAGGTCAGGGAAAGTGAATTAAGGGACAGATTTGCATCGTGAAATCTACGTTATTCTGATTCATTGAGTCTCGGCTTTTGCAGTTGGATATTAATAAGTTTTTGTATACTTTATTAGCATACATATAAGTATATATACATCAATCCTTTTCTGTAAGCAGTGGATTAGTCGAGTAGTAGTTTATCAGTGCTTTTCTTGTTGCTGTGTATGATCAATGTGATCAGGGGTCTATCTCTGCACTCCACTTACCCCTTTAAAGGAATGGAAATTTTCCATTTTCTTCGTTCTTTTTCCCCAATAGTTCAGCCAGATATATAAATCGTATACGTATATCTGTTTCACCAACGGAGCGAAGCGGGCCACAAAAGAGTAGCCCCCTACTATTGGAATAAATCGAAATGTCTTTTTGGGCGGGGCAATTTTTTTTAGGTTCGGTGAAACTGGTCACTGTAAACAAATATAGGTTCGGTTATGGCATTATAATTATCTAAATTTGATATTAGAAAGAAAAATATTTCATAAAATAACAATTTAAGATTGCTCATAATAACTAATAGAATCAAATTTTATACTTGTACATACCATAACTAATAGCATGAGAACTGAGAATCCTCCATCGGATTAGTTTGCTGTTAGCATTTTACAGAGTTGTGATTTTAGTTTACTCGGGAATGGTTCTTGGAGTTTTGTTTTTTTGGAAAAATTACGTTGTAATCTTTCCAGGCTTGAGGTTTAGTTCCCAATCCAATCTCAACTGGGACTGTGAGGCGGGCTACAAAAAAGTAACCTGACTATTGGCCTAATTTAATGTCACTTTGGGCTTGTTGAGGGGTAATCTGTGCATTACAGCCTATAAAATTATCAAATCGAAAAAAAAAAAAAGAAGAAGAAAAAAGAAAGACCCTCCAAAGAATTGGCTAATTTCTTCCATATTAAGATTATAACATTATAATAATTTGAATCGCGGCATAGGAAAATTGTTCTATAAAAAATAATACTTGTTCACTATAGCAAATAGAATCAAAATTTTGAATTACGTAGTAATATTTGTGCCATGCATGCCGATTGACAAATAATTAAAAAAATATGTTTTCAATAATTCATAACAATTATGATAATACTCTTAGTAAACAAAACCTTGATTCCTAATTATTAAACTAAAATCAGCTATCTTGATTCCTAATTATTAAACTAAAATCAGCTATCGGAATCATAGTAATATCCATATTATATCAATATGAATAAAGATAGCCATTTATAAGAACCAGTCACTTACTTTGTTTGAACAAACTTCAAATATTTTACCAAATAATACATTGCTAAAAGCATTTTTGTGCATAACTTAGTACATGGAAACAAGTAAGCGAAGATGTTACGGTTAAAAATTGTAAGGTTGCAATTAAGAAATAATTATGTGTTTCTTGTTTGAATGCAACTCACTTATGAGCTGATTCAAATTCCGCCAGGAGGAGCCGCCTTCCTCCACAGCAGTGGCGGCAGTGCAACCAACCTCCGCCACATTCTTCCTCACCTCCTTGCCCGTCTCTCCTTCCATCAACTCCTTCGCGGCCTTCGCCAAACTCTCCCACTTCACGATCCTATTGCAAGTCTCAACCCTCAGCCCCACCCTCAGCTCCTCCACCACCAATTTGGCATTAAGCGGTTGCTCCCACATCATTGGCAACGCCAATATAGGAACCTTTGCACAAATGCTTTCCATCATTGAGCTCGAACCGCACTGGCTCAAGAATCCCTGAACACTGTCGTGCTCCAAGATTTCCCTCTGATCAACCCATTCTTTAACCACCATTCCTCTATTTCTCACCCTCTCTTCAAACCCCTCCTCCAGTTGTGACTCATTTTTCCTCACAACCCACAAGAAGTTCACCCCAGATTTCTCCAACCCAGATTTGATCTCATTAAATTGCTCCGGCGATATCTCTACTTGAGTGCCAAACGCTACGTACAGAACTTGTTCCCCTCGTTCTTGCATTTGGTCTAGCCAATGAATCCACCAAGGCTTTTGATAATTTTCTGGCTTCAATTTTTTCTCCTCGGCCAAGCACAAAGGTCCAACGCACCATACTCGGGGGCCAAACACTGAATTCCATTTGTCAACGTAGACTGATTCAAACTCATAGAAGCTGTTCATCACAATACCATGGCTTCTTGATGAGGCTTCGATATTCTCGAAGACAAAATCATAATATGTAGTGCCCACAAATTCGGGGTCTAAAAAAAGGGGATCAAAATCCTCTCTTTTGATCTTGATCCAAGGGAAATCACCAACTTTCAGCACCTCAGTATTTCCATCTTTCTCTACAAAAAAACGACCCCGAGCGACTGATATCGTTAGAGACAGGGCGAAGGTTCCAATAGCGTAATAAACAAATCTTGGGATGCAATATTTCTTGGCGGAGTCGAGTGTCCAAGCAAAGAAATCATCGGTTATCATGAAAGTAACATGTGGGAGAAGAGATTCCAACGTTTGTTCGAAGTGGGGCTGCATGAGTTTCGTGGCGGCGGCGAAGCTAACCCAAAGGGAGATGTCGGGAAGTTTGTCGGTGCTCTCGACGCCGGGGGGTATGCCTGGGATGTTTTGAGGAAAGGGAATGTCAATGACGGTGATGGTGGCGGAGGAGGGAAGAGAGCTGCAGACGAAGGGGCGGTTGCCGGGGGTGGTTAGGAGGGTGACGGCGGCGCCGTGGCGGAGGAGGAGGCGGGCTAGCTGGAGGACGGGTATGGTGTGGCCTTTAGCCATGAATGGGAACAGAAGTATGTGAGGTGAAGCCATGTGCATGAATCTTGTTACTCTTCTCAATTCTCAACTAGTTCAGTGCCTTTGGATTTTGATAATCAAACTTACACTTGCTGCTTCACTCTCTATCCACTCAATTTTTCTGAACTTGGTTCTTATCCCACAATTCTGAATTATCTATCAATTTTGTCACTGGCCACAACGTAGTTAGGTGTTGAAGCATACATTCTTTTTCATAGAAGAAAAAGTGATTGAGTTTGATAATAACTAATAAGTAAATTGGAAAAGCCACTTGTGAATTTATTAATGAAATTAAGTTGTACCAATTCCAAGTTTCTACTAATAATGAAATTGAATTATAGCAATATTGAAGTTTTCCAATGAATTAATCTCACAAAAGAAACAGATGTTAACAAATCCTAGCATAAATTTTTTCAATTTTGAGGTGCTACCTTTACCCGTGAACTAAAGCCTCAATAGGGTTTGGCAACTTCGAGTAGAATCAATTCTCTAAGAACAGATTCTGAATAAGAATTGATTCTACAAATAAATATATACTAATAAAGTAGAGAAAGAATAATCTCGTTTATTTATGAGCCTGCCATTGAGTATTTCAAAAATGTGTGCTGTCCAATTGAAATACTATTCGTAGGGGGGCAAAAAGATACTAGTGAAATTGACTCAATGGCAGACTCATCAATAAACGAGATTATTTTAAGGATTCAATACATTTTATTTTATTGTATTATTAATTTTATTTCAATTATTCTCTTATATTAATAAAATCTTCAAATACCTCCCTAAAATAATAAAATTTATATTGTTAATCAAAAATATCCCTAAATTAAATAAAAATTTAAATTTACTTTGTCCTTAGAAACTATATAAAAATTTAAATTCACTTTATCCCTAAAAACTATATAGAAATTTAAATTCACTTTGTCTAATTTAAATGTGTTTATTTTTCATGAATGAAAAATTAAAATTAAAAATTAAAAAATAAAAAATCTCATAAAGTATATTAATGAAATTAAGAAAATTTGAGTGAAATTATAAAAGAAAAATGAGATGTTTTCTAAAACAACATATATAAGATATTAGTAATATAAATTTATGTGAGATAATTTATTTAAAATTAATGTGTCTTCTATATATTAATAAAATTATATTTTGCTATTTTTAATTTGTATTTAATTGAAGGTAAATTTATTTAATAAAATTAGTATTGAATAAATTTTGGAGTCAAATTAATTGACATTTGATTATGTAAAGTATAATGTATAATATTTTTTTTTTCTTTCACAAATAAAAAAATCACATATTGAAATTAGATTAATTCATATGCTTATGCTTGACCTACACATGCATACCTTACATTATAAAAAAGTTTATACATTTATAATATCAACTAATTGATTTTAATTATAATATTTACTTAATAAAACACTTTATATAAAATGGTAGTAATATAAATTTATGTGGCACATTCTTTTAAAACTTTAATGTGTCTTCTCTATACTATTGAAATTATATTTTTTTTGTTTATTTATTTTTGATTTAATTAAAGTTTAATTTATTTAATAAAGTTAGTGTTAAATAATTATTATTTAATTATAGAGAGGGCAAAATATTATATAATTTATAAGAGAGGGGTCAAAATGAATTTAACTTTTTATTTAACTTAGGGATATTTTTGTCTATTAATATAAATTTTATTATTTTAGGTGGGTATTTAAAGGTTTTATTAGTAGAGGGGGTAATTGATACAAAAAATAATAGTACAAATGGGTAAAGTGTATTTAACTCTTATTTTAATTTACTTCATGACAATATTCAATTAGAAAACAATTATAAATTATAAAAAAAAAAACAGAGATGTTTTTGCAAACAAAACATTATACATAAACTGTGTGATTACAGCTAATAGAAGGAAACTCAGATAAAACAAACCGAGTTGGTAAGAGGCAGACTTTCAAACGACGGGGTCTTTGTTTACAACTTGGTGTAATTTATTTAAAACATCTGATAATATATATTGTTATAATATATCAATTTTAATAAAAATCGAATTATTATTATTATTTTTATGATCAAATGGGCTATTTGTTAATATAATGCGGATAGCCCAAAAAACCAAGCCCATATCTCTAGAAAGTTTTATAGATTGAGAGTAAAAGCCATAAAACCTCCACATTATGTACTGCCAACAAGTAAAAGAATCCTTAAACAGTGAAATCAGAATTATGGTGAATAGTAAATCAATTTTCTTGATTGATACCTCGTTCGTGCACTTAATAAATTAAATTTAAAATTTTTTTATAGTTGAATAAAATTTGAAACTTGACTCGAGTTCGAATCGATTAATACAAAAATATGTATAAAATATCAAATTACTCAAATTTATTCGTATTCGACTCAATTAAAATTCGTTTAAACTCAAATCGATTAATTATCAAACCAAGTTCAAATACAATTTTTGAAACTTAATAAAAAATTAAACAAAGTTGAATAATAACGTGTTTAATTCGTTCGATTTAATATTTTTTGGTTCATCCATAGCAAGCACAAGTACTTATTTTTGGATTATTTTTTTACCAGTCTATTTTCTACTTTTTCAACTTGGTGCTGCTTAAGAAATCATGAAGTATTGAAGTTGGCTTAGATTGGCCCTCCGCACGTTTAACTCTTAACCAAATAGAGTTCAGCAAGTTTTGTTTACCTATACATTATTGGGCATAAAAAGGGACAGTTTAACGTACAGATTATATTAATTTTCGTCCGCTTTCATTCATTAAAACGCATGAAAACTCATCATTAAATTACGTCAGGTCCAGCTTCCTTCGAATACACTCTCTCCAACAGAATTCAATACACACTTAGATGGATACTTAATTCAATGGTAAAATATTGTCTTTCCTTAACTACAAACCTAACCCAAGTTAAATTATATTATTTAGACTTAAAGTATTTTTTAATTAAGGTAAGCCCAATAATTATCATTAAATGGTGATTAGTATGGGAATGAATTGGGAATAGAATGAACATTTGTAAGTTTATTTCAAATATTATGCTTGGTAGAATTAACACAAAAAATCTTCATTCCTTAGGGAATTCGAATTCCCAAAAATAAGAATTAGTCATTCTACCATACCATTGAAAAAAAATTATGTATTAAAACTCATACCATTGAAAAATTGGAAATGAATCAAATCTTTTTTTATTTATTACAACTCTTGTATCACATGGTTTATACTTGCACATCATATATTCTTATTAAGTACATTATATACACAAATTATATATGAAATATTATATGCTATATATACATATTTAATCTACGTATCTAGTATTTATTTTATTTGATTAATATTTATATTAAACATGTATAACATATATTGATATATGCGCACCCGTACACACACATATACACATATATGATAATATATTATCCCATATATGGTAGTTATATATATATTTGATATACATCATAGAAAAATATTAAATTTACTAGATATAGTAGATATTCATATACTTTCATATTTAAATACAACGTAACAGATTTTCATATATACGTATAATATGTCTACAAATTTATTCTTATATTTATTTTCGTATGTAATGATAAATATAAAATAGCAACCGCATCTTAAAATCCCCCAAACCCCTAAAATAAATGAAAATTAGATTCTTCTTCCTCCCTGATATTCAATTCCACTCCCGCCATTCTTCAAGCATCCCCAATATTCCTTTTCCAAAATGATGAGTTACAATCTGCTTAGGCTCTAGGTTAAATTTAAAAGATTTGTCCAGATTGTTGGCCAAGCCATGTATACTCAAAAGATTAAGCCTAATGAATCCATAAATTATTGAGTTAAACGAGCCTTAATACACGAGTTAAGCGCATAAAAAATTATTAAGTCCATAAGACCCCAACCTACTTAAACCTATATATATCAGCATTATGAATATCCATAATATTTGGATTAAAATATACGAATTTTATTAAGAATTTATTTACTCTCAAATTCTTTGTATTTTCTTTATTTCGAATCTGATTTGAACTTAAGATAGTCTTCATAATTAGTGGATTCATTAGATTTAGTCAACATACATGAGTCTGATCTATGATTCGAATGGACTTTTTGAACATAGTTTATTGAGTCTGAACAAGATCCATCACAAAAATTATACATTAATGCCAATTTATGATTTCCTGCCTAATACCAACCTACCGAGATTCTTCGTTCAATCGTAAATGATGTCCGTAAGTAACGTTATGTGCCCAAACTGAAAGTCTTGGCCAAAATTGCAAGTGGAGGGACAACCTGACATAGCTTTGTTGCTTGATTTTTTTTATGAGCTTTTTAATCATTTTCTTGGACATATGTTTCCGTTCTACACGTTTGAATAAAATAAGGATAAATGAATTACTTCTACTATAAGAATCCTTCTGGACATGATGTTTACGTTGTACAAGTTTGAAGAAAAAAAGGAAAACATAACTCTTTTAAGAAAGGAATTTCTTAAGGAATTTCCCCCGTTAGATAGACAACTAGTATCAGCCCTGCAAATATTTTATGGATGTCTTCTAGTTCTACCTATCTATCAAACTTCAAGTACTTTATATAGGTAATTAAATATTTATTTTATAGACCAACAAAAAGTAAATAGGTCAAAAAATATTAAATGATGCAAAAACAAAATCCTCATGAACTTTCTTACTAGTTGTCAAAAAAGCTAGAATAGAATAAAATTTGTAGCAGTAACAATAGTGAAAAATATCCCATACTCAAAAGTAAAAGTTACCCCCAAGTTCTTCTTCATAATAGAATAGAAAACTTTGTAAAAAATCATTAGGAAAACAATGTTGAGCCGACAAGTGGACAGGTTCTAGAAGGTGCATGTTCTTATGTCCCAAATTTGATTTTACAACACCACAATACAGGGCATATTTATACTAAGAAAATCCGTGGCTTGTTTAGACCGTTCTTAAAGAAAATGTCCCTAGATTGGTATTATTGAGTAAACATGTCGCCATAAGTACTAGAATTGTCCAAAGCAGAAGGCGTTTAAACACAAGAGTACAGAATTCACCCATGGAAAAATCCACAACCTTTTGCTTTAGTCGTCTGAAAATTACAGCAGCGGTCCAAATACAACGCATTTCGGTGTCTTCCATATGCACCTCACAAGACATCCATCTCCATCAGAACTGCTATTTGTAAGTTTATGTAATTTGGCGAGGTCACAATTTATGTCTATTTATTTGCCCAAACAATGAACAAAGACAATAAAGAAATGGCTCCTCTTTCTTCTTCCTGTTCTAAATCTCATATTGTCCTATTTCCTTTCATGTCCAAAGGCCACACCATTCCACTCCTCCACCTAGCCCGGCTCCTCCTCGACCGCGGTGTCGTCATAACCATCTTCACCACCCCGGCAAATCATTCATTCATCTCCGAGTCTCTTTTGGGATCAGCTGATGTTTCCATTGTTGACCTCCTCTTTCCTGAGAATATACCTGGCATCCCACAGGGAATTGAAAGCACTGACAAACTTCCATCCATGTCTCTCTTTATTTCCTTTGTCAATGGCATAAAACTCATGCAACCATTGTTTGAGGAAGCACTTCAGAATATTCATTCGCAGGTCAGCTGCATCGTATCAGATGGTTTCCTCCATTGGACGCTACAATCAGCATCACGGTTTGGCATCCCGAGGCTGTGCTTCTATGGCATGAACTACTATGCCATGGCACTGAGCCGTGATGCACTTGGGAATGGTTTGCTATCATTACATGAGTCAGATGACGAGCCCTTCACTGTCGCTGGCTTTCCTTCAATCAAGCTTACCAGGAATGACTTTGACGATCCGTTTGATAAACGCGACCCAAGAGGTCCTCATTTCGATTTCATCATCGAGGTGGCCACAGCAACAACAAATAGCTATGGCGTGCTGGTGAACAGCTTCTATGAGCTTGAGCAACCTTATGCGGACTACTGGAACCTCAAATGCCAACCTAAAGCATGGAGCATAGGGCCTCTCTGCCTGGCAAAACAACCAGAAGTGGGACTCTCACCATGCCACAAGCCCAAATGGATGCACTGGCTTGACCAAAAGTTGGCCCAGGGTTGCCCAGTCCTATATGTTGCCTTTGGGTCTCAAGCAAAAATATCACCAACACAATTACGTGAAATAGCTCTTGGCTTGGAAGAGGCGAACACTAGCTTCTTATGGGTGGTGAGGACGAGGAAAGTAGAACTAAATGATGGCTTTGAAGAGAAGGTAAGGGAAAGAGGAATCATAGTAAATGAATGGGTTGATCAAAGAGAGATTCTTGAACATCCAATCGTACAGGGCTTCCTTAGTCACTGTGGCTGGAACTCAGTCTTGGAGGGAATATGTGCAGCAGTTCCCATTCTGGCATGGCCAATGATGGCCGAGCAATACCTTAACGCAAAGTTTGTAGCAGAAGAGATTAAAGTTGGTTTAAGGGTTAGTACAGTTGATGGATCAACAAAAGGATTTGTTAGTGGGAAGAGCTTGAAGAATACAGTGATAGAACTGATGGAGGGCGAAAAGGGGAAAGAATTAAGGGAGAAGGTGAAGGAGGTTGCTGAGGCAGCCAGTAAGGCTGTGGCAGATGGAGGCTCTTCATGGCATGCTTTAAACCACCTCATCAAAGAGACACATAGGCAAAAGGGAATCAATAATTCTAAGCTCAACTGATAGAAGAGGCCAAAAAGCTGCCAGAATATTCACCTACTGCTGATTAAAGCAATATGGTCAAGGGGATCTTTCACCCTTTCAATTTTTCTTTTTTCTTTTTTCTTTTTTTGGGGTTTATAACGCATGAAGAGTCAACAAATGTTCAGCACAAACTTCTAAATAATATTTCGGGAGCCACAATAAAACATAAAATGCTTTAGGCTGTTCATCTTCTTCTGTTCACCACATTGAATAGTTATGAGGGCATTAGTCCTCAAATGTTTGTACCCTTTTAAGAGATTATGTAATAAATCCTTCTTTAAGAGATTATGTAATGAGCAGTCCATCAATTTCAGCCAATGGGATAGCTGTTAACTTAATTTCTTCATTCATAATATAAGTACTAAATACCTCAAACCTTAATCAATTATTCCAAAACAACAAACAAAGAGAGAGAGAGAGAGAGATGAAGCAAGGGAACTTAATTCAGCTTGAATTCCTACAATTCATTACCATCTTTGAACAAATGTTTCAGTGATTCTTCAATTGTTTGCTTAGTTTCCTTCTCCTTTACCAAATGTTGTGATAAAGGCTTTAGAGCTATTATTCATAGTGAAGCTAAAAGTCTATTATGACTTTTATTTTCATTTATTTTTTTCATGCATTTCGCATACCTTAAGGCCTTAGACCAAACCCAACCCTGCGCTAAATGCAAGGTTGGGCATCAATTTGGCTAAAAAAAATACATTCCAATCTTTATGCTATTTTGGGCGTGAATTTGGAGTTGTTACAGTGCTGCATCATTTTTAATGCAGCACTTTTATATTTAGTAAATTTTAGAATTATTTATTATTTTTAAAAATATTTTAAAAATTCACATTTTACTCTAATTATATATTTTCCCACAAAATTATTATTTTTATATATTTTATATGTATATAAATATTTTTAATAAAATTTAATTATTTTTTTATTTTTTTATATTATTAAAATTTATTCCTTATAATAAATCATATATATTAGAAATAAGACAATTTAAATATATTGTGAAAAATACGAGAATTACATAATATTTATATGAAATCACACCACTTAAATTTCTCACTCGATATAGACAAATCAAGGATAACGAGGCTCATATTGTACTTCGAAATGCATTAATTGATAATTTGTGAGATGGATATATCAATTCAGAAAATTAAATAACTATCAATATGTAATTTATTTTTATGATTAAGTTGTATTATTAAATATTATTATTCTATTTTATCTAAATCATGTAATATTTTTACTTTTCTACTTAAATTTTATTATCAATTATTTTATTATATATATTATTTAATTTGCAAGCAATTATTATATTAATAAAATATATTATTTACTTAGTTAAACATAAAATACAAATTGAATATGTAATTATATTAATATGTTAATAGATATTTGATGAAATAAAATAGTTATTGTAAATGGAATAATAAAGAATATTTAACGAATATTCTTTTTAGAATAAAATTTGAAGTAAATAGGTTGAGATTAAATTTTAAGTTTGATGCAAAAAATATATTATTTTAATATAAAAATTATATTAAAATAGAGTTATGAGTTGAAGATGACATTAACGACTATCATATAATGCAAATACGTGCATTTACAGTTTTAGGTATAGTTTCTCATTTTTATTGAAATGCGAGTTTCCCGGTAATTCATAACACGTTTTTAGTAAGTATTAAAGCAAGTCGGCAATGGAGAAATATACAGTAATTCATAACACATTTTTAGTAAGTTTAAAAGCATGTTGTCAATGGAGGAATATTCATACATACATACATATATTGTGTATTTTGAAGCATACTATTCTTCAACCATAATAATAATTATAATAACAGTTTTGTAATTTTTCCTTTCAAGAGCAATAGCTAATGAGGGCTTGGATTGCTTAACGATTTCTGGTTTGATTTTTGTAATAACAAATTTTTTATGTATAATTACCCTGTTAACTTGATTTAACCATTTAGGTAATTTTTGCTGATCGCTTTATCATATCATGTCAGAAATAAATAATTAATTTAAAAAAAATACAACAATATATGCAAAAAGTGACAAGTTCAATAACAACAATTACAAGAACACAAAATATTGTTTTTTTAAGATTTCAAGTTCATAATAGAAGTCCT
The DNA here is from genome assembly GCA_019321725.1 of Paulownia fortunei. Classification (NCBI taxonomy): domain Eukaryota; kingdom Viridiplantae; phylum Streptophyta; class Magnoliopsida; order Lamiales; family Paulowniaceae; genus Paulownia; species Paulownia fortunei. Next base: position 489,720 of record JAGSPU010001671.1, on the reverse strand, counting down.
CAACCTCTAATCGAACAACATTTGTATTGTTCACCAAGCTAGTATGTAATGTAGTTAGATCCTCTAGCATATTATGTTGTTTATCTTGTGGGGTGGGGTATTTTGGTAAGTATGCTTTGATCCTGGAATTACTTTGTTCATGGTGAGCGGCCAAAAATAATCTGAAAATTGTAACCTCCGCTAGTCAAAACACTACAATCCAGTAGAATTGAAATGACTAAAAGGACCTGCAATGAGAAAATTATTTGTCTACTATATTTTATACACTTATTGCCTTACCAGACTTCATCTTCCAAATTGATTCACATTCTGTAAATATTCATTTTTTTCTAGCACCGATCCGCCTCATCTCGCAATACACGTCACAGATGCATACAAAATGTATAAAATATTTTTAAATATACAATTAACATTAATCATATACATGGAATTGCATACCACAAATCCACCACATTACATTATTGGACGAATAAAGCTTTAGTAAAGAATATTACTATGTTATATGAGCAAAATGAAGTATACAAGAGAGACAAAATATAATTAACAAAATTGTACATGATGAATCCACTGCGAAACTGCAGCTTTCAACAAATGCAAAATAAACTGAGAGAGAAAAAGAGGTATTTACTTGGAACATTCTTTGATTGCAACAGGTGCAAGTGTCCAAATTGCATAATGAGGAGATACAAAACTAAATATATTGAAGACTTCAAACTGCCACAAAGTTCTTTAAGATTAATCTGGCCGGCTAATAGTTTTTGTTACTAATGCATACAGTTTGGTTCTGATTTTCCTTTATATATATTTCCAAATTGACGATATATCCAAGCTTTTATCAGTAAATATTTACTTTATATCAGCTTGAGGGTTAAATTAAACTGACCTCTCCCACCAATTTACATAAATCTTTAGTAGTAGTAATGGTGGTAAACTTAAGAACATCAGCAGACTCTTTTTGCAGTCTCCAGTGGAAGTCTTGTACGTTTGTATCTTTCTTTCTTGTTGAAAAATCAAGAAGTATGAATAAATCCATGCCACGTACTTGTAAGTGGCATGGATTTAATGCGTCTAGTTTCGCAATATACATCTGTATGTTCTTCTTGATTAACAATATGAATGTTTCAGTCTCTCAGCCTGCTGCTGCTGATTGCATCCTTAATGTTGAAACCTCGTCCTCATTTGGTAACTCGAGTTGTGATGGTGGATACTGGGGCGGTTTTCTGAATAAAAATTGTTCAGGGGGAGCGTTTTGCGATTATCTTTATGCCTTGGCGCGTAGAGCAAATCAAACAGGGAAAATTTTCTTGAATTCAAATGAGCAGGGGAAGTGCTCGTGCAAGATCTTGAAGACTAATGAGGCTGATGTTTCAGGTTGTGGAATGGAGAAGCTAACGGCTTGTGGTGGAGGTTGCTCAGATTTCTCAACTGTGGATGTCAATAGTAAATTGGGAGATAAACTTGAAAGGCTAAAAGGTAAATGTGGGATGAAGCCTGCTGATGAATGGGGTGAGTCGTGTGCCTCCTGTTTAAGAAGCTGGGAAGAAATAAAGGAAATGCACTCAGACAATGGCAAATCCATGAAAGTAGACTCTGAAACTTGTAGTTTTGCCGTTTTAGTTACATTAGTCAGTACAGAGATTAAAAATGAGATATGGGCTTCAAAACTCAACAATTGCCTTACAAATGAGCACATTAACAAAGGCAAGTAACTCAAACAGATGACCTCCTTTGGTTTAAATACAAAAAATTTTAACAGCATCATAATATGCAGTCTGACACATAGTTTCCACAAGCATACAGATACTACTAATCTAATCATCCCTCAAATGTTTTGTGCTTGCAGATTCTGAAGTTGCCCGGCACACACAAAGGAAGAAAATAGGGCCAGGTGACTATCCAAATATGTGATTACTTGCTCTTAGAAATATACAACTTTTATATGTGAGCTTTTTGTTTACACATCAGCAAATCCTTTGTTGGACAGGCTTGTGCATGCTAATTGGAGGCATTGTGGGACTTTTGGTGGTAGTAATCTTTTCCATATTGATCTTGTCACGCAGAAGAAAGACACCAATAGCACCAGTTGATAAAGATGGTATGCTCCTATGGTTCATAAGATAAGGAACATATGGGGTGAATCATTCATGAATTTTTATGTTATTTCCTTTCCAGCTTGGAGACCTGCATTATCAAACTTTCCAGCATGGAAACCTGCTTTGTCTGCACTATCGAAGGAGTCTGCAATTTTGAAAGTCTCAATCGAGGAGGTGCATGCTGCCACAAACAATCTACTCGAATCAAACTTCATTGGTGAAGGGACAGCAGGTATGAAAAGCCTCTTCAGACAAATATATTCACTCCATTCAGAAGATGAAGATGTTCTTGACAGTAAGAAAATTATATATCAAAGTTATTATTTATTTAACTAATTACTCTAGCAAACTTTATTGGTTTTAGGAAAGGTGTATAGAGGAGTTATGTCCAATAATCAGCATGTTGCAATCAAGAAAATCACAAATGATGGATGTGCTGATACTTTTGTGAGAGAAATCAGAAGCCTAGTGCATGCGAGACACCCAAACCTGGTAGGTTTGGTGGGGTATTGTGAAAATGGAAGTGAATGTCTCCTCATTTATGAACTTTGTCCCAATGGGAACCTGTCCGAGTGGCTTTACGGTATGCATTCGCCATCTATATTTGAATTGACACCACTGCTTCACTTAACCAAAGAGGTCTAATTCACAAAAAGCAGGGAAAGATAAAGTTCTGTCATGGATGCGAAGACTTGAGATTGCAATTGGCAGTGCTCGGGGACTAAGGTTTCTCCATACATTTCCTGAAGGATGCATTGTTCACCGGGATCTCAAGGTCTGCTTCAATACTGAACTTTCTTGTGTCGTTTCATGTCTGCTTCACAATGTTGGCAATGTGTATATCAAAGTGTTGGCCAATATTGTAACATTATAAGATATGGTCAAAAAGTTGCAGCATAATTGAACTTTATTTCCCAAGTAATAGCTATGATATCAGTCATCAGAGATATTTTCGGGGACAAGGTACGTGTGTAGAGATGGCTGTCATCTTTTTTTCTTATTTTTTTTTTTTTGGGAACAATACAATATGCTTTTTCTTAGTATTATAGACTTTATACCTACAACTATTTAAACACTTTAAACATTTCAGTTTAAAAATCTTGTCATGGCAATTTAAGGAATAGAGTAGATTTGAATTTTGTACATTTTTTAAAAAATTATGGCTCCATGAAAATTGAGGGGTATTTTGACTTTTCATGAAAAACTCCAAGAAAATAACTCTATTAGTTTTATGTGTATCTAGCTATAAAAAATTTAATCTCATTGTTATGAAGTGTTTGAATAAAATAAAATAATAAAATTATAGATATCATTATCATAATTAAACTTTATATTAGATATATTGTTGGTGCACGGCTTCAAGTACTAGAATTGTGATTACTTAGCATTTTGTGGGTCATTATTTTGATTAGGCATATGGTTGATGTAGGACTCTAAATGAGGTTTTTTAATTATGATTGGCTATCATTTTATTTATTATTGTTTTTTTATATATAGTATAGATAGATATAAATAAGTTTTAATTTCGTCAAACTAATGGTTTGTGCCAAAAACATTTACCTGTAGCATGTATCCATACACGATACTGTACACTGCAGATTGGTAGACAAAAATAAATGGCTTCATCTGCATTTTACATAGAGAAACTGAAATAAATATTTACTGCTGACAGCCAACAAACATTCTCCTTGGAACAAATTTCGAAGCCAAGCTTTCAGACTTCGGATTATCCAAGGTAATGAATCTTGGTGACTCCAGTGTCAGTTCAGAAGTGAGAGGTACCTTTGGTTATGTTGATCCCGAATACCAAAGCAACCGCCACATAAGTGCAGCTAGTGATATCTACAGCTTTGGAATAGTACTTCTTCAGATTCTATCAGGGAGGAAGGTTATCAATATGAATATGAAGAAACCGAAGCCGTTGGACAAAATTGTAATCACTTTCCCACATGTCCTTTTCTTGTCTATGTTTGTTCTAGTACTAATTCATAGTGTAACATCTCTCTTCCTCAACAGGGAAAATCTGTTATGAAAAATGGAAACATGGTAGAATTTGCTGATCCAAACCTTCATGGAGAGTATTCAATAGAAGCCTTCGGGCTCATATTTGAGCTAGCTCTATTATGCACGGGGCATAAACGACAACGACCATCCATTAGGCAAGTTGTAGTGAAATTAGAGGAGGCTCTCAGCATATCAATGAGGATGGAAGCATCAACACCTCATACCACACCAGATTGGTCCAAAGTACCATAGTGGATTGATTGCTCCAACTCTACATATTCAACTTTGTATTCTTTCCATATGATCTATTACAGTTTCTCTTACCATGTATATAGTAGCTTCTTACAATCTGATCTGTTGGGATCCATTGGATAAAACCTAATTATTTAGGAAGTTCACCGACTAAAAAGCCGAGGAACAGAGAATCCTAAATGACACGGGATTGTTAATAAGCAGTTTTTTTCTGGAAAAGTTGAGCTCACATTATTTTTGTATCTCCATGTCTGAATTAGTCTTCTGCTTGTTTTTGTGTTACTTGACGTCTATGGTATAATTCCAGTCTTCCATGAAAATAAAGATCGATCAAGAAAAGTAAAGATGAATTTGGACAACCAATTTCCTGGTCATGCATTGATTATGTCAAGGAATAAGTGCATCTGAACATTGAAAGAAATTTTACCAAAAGAACCAGGAAAAAAGAGGAAGGATCATCAAAGCAGCCATTGCCTTTCCCAAAGAATCTTTATCTGGAATGCTCTAAAATAATGTATACATACATGACAAAGGTTATACATTTATAGATGCGCTATGATTGCATAATACTGTGATTTAAGTAACAAAGGGTGAGATACCCCTCTCTAGAGGTGGATGGAACTTTGGGAGGTAGCCAAGAAAGTATGACTGAATTGGTAGATCTTGAAAACCTAATGCATAATTAATCTATCTTAGCCTCTAGTAGATTTATGAAACTAATCTGCCGGTTACAGTAATCTTACCTAACATCTCATTAGCCTTTTTCTTTTTCTTTTTCTTCCCCTTTTCAGATTATCTGTCTTACACCCTAATTAAACTTCTTCAGAGAAATCCGGCTCATCTGGCTTAAACAATTTGGGCATCTTTAAGCTCGAAGATGCAGTATCAGCTATCTGAATCTTCTGAATGGCACCTCTTCTCGTGTTTGCAGCAAATTTTGAAGCCAAAATTGTGGCTCCAAGATGAGTGTCAACAGATGAGCTATCACCAATTTCATCATCTAAATGTCCACCATCATCTGGCTCCCCAATATAATAACCTTCCTGGCCAGGAATTGACATATAGTACAAGTTCTCTTGTAGAGCCAGCTCCTTTGCCAATTTCTTCTTCTTGTACCTTCTCCATGCTGCTTGTAAGAAGCAAGCACCCCATGTCCTCCACTGGTGAGAATAGTACCTAAATGCATGCTGGAGCTTCATGCTGTGGAGGCGCTTAAATTGAATGGCGACAAATTTAAGGTCTTCAGCTCGAAGTGCAAAAGCTTCAACTTCAGTCAGAGTTTTGACAGTTCGAGTGGAAGAGGGCAGGTTTAGAGATGAATTAGGTACTAAAGCCCATGTCAGTAATTCCTCCCCGCAAAAGTCACCTGATCTGAGGGTGATCGAATTGAAGAATCCTGACCGTCCTCCATTGGTTGTGGAGCTCTCCATTTGTCCCCTAATGATGAACAGCATTTCATTCACTGGATCACCTTCTCGAACAATGTAGCTGCCTGGTGTACTCAAGGACGACACCAGCCGTCCACATATGGCATCAAGAAGTTGGTCATCCATCTGTGCGAAGAATGGAACCTGCGCCACAATGGAGGAAGTTAGTCTTTTGAAATCTTAAGAAGCCAACATGCTGATAAGATAATTGCTTACAATCTAAAAACGGAAGTACATGAAAACCTTTCGATAATTTCATAAAAAACTGAGAGCAAAAACAACATTTTGGCAATGTCAAAAGTAAATGAGATGCCCACGAGGAAAACAGACAAAGATACAAAAGCTCTATTGACTTTCACTCAGTTTCCTCGCAATGTGATGACATATAAGTAACTCGGACAAAAAGGAAATTACTAAACATGAGTACAACACTAGCAAGAAGCCTCTCCATATTGACTTTCTGTTAGTTGAGGTTGTTGCTTCATAGGAGAGATTCATCAGACAATCCACAATCTAATGGCATATCCCAAGTTACAAAAGGATATTACTTAAATATAGGCTATACCTTTACGAATTTTATCACACTAAGAAAAGAAGCATGAACTCACTGGAAGAAATTACTGGCTATTAAGAGTGAAACGATTTCTCATTACATAGAACCATAACTTTTGTGCCACATAAAAATAGAAGCAAGGGCAAAAAACTATATTCAAATCGTATTCATGTTCTGTTTGTTTCCAACCATGGCATTTACAATGATACAAATTCCAGTGCTGGTGATGGTAGATTGCAAAAAGATACAGTTTCAGAAGAATGACATACTCTGCGAACAAGGTTAAGACATAGATGCCTCTGAATTTCACGACGAAGATCCAGAGGCAGTGACTGCAGAATAGATTCTTCATTGACTCCTCGTGTGGTGAGCCATTTATATTGCTCAAAACGACGAATGCGTTCTTGCAAATCTGGAGGCAACTGGCGATGCCTCATCCATTCTTCTGTATCTCTTCTCCTAATTCTCCACTCTTCAAGTCTCACAGTCATTGATTGCAAGTAAGTCTTCACTCAGGAAAAGAAAAATTACAATTATTATAGTATATTTTACACAATTCAACTACTCAACAAATAAATAAATAAAAATAAAAATAAAATTGTAAAAAACAAATGAACTTATCATTGCATATTAAACTAATACTAACGCTGCCTTTTTTAAAAAAAATCCCAAGTTATAGCAATCATTTTACCAGTTCTACAGCTGACATTGAGCACCCCAGGCCCAGAGCAATGAATCAGAAAATGATCCCTACCCAACAGCTAAAAATCACAAGCAAATAGAAGTGTTGGGTCTTATAGTCTCACTAGTCACTCCCTTGCCCCATTTGTTCTAATTATGATATTGCATATCTAAGTGTTGGAGAAGAATTCGGTTATACATACAGAAATAAAAAATTGCTTTATTCTGATAGCATGGAAGAGATTATTATATCTAAATTGTTGTTGTTATTCTTCTTCAGCTTTCAACTCCACGAGGAATTCAAATTTGCATCTATTACCTTCCCATGTTCTCGCTAATCAAAATAGATTTTTGATGCATTCATTATCAAATCCAATAAATACACACTTAGGGTTCAAAATAAAGTGGAATGATTCGTATCATTTCACTTCATGTAGAAGACAATCTAATAATACTATACTCTGATAATCAAGTTTATGGCATGCATATCATATCAACTAAACATCACCACAAGCTTCCAACACACACATAACACTGATGGTGAGTTAAACTCACTTAAAAGAAGACATTAATACCTGCATATTTCCGATCAGCTGTGCAAATAGAATCAGGCCAAAAATGCACAAGACAATGCAGAATGTTGTCTCACCAATATAAGTGCTTGTGTTCAAATTCTGTCCATACGAACTGCAAACAAGATGCAAAATACTTCAGCACACGATGACAGATTAGTTAAAAATTACAAAAAAAAAATGAACTCAACAAAAAAAATTCAAGGGAGAACAACAGAGAAAGCAATAAAGTCACTTGATCAGCCAAGCTACAGCCTCCAAGACAAGAGGAAAAGAACAAGAAGATGAAAAGTTGGAAACAGAACACAATACTTGCTTGAAGATGATCACACCTCAAATTTCTTAAGCCCCACCAAAGGCAGTAAAGATACTTCTCAAAGAAACTTGAGGAAGCAACTTCGCTAGTAAAAGCATCAGCAAACATCCCGAACTTGAAATCAGTATCATCATTTTTTGCGTCACATTGAGAAAGAACACCAGTCATATTCAACCAATACTGCCGCTCAAGAGATTCTGTTTCTGAATTTGTACAGTCTAGGAATTTCAAATTACAAGGTGGGATTTTGTCAAATTCATCGATACACCTTTCTTGCCAGCAAGAATGTTGCCGCCCTATAGATGCCAGATACCATGAAGCTCCTAATACCTATATGAATGGAATTAATTTGGTACACAGAGGTGATGAGTTCATGAATGGAAAATAAGTCATAACCAAGAGATGAAATTCATCGAGTGAAAGGCAAGATGTGCATATGTACTCACATGGCTGGCTAGCATGTATAGAAGCAGATTATATGCAGCTCCTGCCCAAGCAGTCTTAGCAATAAAACCTGTGGTTTTTATTATCCGCTGATTCAAGGGAAAAATGACAAATAATCGGGGAATATATTGGAAGAGGACAATAAGAGCAAGAGTGTTGTTAGAATGACCAGTTCCATTTGTTTTTGTTGCTGGAATTACATACCAGATGACAATCTGCAGGAACAACCAAGTTATCAGAAGCAGTAGTTGAAAGACCTCTATAAATTCAAATATTGTAGCAATGACTTGGGAAGACTCAGTTAATTAGCCAATAGATTTTGTACTTTATATCACAAGCTATAGCATTCAGAACTGCTGATCCAATTTGGCACCATGCACGATGAGTATAGACAGTCATCACAAGCTGTCACAGATGGTGTACATATCTTCACATGTCAAACATTGCTTTATGTGTTTTTCAAGGAAAACAACTTACTTACAATGTGATAGCAGGGCAATGCTTGATTGAGCATTGTATTAAGTGAAGTGAAGTGAAAAGCTCACAGCTAGACCATAATATTGTTTTGTATTTCTCTATGGTAGTGTACTAGAGTCACCCCACTCTTCTGCAAAAAATTTAACTGATAGGATTCTCATACCATTATAAGTTCCCTCCATCAAATCTACAGGTCCACTAACCCCTTGGAAGTGGTGCCTAAATTTCCAAGAGCTTTATACACCAACTACCTCAGTTTGATCTCCACCTGTCAGTTTACAGTTTTTCTTTCATTTATAAGAGGAGCTTGTGTTCCAAGCTTGGATGCATGCAAGGGCTATCAACTATAAGTAAACTAGCGTCTCATCACAAAAGCCAGCAAGAAAAACTCCTCGAAACAGGGGAATATCCAAGCCTCTATAGCTTTCTAACTACTCAAGACTCGAGAGATTGTAAGATCAATACAATTGGTAACCTTTTACTCCACAATTAACAAAAGACCAAAACCAAGCACACTTGATAAAAATAACTCCAGGAATTTAATAACTTAGAGTCTTAGACAAACAAAATGATTGAAGGTTCAAATTTTGTATTGCTTTCTTTTTCTTTACTTTGCACTGCATCTAACCAATACAAAGTTTCACAAATGCCAAAGTACTTCTATAATTGGTTAACAAGAATTTAATCTCTTTCCATATAAAGCTCACCATGCACAAAGCAGTTATACTTAGAATCTGAAAATTTCACAAGTTGAAGCAAAAGCATAAATCAGAGACCAATACTTCACAAGACTTAGATCAGATTTACCTGAGGCAACGGAAGCGTCGCGGTTAGATCAACAATAAAATCCGACTTAAGATACCTCATTGTGATTTGCCGAGGATCCATGACAAGCTCCCCACGACCGAAAACCCGGGAACTGGGAGCCACAAACGCCATTCGGAACTTCATCAACATATGGAGAAGGTAAAATACATCCGCAAGTGTTCGAAAATACGTGATCAAGACAGATGCTTGGTTATCAATGGACATACAAACCGCGCCATCAACGACGTATGGGAGATAAAAATAGAGGGGGTCGATGAAAAGGGAGATTAAACAGGTGATCAAGAAAATGTGGTTCCAGCGATTGACAATGTCGCTGTTGGGATCGAGGATTTGGTAGTGCCATAGTATGCTGAGCGAATTGGGCTCGCCTGCGGCGTCAGTGGCGTGGTGGTGGGTTAAAGTTCGCCGGATGTGGCGGAGGTGGGATGCCGGCCTGCTGAATATTCTATTCATCTTCCATGGCGGAGCCCGAATTTTCTCGGATTCTCCGCTTGATCTTTTCTATTTTCTGGGATTTCAAGGATTCTAGTTATACGTATCCAATAGAAATCTTTGAGTTAAGAAAGGATTGTCGTGAAATCAAGAAAGAAATTCAAGAAATGCTGAATTTAGGGATAATCAATTATTTGGAGTGTCAAGAGTGCAGGTGAAGGGTGCAGTGGAGAGAGATTAAGTGTTCCGGGGTAGTGGGTAGTCGGGGGTAGTTAGGGGACCGTTAGTGACCGTTGATTCTTTTGAGGTGGTAATACGAGGAAACGCGGGAATGTCGGAAATTTTGTAATACGGGCTATTCCATCACAAAACACATAAGGAGATTAGTGGGGTGAAGGCCCATTTCCAGCAATTTAGTTTGGCCCACTTTGCAAGAAAATGGGCTATCTTGTTTGCCCAACCTGGAGATCTTTTTGAGCTCCCAAGAATATTTTATTGCCTTCTATTCCTTTAGGCTGCATTCTGTAAATTGTATTTCTTTTCAGAAAAAAAAAAAAAAGAAAATTGAGAAATAATATGATCTTGTACTTCTGTTAAGAAAGATGAAGGAAAATTCAGAAATGATAAGATCTCAAATTGAACTAAAATTGAAAAACAACCAAAATTGTTGGTCAGCCTCGATTTTAGAAGAATAACACATTTTTGAACGCTCAAATCCTCTGTTCTATATCTACATTCTAACATCTGTTCTACTAATGAGATTTTAAACTATTATAATTTAATTAAAAACCATTTAAGCTCAACTTTTTTAATTATCAAAACAAGCTCTTACACTGTTTTAAACTCCACAAGATATTCAAATCAAATTTAAACACTACTGCTTTGTTCAATCCAACTCATTTAATAATCTAACTAAATTTAAATTTAATAAAAAAAATTAAACTAAATTCAAATATTATTTTATTTGGCTCCATACAATTTATTTACAGTAAGTTTGCCACTTTCCAATTAGGTATATTGTAATTCTTTTACGTTGGGGGTGGGGAATAAACCAAAAAATCTGTGCTACTGAAAGCAACACATTTGTCATATATCAAGGGGACCAGTCAACTCTTTGCCAGTAGATATAAACACAAACTTGTGATGCATGGGCCAGATATATTTCCAAATAGCTCTTCTTTGATGTGGCCCAAAGCCCATCTGGACAGCGCTAGTAGGGGACTCAATGTTGTGCGTGTTGCCATGTGAATAATAATGGGAAGAATTTGCGTCTCATAAATATCTTAAAGTTCAAAAATTTCAATTAGTTTTTTTTTTTTTTTATCAAATTAAGTTTTATACTAATATTTTAAACTCATATCACATTTAATAGTGAAATAGGGAATAGGCTTCTTTTACAAAGTAATAATTAAAGGTTTATGAGTTTTATCTTCCTACGGACACTTTTAATTAAAAATTATTTTTATTTAAAGTAATAATAATTTTGTAACTTGAAGTCATAATTGGCTCATGGCACACATCTACAGTATCTGGTAAAATTGAAAAATAAAAAAAATCTTTTTTTGTTTATTTTTGCTTTACTTATATTGTTTGAATTCCGCCGGCACCAGAAAATCAAATAAAAAGTTTAAGAAGAAGAAGAAGAAGAAGCTATAGAGATTAATTATGCCGGCCAAAGTTTATGGTTCTTATGATTGATCCAATCCACGTGGGATCACAACTGATTTATGATGGGACTATTGATATGAATTTGGAACATTATATTCAAGATGGGATTTTTAACTATGTCACTCGTACGAGATTTAAATCAAATTTTCTCAAGGTATAAAAATTTCTGCGCACGTGCTCACATGTAAATGTGCAAAATAAATTGTTAGACAGGATCAATTATTTCTGAAAATGCCAATTACTTATATTGCATGGTGTACGAGAGCCCAGTTGAGTTCGAATATAAATAGTATAACAATTATTACAATTACAAATAATTATTTTTTATTAGATTCTAACTATTTTTATTATGTTCTGATTTTAATCGAGTAGGAGCTATAAAGCTAATAAACAATAAGAATAAGTTCAAGCTTATATCAATGAATTTTATCGAATTGAATTCAAGTCGAGAATAATTTAATATTTTTATATGTATTTGTTATTATCAATAATTCAAATTCAAATAAATTTTAATAATTAATATCATATTAAATATTAAATAGTTTAATTTATTTTTCAAAATCATTTGATGAATAGTGAAGGCAGAACAGCATATGCAGGGGCAGATGAAGAAGAATAAAAGCCGGATGCTATGGAGACGGTCGATCCCTTTGGCGATCTGCTGCAGATTCATCTGAATTCTATATGGAATATAAATTTCATTTTAATTGTGAGGATTAGGTCATCTATTATGTAAAATGGAGATCCTCTTTGATTCTTTTTCCTTTTATATAAATCTGAGTGCTGGAGAGGTCATCTTTGCGTGTACAACATGCCTAATCTGCGCCACTCGCTGAGCTACACTCTGTTCTTTTCTGCCAAATGATTGCTTGATATTTATTTCTACTTTTTTTTTTTTTTTACTCCCATCCCATCCCATCCCCCAACCACGGCGACAACCACATATAATTAAAGCACTTCAGTACTTGCTTTTTTTTTTTCTTTTTTTTTTTTTTAATGACGCTCCATTATTTGTGCTTCCTCTTGCCCCGTTTGAAGCTTTGGAAGAAGATGTAAATATCTTATACATTGGTGCCACAACGTGCCTACCCGAATCCATTAGGACTAACATCCTCCCTTTGAGAAGGAGCCACGCTGCTGCAAAGTGAAATCGAACCCGCATCATATGGCTTCCAACAAGAAAATTGCCCATTTTAAATAGATTTTGTCGTGACATTGTAGAAATAATATCACACAGAATTTAACCCCATTTTTTAAAGCATTTTTTTTTTCTTTCTTTTCTTTTTGCTATTAAAGGACGATGCTTTCTCAGTCAAAATAATAATAATAATAATAGTAGGCAAGCAAAACAAAACTCATGATGGAAGAGAAAGGGTGTCTGGAATTTTTTTTTTCACAAAATAAAAATCATAAATAAGTGAAAAGGTTTTAAATTTATCTTAAAAAATGATGTGAATTATATTTAATATATTAAGCGGCATTCTTGCCTGTTTAATGTTAGTCAAAAAAGAAAGTGCAGTCCCATTATAAATTTCCCTTATTTTCTTAGTTGAAATAAATTAGCTTACGTTGGCCATCTAGAATAACATCATGAATTTGCCAAAGAGTCTTGCTCTTCTTAGTTTACTACTCAATGCTAAAATAGTATAAATGAATTGAATCGAATTGAATAATTTTTTTTTCAAATTTAATTTTAAATTTTTATCAGATTTGATATTATATTTAAGTTTGATTTAGTTATTTAAAAAAAAATTATATATATTTTATTATTTTTTAATTAATCGAGTCGAATTTCAAATATTAACAAATGAAAATACGTTATTTGAACTCGATTTGTTATATTTAAAAAATCGAGCTAATATAATGTTTTAATAATTAATCTCAAATTAAATATTAGTTAAGTTTGTTCATTCTTCGGCCAACTTGTTGGAATTTTTAATTTTTAATTGGACTTCTATTATTGAAATTTGTATTTTTCATAAAACGTGCTAATTAATAGGACATATGAGACGCAATTCTTATGGACTATTTTGTTATGGATCCACTATAATTAATATTTTTTTTTTCGAACAGATTTAGTTTTGATAATGGTGGAGGTCCAATCATAAAAAACCCCGTAGGACTCTAAGATTGTAACAGGAGGACTCTAAGATTAGAATACATCTTTTGGCTAGTTCTCTTCTCCACTCCAAGTTCTGATATTGCTGATCCATCGACAACTGTCAACGTTGGTGAGAGATGTTAAGAAAGTTATAGCAAAGAGTGTTAATTGTGAATTTTATGATAAGATACACAAGAATAAATTATATCATGATATTCCAAGTTCATACTTTAGGATGCTACAAGTATAAAATTTTCTAAAGACAATTCACATAATAATAGTCAATAATTGAATATAAAATTTAAAAATATCAGTATTTTACTTCATATCCATCATTTATGCATCTATAATAGTTTTTTTTTTATATTTTTGATAATTCAATTTTTAGAAATCTTCAGTTTGGACTAATTTTGAGAGACACCGTCTTCTTCTCTGTTTCGCTTTCCAGATAAATTCGATAAACGAGTCTCTGTGCATCCAAGTTGGACTTTCGTGTGCGTACAAAATAAATTCGAACCCACGACTCCACGGGCCTTATGACTGATCAGATGGGTTGGTTAGTTGGAAATTTAAATTCAGTCAAAATCAAAAAATTGAAAAGTGATGGACAAATTAAAAATTTCATGAATACAGCCCTCGAGACGACATGAAAATAAACTAAAGGAGAGTACTAACAAAAGAAAAAGAAAGTGATCCTACATCATCTATCGTGTTACACATTTTGATGGACTTGACATTTATTTTATGAGATGATTGAACTGATCTAATTTGATTTAAACCTACTTATAAATTGAGACATGCAAATGAATATCAACCATATTAGTGGAAAGTGGAAGCCCACTCACGGAAGGAAACGTGTGGATGGATGGCCATATATATATATATATATATATATATATATATTATTACAGTTTGCATTGCATTTTAATGATAGAAATTTCCAGCAGTGGGACAGATGTTTATCATTGTGGGATGCCTACTTCACTTTCACTCACTCTTCTGTCAACCCTTTTTCAATGCCAAGAAAGAAATGATACGTAGTGTGTCATAAGCACATTTTCTGATCTCAGCTTTAGACCCTCTCTTATGTAATTTATTTATTTTTTGAGGTTGTTCAACTGATTATTAATTATATTTTTAGTCTTTACATTTGTTTGTGTAACAGTGTAAGAGCTGATTAATTATAGTTTACCTAATTTACAAGTATTAGTATGAGTAGTGGAGCGAACCAACTCATGATTGAAAAAATAATGACCTTTTTAAAATGTTTTAAGTTTTTCTTCTTTACTTATTAAATCCTAAAGTAAGGTGGTCAAAATACTTGAAATTGTATGTGAAGAGAATTCGTGAGCTGTTTGAATCTTGAATATAGGTGAATAATCTTGAGGGAAGTATTTTAATTTATTAGATTCGTTTTTTTAAGGAAAAAATTATATAACTATATATGAAAAATGTTTGTTAATTATTTTACTTAGTTCATTTCCTTTTTTGTGACTATTTAAGTAATGTAGTTTTTTTGTAAAATAGGTAGTTACTTTGTTAGAAGTAGAAAAATACAAAGAAAAACAGTTTAAAAACTTAAAAAAAATAATTAGAGTTAGGTAGGCAAAAGAAAGAAACGTAATTAATAGTTATTTGACTAAACCCCCTTAAAACATTTTAGATAGTTTTGGTAAAATAAAACATATAGAGTTGGTTTGTAAATAATTTACCAATTACATAAAAATCAAATCAGCCAATAGTGAAATGATTAATTACTCGAATATGTGAATTGAATCATAATTATTATTTTTGGTTGCGAGTCAAACCAAAATTCATCAATAGAAAGGTATGCTTGAGTCATTAAATAAAAAATAAAATAAAATATTGAAGTTGCACACCATAGCTGAGAGGAAACAAAATTAAATCAGAACAAGAAAATTGGCTGGCGTCTGCTGAACCTATCTCTTTACTTAGTTGTCACATGAAAATCCTCCCCAAATTAGCAAAGTGCCCCCATGCCCCATTCCCACCCCACCCCACCCCACCCCACCTCACAAAAAAAAAAAAAAAAGAAGAAAATAAGTGTATAAATTATATGAATGTTACGTTGAAAAGTCTGAATGGATTCCATGGGCCATGTTTGTCCTTTTGTTAGGAGAAAATTAATTGCACATCTAAATTGGTTCTGGACAAACTTCCCTTACTTTCGAAAGATCTTTATGCCCTTCAACAATTCCTCCTAACCGAAAACCAAGGTGCAAGTTGATGCTCCCTGTTTGGGTATCAAGAAGACGGTACCCTTAAAATTTAGGGGTGGAGGACAAAATAAGTTGGCTCATTTCAATTTTTCATGTGACAACCAAACGTGGCGTTCATAACCCTACTTTAGCTATGAATAATATGAAGTTAAGTAATGTTTAAACATTCATTTGATTGCCAATTCTTCGTGCTAATTCTTTAATTAGTCATAGACTTCAGGTAAATAGAACAAAAAAGAGTTTAAGCGGAGAAACTCAGGTCCAGATTTCAATTGTAAATTTTTTAAATATTGAGTATTTTTATACTTTCATAGCAGTTGATGAATTGTTTATTGATTGTTAATTGTTAGTAATTGTTAATGATTGACTGCTAATTAATTGTCTATAAAATTAATAATTAAGATATATTACTAAATATGGTCCAATTCAAATGGCAAGATAATTAAGATATTCAAAGTTTAGAAACTTCAAAAAGGTAATAATTTAGGGTTATATAGTTTACTTATCTTTCTTGCATGCTTTGTTCGTCTCGTTTGATCGATTTCTTCTTTGACTTGGAAATCAATAGTTTATAAAGGCTACCTAGGTAAGGTTGTTTGGACAAGCTTGCTGCTTTCATCAATCAATTACAGGTAGTAGGTTCGTATCAATCTAAATGAATAATTAAAATTAATTGTCAGAAAAGTATCTTATCTTTTTAAAAGACAAGAAGATGAAATTAAAAAGTAAGCATCTTTACGATCCCTTTGGATGAATGATCAACTTTTCATTGTCCTCATTCTAGCAAGTCCCAATTCGTGTTGTCTTCCTTGTTGTTTTGTCATTCATAGAGAGAAAAACAAAACAAAAAATGTGAAGGGTTTCTTTTCCGTCAATCAAATTAATCAACGTTCAGCAACATGGTTTGGTGAAATTTATTCAAACAAGCACGTTTTCTTATTTCTTTTTTAAGAATCTAGCTTTAGCAAATCATATCAAAATTGGCTTTCCAAAGGTGGCGTAATGAGGGTCAAATAGAGTTTAACTTATAAAGTTACATTTTTGTGAAATTTTAAGCATATCAAACCCCACCCCCGCACCCCACCCCCGGGGGCCCCCCTCAAACAAAAAAAAAATAAAAAAAATAATAAATATATATATATATATAAAGAAAAAGGCAAAAAGGGGTAAAAAATAGAAGAAGAAATTTGATACAATCACAACCGATGGCAAAAATGCAAATACAAGAAGAAAGTACTAAAAGAAATAAATGCTTATTTATTACAGGCCAGACCCCTACTGAGTCAACCCACTCTGTGTTAAGAGTTCAGCGAGTTCATTATTGATGCCACGTTACTTTCAGTGTCCAGGCCACCAGGGCTAGATGTAAAGTTTAACTACGCTGTACTATTAGTGCCAGCCGAGTCATATACCCCCACGCCCACCCATCAACCCCCACAACCCCACAAACACACTCAACATAACAGGTGTATCCAAAGCTGAGAAGATAATATAGAAGCACACCACTCCCACCCACTCAGGATATTCTATTACACAGAACTCAGAGAAAAATACAAACAGAAAAGTGTAGCAGATTTTGGAGAACCGAAACCTCCCCCATTATCCTACGAAATTCACTCTTCCCACTCTCTCTTTTTCTACATATTTCTTCTCGACTGTTCTTCATTGTCATGATATTAAGTAATTTATTGATCCAATGGATGTGGATTTGTTGATCTTATGTGCGTATACTTTATATAGATTATAGATAGCCCATGGATGCACAGTGATTCATTAGAATATTTTGACTATTAAAGTATGTTAGTTATTCATAGTGTCCACGTACATTACATAAGTTACAGACAATATGCTAGGCAGTATTCTATAGCACAATTTCCCACCAGCTTTTCTTCAGTGGTTCATCCTCTCTTGGTATTCTCTTCGTAGATTTTCGCGTCTGCCCCTCCTATGTTCCCTTTCTTGATAAAGGGTTCTTAATTTTAATGGTTTTCTTGGAGTGTTCTGGCATAAAAGGCTAGTTTTAGTGTTTGCTCAAAAGGGTTATCTACAATTTACTTCAGATATTAGCCAAGAAATGATTTTCCCATGATTTTGAGGCGGCCAGTGATGGATATTGAAGGCTGGAGCCCTGACCATCCTATAAAGGTGAGACCTTTCTACCAAAAAAATTATTGAGCTTTATGATAGTTTTTCTGATAAATGGTATTATTGGATACCGTTTTGTTTCTTTTGCAGAAGGAATCATGGAGGACTGTATTGACATTGGCTTATCAGAGTTTGGGTGTTGTATATGGGGATTTAAGCACTTCACCTTTGTATGTCTACAAGAGTACTTTTGCAGAGGACATTCAACATTCAGAAACTAATGAGGAAATATATGGAGTTTTGTCTTTTGTGTTCTGGACCTTAACTTTGATACCACTGCTTAAATATGTGTTCGTAGTGCTTAGAGCTGACGATAATGGTGAAGGGGGGACTTTTGCTTTGTATACCCTGCTGTGCCGCCATGCGCGGGTGAGTACTTTGCCTAATGGCCAACTTGCTGATGAGGATTTGTATGAGTACAAGAAAGATGGAATTGCATCTGGTAATAGGGGTCTTGGTTTGAGATTGAGATCGACATTGGAAAAGCACAGAATGCTGCAAAAGATGTTGCTTACTTTGGCTTTGATTGGGACTTGTATGGTAATTGGAGATGGAGTTCTTACGCCAGCAATTTCGGGTATGAATTGACAGTTTTCATTAATTCGGCCATGCTTTAAATATGAACTGAGATGTGATTTATTTTGCTTGTGTATGCAGTCTTTTCTGCAGTGTCAGGATTAGAGCTTGTTGTGTCAAAGCATCATCACCAATGTGAGTCTCTTATCTTCCTTAGATTTGTTCGTGTTTCATTCATGTTGGTGTTATTCTTCTACCTTTTGAAGAAGTATGAAGTATTCTGTATTCAATTATTCATAAGTCAAGACATTAGGTTGTCTGCCGGATCTTCTATTTCAGTAGACTACAAGAAATCATAATAGCAATTTTGAAATTAAGCTGATGGAAATTTCTTTTATACATGCATGAGGAAATTCTTAAAAAGCAAGTTTCTTGCATATCTTAACGTTTGTCTAAATTGGTTGTCTTTAGCCTTTCAGTTTGATTCTTTTTAGGACTTCTGCAATGTTTTTATTTTGAACAACGTGGAGTGATTGAGATGTGTCATAATAAAAAAAGAAAAGAAGGGAGAAATTGTGATTGAGATTGGACCCAAAGAAAGACTCTAAGTTTTGGTTTTTTGGTTAAGATTTTCCGGCATTCAATTGAAATTTACAAATTTTAATTTTATTTTTTATTTTATTTTTTCCAGTAGATGTGTAGTTCATGGACAAAGAGAGCGCACCAAATTGTAATAAAAATACATTACTGTGGGGCCTCTCTTATACGAGGACAAAGTTTCTGCTTTAATCAAAGTCAAATCACTATTATCTATATAAAGTAAAGTTAGGTCACCATCATTTCCTGATTGTGGTAGATATATGGGTATCATCATAAGTGGAGATGCAAGTTGAGGTGAAAGAATATTGAGTGCTTATGTTAATAAGATTTTTGTGGATAACGTTGTACCTCTGTAAAGTAAAAATTGTAAAAACAATGAAAAGAAGCAATAAAGTTGAATAATCTTCTGCTGAAAAAGTGATTTTATAGTGTGACTTAAAACATATTTCAAATTGAACACAGTAAAGGGTCATGGACAAACACACCTATGTTGCATGGTTATTAATACGGTGACATGAATATAATATGGCACAAATACACAGATACAAGAGATGACAATCATAAAAAAGCACAGTAGATTACACGGCTAGGATACACTAATTAGAAAATAGATGTAATAATTTGTATCAAAGAAAATCATATTAGTATTCTTATGGTAAGAGAGAGTAAATTCTGATTCTGCATGTATAAATGTATATATCTCTCTTATATCCTTTTGAGGATGTCCCAAAAATCAGGCTCTCGAAAAAATTTCTCCCGGAAATTACCCTCACCTTTACATTGTTCTTCTTGCTGTCACTTTTAAGCATATCTATCCAAGGATTAATAGTTTACATCTATGTACAATTTGCTATTAATAGTTTAAGTTTATGTACAATTTGCTTAATCCTATTCCTATCGATATTAGCTTTACTATTCTGTTTAGAACCATGAAGGTGTAGCCTCTACTCTGCTATTAGTTTATAAGTTGCCAAACCCATTTCAACATGTGAAATTAATGCTTAGTGAATGTTTATGGTTTCAGCACAGTGTTGTTACCTATGCCTGTCCTGAAATTTATCCTCCTACATCAGAAATTGTTATGAAATGATTTTGCTTGATTTTTACATGTTCTGCAGATATAGAAGTCCCAGTTGCTTGCATAATACTGGTGTTCTTATTTTATCTTCAACATTATGGGACCCACCGAATTGGATTTCTATTCGCACCAGTAGTGATAACTTGGCTTTTCTGCATCAGTGCCATTGGAGTGTACAATATCTTCCACTGGAATCCCCATGTTTACAAGGCACTTTCTCCTTATTACATGTATAAATTCTTGAAGAAGACCCAAAGAGATGGCTGGATGTCCCTGGGCGGGATTTTGTTGTGTATAACAGGTATAAGAGCTTATAATCTGCACTGTGGTTTCTTGTTGGACTCAAATGGGTACTTACTTTTCACTAAATGCATATATAAAATTCAGGTTCAGAGGCTATGTTTGCTGATCTTGGACACTTTTCGCAGTTGTCCATCAAGGTAAATGAATTTTAGTTTTTTCCTGTTAATCTGGAAGTTTCCATTTCTGATATCAGATTTTGATTCAACTATGAGATTTTTTCTTAACAGTCATGTGTATCACGTTTGGATTATATTGCGTAGTTAATTTATACAATTAATTGATGCTTCATGCTATATATATATCAATGAGTGCGCAACAATCTGCAAGTTCCTGTTTGATGATGAAACATAATTTGTTGAGTTGCTGAATCTTCCCTGGAAACTGCAAATACTCTAACTGAAAGTTGCCCCACTGCAGATAGCCTTTAGCTTCGTGGTCTATCCATCCTTAATCCTTGCTTATATGGGACAAGCTGCTTATCTTTCCAAACATCACATAATGGAGAGTGACTACCAGATTGGATTCTACGTATCAGTACCTGGTATAGAAAAATTACATTCCAACTACCATTTCATCTTTGTGAGGTTTTTCTATTCAAATACCATGAACACGGTTTTGATTCTTATGGCAATTCATATTCCTTTTACTGTTGCAGAAAAGATACGGTGGCCCGTTCTTGCAATTGCTATACTTGCTGCAGTGGTGGGAAGCCAAGCCATCATTACTGGGACCTTTTCCATAATTAAGCAATGTTGTGCATTGGGTTGCTTTCCAAGGGTCAAAATAATACACACATCGTCTAAAATATGTGGGCAGATTTACATTCCAGAAATCAACTGGACTTTAATGCTGCTCTGTTTGGCTGTTACTGTTGGCTTTAGGGACACAAAACACATTAGCAATGCATCAGGTAACATCTAGAGCTAACTCTGTATATTTCCGTAGTTTATGATATTAGTTACATCTTCTCTCTCTCTCTCTCTCTCTTCTGCTGTGGCATTGGTAGGAAGTATGTAGCCATTTAATTTATTTGATCCTGATATACATTTCAAGTGAAGTCATGCTTCCAATTTTATATTGTTGGAAAGTCTGATCTCACAGCATAATGTCAAGAGAGTCTAGTTTTTCCTATTGGCAATGCCTCAGTACTCTAAGCTGGTTGAGAATATTTTGTTAAAAATTGCAACAACTGGGTATTATTATCAAATTCGCCAAATAATTATGTTCTCTCCTCAGTCTTTAACTAAATAAATGCGAATTAGAAATGCCTTAAAGCATTGTGCTTATATCTGAATGCTCTGTTAGTTTCTGATAAGAAGCAACTTGATAATGCAAAACTGTACTCAATTTCTTATTATTTCTTCTTTTGCTGGAGCCAGGTCTTGCGGTTATAACTGTTATGTTGGTCACGACATGCCTTATGTCTCTTGTCATTGTCTTATGCTGGAATAGAAGTATCCTTCTAGCTATTTGCTTCATATTCTTCTTTGGTTCCATTGAAGCACTCTACTTCTCAGCTTCTCTTATCAAGTTCCTTGAAGGGGCTTGGGTCCCAGTTGCGCTTTCTTTCATTTTTCTGGTTATAATGTACGTTTGGCATTACGGCACCCTGAAAAAGTACGAGTTTGATGTTCAGAACAAAGTCTCAATCAACTGGCTCCTAGGTTTGGGTCCCAATCTCGGGATAGTTCGTGTTCGAGGCATTGGCCTCATACATACAGAACTTGTCTCTGGAATTCCCGCCATCTTCTCCCATTTCGTAACGAATCTCCCAGCTTTCCATCAGGTTCTAGTTTTATTCTGTATCAAATACGTTCCAGTGCCTCATGTGAGACCTGAGGAGAGATTTTTGGTAGGAAGAATTGGGCCAAAAGAATACCGAGTTTATCGATGTATAGCGCGTTACGGGTATCGTGACTCTCTCATGGATGATGTGCAGTTTGAAAAGGATCTTGTTTGTAGTATAGCAGAGTTTATTCAGTCAGAGGGGCCAGATTGCAACGGTTCAGTAAACGATCTCGAGAATGAAGAGAAGATGGCTGTCATTGGGACTACATCAACACATGCGAAAGGCATCAAGATGTGGGATGACGACGAAGATATGTCGGAAGCAACAAGCACTACAGAGCTGAGGGAAATCAGTTCACCAGAGGTACCAAGGAAGAGAGTAAGGTTCCTCGTCCCTGAAAGCCCACAAATCGATAGAGAGGCACGAGTAGAGTTGCAGGAACTAATGGAAGCAAGGGAGGCAGGGATGGCATTCATACTAGGCCATTGTTATGTGAAAGCGAAGACAGGTTCAAGTTTGATCAAGAGAATCGTCATCAATGTGGGCTACGACTTCTTGAGGAGGAACTCTAGAGCACCAACATACGCATCGAGTTTTCCTCGTGCATCGACTTTAGAGGTGGGAATGATTTACCATGTATGATTGTTTTGTAGCATCTTGTTTGAAGTTGGTTGATTTACACATGAACAACTCATGTAAATGATAGATCACATCTTTTATACGAGGCTAATTAAGGTGAAGTTAAAGAGGTCTTAGATCTGCCTTTACATTCTTAAAGCAGGCAGAGTAGTATGTATCAGGGTCGAACTAACGTCAATGGCCTTGAATAAATGGGAATGTTTATTTGTAATTTTAGTAAAAGTCAGAGAGAGAAGAGCGAATTAATTCTTTTTCTGTCATCTTTTAATCATAGAAAAGTTATGGAAATGATTTGTTTAAATGAAAATAGGATTTGAAAGATTAATGTGCAAATTAACACTACTCAAAAAAGAAAAATGGTAATAAGAAATTATGTAACAATGTGAAAGTTATGATATCTAATAAGTGATAATAATTTTTGTTTTCTGACAATATAGAGCTATTATGTTATCACTATTAAGTTTGTGAAAACCTGTGACAAAATAAATTATTTTTTCAATTAATATATAGTGATAATTTTATATTGTAACTAATTTTTTTGCACTTGTAGTGTAAGGAATCCTTTTAAATAGGCATTAAATATCAAGTATAGGTCGGATCATATTTTTTGTGTGAATTGAGAAGGAGCTATAAAGGGTGAAAGGTTGGGCCAGACATATGAATTTGACTGTATATCTTACCAAGATCCAATTCAATTGGATCGGCCCAGTTGATAAGTTGTAGTTCAAAGTAATTGGGTTGTCCGTATACTCCTTAAGATGGCTAATTATATCTTACCGAGATCCAATTACCAAAAAGTAAAGACCATATTTTGAAAAATAAAACTCTCTTCCTTACCGAATAAACAGCCCCCCCCCCCTTTTTTTTATGTGTTTTGTACAAATAATGGTTATCCACAATATTTATTATACCTCCATGATTTTCTTCTTTTTTCAACCAAAGAGAAAATACTTTATTGCTTACTTAGGCAAAATATATAAATTAAAAGCAATAGTTTCTATATAATATTTTATAATTTCATTTATAAAATAGAATTAAAAAACGGCGGACAAGAATAAGAGGTGCCATATTTTCTGAAGTATTTGTTGCCAAAAAGTCCCTTGTCATATTAACTTAACGTAACAAAAAAGTATATTTAGTTTTTGAAATTTAGTTAATATCATCCAACAATCCTCTAAATCTGACATATTCCGAATTAACAATTTTTTTTGAATTTCTAAAAGTAATTCAAATAAAAAATAATATTTTCACAAGACATTGTAATTCTGTATATATCTTTTTATATATAGTAATGTGACAATAAAATTTAACTTTTTATTAATATAGCATTTTATTTATAATTTTATTTATTTTATTAACATTACAATATACTAAGTTGTTTTTTCTATTTTTTCACCATATGTATAAGTTTACAAAATAACATAATTTTTATTGATAATTCACACATAGAAACATTATTTTTATAAGTAATTAGGAATTTTATTTCGTTATATTCCCGAATTAATCACAAATTTCATTATTAAAATTTGTTACATGAATAAGATTTTATCCAATTTTTTCAAGTTATTCCAAATAATACTCAAACTACGAAAATTAGATAGGTAACAAATAATTCCCAAACTCCCAATTTGTTACTATACATATTACTAAAAATCATTGATTCAAACCCGCAAGTTTTTTAGTTCTATTGTATGGTCACTTACCATCATTGAACACACTTTTTTGCCCATTTTGAACAATACCCACAACATATCTAGAAATTCTCATGGAATTCAATATAGATGTCAGCACAACACGAGCTATACTGGTGCAATTCGAAATTTGAACTGCTTTCGCAATTTTTAACCCTCAGTCGAAAATTAAAACAAAAAACAAGAAAAGGCAAAGCAAATATTCCGATTCCTTATGAAGTTTTTGGCAACACGCTTGGCATGGGAGATCTGTCTACCAAGAGACACACTCATATGTTATTGTACTTTCAGAGTGATTATATTTTTAAATTTTTTATAAACTGTTTCTCTAAACTTTAGCCCAATTCTCTCAATTTAACCTCTTGACCACAATCAAAAGCTGCCCGCCCTGCTGCATGAATCACATTTCACAAAGACCAGAGGGTTTCAGACAGAGTTGTTTGTTAATGTTAAGACAAAAAGACAGCATATATCCTTCTGCTTTAAATTGTATGAGATTGTTTATTACTGAACTCGAAGTCCCTTCTTTGTTTTCTTTAATCCTTTGCTTTGTTACCTTGAACAGAGCTCCCTTCAGTTTTACTACTAAACCACTTTTACACTGCCTCCTCTCTCTCTCTCGCCTCTATCTCTCTCTTTCCATTCTTTTGTCACCTCATGCTCTCTCTCTCTCATTATTACCCATGGAAAGTACAATGGTTATTAGCATATAAAAAGGGGAAGAATGTTGAGCTTACACTCTACTATTTCTTGAAATTCTCTGTTCTTTTGGTTGTTTGCTTGGTAAAAAAGGAAAAATGGGAAAGAACTGCATCATTCTTCTTGTAATTCTCGTGATTTTTCTTGCTGGGTGCTCATCAGTTTCTGCGTCACCCGCTGCAAGTGAGTACACAATTACATGCTATACATAAACATCCTTGTTTGAAGTACTCTCCAGCACTAAATTTTCTTGATGTTGATTTTATTTCTTGAAATATTTGTTGTTTCATACATTTGCAGGAATTGTTAGTGGGGTGGTCACAAAGGTTGTCTCCACCATTTTCAAGCGGTTGTGGTCGCTGAAATCAACCAGCAAAACTGGTACAAATCACTTAATCAACCCACACTTCAAGAAATCCTCTGTTTTTCTCTCATTGCTTCAATTCAAGTTAAACGGCTAATGGGGTCTTGTGATTTCAGCTATTTCCAGCCGTTCAATGATGAAATTTGAAGGTGGGTACACCGTTGAAACGGTGTTTGATGGAAGTAAGCTTGGAATTGAACCTTACTCGGTGGAGATCTCAGCAGCTGGGGAGATTTTGGTTTTGGACTCTGAGAACAGCAACATTTACAAGATCTCAACTCCTTTGTCTCGATGTGAGTTGCTGTTTCTTTTGGTTGATTTATGTAACTTTTTAATAATGGAATTCTGTTCTGGATGATTACTGAAAATGTTGCTTAAATTCAAGTTGTATTTGCAATAAAGTTGTCTTCTTCGAGTTCTATGTCATGAACGTGAACACCAAGAAGCATCTTGCAGGGACTTGAAACTCATTCTCAGTTGTTGGTATGCTTGCTGTGATTTAGTTGAATTCCTTTCTTGGTGATTACTCTTGATATTTGGTATTGTTTATTACTTCTTTAATTTTTTGGGTTCTATATTTTGCTTTGGCACAGAAGGTTCTTCTTTTTTGGGGATACTGTAGATCTTTTTCTCTGGATTTGATTCTCTCTTTTCAAAAATTTGTTAGTTTCTGGTACTTTTCTTCTATGACCAACTTATATCTTGTTGGGCAACTCCACTGCTTTATTCTTTTTTAGATTCATACTGTAGCTATGTTTAACTTTTCTTATTCTAAACTAACTTCGCATCTAATACGGGGAAAACTTCATCATTACACGGCTTAATTTGCAAAGTTTGCAAGGTTCAAATTTTAGTCCAATTCTTTTTTATTTCTAACATTAACTTTTTAGATTCCAGGCAACACGCTTCTCTGTTTGATCAAGAATCCAAATTTATAGGCTATAATGTACTTCACCAATAGTCATGCGCTTCTGTGTTTGATCAAGAATCCAAATTTATAGGCTATAATGTACTTCACCAATAGTCATGCGCTTCTGTGTTTGATCAAGAATCCAAATTTATAGGCTAATGTACTTCATCGCCAATCATGCTCAGTTGATGCACTGTATTTGAACAAAATTTGTTGGGCTATCATAAGACGATGTCTAGAGGCACTAAAACTTGCTATCTCATCTTATTGTTTTACATGAATCTCGTTGTATTTGAATGCAACCCTTTTTCAGCTGTTCTTCTATGGTAGTTATTTCTCTTGGTGCCGATGATTGAGCATCAGAGGATGTAAAACGCAGCTCTGCTCAAATTTCCTTGACCTTTAATAGAAATTTAGTTGTTTGGTCTGGCTCTATGAAGGGAACTAAGTGGTGCGGTGCAGTTTTTCTTTTTAAAAAATATGTAATCAATTGGTTAATTGGATCTTCACACTGTTTTTATGAATGAATGGCCGGCTACAGATAGTAGACCTAAGTTGCTTGCTGGATCAGCTGAGGGGTACGCTGGGCATGTAGATGGGAGGCTAAGACAAGCAAGAATGAACCATCCAAAAGGACTTGCTGTGGATGATAGTGGGAATGTGTATGTTGCAGACACTATGAATATGGCGATAAGGAAGATTAGTGATACTGGTAAAATTAACAAATCTTGCCATCATTATTTTCTCTTACACCTACCTCTCAGCAAACCCTCTCCTCCCTCAGTAGGTGTTAACCACATATAGATGCTTGAAGAAATCCTTGGTGCTCTTGCACAAATGCAGAAATTTCTTTGTTTCTTTGTGCAGGAGTTGTAACAATTGCAGGTGGAAAATTAGGCCGAGGAGGAGGACATGTTGATGGCCCAAGTGAAGATGCCAAGTTTTCAGATGATTTTGATGTGGTCTACATAGGAAGTAGCTGCACTCTTTTGGTCATAGACAGAGGGAATCAAGCAATTCGAGAGATCCAACTCCATGAAGATGATTGTTCCCACCAGGATGACAGCAATCTTCATTTAGGTAAACATAAAAACTTATTTTGCGTCCTTCTATTGCTTTGATTTTACAATCATCAGATGTGGTAAGACATATTTTATTATCATTTCAGGCATAGCGGTGCTTGCTGCAGCTTGTTTCTTTGGTTATATGCTGGCGTTGTTACAACGTAGAATTGCTGCGATGCTTTCAAACGACACTGTAAGTACAAAAGTTCTCAATTAGATATGAATCTTTGCATGAGCAACTTTCCAAGTGACATTGTTAATGACTAAAGCATTCTGATGCTAGTCCAATTTAAAAAGAAGTTCGAGAATTATTTTGCTAATGCTATCTAAATAGGAATTTGTGATGCTCTCTCCTTTTACCAATTTCTTTTTATCTGAAGGAGCCAAAGGCTTATCCAAAGGGCAGGCCACCTGCACCATATCAGAGACCTCCTCCCAAATCTGTCTGGCCTCCCCTGATTCCTCCTGAAAATGAATATGATAAACAAGAAGAGGGCTTATTTAGTTCATTGGGAAGGCTTTTTGTCTACACTGGCTCATCTATTGGTGAGATTTTTGGTGGATTATTCTCTGGTTTCAGAAAAAAACCCTTCCACAATCACACGCAGCAGCTCCACCATTACCCTTCCAGACATGGGAATGCTTGGCCCGTGCAAGAGAGCTTTGTAATTCCACACGAAGATGAGCCCCCACCAGTGGAGACAAGAGAACCTACGCCAAGAAAAAGCTACCCTTTTATGACCAAGGACATGGAGAAGACCAGGCAATTCAAGCAGAACCGATCCTACTCTAGCGGATGGAATGGAGATTATCACCAGCAACCACAGCGCCACATGCAGCAGTTACAACAACACCAACATCACCAGAAGCACCACCCATCCAGCCCTCAAACTTATTACGAGCAGCAAAACTGCGAAACAAACGAAATCGTGTTCGGAGCAGTCCAAGAACAGGATGGACGCCGAGAGGCAATGGTCATAAAGGCTGTTGACTTTGGCGATCCAACTTACAACAATCGCAATGTTAGATCAAGATATAACTACATGAGTTACTCCTACGGCTATTAATGGTTGTATGGTCCTGACAACATCGAATAGGTGAGAATGTATAGAAGTAGCCATATGATGATTGATTCTCAGATCACAAATGCTTTTGAACAAAAGTTTCACTTTGCGCAAGAAGAATTGTCCACCTAACTACTTTTTCTGTCAATTCTTTTGATTGATTGGAAAAGATGTTTCCTGAAGCAAATGTTAAAAGGACATAAGCGTGAGCCCGTGTAATGAGTTTTCTGACAAATGCAGCCACTGAGCCACATTATTTCATGGCTCAAGGTCTGTCCAATCCGCCTGAAAGTTGAACCACACTGTTTCAGGGTTAAATACATTTCCAGTTCTTTTTTGAAAGTTGAACCCATACATATTAAAGCAAGAACAGATATTAGTCAAGGAATAGAGTAATCTTCCAATAATTTTAAAATGGAACTGTTTTTTAGGCTGAATCTGATCAATGTTGTAATGGAATTGTATTTTCTTGTGCCTAGTTTGGAATTAAAATCTAATGGTGACATTAATTTGGGTATTAGAACAGGTTAATACCTTTGAGGTTCCCAAGAATGATGGTGATGTACCTTGTATTCTTATCCAAGGTTGGAACTCTTGACATGAGATCAAATGAAACCCTATCTTATCTATTACCTTGGGAAAATGCTCATAACATAAATATATTGTCTAATTATAGGACCACAACCAGATCTTGATCCCTGGGTTAATGGCACAATCACCAACACAGCTTCTTCCCCGCATCAAATATTGACAATTATCGCGGTAATATTAGTAAAAAACGTGAAGTCAAATTTCTTTTACGTTTTAGAGCTATAAATTAGGCGTTCTAAGTTAGTATGCTTGAAGTTTGGTATCTTGACGTATTTAGAATGCTTCAAGTACAAAATAGTTATGATCTCTCCTTATTTAGTAGGTTTCATAAATAATTAGCGAAATCCCTTTTTTCAGTTAAAGGAACTACATTTTACAAAGCAAGATTTTTTTTTTTATGAATTTATTTATAGATCAACATAAATTTTAGTACTTTTATTATAGCTGAATGTATCTAAACTATATAAGAAGCACACACAAAAAATCAAGTGTGCTAAAATACTTGTAATAATCAATTATGAAATAAGGGTGCTATTATTTTTGGAGTATATTTTTTTTACGCTGACCATAATATAGGGGCAGACTACTATCGAGCAAGTCCATGTTGGACTAATTGAGCAAGGAGTTTACTAGACAACTCCAAACCCCTTTGGCTAGTTTGGGCCATCATAATATTCTAATTTTTAGACCCAAATGTGAGAAAGTTGTACTATTATGGGCTTCAACAAAAATATGTTGGCCATTTATGAAAACTGGGAAGAAGACGCATACATCAAAATCAAAAGTTCCACTATAATATCTCATGAAAACGATTTTAATGAATTAAGAATTTTTTATGCTTCTGACATCTTTTAATACAACGAAATCTACACATGCATGGTGCTTTTATTCCTTGCAAGCATGGTCCATTGCTCAACAAGCTACCAAAGTAGTCCTCAACCATCATTCATTTTGCAACCCATAGAATGATCCCTAGTGCTAACAAATACATCAATCCTTTCTCCAAAAAAAATAAAAAAAATAATAATAAATTACATAAATCTTCCCAAAAAATATACAAAAAGGACAACCATTGAGAGAACGAATATTGTAAGAATTTGATGAGTTTCCAAAAATAGAAAAAATATTGGAAGGTGCATTCATGTTCACTTGTTACGAACGACCGATTCTGTTAATCGTGTGATCCATTAATAGATGAATGCCCTTCTCCGGGACTCGGACCAGAATTCTTGATATTAGCTTCAAGAGCCCTGAATTCATCCCCCTTGGCTCCTAGGATAGGAGGCGGCGGCGGCGGCGGCGTTTTATCATGGTGAGTGTTGATAGGGCGCGCCCGGACAGAAGCAAAAATCAAGAAAAGAATGAAGAGAGATAGGAGACATTTTGGCTGGCTGGCCATGAATCTTTTGTATAATTGAGAATAGGGTCTCAAGTATTAAAGCTTGTTGAAAGGGAGAACCAAAAATATGTTAGTTTGTGAAGAAGTGCAGGCTTAAAGCTTTGTGTTTATATAGTGTGAAGGATTGTGCTCTATGCTTGTTTGACTTGGAAAATGTAACTTAAGTGTTCGATTCAAACACGTTTGGGCAGTGCGTCTGCATGAGGAAACATGCAGTTAAAAACTATGGAAGACTCTGACTATGTTTGGTTTCATTTCCTTTTTTTTTTTTAAAATAAAACTAAATATTATTATATATATATTTTTAAATAATCTTTTCTTCCACAAAATATTTCAAAATATTCTAATCATTACACTTCAAAACACAATCCCAATATATAATCAAACACACATCACATTCACTTATATATTTTCAAAAACATCTTTCCTCAAAACACTCAAAATAAAACCTAACATTTCCTTTAGTTTAGATAATATTTGTCTAAACTTAAGCGGATAATAAAATTAGTGAATTATATCTCTCTGACATGTAATTAATTAATTCATAATTTAAAAAGATTGAAAAATTACAAACTAAATATAATTCGACTTACAATGTAATCTTTTGGATTCGACTAATTAAAATTTTCCAAAATTAAAAGTAGATCAGAAAGAGACAAAACAAAGTCTGAAAATTTTGTGCATAGACTTGAAAAGCAAGCCTAAAGGAAAATTCTGAGGTACGACCAGAGTCCCATTGACTATATCCGGTCCAAATTTTACATTTCTACAAACGATTTGTGCTTCATTTGGATATAGGAATCGCAAACCCCACCCTCCACCCTTCAAAAAAAATAAAAAAATATAATTATTGCATTTTCCTTGAAACAAAATTAATAAAAATAATTAAAAAATAAAAATACCATTGGACATCATTAAAAAATAAATAATATGTGGACCGATTAGCAATATCTCTCATAATGAAATAGGTCACTTTAGACAATGAATTAATACGAGAAAACATGACTCAAATTTGATCCAAGTGCATTGATAACTAATTTGAATCTTATCTCTCAGTGGAAAATATTGCACAATTGGAACTAGATAATAATAATAAAAAACAATGCGAGAAAAAAACGTAAGACTTTACCTACCATGGCAAAATTCAAAGTCTAAATTCTATGTTGTTGAAAACGTGATAATGTAATTTAAGACCAATTTGAACTTGTGAATTTTGCCTTTTTTGGGAAAAAAAGGGGGAAATTGTAAAATGAGAAAGAAGAATACTTTTTGTTTGCATCTTTTCGGGAATTACCTGGAAATTCTGAATCAATTAAAATAAAAAGACTAAAGAAAAGAAAAAAAAAATGTGTTGGAAAGAATATTACAGTAACGGCTTCAAATGTAAATATGAATTTTTACCACAAAAAAAATTAATGAATTTTATATTTTAACATTTGAAAGTTAAGGAAAGCAGAGTTCTCTTTGTCTTAAAAGTTGATGACGACGAAAATTAATTATCATATTTAAATAGACCTTAATATATTTTTAAAAAAATACTCAAAGTAGTAGCAGCTTATTTGAGCAATGAGGGAATTCCTTGTGCTTGTCAATCTGGGTATATAGATAATGCTTTGATGAATACAATTAAAGGATTTGGTGGCGCAATTTGCAATGGTTTCTTGCACGGGAAGCCTACTTACTCCTGATTTGCAGTCTATTTTTGAATCTACTTCTCTGGAATTATCCTGAACCTGCACAACAACATATCTTCCACATTAATGTAGCTTCTCTGTTTTAAATTTACATCTCCTGTTTTTAATTAATTTATATTTTGAACATCTTAAAATAAAATTTCATTGAATTTTTTTTTTCTCTCTTACCAATAAGGAACATTTGATATTCATAGATAAGTAACTTCCTCCTCCTCCTCTTCTTCCTCTCTCTCTCTCTCTCTCTCTCTCTCTTTTTAAAAAAAATTCTTTTTATAATTTTGATAGTTTTGTGTTCGAATCAAAGTATATATTAGCTACAAATCCAAGATATATATATATATATATATATATATATATAAACTAGTTTAACCAATGAATAGTTACTTAGAATGTGGTTATAAATAAAACAATAATACCAGTAATATAAAACATGATAATTGAAGGACAACTTCTAATGTACATTGTTATTTAATATTTGAATTAAAATAAATTGTTAAATTTTTTTTGAACTCAGTTAATTAAATATAATAAATAAAATTTGAACACATTTTTTATTTTGAACAATTCGAAGAATCAAGATCCCCTTCGCCTTTAACATTTGTCTGAAGCAGATTGGTTGATGGCTCCTATCCCTGCATACTTTTAGACAAAAAGGGGTGCTCATACTTTGAGAAAAAAGAGAGTTCTCTACTATACATGACTTGCTTTACTAATGTCACTTTTCATAAGATCACTGCCTTTAAGGCTCTCCCAGTGAAATTTCACAAACAGATTATGGAATGAAATTGATGATACGTCCTGTCAAAAAAGCAAATTTCAGATGGATCACCTTGGCTACAAGGCTTCTTCCCTATCCATCTGTTTTTGATTTTTTGGCTGCTAGAAGTCACTTTCGTCCTTTGAGCTATTATTGATCCTTGTGAGAATTTATATATATATATATATATTGAAGTGAAATTTAATAGCTTAAATTGGTACCTTGTTTTTTAATAAATTTAAATAATAATATATTCGACTCGATTTGATTCATTTATATTCTTATTTACCGACACCTGCTCGATTGATTTCATTAAACAAAAAAATAGGAGGCGGGGGAGGTTAATAATAAAAAAAAGAAAATTAAAGAGGAAGAATGATTAAGAAGAAAAAGAAAAAGAAAAAGAAAAAGAAAATTACAAAACTATGTTAGGTAATATTGGTTCATCCCCTGGTTCTAAAGTAGAGAGTTTGCCAACAATTCAACAAACACCCAACACCAACAAAAAGAATATATTGCAATCACCAACCATCAATCATCCAGATTCTTAAATGCTTTTCCATCAACCCAAATGTGAGTGAGTTTGCGTCCATTTGTTTTGTTAGTTGCATCTCCTCGTGTCCCTCTTCCAAATTATTTGTGTACTTTGGGACTTTACAACTTTTTTGGATTGGTTTCAACATTATTATGTTGATAGTTAATCCCTCGTTTGATTGACAACACTACCCAATCATTTAACTAATCTTGTGATAGCAGATTTTGAAGTTTTAGAGCTATGATAAAAATTTCCATCAATGTATGGGAATTTTCTGTCACTTAACGAATTTTCATTGAAAATTCATAACTAATTTTGTGGGATGTTGATTAAAGTATTCACGATGAAAGCAAATTCTTCTGATTGTCATGGAAAATTCTAGCCTTTCAGAAAAAAAAAAGGAATACTGGATTTATTATATTTGGATAAGTAAATAACAATTTGGCAAAAAGATGTTCAATTAAATCTAATTAATTATATAGCGAGTATAATTTTATTTATAGTATAATTGATTTATACATTAATTATATAATAATTATAATAAATAAAATAAAATAATAAATGCGAACTAACAAGTGTAAGTTTATTTACACATATTGACTTGGTCTAACTCGGGATTGGAGTAAAGAAAATTCTTTATTTGCAATTATTTAGAAAATAGCAGCATTCATTAAGCAGCAACAAATTGTGAAAAAAGAACCCGACCGTTAAACCTTGTGTTTGACCTTGTCCACCTGGCAATTGGCATTTAATCGGCTACAGCTATATTTCCCGGTCGTTGACAGTTATTAACACCTCCCAGTTTACCGGTATCTCCCGGTATCCCTTCCTCAGCATCCGCCCATATTGCCGTTATAAATGAAATAGAATGAAACATTGAGAGAGAAATAGGAGAAAGAGAGGATAATTAGGGTTTGCAGAGAACCAACATTAATCTCTCAGCAAACCCAAAATTAGGTTTTGCTGGGGAAGATTAAGACGTTGATCTTCTTCTGTTTCCCTCTTTTCCTCTCTCATTTCCATTAATTAACAGATGGCGCAATCCACCGCAGATTCCCCCCCTAGAGATGAAGATTCTAGCGATGATTTACATGAAACCGCATTCTTCAGCCGTGGGTGCTGTTGCTTTTTTAATTTCCCGTGTCTTGGATCCGGACAATCCGATAATTGGGAGCGAATTTCGACCTCGGGCAGAGAACAAGAGAATATTAATCGGAGTTGGTGGGATATAGGGATAGACGCATTGAAAAAGGTAAGGGAATGGTCCGAGCTCGTGGCTGGACCGAAGTGGAAGACATTTATTCGCCGGTTCAACAAGACCGCTGGCAAGGCCAAGCCGGGAAAATTCCAGTACGACCCTTTGAGTTACGCACTCAATTTCGATGAGGGCCTGGGGCAAAACGGCCAATTTGAGATCGACCAGGTTCCCCGAGACTTCTCATCACGGTACGCGGGGATCCCAGTGCAGAACTGCCAATTCAAGGACGCCACGTCGTTCACGTGAGGGAGATACAGTGTCCAGACGAATTGGTGGTGAAACGTGGAAGGGTTGGCTATGTGGCTCGCACGCCGTGCGGTAATCAGGTGGTTTGACTCTGTTGATTGACGGTGGTCGGTTGATTTTCTTATTTGGTCACATTTTTTTTTTAATTTTCTTAATTAGGTAATCTTTTATAAATTCGTTTTTGTTTAGCGGGGCCGGCAACTGTTCATAAATATATTTCTGATACGTTAGCTAGGCTGTTTATTTGCTTTACAACATCTTTTGTTCTCTTAAAGGCAACAATTCTATTTATAAACATATATTTGCTGTTTTTTTAAGAATAGGAATAAGTTGTAGGAGTTTTCTTTCAACTTTTTGTTACTACTTTTGCACTGAGTTGATTCTTTATTCGGTAATTTCTCATCTATATTTTGATTTCAGTATTTGCAATCATAATTCTGATTATTTTTAACTTTTTTATTGTTAAGCAATTGCTAATGTGGTAATGTTGGGTGTGTTAACTAATTACTATTGTTCTTATTAGCAGAATCGAAGTAAGAAAATGAAAACAACAAAGCATTAATTTATGTAGTATTGATATATGTAGTTTTCTTTGTCATGGACAATATTGAACTTTATCAGAATTTTACAGATGGGAGGCATTTAATTCTATTCACAGTTTAGGTTTGTTATAGGCAGATTTATGACAAATTCCTAGCACTAATTAAGAAACCGAAGGAACATTACATTTTGTGGAGAGTGCTTATTTATTTATTTTTTTATTTTATGGATTCTCAATTACATTTCATCATCCTTTTAAGCGGACCATATCTTATATATAGCCAGCATTCCTTTATTTTGAGTGTAAAGAAATGTATATTGACCTGCTTGCTTGTTTGCTGCTTCAGTGGAACATATCTTTATGAGAAATCGTGCATATATACTTATTATTATTATTATCCTCTTGACGCGTTTATTCTCTTGTGAATTTAATATGAAATGGTGTTGATAATCGCGCATTTGAAAGACAAAGGGGTTGGCATCAGCCAGCCAGGGTGAAAAGTTGCGGTGTTCTTGTTAAGTAGGCCATGACTAGTAATGAAGACAAATAATTCTCAACTTTTTTTGTGAGCCTTCCCATCTTACGAGCTCTTATCGTCTTGAAAGCATAATCCAAAAGGTATATATGTCTATGCTTGTTTAATTGCTTTATATAAATCGACTAGACATAGAAATTGAGAGGACTTCTTAAGAAACAAAGTGCGTGGTAGATTCTGGTACAATGATTAGGAGGTTCAGCATATGTGATGTGGTGAAATTCATAAAAAATATTCATTCAAAATAATTGGATTGAAAGA
This sequence comes from Paulownia fortunei, assembly GCA_019321725.1. NCBI lineage: Eukaryota > Viridiplantae > Streptophyta > Magnoliopsida > Lamiales > Paulowniaceae > Paulownia > Paulownia fortunei. Next base: position 452,953 of record JAGSPU010001671.1, on the reverse strand, counting down.
GAATGAATGGTGAAATCATATTTACATATAATCTAATGATTGAAACGAGTGCGATTTGCACGCCTTAACTCGTTTTCCTTGAACCCCCCCCACCGTATGACGTAGTCCCCATCCTGCACGCCGTAACTCATTTTCCTTGACCCCACCATATGATCCTTGACTGTACTCTCTTTCTAATTGCTATTTTTCCTTAGCCAAATCTAATCACTAAATTATCAAACTCTTCTCATGATTTATGATGCATCCTTTAATCCCAAGACAGTTAAGAGGTTCGATTACTGCAAAATTTTCCCTTCTTGGAGGACTTCTTTAGTGTAAGTGACTCGGAATAGTTAATAAGATAAAAAAGATGCTAAATATAATTAACCTCAACTCTTACGAGTTTGAGATGAACATAAAAAGAACAAAAATTACACAAAATATATCAATAAGTGAGCACGAGAGAGCATATCAAAGGTGATCGAGTAAGACTCTTAACGCTTTTAGAATTAAAAGAAAAAGTAAAAATCGATCCATCTTAATTTCTTATTGTATTTACCTCCTATTACAAAATAAACTAATTCTAAAACTAAAATGGATAGGAATATTCAGTTATATTTATATAAACTTTTTTGATTCGTATTTTCCTTTAGAACCAATCATATAATGAAAATTATTCGCCTCTTGTTACTCAACTCCATCGATAACATTATAAATATTGCTTTGAAGCACACTTATATCAGGAGTCAAATAATTTTCCATGATATTTTCCTTGATCAAAATCAAGACACAAAGAGAGCCTAACCAAATTGGGCAACTGAATCAGCTCGAGCGAAATAAATTGTGCAATTTAAAATCAGTTTGGATCAATATGAACAATTTGAACTAATTCAAAATGTATTGACTAACCATAGACACGCGATGTTGGAAACTATAAATCTAGCATTCAATCCATGCTACTGTTTTAGGCATCAAAAGCTGCTTAAGTTCAAGAAATGCAGGACAAGATGCTTATTACAGAACCTTAAACAACCAACCAAAAAATTCATTCTTCATAAAACTTGCAGTTTTTACTATTATCTTACAAAGGTTAAAGCTCAGCCTACTGATCTTGAAACCATAATGGATTAAAAAGTTGGTTGATAATAATGCTTATATCATTGTTGATCAACCAAAGCCATTTACTCCTTTGGACCAAAAAGAAGTCCTATCAAATTTTCAATTCATTGAAAACAAAAGGTAACACATGGGAACAACACCATGGCCCTATTGCAAAGTGACCACAACCAAGGTTTGAATACAAAAAAAGCTCTCATCACAAGAAATTTTTCTCACACCTCTTTCATGGATCCCACCACACGGTCCCAATCAAAAAGAAACAATCCATACACAAAAGAGTGTGCTCGCGCTATCCAAAAAGGGTTAACAGGAGGATGGCCTGATGGAAACAATTATTGGAGTAAAAAAGAAAAAGAGGAGAAAGTAGAAATAAAGCTAATTGCTACCTGCTTAGCTTATGAAAATATGACCAAGTCTAAGCCAGCATGTATTTTAACAAATTTGATGAACACCCTAGAACTTTGGATGACCCAAGATTTAATTTTTTAAAATTATAGCAAAAAATTATGACCCTAAACCCTTTGACTGATTCAATGCACAAACTTTGCCAGGAGAAGAAAGAAGCCACAATCAATGCCATTGTTAGTAAAAGAACATCAATTTCTTGTTGGGGTGAAGACACTTGATATAACCAGAATTTTTTTTGAATACCCTTTTACGAAAAATTCCAGATCCTAAAGTAAATACAGTTACTCTTTCCAGCATTAAAAATTAAGACAGCTTTCTAACTTAAAAGAGGTAACACATGAAATAGGAGACGGGCACTGTGCCTCAGGTCTAATTCCTATATTTCAAATCTCCTATGATCCATAGTATGAAAACAAATTCTTATTCCAATTTAAAAAACTGGTTTTAGTTATTTGGCGGCCACCAATGATGGGATGTGCTAAATAAACTAATTCAGTCATGTCAACATGCATCAAGTTTTCTTGACAACGTATCAAAGGTCTATCCAAAAAGAAAAATCAAAAGATGAACAGAAGCTGATTGAACCAACAAGCATTAAAATGGTCAAGTATGAAGGGAACAATAAGACAGAAAAAATGGAAACTGACAAGGAATAATTCATGCATCAATTATATATCTATACCATGTAACAAAATATCGCCAAATTCTTTGCAGTCAGGGCAGTGAAATTTCAGAACAAAAGGAAGCGAACACTGACATTAACCGATGGATGATGAATCAAAAAATATAAACAGTACGACACCTTTCAGATGCCTTCTGTTCTATGCATCCATGGCAAGTCCAAGTTAGGAGAAGATGGATTCCCCAATTGGGCATCTGAAGAACTTGCGAATTTCCCCTTCTTTGACCACAACCAAATCTTGGAAACAGAATAGCTATCAGTCTTTGTACCGATGCATATCTTCTTTCCCTCTGTACTCCCATCAGCTGAAGCATTACAAGATTGCTCTGTTCCATTGATTAGCTTAGCGTCACGTCCAGCTCCGTCTTGGCTCAAGGCCACTCTAAGGTTAGCATCACCAACTACGTACTGATAAGAACCCATTGAGAAACACCTTCTAGCGTCCAATTTACTACTGCTAGTCTCTCCTCCTACCTCCCCCCTTCAGCTTCATTCAATTTCCGGAATTTCCCAAGCCTGACAGGAAAACCCCCTTTTCTATTGCAACTTCCTCAATTTCCACCCTCTTCTGAGCAATAGAGAATCCATTCTCTCCATAATTGGGGCATCCATCTTCCTCCCTAAAATCATCATAATCGAAAATGGGGTTTTCAATTGAAAATCCGGGATTGAAAAGAGCCCCCCTACAAAGAGGACACGTTGAATTTGACAGGAGCCAAGTATCAATGCAATTGATATGAAAAGCATGGCTACACATAGGAAGCAATCTCAATTGGTCAGTCTCAGAGAATTCACACAAACAAACAGCACAATCAAAGGGCTCTTTTGGACCCACAACCTCCTTATACGAAAAGACCGGCAATGCATCTATAAAAGCTTGATCTAAACCAGAGTCGTGTAAATGAAAGAGTTGTTGAAGCTGTCTCTGAAGGGCATCAGAGCTAGAAGCTTCCAAATTTCTATTAGACTGAGAGGACGATGGATTTTTGGTAAGAAATCTGACAAGCAAGTGGAGAAGACCAGATATGAAAAAAAGAACAGCTAAAATTACTATAATGAAAAGAACAGCAGGACTGATTCTTGATCCAGATGAAGATGGAGAAGGGCTGGATTCTTTCTGGAAATTACTGCCAACACCATATGAAGAAGGTGGTGAAGGCATAAGAGGAGGTGGGTATGCCAAGACACTATCTTTCTGATTGATTTGATGCTTAATCCAATACATTTTCAAATGGGCATGGGCATGCCCAGAAAACCATCTCTGCCCTTGCATTTCTGTTATCGGACAAACAATCTCAACACACGCACAAACTATGCCCACTCATTTTCTGAACAAAAAACAAGCTGACAATGCTTCAATCACCTGAACACAAACCCCCCACAAGCGGAACACCAAAAAATACCAGTTCTTTAGCCCTCCAATTTGTGCAAAAGATAGTGTGATAGCAGAAGGATACAGCAGCAGGAGGTCTGTTGCTAATAAAGTAACAATTTCTATCCGTTTTCAGATAGTAAACCCCAAACAACTGATTGTTCAATAATATGAAAAGATGACGACACCAGTAACTTTATAGATTGAGTCTTTACCTACCTTGATACTGAAGATGCCAACCCCGTTAATGTATAATAAACATGGACCCCCTTCTTGCAGCTGCAGCAAAACCCTAAACACACAGCTTTTGGTTCGGAATCTTACAGCCCTTTTATAATACTGAGAATAAGAGAAGTTTAATAGGAAAATCTTGAACTCTCTCTTACTTGAAAACAAATATTTGCTCATAGACATACAGATATACAACCAAGATTTCAGTCTCTATATTTATATTTGGCACCCCATCAAGCAAGATATGTACCGAAGGAAAAATACAGTGTATATAGGTTATAAAGTGAAAGAGATGGGTGTACTTTTCACTCAGTATTTCAAACAGGGGAGAAACCATTAGAAGCCAAAGGGTTGTCACTAGTTTACGAAGTGAATGCAGTATGATTATGCCAAAAAAGACGCCACTTTTATTTTTATGTAAATAAAAGGAAAAAAGAGAAAGATTCAATCTTTGGATTGGAACACACGCGCCATTGAAGCTCGTGGTTTGTGGCGGTCAACATTTAACCGACAAAACGCCTTATCACAAGGCAAAAGATTGTGGGCCCTGAGGTAAATTCGAGGTTGATGATAATGCCAGAGCAATTTCGCTCTTGCGAGAGCAAATTTAATGAATTGACATTTTCACCCTTCACCCCAGGTCTCAGTATTGCAGAGCAGTCCCTCTTGTTTTTCATGGAAAAAATATAATTATTTTGTTTTTCAATTGAATTTGATTTTGTTTTCCCATTCATTGTTCTAGCGATGTTTCTACCAATCAATTTCATTTGAACGCTGAGATTAGCAGTACTGCATGAAAAGTTTGTCCATTTAATGGCCGAGAACAACCATGGAAACTGAAGAAGAATTGGAGGTGCGATCAGTACAAGGTTTGACGGGAGGGACTGGAAATTGAGCCGCAGGGTGAAAGTGTCTATCCAGTAAGTTTTGCTCTGGCAAGAGAGGATTTTTGATCTGGCATTATCAACCTCCTGATTCAAGACTTAAAGTACCAAAGCACTTTTATGGGCTGATATTACGTTTATTCAATAAGTAAATTTAATTTGAGCTTTAAAAACCTTAATTACTGATTTTTAACCTAACAATTTTGAATCCATATATAATCAGGAAAGTTTTCAAAATTTGAAATTTCTGAAGACAAAATCCATTTAGGGTTGTTTGGCATTTAAGATATTTTGATTATTTGAACTGTTATAAAATAATATATTATCCAAATAATCAGTAGGAAATATTTATAGCAATTGTTAGAATCAATTTTATTTTTTCTTCAATTCTATAATCAACATATGGGTAACAATATCATAGACCATAAATATATGCTAAACATGTAACTATTTTTTTTATCTCTAACATCGACATAAAAAATAATCATATCTATTTAATTAAATGAAATATAATTCGATTATTTTTTCTTTGTTTCGAGTCATATTATCATATATACTCTTGGTACGCTTGTGTAACATTTCTTGAATGCTTGTGTATAGCACATTGCTTTGTCTTGTAGGTCATTGGGATGTGGCTTGGAAGGATTAAACGTCAGGCAATTCCTCTTCTTAATCTTTAATCTAAAGGGAATTAGGTGTAAATATTGTGGAGGACAAGACAAATGATACAAGGAATTAGGTCACAAGAAACAAATGATACTACATATGCAAACTTTACAAACTCCTTTGTTAGTCTTTTTCATTTCTATTCCTATATTTATTTTAATGATGATTTTGTCTTATATGGGAGTTAACTTAGTCAATCATCCATTAAGGTGTTCACAAGGATGTTAAATAACTTTTGCTAAAGTCAAAAATATCATAAATGAGTTTAGTTAAGTCTTTGACTCTTTTTATAAAAAATATAGCTTTTGAGAATTGAATCAAACCATTACTAATTCGATTCAAATTCAAGTGTTGAGTCGATTTGTTATATGTTTGATGTTCTTAGCTTATTGAGTCAAGTATTAAATTTTTGCTAGAAGCCATTTTTTTATCCCCAAAATATAATTATTTTAGTATGGTTTAGAATATGTTTAAGCCATTACTGGGATTTTTTTTTTAAGGAAACGACCCATTAAATTATTCAGTATATCAACATATCAAAAAATAATTGAATACAATCAATACTTTTATATCAAAGCACACTGTATACAATAAATGTGAAAAAATTATACATTGTGAAATTACCTATGTTTGAAATATAAATGGAAGGCCACATGGTGTTTTTTGGTGGTTTTTTTTTCTTTTTCCTTTTTTTTTTTAAGTACAACTGCTATCTTTGTTTTTGTGTCATCCCTCTGTATATTTTCTAATCTATCTGTATATTAAAAATTATGATTTTTGTTCAATTTTATTTCTTACTCCCAACATAATATATTGAGTTCATCCATTATATGATGAATCATTAAATATGATTGGCATTGTCAATCTTTAATGGTGCAACCAACCACTTTAATTGAGCCACAAATTTGTGACAAATCACAAAAGTCAAATCCCACCATATTAAAACATCATTCACCATAGCAAATACAATTAAATTGTGGCATACATGTATTTTATGAAATACTAAAATAGAAGATTAAAAATGAAGATGTACTTATTATTAGATCTTTTGATAAAGTAGAGCAAATTCTTGTTGGGCTTTCATAATTCTATTCTAGACGACTCTATCTTGTGATGATGAAGCTCTTTGCAACCACTCAATTTGCAAGAAAATGCGCACTATATTGTGCTCTAATAAAAGTTGCCATGTGTGACTGTTTGCATTATAGGTATTAAAAAGGGACATTTTGGAATTTTGGAAGTTGATATTCGAGTTATACCACCAAATAAAACAATTTTCAGTCGACTGGTCCATTTCTAAGTCATTGAGAATTTATTCTCTATTAACAGGGGCAACTCCAGCAGTAGGTACACTTCTTTTTTCTCTGTCCTTTTATAATTTGCCTAGGAAAAATGGCACAAAACTCAGACAATCCACAGCTGTATAAGAAAGTATGTGGTAAGATTGGAATTTCATATTACTTGCATTTAGCACAATAATTAAAAACCTTAAGAGGTACATAACTCATAATCAAAAAGAAAAGCATGGTTATTTCATGGTTAACAAATACATAATTCAAACTTTCTTTGACTTGTCTTGAACTCTGCATAATCAACAGGAGTTCAACTTCTTTAACTTATCCTAAAGTCTTCAAATTTGACCTATAAACAACCCCTCTCTTTTGTTCCAATATGTAGGCCCAGAAGCTGGTGTTGGATCACAGAAAAGAGAAAAAAGAAAGAAATACTGCCACATTTCAAATAGGCAGATGCCATGCCTAGATTATAATGGTTTTTCTTCTGTGTGAGAGCAATCAAGAAACATTTTGCCTTCATCTTGCCACTCAGCAAATTTGATGTGATCCTCTGCTATACATCAATGAATGACCTAGTCATAGATAGTTCAGAAACGTCCATGGATCTCTCGTCATCCTCCCTTATCGCTCTAATCGCTAAGGCCACCTCTTTCATACTAGGCCTTGCCTCCGGGGACTTGTTAACACATCTAATAGCAACTTGTAACACGTTAACCATCCTCTCCTCGCTTGCCCCTTCACGTATCAAGTTCTTGTCGAACACCTCCACTGTCCATTCTTCCCTAACCACCGCAAGAACCCAACTTGCGAGGTCTAATCCATCGTTCAGAACCGTTCTGCCTGTCAGCAGTTCGAGAAGAATTACCCCGAAAGCATAAGTATCTGCCTTGAAGAGGGAGTTATAGTCTTCTTGGGCTGCTTGGAGGATACTATTGGCAATAATGGACTGCTGGTCCTGATTGTCCACAACCATTAGCCCATACTCACTAATGCATGGCTCCATGTTCTTGTTTAGCAAAATGTTAGAGGATTTCAGGTTGCCATGAGGGATTCTGTCGTATCGAAGTTCTTCTTGCATGAAGGCTAAGGCATCAGCTATTGTACCAGCAACTGAAAGTCTGCTGCTCCAGTTGAATGGTTGGCTGGTTCGATTTTCTGAAAGTTTTCAAATACAGTATCAAGTTGCAGTTTATGATTTAGCATATGGTAATATATGGATGCTGATAGAGCAAAATCACTAATGCATAGAACAAAATCTCATAACATTTCATTTTTACCCTCCACAGTGAGTTCATAAATAATCTTAACTTATTCATTTCCTTAATTGCCGCTAGCCATGCATGCATTTAATCCATAGAATGTGGATTTAATCTAAACTCTTGAACAAAACAAAGTGTAAATGTGAAAGGGTTCATGTGTTGTGTGTTAATCAAATAGTGCTGTGTCCTCCTGTGAAAGAGGAATAACATATGTAATTGGATTCACCTATAATGTAATCTAAATGAAGTTTATATCCTTGAAGATTGACAATCATAGAATGCGGTGAGTAGTTTTGTCAAATAAATGAATGGAAATTTGAACAGTTTTCTGATTGATGAAGCCTTGAAGCAAGTCACATGAATATGCATTGGCTTCAAATTGAAAATGAATAGAAATTTGAGTAGAAATTACCGTGGGCGTGGATTAGTCTAAAAAGGCTCCCATTCTGTTGATATTCATAGACCAGGAGTTTCTCCTGTCTGGAGCTATAGAATGCAATGGCGGGCAAAACAGTGGGATGCTTCACTTGGTTCAGCCTCCTCATTCTCTGCCTGAACTCATTGCTCGATATCGTCCAGTCTTTAATTCTCTTCACAGCAAGAGTCATTCCCTGAGCCTCACACGCAACCTTGTACACGCTGCCATGTTTTCCTCTTCCGAGCAGCGCAGCAGGGGCCTTGAGCAAGTCCTCAAATCTCAGTCCATTCACCTCCGGGCTTGTGAGAACTACCAGCGATGAAGAAACCAGTCCACTCTCAGCTGAAGCAGCGGAAAAAATCGGTTTTGTTTACCCCTCCTGCCTTCAACTCCACTGTGGAGAAACTAGGCTTGGTCATGCTATCATCAACTGCTGCTACCTTATTATCAGCGTCAAGTTTTTCTTCTTTTGTCTTGCCTCTTTTGTACAGCCAGATAAGGATGATAAACAAAATGGCTAAACCTATCAGAATATAGCCAGCGAACATGAGAATCTGATCGTTTGAAATGCCACCATTTTCTGCTTTGGGTGGAGGAACCGATTCTGACTCTAAGGCCAATAATATTGAGGTGCAGTTGTTAGGCAACGGGGGGCCACACAATAGAGGATTATGGATGAAATCACTTGTTTTGAAACGATGAGCTCCATCTGGGATAGCTCCACTTAAGTTGTTATAAGAGACATTGAACTCTGACAAGCTGGAAAAATCAAAACTCGGTATAGCACCAGAGAATTGATTATCTTGAGCCAGAAACACCGTCAGGCCTGGGACTAGGGACAGATCAGGCAAAGGACCAGAGAATTCATTGTGCGATATATCAAGAATTTTCAGATTCTTCAACCGAGAAAACGACTTGGGGAGGTTCCCAGAGAACTGATTCCAGCCCATAAGTAAATGCGTGAGTTGGAAGCAGTTCTCAATATCTTCCAAATTCTCCCCACCGACGCTATTATCGGTGACATTGATAACCGAAAGGGATGCAGAAAGAGATTGCACATTGCAAAGAAGTCTTGCATCAAGAACGCCTGAGAAATTGAAGCCGTCAAGAATGATTTCCTTCACATAGAGCTGTTCATTATCACACGTGATGCCCCTCCATCTATCCTTACAGGGGTAAGAGGACGAATTCCAGCCTGAAGTAGGATTATTGATGCCATTGCTGTTGGAGAGTTTAGAGATAAACTCAAGCAGTGCATTTCTAACTTGTTCTTCATAAGATTTTGTTGAGTGTAGAAGGAGAAACAGTGAAATTATGCAAGCCCAGATGGGAGTTTGCTTCATGCTAGATGCTGCAATCAGAATCGAGGTTTCGGAATACAACTATCAAAGGCTCAAAATGCAATCAAACGAGTGACTTCTAGCACAAGGAGAAAATCCCAAAGTTCAAACAACCATGACGTTGTTTTGTAAGGCTGATTGGCGGAGTTTGCAATGAGCCCCTGTATCCTTGTGGATACATTGACAAAGTCCAGTAAATAGTCCGTTCAGATCAAGCTACAATCAACCACGGAATTTGTGTGCCGGCCACTGGATGCGATTATGCTATATTGGTGATGTCGTTATCAGTTGAATGATTCTTGAATTCTCAACTGAAATATGAGAATCATGGCCTTTTCTGAATTCTACGTCCTTAACTGGCAGAGTTGAAGTAATCAACCTGCCTATTCAGGAGTATTATAAGCAGTAATGAGGTAAAATAAGTGGCATTGTTGTTATTCTGTCCATTTTTAGGGTGTCAAGAACATCATGTATCTAATCTTATCTTCCAAGTATATAACTACAGTAATAAAAAACACAAGCATGGAACAAATTCATGACACAAACCCCTGATATTGACCCATTCTTGTTCATGTATTTATCTCATAGCTGTTTCTATCATAGAGCCGATATAAGTATCTCTCTACCTGCAGACGTCCAAATTAGCAACCTTTCACAAAGAAGGCGCACATATACATCAATTGTGGTTTAAAAGAGCAATTAGTTTCTTGGGTAACACAGTTATCCAGGAGAGTTTAAAATATAAACGAAATTGCTGTAATTTGAGCAAGTACTCATGATTGGAGCAAGAATATATTGAATATTCTTATGTCCATCTGCAATGAAACACTTTAAAGCAAACTGCTTCCTACTGCCATAGATTCAAAGAGAATTGACAAACCATCGGCCAGTAATACATTAGCCTGATTGTGCAAATATTACATTTTTCAGCTGTTTTACTTCAGTAATAACTTGAATGGAAATTGAATTTACTACACGGATTTCATAATACCTAGCCCCTAAAGTTGCCTTCTAGTCCTAATTTACATGACAGTAACCATTCATATTACAAATAACAAAATAATGGAAGACCAGAATTTGCCGCCTATGGATCGGCACGTCCTGCAACGTCATCATCACTATCAGTCCGTCCATCACTGAAAGCCTCGTTATCACTTACTTCATCCTCACTTTCATCTGTTAAGGTATTATCAATGTGCTCCTTCTTTGCATAGCGCTCACAATACTCTGGGTCACACGAGAAAAGGTGTCAGAAACATGCCTCCCTGGTCTCTTACAGTTTACCTACCATCTTCAAACATCTCATTACCCAAACCAAAACCCACTCTATCGTCACTTTCCTTCTCTATAATTACTCATTTTTCACCCTTCTGGCTTGCATTTTTCTTTTCCTTTCCTTTCCTTTTACTTTTTGTTTTCCAGTCTACGGTGAATTTTAAATCTCAGATTCAAAAGAGAAAAGAAAATAACCCACCTCTGACTTTCTGTTCATATTGCGCCTTATCTTTCATCATCAGAGAAGCTGCATCGCCGTTCAGTGGGTCTGATGGGTTTGGATAAAGTAGAAGCTGTGGGAGGAAAACCTCAAACACATTCAACAGATCTGTATATGAATGTACACTTGTCAAGGCAATGCAAATTTCATACTGAAATTTCACAAGCATACTCATAATCACATTCAAAGCCATCATCAGCCTAGCCTCATATGAAGCCTTATAATTCATTTCTTCCAAGGATCACGACAAAAAGGACGAATTTCCAAGCACTGTCAGACATAATCTAGAGTTTACATGAGACCAGTTGAATGAAGATAAAAAAGATTTCCTTTCTATTTCTATTCTAGGTTCAACAGGGATTGTGTCATTTCTAGGGTCATTGCTAGTGTCATTGCCCACTCATTACACAAAATGCTGCCAGCTGTATTATTATGACTCCATTAAATCAAATGGTGTGTTCGATATGAAAAAGCAGTTCCTCCAACTCTTGCATTTCCTTATAACAGTTTGCTTACCACCTAAAAGAAAACTGAAAATGACAAACTTTCTTCAATGAACAGCTAAACTTACCAAACATTGGACTCCATGACTGGTTAATGACATCCAAGCATACAGAACCAGACCTATCATCCAAAAAGTTGAAACTGATAAGCATGGTAAACTAATGCGAAACACTTGGCGAAAAAACAGAGAAATTACACAACCAACATTCAGAGCCAGAGGTATCTATAAGATATTTTAGATCAAATGTAAGGTATTTTTCCGCACGTGCAAAAGAAACAGCTTAGAGATCAATAAAGGACCACTAGGCAAGTTACTGCCTATTCGAATTCCAATCATTTACATGCAGCATAAGGTAAATTATTGGTTAAGAAATCCTCAGATGACTAGGCTTATATTCTCATAAAGCAGCTGTAACAGAAAGCCTTAGAACATACAGCTCGTCAACATTTGGGTGGAAAATTTTGTTGACAAATCCGATGGAAGGAGACTTGTAAGGATAAGCATCCGGAAGTTCCACACGAACTTTCCAAACTCCACCTTCATAAGGACCTACAATGAATGTAATGTGAAGTTTACAAGAACAATCTTATGAAGCATAGCAATCTGTAAAAGGAAATGCCATTTGTAAACTATTGCACTCCACCAAAGGACAGCCAAAATGTAGAAAAAATAGAGAAATGGTGAACATTTTGATGATAATAATGTATGATACAAAAACACCAAATTTTATATTAAGGAACATCAGAGCCATCTGTGAGCACACTAGCATTTACATGTAATGGAGCAGCAATCTATAAAATAACCTCCTAATATTTTGATATGGTAGAATTGCCACAACTTGAAATCAATTTCTAAAGAACTTAAAATGATCCATCACTAGTCCATTCCCATGATATATGAACCGAGGGCATCAAATAGAACTAATCACATTTAAAACAGCAAACCAAAATAACCTCTTGTATGAATGGCATTTTTAGAAAATTATTTTCTATGAGACAAAGGGATATCCAAATTCCAGCGTTAATTTTATGTAACACTAGAAGAATTAATTGATCAAAGGACCAAATGATATACTTGGAGCCTGTGATTGAAGAAAAACAAGCTTGTTGAAATATTTTCTCTCAAAAAAGACAAAAAAAAAAATGATGGCTGCAGGTTCTTTTTATCAAAGATCACAAGGCAATGCGTAAGTCAGAGCAAGTCCAGAGATGTTTAAGATCCTAAAGTTCCTATGAGACCAAACATATTCCAATACATTGGTCTAATGAATTGAAATTGATAAAAGCCACCAGTTTAGGACCTAACCACACTCGATGCAAATTTTGGATTTTTATATACTGAGGTGAGAGAGTGATAGGAGAGAATATCCCAGATAGAGTTACAATTGCCAACAAAATTCACAAATTTTTTTATCTTTTGTCATTCAAATTAATTCAGCAAAACACATGAAAAAAGATAACAAGGACTATGAAATGGGATGGAGAAAGTAAAAAGACTTCACCAACATAAATATGAAAGGCAAGCGGAGAAAATAAGTAACATCTAATGGAGCCAATCCAATGCAAAAGCATGGTAACATTACTTTCTTTTGGGCCATGAAATTCCACATTGAACTCGTTGATGCCATCATTTATGGGCTCCACAGTGTAGTCACTCATCATTCTACAACAAAAACACGAAGGGTAAGTAAAACAATCAAGAGAGACTCAGTAACAATAGCTATGATCTCCTAAAAGTACCACAAAGCAACAGCTCTCACAAATGCAATATGTTTAGGAGGAATTTCAAATAGTCTTGGTCAATGATATTGGTGAATGTAATCAGAACATCCCATTTATTTTCAAGACAGCTGGAAAGATGGAGAAGATTATTTAAGAGACCCTTACAGTTTCATGACATCCATATCTCGCCTCTTGCTGGGAGAAGACATTTTGTCAAAGAGCTACAAGTGTACAGCCTAATAAGGAGCAAAAGTAAAAACACAGTTAAAAATGGTTAATTTACCACAACCTGAAGAAAGAACCAGAAGATTAACCAAATGTGGAAAAAGTATTGAGAGGGGTACTAATGGATTGCCTAATTTTCTATGACTTTGAAAATCAAATTTTGAATTGCAGATCCCAGTAACTAGCACAAAATGACTAAACAAATATTACTACTTGAAAACCTTAAACTCAGCTTATCTAGAAGACCCTCCCACTGGAGATAACGATGAAACAAAAATGTTAAGTTGTTATGATTCCGCTGGAAGTATAGTAGTCTGTTGAAACTATCAAAAAATAAGGAAATATGTTGGCCGGTGCACGCATGACCCTTATGCAATGAGGACCTTCTTTACAGTTCCTATTCATATGGACAAACTTTTATATAGTAACAGTGTCTTATCCATCAACCGTAACTAATACGCAACACGGACATAGTTCTGGCCAGAGGTTACTCTGCCCTAGAAATGTGGTAGTAATTGGCCAGAAAGAGGAACTTTTGGCAGACAGCAAGCAAATAGGGGGCAATTGCTGAAGAGTTGGACAATGGTTTTTCTTTTATTTAGGCACGCCTGATAAAGTTTCTACAATAAGTTAGTTTTATATCCATAAGAAGAAGCCCAATGACATTAATGCAGTTTACTGGAATCCCTCCAGTGCTGAAATTGTTACAAAGAATAGCACTAATGAGAAACTTTAGGAGATAGTTCCACAGCTAATCAAGCTTAAATTAGTTTCGTATCCATAAGAAGAACCCCGACGACATTTTGTAGAGGAGAAGATTCTCAGCCTTTGGATACACATAAGGATAGCAAATATAATTTAAAAAATGCTATAAATGAATCACATTAATAGTGCACTCGAAATAAAATAGCCCACCAAGACTTTGCACTTCATGGAACTCTTCAACAAAGAATTTAAATGCATCTACACTCATTTTTGTTATTTCAGTTTTTTTCATCATATCCTGGAAATGAAAGGAAAAATACCTTTTTTTCCTTTTGCAATGAAGGCTTAGACCATTAACCCCTTGATGAAACCTTGTTGAAAAAATACTAATAAGCTACTGGCATAGACTAGGAATGAAGGAATGTCAGACTTCAGTAACAATCAACCATGAAATGCACAAGCCATGACCTTGTGTAATCTGTCAGATTGAAAGAATGATGTATGTTAACTTTTCATCTAAGTACTTTGCTTTTACTACGACTAATTTTTTCAGAAAAGAAATGATATTTAAAGAAATTCACCAATATACTGATTTTATTGTGGAAATATGCGGTTTGTACTAATATAAGATGTTGTCCTAAAACATTCCTTTTAACTTTGAAAAGTTGAAAAAAATCAACCTTAGTCTTATAATGCAGTGTGATGGATTGAGAATAAATTCCACACAGACTAAGTCCAAAGGATACTCCAAATCAGTAACACTTTTGATTTCTTGTTCTTCTGTTTTCCACTTTCTTGGCTATTTAGCAATAGGATTAATCCCAAATTTATAACTAGTGACACATTTGCATTGTCTAACTTGCAAAACTATTCTTCCATCACAGTCCAAGAAATAACATGTTGTGCGCTTAACATGTGCTGCCAAAAGAAAAAATCAAAATAAAATCAAAATCCAACAGCAAAAAAAAAGCGTCAAAAACTCGATCCAACACAAACATCCACCAAGTACAGAATCAAGAATTGGAAAAGGCAAAACCATAAGAACCCACATCACCATTGGATACAAACAGCACAATAGTTTTTCAATCACACTTCATGGTCTCAAGATCAACAATCCCACAACCCTAAATGATTTTCATTCCAAAGATGGAAAAAAGAAGCAATCAACATTAGCAGAAATTAACTTAACTAACCAAGAAATGAGAGAAAAGAATAGGATCACTAGATCAAGGGCGCAGGGGCGCGTCCAGTTTGTAATAAAGATGAAATACAAGTGTGCGTGCTTGTGTGTGTTGAAGATGAAGAAAAAGGTCAGATAATAGAAGAGAAGAGGAGAACAACAATAAAGGAGGAAAGATAATGGAGAATGAATCCAAAGGTGTCGACATGTACTATTTCATTTTGCTGTTTCAAAGATTTTGCTATCAGGCGCACGTGCTCAGTCAGTGAGAGGGAGTAACGTGGCTTTGCCTTAAACCATTGTTTGTGTTGCTTAATTAACTTAACATAGGGAAAAAAGACGCGAGTTTGTGTGGCAAAAGGTTGGCGGCCGGGTTTGCCTCTTCTCCGCACAATTTACAGCGGAAGGAAGAATCACTCCACGCGCTTTTGACTGTAATATTTTTTCACCCCGTCGCTTAAAATGTTACAAGAATCAGTCATGAACCCAACAAAATTCTTGGAAATCAATGTCATGGGTGGACAATACAAATTTATAAAGAGTAGTAACTTGAGCCCAAAAAAATAAATTATTAAACTCTATTTCATAAACTAATCTACCCCAAAAACCACTGTTGTACAACCCTGGTGTGTGGGCTTCTTTTTGGGTCAGTCCAGAGTTGGGCCCAAGGACTACATTTGAAACTTGAGCCCTTTAGTTAAAGACCAGTTAACTCTCCATCTGATTCATGATTTAGTAAAGCAAAAAGATAAAGAAAATTCAATAAAAACTGGTTAAACTCCAAAATTTTAATTTGAAGAGTACACTGTTCTTTTAACAAAATATTATCTTTAAATTAGACATTAGATTGCGAGTCTCGCATTTTAATCACACTAATGCTGATTAATTGAGATTGATAGACAAGGAAATCAAACGGCCGTGAGAGTTGAGATTAACTACACGGATTATCTCATTCACTATTAATTTCTTTTACTGACTATAGCAACTGATTATTAGAAAAATAATAGCATGTAGAAAACTTTGTATTTTGTTTGAAAAATAATTTTAAAATAATATGTTGAAAATTATTTTATTAATAAAAGAAGAGAAGGCAACACAAGCAACGGTCAACTGTTCCACGCCGTCGTTTCGACTCTGTAAACAAACCGACATCCTAGGAGGCCAGAGGTCATATACATGCCCTCGAAGAAATCAAAAAACACATTGGCGGCAATAACGGCAAGCCAAGGAAGAGAAAACCAACACAGAACATCGGATGGGAGTCCACGGCCTCTGGGAACTCCTCGCCCCCGTCGGGCGCCGCGTCTCCGTCGAAACCCTCGCCGGAAAAAAAACTCGCCATCGGTACTCCCAAAACCCTAACCCTAACCACTCTATCATACTAGTTTTTCACTCTTTAACACTTCTGTTTTTTTTTTTTTTTTCTCTCTAGACGCGAGTATTTGGATAATACAGTTTATGAAGGCAATGCGAGACGAGAAGGGAGAAATGGTCCGGAACGCTCACATACTGGGATTTTTCCGTCGAATTTGCAAGCTTCTCTATCTCAGGACTAAGCCAGTTTTCGTATTTGACGGTGGCACGCCCGCTCTTAAGCGGCGGACAGTCATTGCGCGCCGTCGCCAGCGCGAGAATGCCCAGGCTAAGATCAGAAAGACTGCAGAGAAATTGCTACTCAATCACGTGAGTCGTTTTGTTAGTTTCTTGAAGTGTTGAATTGTTGTTTGCAAAATTTGATGGTAGATGATGAATTTTGAACATGGTACTCTTCTCGATTATGAAGTGGGAGTCCTTGAAGTGATTGCACCTTACATAATACGGTTTAGTTCACTACCTTGAAGAGTAATTTTTTTAATTTATTGTTGATAGCTTAAGGCAATGAGGTTGAAAGAATTGGCAGCAGATCTTGAGAAGCAGAGGCAGGAGAATGATGTCAAAGGGAAAAGGCCCATCGTACAGGAACCAAGTAATGAGCAGGAGACAGAGAAAGGAAATGATGAGGTGGCCGTCAGTCACAATCAGGAAGAATTGGATGAGATGTGAGTTTAATGCTGGATTCTTTTGTTGCTAATTATTCTAGATTTTATGTAAATGTTTTCTGACTTCTGTCAACTAGTGGTTTAGGTTGGCGGCCTCTCTTGCTGTGGAGGGGAGTGAGGGTTTTAGTGTTGATGCATCAACATCAGATGCTGGGGTTCCAGATGACGAAGTTTTCGGAGATGGAGAAGAGGATGATGATGAAGATGAAGAAATGATACTAGTAAGGTTATGTTTCTTGATTGAACAAAAGGCCTCATAATCTATCAATTAGTTTGGGCTTCATATTGCTTTCTCTAAATTTTCTTTTTATGTTACTTTCTTCCATTATATTTTCTTACAGCCAGAGATACATGGAAAAGTTGATCCTGCTGTCTTGGCTGCTTTACCTCCATCCATGCAACTTGACCTCCTTGTTCAGGTGACGTTCGCATTTTTTTATCATTTTCTTGCTGGAGTTACCATTTTTTCATGAATCATGAACAATAAATTTTAAGTAGATCTTGTATTACCCGATGATCTCCTGTTTGCAGATGAGAGAGAGACTGATGGCTGAGAACAGGCAGAAGTATCAGAAGGTGAAAAAGGTATAAACAGCTTTGTACCTTGTAGGGGAACTCATGACAACATTTTGGTCCATCATTTTGACAAAAGTCATCCGAATGTCCCTGTGTTTATATTGCTTATATATGCTAATATATTCAGATAGGTTTTCTTTGTGTTTTTGCTTAGAAAAACTTAAGTTCCTCAATGCTATCATTTTATTTTCATTACTTCTAATTCTTTAAAAATTTAGTGTTGTATATCAAGATACTTATGACCGAGTGGAGCCTTCAAGATTTTTTCGCCCATTCGTCTTTGATTATGTTTTTTTCATTTTTTTGGCTGATTTAGGCCCCATCAAGGTTTTCGGAACTACAGATAGAGGCTTATCTCAAAACAGTTGCTTTCCGTCGTGAGATAGATGGGGTCCAGAAGTCTGCTGCGGGGAGGGGAATAGGTGGCATGCAGACTTCACGAATTGCATCAGAAGCCAATAGAGAATTTATTTTCTCCTCATCATTTACTGGGGATAAAAAGTGCGTAATAACTTTAATTTTGTAATGTTTCTAATGGTCCTGATGAATTTGGCTTTTGTGCAGCAATCTAGTTGATATTCTTTTTATAAAAAACATCTTTCTTGAGTTATATGATTGAAATTTCTTCTTGATTTTATCAGAGTCCTTACATCTGTTGGGCACGAGAGAGTGGGAGCTGATCAAAGTCAGCCCCCACCAGTGAATTGTTCTACCAATGCTGTCAATGAAGTTCTGTCAATCAAAAGATCTGGTGGTGGAGTCGGACCAACTGTGGCTGAAACTGGAAAGGCATTTCACGATGATGTCGAGACATATCTGGATGAGAGAGGTCGTCTTCGAGTCAGTAGGGTAAGAGCACTTGGGATTCGTATGACTCGAGATCTGCAGAGGAATTTAGATTTGATGAAGGAGATTGATCAGGAAAAAGCAGACAGAAATCAGGAAAAATATAATGAATCTACCACTGATAGAAATCCGGTTGATGTCCTAGACAACTCTTCTGATGGAATCGAGCATCGAGAAATTACTGATAAGAATAATGATGGAATGAATGATGAAGTTGACAAAACCGAGGAGCCTGCAGTAGTAAATGGAACTTCTTTTGAGATTTCCTTTGAAGATACATTGGAGCATGAATATGGCAATGATGATGATAAGTTATTTGCTCGCCTGGTGGCCGGAGACCCAGTAATGGACTTCTCTGTTGATAATTCTGCCTCAGTGAAACAATCTTTACATTCTGCTTCAGATTATGAGTGGGAGGAAGGAGTCATTGAAGACAAAAGTACAGCATATCTGAATGAAGGGGGTATGAGTGATGAGGGAGAAGTTGAGTGGGAGGAAGGATTTCAAGATATTCAATTGAAGTCCTCGTATTGTGCAGATGAAAGCCAGAAAATTGTTACAAAGGGTGCTTTAGAAGAAGAAGCTGATTTTCAGGAGGCAATTCGAAGAAGTCTTGAGGATACAAGGGGTCGCAGATCGATGAATGACTTTCATGACGATCTGATATCCAAAAGAGCTAGAGAAACGGTTAGTGAGGATGCTGATTGGGTGTCTGTTAATGAAGGGAAAGAAGGGCGTGAGGTTGAAGCCTCAGCAACCGATGTAATCCAACCATTTGGCTCAACAAATGCCCTTGAGACCAACTGTTCAGAAGCAAAGTCTGCCGAATTCGTAGAATTGAACCCTGACAAAAGCAACTCAGACCTGAAGCTTTTCAATCAAGATGCTGGTGAAAGTGGAGATCTGGCTGGAGAAATAATTGTGGCTTCAGACACTCGGCCTGAAGAGAAGGGGCGTATGACTGGAAAGCAGCCATTAGACACTTGTAGTGAAGATGGAAATGGGCATCCCGTGAACAAGCTAGTGGGTACTTGTAGCAGAGAGGTTGCACACAATAGTAGTGGCACTGCATTTAGTTCTTCCTTTACTGATTCACTGCATGACGGATTGCTTGACTCTGGTTCTGCTGATGCTCAACACATGTTTCAGGCTGCATTAGATGACCATTCTTGCAATACTGCCAAACTTGGAAAGATTTCTGCTGATGATTCAATTAGTGATGTAGATGGTACAAACGAATTGGCCAAGGAGAAAATATATGGTAACTTTTCATTGGAAAAGGAGGAAGTTATGAGGAACTCTTCTTTTATTAATGATAATAAAGACCAGGAAATCATGGAGGATCATCTGGAGGCAGAAATGCTGTTTCTAGGTAAAGAACGTGAAGAGCTAGGAAGTGAGCAACGGAAACTTGAGAGAAATTCAGAATCAGTAAGCAATGAAATGTTTGCTGAATGCCAGGTATGTTTGTCGGGCTACTCATCTGTTTCTTATAGTGTTTCCACATGCACCATGATGACCTGTTGAAGGCAGTTCAGAGTTTTGCAGTTTGAGATAAAGTTCACTTACGTAGATTGAAAGTGAATCTATACACAGTTTTTGTATCTGAATACAGTAAACCTATCATGGTTAGTCATGAGTGAATATTGAGGTGTCACTTAAAATAGCACCAAGTCTGAGAGCCCCTTTTGTTTTAGAAGACACTGTGGTTCATCATTCTCATCCAGTCAAACCACACTAGAAAAAAATTGTTGGTTGCTTTTTGTTTCTTATGCTGCTTCCTAACACGAATTTTCTGCTTTCCTTATCTAAAAATGGTGTGGAATTTAATCCCCAAGCATTTTATCCTGCAATCATCTGTGGTCCAGCCATAAACTTAATGGTCTTGAGGTCAAATTCCTCAATTCCATCTTCCCTTGGCATTTTGTTTGGCATCATAATAGCCCCCGTACCCCCCACCCCCTTCAACCACCCCCAGCAAAAGAAAAATCACAAATAACATGAATAAATAACATAGATCGAAAATATCCGATCTCTAATTAAACATGCGAAAAGAAAAGGATTTGGGGTGGGGGTAACACAATGCCATAGATGTTGCTATGTCAGTGCATGGTTACAGGGTGGGAAAAGATGTGGGCGAATAATTTTGTGGTGGTGGTTTATTTTAGTTACATACTATCCTGTCTGATGAGGATCCTTGGCTTCATGGTTAGTTTGGCACATTAAGGTCGTGGTTATTATGCTTGAAACCTTTGGCCACTTTCTCTTTACTATACTTGCTTGGATAATTTTCTACGGTTTGAAATATTTTTTCCAGGTGCCGGACTTCATTTTTCTTTTGCATGTTCTCTTATTGACTCATGATTCATTTATTTCTAATTTTAGGAGTTGCTTCAAATGTTTGGCTTACCATATATAATTGCGCCAATGGAAGCTGAAGCTCAATGTGCTTTCATGGAGCTGTCAAACCTTGTTGATGGTGTGGTCACCGATGACTCCGATGCATTCTTGTTTGGAGCACGAAGTGTGTACAAAAACATCTTTGATGATCGCAAATACGTGGAAACATACTTAATGAAGGTGATCTTGTACCTTAGCTACTGTAACTAACTATTTCAGAAACAATAATGTTATTAATAATCATCTGTTGGTGTCTTTCAATTTTTTCTGTAACATGCTCAAGTTCACTTGGATTCAAATATGAACTAAGCTTGGACCACATTGACCATTTTATCCAGTAGCATTTATCTGTTTTAGCTTTAGTGTTGGTTTTGACATTTAGATGGTTTTCTAGGATATTGAGAATGAGCTTGGGTTAGATCGAGAAAAATTAATCCATATGGCACTGCTTCTTGGGAGTGATTACACTGAAGGCATTAGGTAATTGCCATCATCCATGTCAGTAGTATTCTCTCGTAGTTTGCTTCGAGTGATGTAAAATGTACATGGTTTATTTTAATCTCATGTAAATGTTACAGTGGCATTGGCATTGTTAATGCAATTGAGGTTGTAAATGCTTTTCCTGGAAAAGATGGTCTTCATGAATTTCGAGAGTGGATTGAATCACCAGATCCTACTATTCTTGGAAAATTAGATGTAGAAGCAGGAGGTAACTCAAGAAGGAAAGGATCAAAAGGTGGTGAGAATATCATGAGTGGCTCAAGTAGCAATGTAGAAGGGTTTTCTTGTGATCAAAATGTACCACAGATAGTGGATGATGCCAAAAGGATAAAGCAGATTTTCATGGATAAGCATGTAATGCCACTTTCTCCTTGCATTTTTCCTTTAAATTTTATTAGATTATGCTAATGATTCTCATTTGTCATTGCATAGTGGAGATAATTAACTATATTTGTTATGTGTACAGAGAAATGTGAGCAAAAATTGGCATATTAATTCTTCTTTTCCAAGTGATGCTGTGATTTCAGCATACGCTTCTCCGCAAGTGGATAAGTCTACAGATCCGCTTTCATGGGGAAAGCCAGATCTGTTTGTTCTTCGCAAGTGAGTCTAATGCTCTTGTTTTGCTTGTATGGTGAAAAACCTGGATAGCATGTAATTGCTGTCTTGACATTGCGGTTCCTATTGCTTTGTATTGAAGAGTTGATTATGTAGTGTAACAATCAATTAAGGCCTTGCACTGATAAAGGCAAAGTAACTTTGACTATGTTTGTTGTTGCACGGATTAGGCCATAGAAATTGCCTGCCTACTATATCATTTACTTCTTTCTGCTTTTTGCATCATGCACTAGTAGTTTGATAGTAAGAGCTCAAATTTCTTAGAACATAGTAAAGTAATGGTAGGAAACAGCGAAAATATATTAAGAGAGAACAAGTTGGGTAACAACCTTCTGAATCGTAGGAAGCTGAAATTTAATTTTGCTTTGGCACTACAGAGTACTTGAACATTGATTCCTCGAATACCTGAGAGAAATAGTCAAATACCTAAACTTTTTTAGTGTCTCCATGATGGTTGAAGGCCTTATTAAAAGTTGGAACACGAATGTTGTCTAATATGATCCATGTTTGGGTGCTTTTTAAGATGGGACAAACGCATCAGTAAAGGATCAGGTCAAATGCATTAATATTTGTCTATCATTTATTCCATGTTTTTGTATACTAATTTGAATATGCATGCGTATGCGAGTATACCACCCTTTAAGTGCAAATTTGTACTACTTCCCTAATTTGCCATATTTTATACTCTAAAAGAATAGCATATATGAGAATGTGTTTGCTTGTAGATTGTGTTGGGAGAAGTTTGGCTGGGGCACATCAAAAGCAGATGAGTTGCTGCTACCAGTTTTGAAGGAGTACAACAAGCATGAGGTTGATGACTCTCCTTTTCACTCGCGCCCTCCCTCCCAACACACACACACACACACACACTCTAGGTGACAACTATATATAGATACATCTGGTAGCATTCTTAGTTTAGCTGTGTTGTTCTTTTGTCTTCAATGGAATTGATGTGTGCATCAAAATGGAGTGAAATGATCGTGCTTCCTGTGAACCTTAATGTATTATAAGCCTCTTATCTTGCTACTGTTACTGCTAGGTAGTACTAAGACTAGAAGGGATTCTTAAACAATCGAAAATCTGGTTTTTGCCCTATCTTTTTCCCTTTGTCCTTCTGTCTTATCATGAACCTCGTGTGCTGAAGGACTGTCAGAGCTTTGTTCATTAATTAGCTTGAACCTCCTCTTTGAAAGTCGTTTCTGGATTCACACGTGGTCAGTGCTATTGCTATTGCTTTTCTGAAAATTTCAAGAATCTCAAGACACTTATTTCAGTACAGTAACTTTAGAATTTCTGGTTGACCAAACTGATGTGCATAGCATGCCACATTTAAGACAAAAACTCATAGATTGGCGCAAGTTCTAAGATTTCTTCTTCTGAATTATCTATTTACTCAGGTGACACTTTCTGTCTTTCTTCACCAAAATTGTTTTGGTTTTGTGTACCTTTTAATGCTTAAATATATATCATAGTTGGGGAAGAAGAGAGCTGATCTGACATCCTTTTTTTTTTTTTTGTATATATATTTTGGTTTGGTTGATCTAGACACAATTGAGATTGGAAGCATTTTACACATTCAATGAAAGATTTGCGAAAATTCGAAGTAATAGAATAAAAAAGGCTGTCAAAGGAATAACAGGGTATAAATCTTCCGAGTTGATGGATGAGACAACACCACAACAGTCTGGGAGTGGGAAAAAAAGAAAAGTGAAGCCCTGTGAAGATGAAGCCAACCAATTAGGACTAGGTTCAACAGGACTAGATGGGGCGGCTACTACTAATAACACCATGGAGAAACCAACTGTTAAGCAGTTAAAAAGAGGACAGACTAAAGAAAAAATTTCAGAGAGAAATTTAGAACAATCTACTAGTGTAGATAGGCATCATATCACCAAGAAAGAATCACATGTAAGAGGAAGACACAAAGGACGAGGCAGAGGGCAACCAAGTGGCGAGGGAGGAAGAAAGGGAATTCTTTTTGTGCAGATACTGAAACCAGCTATGATGATGGCAGCTGTAGCGGAAGTGACGAAGAAATGCAATTCAACAGATCAGAAGAATCTCGTCAAGTACGAAGGGTAAGTTTGTCTGCTGGTCGTCACATATATCTGATATATTTAACTTTAATGTATTTTTCTGGTGCACACAAGGTGGAGGTGGATGTGAAGCATATGAAAACTTGAGTGTGCTATTATAATTGGTATCTAAACTGAAGTTCTGCCATTTTTAAGTTCCCTCTACTTAGCTGGCCGCTGATCTTGGGTTTCCTCGGTGGTTATCAAAATTTCACTGTTATTGCCCCTATGAGGGTACAGATGATCTGTGTTAGTGTCTACATCATCCTGACGCCTGCTTCCCCTCTTTCCCACCCCCCGACATGCACATGCACCAAAATAAATATATACAAATAAAAGTCTGGACAAAAGAAAGAAGACAATTCTCCAGTCATGGTCTGTCTAAAAGTTGTTTTGAAATTGCTCTGCAGTTGGCTTTCCTTCTCTTTTTATTTTCTTTTTGTTGGTGAGTGTGTGTTTGTTTGTTATTAATTTTTGTGGTTGTTCTTTTGGATCTTCTTCATCTATTTTTGTGTTGTATTATATTTTTCTTATGTAAATTCCAGTCAGGACGGCTTCGGAAGATTGTGAATTACAATGTTTCTGATGAATTTGACAACTGTGACAAGGAGAGTGAAAATTGCCACAAGGAAGGTTTAACCGCCAAGGATTCATTTGTGGATCAAGCAGTTGGTTCCATTAATGAGAGCGATGGTAATGAACTCAATGAAGAGAGTGAAAATTGCCACAAGGAAGGTTTAACCGCCAAGGATTCATTTGTGGATCAAGCAGTTGGTTCCATTAATGAGAGCGATGGTAATGAACTCAATGAAGGGAGTGATGTTGGGATGGGAGGTAAACTTTTTGTGGAAGAGGCTGAACAAACATACAGGATGGATAAGATGAGCACCAATCCAATTGATGATAGTGAAATGGATGATCCTTTCAACAAGGATTATCTTCAGTTTGGGGGTGGATTTTGTGAGGATGAAGATGAAGAGATGGAGCTTAATGCGCACGCATCAAGCCCTACAACAGAAACGATCTCTGAGAAATCTAATGTTCTTAATGTTGCTGAATCTGTGCTGGAAGAAAATCCTGAAAGTAATCTGCCAATTATTACCCAAGACCATCGAGTGGGAAGACAGACTTGGCTGATACTGAGCTAAATATGAACGATCAAACACCAAGTGATTATTCTTTGCTGGATGATACTGAGAATGATTCCAGGAATTGCTATACAAAATCTCTTCGTGCAATGCCTAATTTGAGAAGGAAAAAGAGAAAAAATTAAAAGACGGTACTCTCTCTAATTTTTAGAGAAGTTGGCATATGGGGAGCTTACAAATTCGTCTTCATCTTGCTTTCAGGCTTCGAGCTCTTATTGTGGATCAGTGAATATATTCTTCAAAGGGCCTTTATTTGGAGGATGTTAAATATCCTTGAATGCATTTGCTGTGCGTATTCAGTTTTCTTTTTATCCTAAACTACACTTCTATGTTCTTTGGTAATATCCATGCTACACCAGGCGTATGGTACATTTAGTGTAAGGATGAAAATCAAGTGTCCCATTTTGTAAAAAATAGAACACTTGTTTGATGGATATATATCAAGTATATGTAAATTAGGTGTAGCATCTATAAGATCATATTTTTCTAGTTAGAATAACGGCGTCGATAAAATTTGTCAATTGTGCTCCCTGTTTGCCTTGCAAAAATTGCAGTTTTGATGAGAACCTCTTGAGGGTTGAGTTCTCTTTTCCATTACTACAAAAAAACTCTTAAACTGAGGGTTGTCTTACTTGAAGCCTAAATGCACTAGAATATATATTCTTTAAGTAGTGTATTTTGATGCCTTCTTGTCATTTTATATGTTGTTTTACCCTCAATAAACTGATGCTGTGTGCTGACTGAAGAAGGGCATTCCCTGCGTTGATATTGTTGCTGCCTGTTATATCAAAGGTTGGACCATTTCTACAGAATTGTGATTGATAATTGCATTGCTTGGGCCATTGCAAATGCCTTTAGATATTTCATTTTAGTCATTTTCGGCGGGATGGAGATTCCAATCCGTTTGTTCTCAATTGAAATTCTCGTATTATATAATAAAATAAAATAGAAAAAGTATTTTTTGCCACTTATAAAATGTGCAATAGTGTTGTCCAGCATCAATCATTATCATGAGTTTGTTTTCTGAACCATTTAGATTGTGGAGGAAATTGATTGAGAGGAATTTTCAATGTACAGGCTATTTTCCTCTTTCCTTCTGGCATAAATGAATCACATTTTGCAACCAAACTAGGAAAGAAAATATCCCAGGAAGGACAGATTAGTCAATTCTTTTATTTCACTTTCTCTATTTGCTTATCTAATTTAGTTCTCCTCTCGTTAGTTGTGGTGGGTCCAAAACAGTAATGGATGAAAGAGAGCGAGATGGAATTTATACTATTTTTTGGCATGGTTTAGGAATGGAATTTGGATATAAATTTGGAATTGGAAAGAGATTTGGTTTTCTAATTTTGTGTTTGGATTTAAATAAATAAGTTAATTAGATGTAACCAGTAAATAAGAATCAATGGTTTTCAATTAATTTTTGATGTGGTGGAGTGGTTGGAATAAAATAATCAATCATCTAAAGAAATTAAAAAATATAGAAATTTGGAACTCTTTCCCTTTAAATGTTTTAAAAAATAAGGATAAAATAATATAAGGGATTTCTTTTCATTTGCTATGGATTCCAAGTTTGGAGTCTCAGACTTTTGCCAATTGAATTTGGAACTTCAGCAGTAATTTTTTTTCTTTTAATTTGCAAATTGCAAAACCGTAAAGTGAGTCCAAATTTACTATTTTCATGACACGTGTCGCAAACAAATTAGTGTTTCACTTATGTAAACGAAAAAACACTAGTGCTTTATCATTCAATCAGTATTCTTGATTTTTGACAAAAAAAAAAACAGTTCCTTTTCTTTTAGTATTTTCTTATGGTTAATTTGCAGAAAAACAGCGCTTCCACATTCTTCTGCTTGGCAATTATTTATTTTCGCCCCTCTGGGGCACTGGGGTAATCCAAACTTTCTTGATTTGAGTAATTTATTTCTTCTGTATAATATAATAAGTGGGTTTTCGTTAATTATGAGGTGGCGCAGATTTATAGCACATTATTTTGGGTGTAAAGGCATCGCATACAGGAATCCAACCATGGGTTCAGCCATGAGATTCCCCTACTACTTTTTTTCTTGTCATTATCTTCTGGTGCTTCTTCCTTTATTCTGTTGCTTCACCTTCCACTTATTCTTATGCTATTTTATTTCTATCTTTCGTTTGATTCACATGTGGTCTTTCCTCGGAATTAGTTGAGGCCCCATGTGAACACTTTTATGTTTTTGTTTGGTAGTAGGTATACGTTAAAACTGAAAGGGGGGTCTGAAAAACTCAAGATTTTTGGTTACGAAGACAATCTACAGTGGCAATACCTAGTGGTTGAATAAATTATTTTAATGCTCTGCTTAAGATGAGATGAAAAATAGGTGGTCCACTATGATTCTGGTTCTTTTTCTAGAGATTTTCTTGGTTCATAGAAGCTAGCCAAACAGAGCTATTGCTCCAGGACATTTATATCCATTGAAGAAAAGGACTCTACACCAACCATAAAATGAGAGGAAAAAAAAAACAAGAAAAAACACGAAAATTCACCTGCCTCTGGTAAGTGGTCACAATGCTTGCCAGTGTGTCATTATCTTTTTTTCTTTTTTCGTTTTCTTCCTCAAAAGGAAATTATTTATTAGAAATGGGCCAAATGCTATAATTGAGTACTAAGATATTTAGATGGAACGTGTGATGAAAATCCAAGGTTTCGATCATTTTCTTTGAAAATTAAATTTCAAAGCCGGAGAGCAAAGGGACAGAAACCCCTTGGCTTTTCTTCCACTAGTAAAATATCTATAGTACAAATTGGCTGACACCTTCTTAAACACCCAAGAAGATCGTGCTTACTTTTTTAGTGTGTGTGTGTGTGTGTGTGTGTGTGTGTGAGAGAGAGAGAGAGAGAGAGAGAGAGAGATGGCAAGGGGGAGGTATTGTTACCAGGAAGTGCTTCCAGTGGCGGCGATGCTGACGGTGGAGTGCACCAACGTAGGGCTGAACACCCTCTACAAAGCCGCGGTTTTAAAGGGTTTAAGCTATCACGTTTTCATGGTTTATTCTTATGCAATTTCTGCCCTTGTTCTCCTCCCTCTTGCCTGCCTTTTCCACAGGTCCCCCATCCTTCTATATTCTTACCACATATTAGGCATGCATTGAAACATAAAATCAAACATCATATTGTCATAAAGAATTCAAAGTATGCTGGAACGACAATGGATCATGAACAGTGGTTCTTGTTCCTTTGTTGCAAGATCGATACAAATTAAGTAGATAAAAAAGTGGAACAGTGGACGCCCGAGAAATTGGTTCATTCAGTGAATTTTAAGCATAAGTTAACATAATCAAGTCAATATGTTCATTTTCCCTTAAATCTGTTTTTGTTGTGCAGAAAAACACGGCTTCCTCCGTTTAGTATTGTCCTGCTTGCCAAATTTTTCTTCCTTGGGTTTCTTGGGTATGGTAATTCTCTTGGTTTGCAATTAATTAAGTAGTTTATTTGTTCTGTATAATACTGTTTCATATGTGAAATTTTGTTGAATTGGTGGTGGTGGTGTTGCAGGTTTACAGGGCAATACCTTGGGTATTTAGGCGTAGCATACAGCAGTCCAACTATGAGTTCAGCCATGAGTAATCTCTCTCCTGCTTCTACCTTTTTCCTTGCCGTTCTCTTCAGGTGCTCCATTCTTTTTGTTATCTTTAATCTCTTCTAACTAAATTACAAAATGTGGATGGACGATCACTATTAATCGAGCGTAGGGATTGTCTGGATAAACAACTCCACCAATAGTAATTGCATGTGAAGATCTTCTAATTTTAAGACAACGTTTTTTATATGGATGGGGTGATAATAGATCAATCAAATATGTGATGAGTACATGATGTTTACCATGAATGATAAAGTAAGGAATGTATACTTGCTCGAATTAGATCCTTTCTATTTCTATATACGAAAGTTTTGGTCCAATTCAAAGAGATGGTCTACTTCATAGATTTATGTTGGATATACTAAAATATTTAATCTAAATTTATATTTACTTAATTAGATGAGAGCTTAATATTGAAGTCGAGGCCATGATAAATATAACTCTTAATGTGATGAAAATTGGAGAAATAAGGAAAAAAATGAAAAAAAAGGGAATGTAAAGAGAGGAAAAAGAAAAAAAAAATGAACTGAGAAAATAATGACAGAGTATTTTAGATAACAAGATTTTGATCACATTATTCAATCATATGAAATACATATTATATTTTTGTAATAATTTAATCTCAATTTCATATTTTATCGTATTTTTCATTTGTCATTTTTCATGTCAACTAAGTAAGTAAATGATACCAAAAATTAATTGGATGAATAAAATTTGTGTTATTTTTTTTTTAGCCCAAAATGCCCCACCAAAAAATATATTAAAGATTCCCAAACTCAAGGACAACAAAGACATTTAACGCAGAAAAAATAAATTGTGGCCTCACTTGGATTGTTGCATCCCACCTCCAATGTTGGATGTGTTATCACCCCTCATCCTCTCCACTTGCTGGGCCCGCCCAAATATGGCAAGTTAAACATTGGATGAGACTTGACTATTTATTTCATCAAGGCTCATCGTTGTATGTATCTATCCAAGAAGAATTTGTAACACAAATATCGAGTAAAATGGCATTTTACCCATGTGTGTTGAAAAGGGGTTGTTTTGAAAAAAAGGCAATAATCCCTTTGTATTTTTTAAAAAAAAAAGACAAATAATGCTCAACTTTTATCATTTATTGAATTGGGAAATGCTCATCTTACCCTTAAATATATGGTATAATGAATTTTTTACTTTATTTTGCATGATTCATATTCATATACAGTAATGATTATTAAATAAACAATATCAGTACATATTTATTTATGACATGTATGTTATTCCATAATGTATAAAATAATATAAATATTCTTTAATTGTAGATTTTGTTTTTATATTTAAAGTAAAAGTGAAATATATTGGCATATCATAGTTCAATATGCTTATGCAGTATAATAGATATTTGATAGTTTACTTGACTTGTTTTTATTAATTATGTCATATGATGAAATTTTAAAGTTCTACGACATTATAATTTTTATATAATTATTCAAATTATCTAGAATAAAATAATAAGAATGTTAACAAACAAAATAGATTTTGACATCTTTCTACATAATATTAACATTGTTAATAAATATATATTCTACGTATGCATAATTAATGATATCACCCCAACAGTTATAAAAAAGCAACATATGTTGATAAATGCGAGGGTAAGTTGGTTATTTGTAGTTGAATAAATGATAAAAGTTGAGTTTCGTGTTATTTGTTTTTCTTTTTAAAACACAAAGGGTTATATGCCTTTTTTTCAAAGTACCGGCTAATTCGCACCTTTTTGAAAACATAGGGGAATAAATTGCTATTTACCCCACAAATATCAGAAGACAAATTCCGGTTTATAATGTCAATATTTGTGCACCAAAGTTAAAAAGTTTTTTTCCAGTTATTATTACTACTTCGGTATCGATATCTTTACTTCAAAATAGAAAATGTTGATATTGAACATACTAAATTTAAGTTAGTGTTGTGACGTAATTAAAAATGAAAAAATAAAAACGCCCTAGTTCCAGGTACACACATTTTTAATGCAGATAATTGCATGCTAAAGGAAAAAGGTTCCTTGTCAACAGCATTCTGGTCCAGTATCGACCATTTATTAAATCTGGTGCGCTCTAATCTTGGTCCATGCAAATGAACCAAACTCTGATGGCTTTTAGCCCTTTAGGACTAGGATTTGATCAACTTCTTTCAGCCCAAGAACTCTCTTAAGACTAAATCAACGCAATATAGTACTACCAGCTATACTGTATTTGATAGTGCGAGTTCCCTCCTTGCAGCTACTATTGAAACTACAATTTGAAACGACAACAATATGGAAGTATTTTTTTGTTTTGAAAATCTGAAATTTGATAAGAGGTTTCTGTTCCATAATTCTCAATTCTATATTTTGTCATCCTTTTCCTCAAATATTTTAGGATGGAAAAGCTAAAGCTCAGAAGTTTAAGTAGCCAGGCCAAAATCATTGGCGCTTTGGTGTCAATAGCTGGTGCTCTAGTCGTGGTGCTCTACAATGGCCCGTTGCTCATAACTGGGCATGATGAGAATTTGAGATTACCTAATACTTCGATCATTTTACATACAATGTCTGGTGCTCGATC
This sequence comes from Paulownia fortunei, assembly GCA_019321725.1. Lineage (NCBI taxonomy): Eukaryota > Viridiplantae > Streptophyta > Magnoliopsida > Lamiales > Paulowniaceae > Paulownia > Paulownia fortunei. The sequence continues at coordinate 421,070 of JAGSPU010001671.1, read as the reverse complement.
CAATTGGATCCTAGGTGGTGCATTACTTGCAGGTTGCTATGTCGTATCCTCCATTTGGTACATTTTCCAGGTAACATGTCCATACAACTAGTGCTGAATTTTCATCTTTAAGACGTCTTAATATTGGGACTCGAAATTCACCTGGTGAAGGTTTTGCAGAATAATCAAGGAGATTGTCCTTCAACCATCAAATTTAAGAAATTAATGAGGTTGAAAAACATGGAAGAAGGAGTTGGTGCAAGATTGAATAAGGATTTTTAAATCAATATCATTTTTGCAGGGTGCATTTGTGAAGGAGTATCCGGCAGAGTTTATATTAGTCTTTTTCTACAGTTTTTTCGCTTTCGTTTTATCTGTACCAGTAGGTGTTGCCTCAGAACCTAATTTGAGTTCATGGAAATTGCCTGCTGATGTTCGGTTGTTGCCAAATAATGTTGAGCTCACCAAGCTATGAATGTAGGCCCAAGTTTTTAGATGGGCTATCTAGTGAAGCAAAGCATCAAGATTTGTTACGAATAATAAATTTATTTTTCTGTTCACACGATTTTCTTTAATATTTGTCTATCAAAGATGTAATATTTTTAGAAAGTATAACTAAGCAATCATATGTAAATATGAAAGAATAGCAAACTACGGAGGTAAGCTATCTTAATACTACTAACAAATTAGACAAGAGAAGCATATCCTAAAAAATCTATTGGTCTTGATAATACTGATTCTGATTATGTGGTGGAAGAAAATCGTGAAAGTAATCTGTTAATTAGGCAATTACTACCCCCAAGACCATCGAAAGTGAACACAGATTTGTCTGATACTAAGTTAAATATGAACGATAAAACACCAAGTGATCATTATGATCATTTAAAGAAAGTAAAAAATGAGATAGAAATTAGGAATTGATTTGAACTCTCTTTCCATTTAAACGTTTCAAAAAATAAGGGTAATAGTATAAAAGAAAAACTGACCGAAAAACTCAAGATTTTATTTTATTTTGATTTGAAACTCCAAACATTGAGCTTTTCAAGGCCCTACATGAACTTTTACGCTTTTGTGTGGTAGTATACGTTAAAACTGAAAAAGGGGTTTGATAAAGTCAAAGATTTTTGGTTATGTAGATAATCTAGAATGACAATAGCTAGATGTTGAGTAAATTATTTTAATCCTAAGATGAAAAATAGAAGGTCCACTCCGATTTATTATTTCAATAAATTGTTTCGGACATAAATTCCAATTTATTATTTCAATAATGCTTAGGTTGGTGATGGATACTGGGGGAGCAGCAATTGGTGATGAACTTAAATTGAGTTATTTTTTCCATTATTTCGAAGAATTTTTGAGTCATTTGAAATACTTAGCCCTTAGTTTATATTCCATCACCAAATCAAGACTACTCCACACAAACACAACCTAAAGTCATAGTAACATTTAAATAAAAATGCTGTTTGGTTCTACTAATTGCTTTTAGAGTTTAGACTTCATAAAATAAATTTACTAAAGTAAAAATCTTATAGAAATCAAATTACATTTTGTTGGAAAAAATATTTTTGCGCCTTCATCATCAAATATTAGGTAATGTGAGTGTACCAAAATTTAATGTTGTGTGAATTTGACCAAAAATCCATGATAAAGATTGCGAAAGGACTTCAAATTTGTTCAAGTTATATGTCAACTCCCCAAGGGGGAAATATGTCCTTAACTGTCAAAATTGGAACTCTTTCAAGACTGAAGTACATAATATATAGGAGTAACAAACTCATCATACCACTTCTGTTGGATTTCTTAAAAATCCTTAGTAAATATATGCGCTATTTTTAAGATTATTATGAATGTAGCACATTATCCACAAATTCAACATCTCCATTCTAACCACAACTTCAGTAATACAATGCGATCAAATGAGTAATCAATGTTTTTCTCGCTCATTTTTCTTAAGTCATTACCAGTGTTGGATGAGCTACAATTATCGCCATCATATTTTTATCCTATGACGTGGAGAAAAGCTAGCCAAACAGAGCTATTGCTCCAGGGCATTAATATCCATTGAAGGATAGGACTCTACTGTCTAGTCCAGCGAAAAAAATGAGAGAACAAAAAAGAAGAAAATTAATCTGCCACTGGAGTCTGGCCTGTGGTCTCTTCTTGCAATTGACATTCAGTCTTTTTTTTTTTTCTTTTTTCGTTTTTCGTTTTCTTCTTAGTAAGTAAAATATTTATTAGAAATGGGCCAAATGCTATAATTGAGTACAAAGGAGTGTGTGTTTGTGTTCTTTATGCCAAGATATTTAGATGAAAAATGGGATGAATCCAAGAGTTGGGTCATTTTCTTGAGAATTGAAAGCCGGAGGGTGGATGGACGGAAGCCCCTTATGATTACTTTCACCATTAAAATATCTAGAGTACAAAAGATGCAGCTATATCATTTACAGTAGGCTGACAGCTTGATAAGCCCCCAAGAAAATCTTGCTTTTTTTATTTTTTTATTTTTTATTTTTAAGACTGTGTGTGTGTGTGTGTGTGTGTTAGAGAGAGAGAGATGGCAAGGGCAAGGTATTGTTTCCGGGAAGTGCTTCCCTTCGCGGCGATGATGACGGTGGAGTGCACCAACGTCGGGATGAACACCCTCTACAAAGCCGCCGTTTCGAAGGGTTTAAGCTACCATGTTTTCATGGTTTATTCTTATGCAATTTCTGCCCTTATTCTCCTCCCTCTTGCCTGCCTTTTCCACAGGTCCCCCATACTTCTTAATTCTTCCCATATATTTGGCATACAATCGAACATCATATTATAATAAAGAATTCAAAGTATACTGGAAGAAATTGCTTCGTGGCCAGAATGGATCATGAACACTGGTTTCTGTTCTTTTGTTGCAAGATCGAATACAAATTAAGTAGATGAAAAAGTAGAACAGTGGGACGGTCGAGAAATTTGGTCATTCCATGAATTCTAAGCATAAGCTAAGATATTAAGTCAAATAAGTTCATTTTCCCTCAAATCATTTTTTTTTTTTTTTTTTGTGCAGAAAAACACGGCTTCCTCCGTTTAGTATTGTCCTGCTTGCCAAAATTTTCTTCCTTGGGTTTCTTGGGTACGGTAATTCTCTTGGTTTGCAATTAATTAAGTAGTTTATTTACTGTATCCTATGTGAAAATTTTGTTAAATTGTGGTGGTGGTGGTTGTGCAGGTTTACAGGACAATACCTTGGGTATTTAGGCGTGGCATACAGCAATCCAACTTTGGGTTCAGCCATGAGCAATCTCTCTCCTGCTTCTACCTTTTTTCTTGCCATTCTTTTCAGGTGCTCCATTCTTTTTCTTACCTTTAATCTTTTTTAACTAAATTACAACCTTTGCAGTTAGAATCAATATTACATTGAACATGGACATCAAGCGTAAGTTCAAATGTCAACCTACTCATGTTATGTCAATTGGGAGTGGGGGGCACCATGAAATGTGGATGGACGATCACTATTAATTGATTTGAGGGTGGGGATTGTCTAGATAATCTACTCCGCCAATAGTAATTGCATCTGGAGATCTCTTCATGTCTGAGGCTTCGTTTTTTTATATGGATGGTGATGATAATAGAGTAATAAAATATTGTGATGAGGAGTAAGATTATGATTAAATTATAATTATGATATAATGTTTACCTCGAATGATAAAACAAGGTATGTAAAAGGATATTTATTACATATTGTGTTTAATTGGCTACTAAGTTAAATTTGTGGAATAAAAAGTTTTTGCCCAAAATGTCCCCACCAAAGATTTTATTAGAAATTCCCAAACTACAAAAGAGCAAGGGCATCAAAGACATTTAACACAGCCAAAAAGATCCTTATCAACAGGCAAATGGACCAAATTGTAATGGCTTTTAGCCATTCGGGAATAGGATTTGATCAACATCTTTACTGTGAATCAACACAATATAGTACCATCAGCTGTAGTGTAATTTGATGGTGCGAGTTCCCTCCTTGCAACTACCACTGAAACTACAATTTTGAAACAGACATAGCCAAAATTAAAAACTGCATAATTAAAATAGCACCAGCTCAATGAAGTATGTTTTTGTTTTGAAAATCTGAAATTTGATAATAGGTTTCTGTTCCAAAGTTCTTAATTCTATCTTTTTCATCTTTCCTAAGTCTATTTTCAGGATGGAAAAGCTAAAGCTCAGAAGTTTAAGTAGCCAGGCCAAAATCATTGGTGCTTTGGTGTCAATAGCAGGTGCCCTAGTCGTGGTGCTCTACAATGGCCCAATGGTAATAACTGGACAGGATGAGAATTTAAGATTACCCACTATTTCTAATACAGTGTCTGGTGCTCGATCCAATTGGATCCTGGGTGGTGCCTTACTTGCAGGCTGCTATTTGGTATCCTCCATTTGGTATATTTTCCAGGTAACATGGCATGCAACTAGTGCTGAATTTTCATCTTTAAGACATCTTAATATTGGGAGTCGAAATTCACCACATGTTTAACAGAATAATCAAGGGCGTTGTCCTTCCACATTCAACTTAAAGATAAAAGCTACTAATTAATGATGTTGAAAAACATGGAAGAAACAGTTTGTGCAAGTTTGAGTAATGATTTTTGAATCAATATTATCATTGCAGGGTATGTTTGTCAAGGAGTATCCAGCAGAGTTTATACTAGTCTTTTTCTACAGTTTTTTCGCTTTCGTTTTAGCTGTACCAGTATGTATTGCCTCAGAACCAAATTTGAGTTCATGGAAAGTGCCAGCTGATATTCGGTTGTTGTCAATCCTATACTCGGTAAGGCAGATTCTTTATCCAACACAAAATGATGAATTCATATTTCTTGTTGGCATACATTACGTGATACAGCCATGGCTATATACATTTTTTTTCCCAACAATTTGTTTTCTGCTGAAATTAGGGAATCATTGGAACGGGATTTGGTATCATGATTCACACGTGGGGCTTACATGTGAAGGGGCCTGTGTATGTAGCGTTGTTTAAGCCATTGTCGATTGCCATTGCAGCCATTTTTGGTGTCCTTTTCCTAGGTGATGATCTCTATCTTGGAAGGTAATTACAGCAACTGTATATTTGAAATCTCATGCAATTGGTTTGATTCATGAGTAACTTAAAACAGACAAGTAATTTCTTATTTTACAGTGTGATTGGATCCGTAGTTATTACAATGGGTTTTTACACCGTGATGTGGGGGAAAATGAAGGAAGATATTAGCAACACATCTGATGATAATCTCGTGGAGTCATCTACTACCGACGTGATTATCCCTCTCCTAAAACATTAATTATAGCATCTCAAACCAATGAAAATGCAGGTGCATAGTGGTAATTCTCTCTTTCAAATTTATAGCACAAGATTTGTATATGGTCTTCTTTCTTAAATACTGGTATGCTACAACTTGTCCATGATGTAATAAAGACAATCATATGGAGCTCACCAATGTACCCAAGTACATTTGGTCCAGACATTGATGGGCTACTTAATGAAGGCCCAAAAAAAAAAAGTTTGATCTCAAAAGCTATGAAAATAGGCCCAAGTTTTTAGATGGGCTATGCAGTGAAGCATCAAGATTTGTTACGAATAATAAATTTATTTTTCTGTTCACAGTATTTTCTTTAATATTTATCCATCAAAGATGTAATATTCTTAAAAAGTCTAACTAAACAATCATATGTAAATGTGAAAAATAGCAAATTTATCGAGATAACTAGGTCGAAAAGAGGTTTATGACTTTGTTATATTGTATGATATCTTAGTACTACTATAAAACTAGACAGTTATTTTGGTTCAGAGGTTTTATGAGAATAAAGATACTCCTATTATCTACAGGGATGTAATTAAATAGAGACAAAAATTTAATTCGTAGTGAATGGTTAATCAACAGACACAGACATGTTACAATTATATAATCAGGTTAAGATATTTTAAAAACAATAATGCAGAAACTTGTACAATACAGTTGTATTATCTGGATCTAGATGAAGTTCAAATCAAGCTGAATTGAAGTTTGAATAGACGTTTTTTATTTTTTTATCTTACTAAATTTAGCACTTGATTGGATTAGTTATAGCAATAGTGGGTCAATTGGTGGGTTGCAAGCCCGTCAGAAAAAAGTTGACAAGCTCGCGTATGGATAAAGATAGAAGAGGCATGTGTTATAAAAAAAAAAAATTATGGGAATCGTGAATTCAAATTTATTTAATAGCAGAAATATTACGTGCTTGTTTTTACTCTTTTGGGGATTTTATTTGCACTTAAGGTGGGTCAAAAGAAAGGAATAATTTATACGAAAGTTCAACTCGAATGTTCAAAAACTCGTCTATCGAATTTATCCGAAAGTCGAACTAGGGATCGACTTCTCCTATAATTAGTTTAGACAATGCCACCAGAAATCTAAATTATAAAAAATAAAATATAAATAAATAAATAAATAAGATAGAAGATGGCGTGCAAACAAGAAATTGTTCATTAATTCTTGTTTTCCTTTCAACAGCAACGACTTTTGTGACTGAAAAATGATAATTATCACCATGTACATGGCCCAAAACTTAGGAGCCACTTACAAATCATAAGAATATAAAAGTAGGTATACATTTTTTTATTTAAATTTTTGGGTAGTAGGCTTGGTAAAGAGGGATGATGTGATTATGACTATAAACACTCTATGGTATAAATATGAGATGCTCTATTAAAACTACCAAAGCACATTCATTTCTGGAAATGTGTCAATTGATATGTGTATAGCCAAATAATTCACTTCCATGGAGTAAAAATAGTTGTATCCAGGGAAATATTTAAATCAAGTAACACTTTTTCATGCATTAACTAGACTTTAAATCTCCGAAGGACTAAAAATGTATCTCCGCCAACATCAAGCTTCAAGCCCAGCAGCCTTTTAGCAATATCGAGATTGAACTGAAAGGAATTACGGGAAACCTGGTTTACTCTGACTTTCTATATTTCAACTGTTCGAGGCATTAAATAGTTCGTTTTCATTTTAGTAAAACTATGTTTGTTTAGATTAAGACAAAATCTAAATTTGCAGAAAACCTGCTTTGTACATGTGGTGCTTTGCTTCTTTGTAAGAAACAAAGTATACTTAATGGGGATTTGCTTAGTCTAGATAAATACTCCTTTAAACTGTTTTTCAAATAGTTGCTTAAAATTGCAGCAGAAAATTAAATAATAGCAAGACTTGCTCTTATTCTATCCCCCGCCCCCACAAAACCAGAGAGAGAGAGAGAGAGAGAGAGAGAGTAGGGTACAATTAATGTTTCTATGGTACATAAGATGCCTGATTAATTAAGGTTAAAAAAGATGATTTTTTAGTTCATTTAAAAAAAAATCAGAGAAATTCAAGTGTGAGGGTTCTTGAATTTTGTTATTTAAATAGAGATTACTAGTTCGTTAAAATTGCTGGACAATCAGGTGGATGGCACCTAAATTGAAAATCGGATGTTGATGGCTAAGCATCGTAATAACACTTTCTCTAAACATTTTTGGTCTCAAAATTCAAGAAAATATGCTAAAAACTCCTGCTTAAGGGAGGTCAGCAACGAAAAGAGAGCCTGTATTGTTTTCTTTCTAAGAAGCCCTTTAACTCAAAAGCTGGGACACCCAGAAAGAGAAACTGGCATTCGAAATCATTAAACTGTTTTTGTGCAGAGAAATATGAGCAAAAGCAGGCATATTTTGTGAGTGATGCTGTTGCATGTGACTTTTGTGCCCTCATTAATGTTCCTGTATGGATATTTATTTCCCCAGGGGCGCCTGGATACCGGATAACATGGGATCGTTGTCTTGATATTGCATTTCATTTAACTTCACATGGATATCACGTTCTTGGGAACTGAAATTCGCTGGATGACACAACGCTTATGAGAATGATTGAGGAAATTAGTCGTAAGATGTGTTCTTGAAGTGCCTAATTATTTGACAAGTAAAAAAGAAGAAAACTTGGGATTGTATATTTCATGAGGAAGAGACACTTGACGAATAAGAAGAGTACAAAATTAGTCTTCCTCGAATTCCCCATCAATGGGGAGTGGGAGCGTTTCGAATAAATGTATGTCATCTCTTCTGTTTATCAAGACTATGTTAACTGTGATTGTTTGTTTGCTCTTTCTCTTTCTAGTTTGATTTGATATTCCTTTTTCTACCACAAATATTTGGTCTGGCTTGTGTATTATCACCCTAGATGTTAAGAATCTATTCTCTTGTAACTTGGGTATTTTCAAAGGAAGTTTTCATCTATTGGTAAAAAAAATGTGTTTGGTAAGTGTAATTTGAGGAATAAAATATTTTTATTTTTTAATATATTTGAAATGAATTTTCATTTTCTCAAAATATTTCTCCATTTTTTATGTCTACCAATCATTGCATCAATTAAAATATATATTTATATATATCTTAGTCATTACAAAATAAATTATTATATTAATTTATATCTTTCAATCATTATCGTACTATAAATATATATATTTTAATTATTATTTTAATAACATAAAATATTTTAAAAGTTTGACGCGACACCACTAACTAAACAAAATTATATATAAAAAATATAAGTCCGAAAATAATATTTCTAAATGCATTTTTCATAAAAATACATCATATTATTATTTATCTAACAACTTATTAAAACACATTTATATTCTCATGCATTTCTCAATCCCCTCTCAAAGTGCATTTCCTCAAAAATATATCTCTAAAAAAACCAAAAATAATACCTAACATAGCGTTGGCTATTCCATTTTTCCAAAAAGGGTCTTAAATTTTTCCATTTGAAGTACAAACGACTCCATGGTATGCTTTAAAGATATAAATAATAATTTATAGCAAATGACTCCTTGTGATGGCGTAAGGCCAAGCAAATTGCTGGAGGATGTAGGTCCATTTCCAACTTGCTCGTGTATATGCAAGTGGAGTGGGGACAATTAAAGAAATATAACCCATTTCTATTCTTACATTTGGGGCAGACGAAACTGAGAAGTTTCCGTAATAATTTAAAACATTTGTTATTTGTATTTATACTTCTTTTTTGCCTTCAACTATAATCGTGTTTTTTTTTTATTTGAAAGGTCAACTATAATTGTAATGTTTTAAATAACTTAATTGAAAGAACTTAAAATTGGTGAATTATGCCCAGTTTTAATTATCATTGTTGGATTTCTTTTCTTCATCTTCTTAGTTGGGATGGAGAAAACTGGGCAAAAGTTATATTCATTATTTTAGTGTATTCTCCCAAGGATGGAACTAGTGGGGAATGGTTTCCAAATGAAAATAAGTGTAATTTTTATGTGTGATTGTTGTGATGATATATACTTTATCTATCTATCTATCTATCTATATATATATATATATTTTATCTATAAATTTTAGGGGTCTTAGGTCTTAGGACAATATATTATAAGCACGGCCTGAGTCACTCCATGTCGAAAATTACAATTACTTCAGTTGCTTTAGGTACATCAATTTAATGAAATTTTGATTTTTAATATATATATATATATATATATATATATATATATATATATATTTTGCTATAAAATCGAAACCTATCTTCATCTAAAGTCTCAACAGAAAATAAGCTAAGATTGCATTTGGATGAAATATTTAAATTTCATAGGAGAATTTGGGGAAAGAATTCAAATGACTCCATATAATATGAATTTAAAATCTACTACGATAATTTAAAATAAAAGTTCAAAAATTTTAAATTTATTGTATCGTCAGTTTATTAAAACAAAACCAAGAGATTTGTTTTTTCAATTCAAATAGAGTTTAAGGCTTCATTTGGATTTATGAATTTTAATTTAAATATTTTAAATTCATAATAACAAATTCATTGAATTTGTTTGAATAATCTTATAATTCAATAAATTTCAAATCCTTAAACTCTTATTTTGAACTATTTTTTGAATCATTGTGATGAATTTCAAATCCATCTTAAAACGAGTCATTTGAATTTTTTTTTTCAAATCTAAATTCTTTCATCCAAATCTAATCTAAGGTTTCATTTGAATTGATGGATTTGAATATGAGGATTTCAAATTAATAATAACAAATCAATTGAGTTTGTTGGATAATTTTATGATTCAATAGATTCAAAATTATTAAAATTTTATTTTAAATTATTTTTAAAATTATTATAATAAATTTCAAATTTATTTTAAAATGAATCATATTAAAATATTTTTATCAAATTCAAATTACATCCGAATTCGTAATCTAAAAAAAATTCAAATTCCTAACGAATGAATGCTAGTGCATCATCACCACTTGCGTATTTCCCGCTCCTCCCTAATTCTTTGGTCCACTAGGCATAATGCAAGTGACCATCACGGGAATGCGAATCCCAATATTTTCTATTTGATTTAGGCGCGACACATAAGAGTGTTTTTATTCGCCCTGGCCGACACACAAAATCACGAGGTTACCTACCTGTACGTTAATTCTTAAACTATACTACTTTTAAAGCCAAGTCTCTGTTTTGTTTGGTATGAATCACGAAATCCAGACGTTGGGGGTTTTCCTTTGAACAATGTATTCTGGATGCCACGTCTTGATTCTTCTCTTCGCCTCCTATGTTTTTGCAACCGTGTCTGCTTGCACTGTCTTTTTGCCTGTCATCTTCTGGATGCTGATACAAAAATCAAACTTGTCTTTGATTTTGTATTGTTGTTGCCAATTGCCATCATCATATCATATTGAGGTTGGTCCACTTATTTATATACTATATAAGAATTGCGACTTCATAATTGCAACACTGAGGCCTAATTAAATGAATTGGAAAAGTCTCACATCAAGTCCAGATCATGTAGCCCACTATGTATGTTTAGTGCTAGTTATTTTCGCTCTTTTTTCTGCAGTATCAAGTTCGATAACCCAAATAAAAAAAAAATAAAAATAAAGGTATTCCTTCAATCAATATTTCAAGAAACGTTAAATCTTGGCCATGAAAAAAAAGCGTATTTGTCGGTGACCAATGGCAAAGAATATGCAGTGAATTCTGAGATAAATTTGGGATAAATGGGGATTCATTAAAATGAAGGAATTTTGATTATGTTTTCTTGTTTTGTTGGATTTTATATTATGGTTTTTCCAATATTCATGGAACACTCGTGCAACAGTGAAATGAAAAAAAATAAAATGACAGGAGATCTCATAATCGGGACTCTCATTGTATGTGTTTTATGGTAAGAAAGACAGATGAGGCGTGCGATTGTAATTTAGTACAAGGAAAGTGCGTGCACAAAGATGACTGAGAAAGGAGCCAAAACTAGGAAATCACAACTCTGGAGAAAAAGATAAGGGCAAATAAACTCGATGAGTTCCTAACAAATGAGGACGAAAACGAAAAAGGGGTCATTGACATTATAAAATTAATTGAGATTAAGACTTTTGGCGTATTTTAATTTTATTTTTCAAAAACAGCATTCATTGAGATTTAAATTGGATAGACTAACATCGGATGTTAGGGATAAGACAGTTCAAATATAAAAACTGTATCAAAAACAAATTCAAAATATTCTCTCACCCAAATTGACCACTTATGATTTAATTTCTTAGCTTTTCTTTCTTTAGAATGTTAATAGAAATTGATTGAGATTTAGATTGGGTAAACCAACATGGGATGTTAGCCATAAGACACTGTATATATATATATATATATATAAATAATGTTAGCCATAAGACACTATATATATATATATATATATTAATAAAGCGATAAGATGGATCATATATTATACACTAATTAATCAATAATTAATTTATCAAGCAACAACTTACAGATACAAGTATCAAAATCATTACTATTGAAGTAGACAAATGTCCATATATCTAGTGGGATTAGAATCTAATAACTCAAAATTTTGAGATTTTAACTTTATCACTTGCCTTATAGCATACAATTTAAATATTAAAAAAAAATAAGAATTCTTTCTGCCTAATTGATTACTTCTTCTTCTTATGTTTTTTTTTTTTTTTAAAAAGAATATTAATAGAGAATGCCTTTATTGTATTTAAGATATAAAAGGATATTGTTTCCTCTGTGGCACAATGGTAAGTGCTTAAACATTTTATGAAGGATCAATAATTTGAATCACTTATATGTCCATTTGGCCCTTTGTGGTTGTACTCATTGCTATGTGAACTATCGGGCTCTATCTTTGGACCCCATGTACGATGAGCGACTGTGCCCTAACAAGAATCAATATGTCGAATGTTCACTCTTTGTGTGTATAAGACGTTGTCACGCCAGCATTTACACGATGTTTGAACCAGGGAAAGACACACCATTCTAAGTGTGTATAAGTTGTTACCACATCAGCATTATCTGGTGGTCGAAGCAGGGAATGCCGGTCATCCCATGTCCACTCTAAGTGTGTATAAATTGTTGTCACGCCAATATTTATCCAATGATCGAACTAGGGGAAAGGCGGCCACCCCATGTCTACTATGAGTATGTATAAACCGTTGTCACGCCAACATTTACCAATGATCAAACCATGGGAAGATCGATTACCCCATGATTAGTCAAGTCAATCGTTGACATCTAGCTTATATATATATATATATAAATAAATAAAGTTGTTATTTTTTAAAATTTATATCTAAAATTCTAAGCCAATTCAAAATGTGGCAATCAATATAAAAGTCGAGAGCATTAAATCAATGTTTTTAAAATCGGAGCGGACCGACCGCTTAACTGGTCCAACCAGGAACCGGAGGTTGGTCCGATTAGACCCAAAAATCGTTTTGATCGGTCAAAACCGCCCAGAATCGGCCAAAACTGATTTGATCGATTTTTATATATATTTTTTAATTTTTATAAAGGTTTAAATTTGATATTTTGTTATATTTAATTTTGTGTTTTGTTATACGTGTTTTTATGTAGTTATTTATTTATTTTTATATTTAAAATATATTGCAAAATAATTTATCTATTATATTATCATTTTACATAAGGAAATAAAAAAATATAATTATTTTTTATTAAACCGGTCCGACCGCCAGTTGAACCGATTGAACTGCTAATTTTAACAAAATCGATTTGATCACCTATCCGGTTATAAAAACATTACATTAAATAATTTAATTTTTGATTATGCATTATTTAACTTGTTAATGATTACTTTTTTCTATTTTCTTCTCAACAAGTATTTAATTCAACCACTAATTAGCATAAATTTAAAAGGATACCCTGGAAACAAGATAAGATTGGAACCAATCTTTTGACTTAAATCTATAAGGTCCCACTTAATTATAGGAGTCTCTTTTTTAAAATATTACTCTTAAAAAAAATAATTCCCAAACTATTACTATTTCAAAAGTATTTCCCATATCATCATTCTTAATGACATATTTATTGCTATGTGGACAAAAATATATTAATTGGAATTTCCTGTTTCTTTTTCCTACTTTATAGGGCCACACAAATTTGTTAATTGGATTTCTTTATACTCCCCCTAATTTATTGTCCACTTATGATATTTTACGTCACTCTATCTTCTTCAACCTTCTTCAAACTAAAAAAATAAAGCAAAAAATCTTTTGTGGATTTAATTTTTCTTTTGCACCGGCAATCGGCAAACTAAATGGTGGCGGAGGTCAGAGAACGATAATTAGTATTTTTTATTTTTTTTACATTTTTTTGGAATATATGGTTTACCAAATAATTTTTTTGTTCAATTTGCAAACTTCTGGATCATCAATTTGCTTCATACGTTGGATGCATTTTAATCAAATAAAGAAGATATTTATTGAGCAATAAGAATTTTTTTTCTTTATCTGTTTAGCTTTCACAACTTGTCACTATCAACGTACACTACATAAGTATTATGTTTCCTAAGTAATATTTTGGGGAAAAAAAATTCAAGAGCAAAGATCATGGATCTTCAAACTACTTATTAATTAACTATTTTTTTTTAAAAAAAAAATTCAAGTTGTTGTAAGGATAGAGTACAAAATTTTTGGATAACTACAAGTTGCAAATTACAACCATCTCCTTGTCCCTTTTGTATTTCAAATAGTTCACAGTCCTCCCTCATCAATAATGTCAATTGAAAAAATAAAATTTTTAAACGTAAATAGTGTATGGATCTTATTGAACACAATTTTTTTTTTATAATCGAATTTATGTCACACCATCCAATTTTCGCCTCTAATATACTTCTCTATAGTAATTTCGAAGAGACAGTTATTTTAGAATTAAGATGTTGTAAAACCATAGTTAATTGATTTTTTAATGTCACACAAGGTAAGTTTGACTTGACCCCTATATATATCATGTAGTCAACATTGAGGAAAAATAGAATAAAAAAAAATAAAATTTCGTTGGCTTTTCGTTTTAGTTTTGTGCTGATGACACAATTAGGTAACATTATTAGTCTACTAAAGCAAAACACAATCAAGGGAAACTTTTAATATCAAGATTAATGACAATAATTTTATAAGAATATTCCTTACAGTCTGGTTCCATGAATTTGATAATATTAATCGATATTTTAATTTAATAACATAATTAATCGTTTTATCAAAAAATAAAATAATATTGGAAAACAGAATTATGTTTGACTGATCATGCACTTAACCCACACGTTACAATTTTGTTGACAAATAATCTGTTACCTGCTATTTACGTTGTTGTTTTTAATCATAATTTGACTTTCTTTCCGAATTCATTAATTTTGGGACCAATGTTGTAAACTTTTAAAAGTTTTGTAGCCGGTACGTAATGCCGGGCCAATGTATTATTAAATTATCAATTCAAATTCTACATGGTTCGTAGGAACATTTGTCAAAAGTTTAGGACTAGACAATGATTGGAGGATACAAAGAATCAATCTCATTGTTGGGACTTGGGCGTCGTAAGCTTAAATGATTGACATTCTTGTATACGTGTTATAACTTATATATCAAGTTAAATATAGGTAGATAAAGCCTGTGACAAATTGAAAGAGAATTGAATATAAGCAAATTGATTGACAACCTAATTGTGTAGCATGTTTCAATATAGTTGGGATGAAAACATATTTAGTCAATACGAATAATCTGTGTTGTTTAAGTTTAGCTTAAAATTTTATTGATTAAAATTGTATTGAATATATTTTGATTTTTAAATATAAATTCAAATTAAAAGAGTTTTAAATAGCTCAACCTCGAATTTTTAATTTTATTAAAAAAAAATATTTATATTATAATTAATTGAGTCAAGTGTCTAATAATTTTAAATTATTTTTCAACCCCATTGTTTTCTTTGACGGTAACTTGTGCTATTTAGTCGGTAGTGATCCAAATTGAAACAGTGGTGCAAAGAACTGTTGAAAAAGACAATGGCAAATATATACATATTATTTCGATCTTTACTTGTTTATTTTTTTTTTCTTTTTCTCTCTGTTTGTTAAATAATTGGGCTTTGCTATGTTAGGTTGCTGGTCCAAAATAAAATAAAGGAAAGAGAAAGGAGAAGAAATTGAGGATGTGAGTGGTGATGTCTTGTTTCAAACCATTGTGATGTGATGTTCCTTTCAAGTATTATATTCTAACAAGTAATGTTGAGTAATGGGTTGTGAAATTGTAAGAAATTGTTCAACGATCAAACCAAACAATTATATTTGAATTCTGTATAATTTGACTTGAGAACGATGACATTTTTTGCTTTAAGAAATCATCTCAAATGAGTTTCTGCTGGAATGAGTGGTTAGGATTAGTCAAAGGATGTTGTAAAAGACGAGGTCATAAGTTCATAATTAAAGCATACTATGTCTTCTAACATTAATTGTCTAATTTATTTTAGAAAAAGAAAACAAGATGGAAAAGATGGAAATGAGTTTATGCAATCGAAATTGGTAAGCATCAAAACTGTTCCTGAATCCTAGAGTAGCTTATTTTGTAGATATTAGCTAAAAACGAGTAATTAATTACTTTGAGACATGATTTTATTAGTTCTATATTAATAGTAGAGGAACTGCTTTTATATATATTGTTTTGATTTTTAAATAATATTAGTATATATTCTTGTTGCCCACTTCTTTTTTTATTAAATTAATCCATACACAATAATAACAACTATAATTAATTATAGCACAAAATCTTTAATGCTTTTGTTTTATTTATATAAATCAATAATATAAAAAAATTCTTTTCTATATTCCTATTTTGTATTTGTATAGAATTAATTAACGAATAAATTGTATGATTGTAAATAATAAACTCCAATGATAATAAATAATTAAATATACCACATATAGCTTGCCTAACCTCAGTCCTCAGCCTCACCATGTCCCCACTCTCTCTATACACATTTTTTTTTAAAGTTAAAATCCTGAATTAAAAAAAAAAAAAGGACAGAATTTGAACCTAGGCCTTATCTATAAGACCTCTCCTATTGATAGGTTGTTCTACCCCATTTACACGCACATGAATATATTCAATTCTTTAGGTATTTAAACTTCCATGAAATAAGGAGAAGAAGCTCCCATGATGAGAAGAAGTTTGGTTAGTGTGTTTGTCATAGAAGATATCATATCATCCGAGGCCGCCTAACCCCCCTCCCCCCCCCCCCACCCTAGCAACGTCTACACAGATCCATATTTTGTAATTGAACATAATAGTGATATGTCAAAATCAATTTATATTGGATTATTGGTTGATCTCATTGGATATTTCTTCTTATTCCCAACCTTTTTACAGTATAACCATCCAATTTTCCACCTCGTGTATATGTGTGTGTGAGCGTGCAAAGTAGTAACAGATAAAATTGATGCCCAAAAGACAAAAGACATAATTACCCTCCTATACTAAACAATGGGATGCTTTGATTTTTCTAGGGTCTAGTCTTAGTTAAGCAATCTTTTATAACCCCGGGAGCGATTTTGGCCGCAATTAAGCAAAATATTGAAATCAGTTTCTAAAACCATGGTAGTCCTCTCCTTGCAACTTGATATAATATAACCACTAATATATATTCCAGGTAGTATGTCAATAAAAATATTTGAATTTTCATTCTTAAACATCCCCAATTGGCTTCTCCAAATCTATTACATTCTAATAAAGGTCATTTTCCCTCAACCATAGATTTAAGGATAATATAACAAAATGTTTCACTTGTAAGCAGAACAGCAATTTTGAAATGGACAGCCAGCAACTAGATAATAACAGGCTATAGTACTTTGGCTTTGAACTTTTTGTCTAGTCACGTTTCAAAAAGACATGGAAATAGAGACTGTGGATGGAAATTGTTAACTGAGAAGCAGTACCCACGAGAATATGCGGCAGTCTTTTTTGAAACCTATTCCTATGTTAACGATAATTATTGATAGAGTACAATCATGTTGGGTTTTTGTGTAAATTTTACTGTAAATATTATGTGTATACAATTAATTATATATATATATATATATGTGTAACTTGAATGTGTGATATATAATACGAAATAAAATATTAAATTATAATATAAATTTCAAGCTGAACTAAAATATCATTTTCCAAATTGTTCAAAAACCTTCTATTTGGGTTTTTTTTTTTTTATAAACTTAAAAAAGATGCTTGAGGTTAACCATAAGCCCAAATCTTGAGCAAGTGAATCAGTACTTATCGTTGGGTTAGGTTATGTAAAAACCACATTTCTCATATAGTATAGTAGAATGGTGTGACAAACCTTTAATTTATAGTGTTGAATGAAAATTTTACTCATTTAAAAATAAATAAATCATAGATTGGTGAGACGTGACGAAATCTGAGTGACTAGGTCTAGGAGATTAGAATATTTATATATATATACTACTGCCCCCTCTATGAAAGTAGGCTAAAAACTAGAAAACGCTTTATAATTTCAAAGCAAAAAAAGAAAAGAAAGAGAAAAGATGGCGGGAGGACATTACTACTTCTACAGGGAGGTGCTTCCATTCGTGGGGACGGTGACGGCGGAGTGCACCACCGTAGGGGTGACCATCTTCTATAAAGCCGCCGTTATAAAGGGTTTGAGCTACCATGTTTTCATGGCCTATTCTTATGCCATTTCTGCTCTTGTTACCCTCCCACTTGCCTTATTTTGCCACAGGTCTGCCTTCTTCTTCTTCTTCTTCTTCTTCTTCTTAGATATCATTCATTCGGTTTTAATTATTTTATTTTTTAATAAGAAGAACTAATTCTTTTTGGGTTAGCAGAAAAACACCGCTGCCTCCTTTTACTCTTGGCGTCTTTGGCAGATTTTTTCTTCTTGGGGTTATCGGGTAAAAATATTTTGATCCAACTTTGATGGCCTTTTTTTTGGTTGAAATTAAGTGATCATTTATTTTGTGTTTCTGTATTAACATGGAATGTGATTGATTATGGGGTGATGCAGGTTCGTGTCGCAGTCTTGTGGATATAAAGGGATTGAACTCAGCAATCCAACTATGTCTTCTGCCATGAGCAATCTCAACCCTGCTACTACCTTTTTTCTTGCCATTCTCTTCAGGTTCTTAAATTCATCCATTTTTTTATTCCGTTCTGTTTTTTTTTTCTGTTACAAAAAAAATAAAAAAATAAAAAATCCGATTGAGTTTCACATTCCTCTTACTCTTCTGTTAATCTTTTTCGTTTTTTTTTTCCGAATTGAATGTTGTTTTTGTTACGGTAAAAAATCATTATGTTTGATTTACTTATTATATTTCTTTGATAATTTTGATACTGCGTAACTTTGAAATTGCAATACATGATATGTTGTTGTTCAGTATAATTATTTAAATATATTAAATAAGTAAGATAGATATTTTTCCTATTACATAGAAAAAAAAATCATTACTTGGAGGAAATTTAGTAATGCGCTTCAATTTCTGTTTTTGTTTGTCATTTGGACATCGTTCGTTTCCCGACACTGAACTGATATTTGGACCCACGTTAAAAGTTTGACAATTATAGCCTCTTCCTTTAAAGGCGGAGAAAGCCGTTGGCACGTATATTATATAATGCCTCTTCTTTGGTTTAAGTGGGTAAGTTCGAAGATAGGATTATTAATGCTGTCTTTGCTTATAAGAAATTTTTAGATTTTTTTTTTTAAATTTCGATAGGATAAATTTTTGTAACATTTTAAAATAATATACTATTCATTAATATTTACTTTTTCAATCATCAATCATGTTGGATCACTATTTTGCTAAAAAAACATCACAATGAGTATTATATTTTTATTCCGAGAAGGACAAGTAAGTAATTTTTTTTTTTTGGGGGGTAGATTGATGATATATATGTAACTCCATTATTAGCTCTCAAGTTTCTATTTTTGGATTTTATATTAGGGTATTTAAGGGAATCATTCCATGTGGGGACCAATTCAGCTTAATTTTCTCTTATGAATAATTAACACAAAACATTTTTTAACTCTCAATAGCATGATTATATAAAAAATATCGGTCTTTAATAATTCTATCAATCCATAATCAATTTTTAAATTGTTACCAATAATTTATAATCAACTAATAATTACTATATATAACAGTAGAACAAAATTTGAATCCGAAGCCTTGTAGTTTTGTGGTTTTAACTTTGCACTCAAGTTATGTCTTCTTATATTCACCGCTAAAGTAATATTAATGGCAGTTCATTTCGAATTCTTGCATCATACATATATATATATATATATATATATATATATATATATATACAGAGAGAGAGAGAGAAGAACTTATGTATATATATATATAGAGAGAGAGAGATGAACTTATGTATGTACTTTTGTATATAATGTGTGTATGTGCGTATTTGTATGAGTTGGGAATGAAATTAGTATTCTCAAGTATAATTTCGAAATCTTGGATTTGTAATAAAGAAAAGCCACCAAAGGTGATGATTGCAAAGGATCTGGTGGTTATGAGTTGAGGCAGTCCCCTACTTCTTTTGATGCAAACATAGAAGCTAATTTACATTTTGTAGGGAAAAGTAAAGTGTTCCTTTACCATCAACGACTATGTGATGTGATTGTCTGCCAAGATTCATTTGTTTTCCGTATGGGTACGCATCTACACATGTGATTTGACAATACCATGATCGCCATTGGGAAAGGGACTAAAGTTTTGCCCAACCAACGTCTCAACTTCCCAACTAAAGGAACGCTGTCCTTAATTACGTAACTCGTGAGTGAAAAAACAAGGCTTAAAAATCAAGAAAATCGTCGATAATTATATCAAAGCTTTCTAAATTAGTCATACTCATTCTGAATTAATTAATAAAGCATGCTCAAAATTGGGTGATCCGTTCTGGTTATTACTATCCAAATCATAGAGATCTCAATGAGTCAGAATCGGATTAAATTTAAATCTGGATGGAACATGAATCTGACTAGTTAATCTCTTGTGTTGTCAGGGTCTAACTTCTTGTTTATGTCTGTCATCTTTTCTTGTATTTTAGGATGGAAAAGCTAAAACTCAGAAGTCTAAGTAGCCAGGCCAAAATCATAGGCACATTGGTGTCAATAGCAGGTGCATTAGTTGTGGTGCTCTACAAGGGCCCTGTGGTGATAACTACACACCACGAGAATTCACAATTATCTTTTCTGTCAATTGTGCTTCGTGCAATGTCTGAGCAAGCTGATTGGATCGTGGGAGGAGCCCTCCTTGCAACTGCTTTTATTCTACTCTCCATTTGGGATATTCTCCAGGTAAACATAGGATAAACCCTGGAATCATTGTTCCATGCTGGTTCTTGTACCAGGATTTGAATCATATTACCTATGCAGGCTAAGTTTGTGAAGGAGTATCCAGCAGAATTCATATTAGTCTTTTGGTACAACCTATCCTCTTTCATTGTATCTCTACCAGTGGGTATTGCCTCGGAACCGAATTTGAGTGCATGGAAACTGCCCGTGGATATAAAACTAACCGCAATCTTGTACTCGGTGAGACCCCTTATAGACTGGCTACATTTTTCGGTTCTGCATATTTTCTTCAGAATTCGTATTTCCTAATAATTTGGTTAAAATTTAGGGAATAATGGGGACAGCATTTAGTACCCTTGTTCATACATGGGGCTTACACGTGAAAGGGCCTGTTTATGTAGCATTGTTCAAGCCATTGTCAATTGCCATTGCAGCCTTTTTGGGTGTCATTTTCCTTGGTGATAATCTCTATCTTGGGAGGTAAAGCACAACAACCTATATGAATCCGATTTTTTACCTTCTCTTCAGTTGGAATGATTTGATTAATGAAGAACTAACAAAACTGAATCGCTGATTTACAGTGTCATTGGATCCTTAATAATATCGATGGGTTTTTACACCGTGATGTGGGGGAAAATGAAAGAAGAGAATAACGATAAATCAGAAGATTATATTGGAGAATCATCGTCTTATGATGCCAAGGTCCCCCTCCTAAAACACTACTACATTGTTTCAGTCCAGGAAAATGCAGCTGTATAGCCGTCTTTACTTGGTTAATAGCTAAGCCACATTGTAAAGTATATAGTAGATATGGAGAATTTGATTGGAAAGTCAGTGAAAATTGGAGTAGATCACATCTCTTCCTAGTATGATGCTTAAAATGATGTTTGAGTTTGTTGTGAAGGGTATGTTCCGATCTTGGAGCTTGAGGAGGAAAATATAAAAGAAAATATTTTCCTCCATTAAAAACGTGAAAGAATTATTTGTATAAATATAATTTTGAGAGACGTCCGTTGTTTATACATCAATTCTATTTATTATATGATGCTCAATTATATTCAAAAGAGATTTCGGAATTCATTCTTACTTTGCCCTCGCGAAATATGTGATTGAATTTAGTTTTCTACGTGTTTCCTTTTTGCTTTTGCTTTTCCTCATTAAATTCTTCTTACATCCAAAGGGAGCCTGAAACTATACAAAAAAAGAAAAAAAAAAAAGAAAATGGGATTGAGCTTGCTCTAAAACAACTTTTTTGTCAGAAAGGCCACCAACAAATATATTCCCTTTGCTCTATCTATGTCTTTTTCTTATTATGTTTAGATATCTCTCAAATTGGATCATTTTTTTTTTTCATCAAACTAGGATATTGCACACACCACAGTTCTTTTATTGTTTTGGAACAATTTGACTATTTCTTAATATCTTGACTTTGTACTAGATTTACTTATAGGCCCAGATTATAGATGAGCAACATAATGAAAAAGAGTTGACTTGGGCCCAAATGTCAGATGGGAGACACATTGATCCATATTTTGTTACTATGTTTTTCTGTATACACAAGCGGCCCATGATGGTTTTATTAGTTTCCATATAATCTATGATTTTCCGCCTAGATTTCTTAAGAACAATAATTTTATTTCTATCTTGTGGGTTTTTAGAAGAATAATGATGAAACAAAAAAAAAAGATAATAAATTCAGTGGTGAATAATAAGAGTACGATTGTTATCAAATTAGAATTATTTTTTTTCGACTCCTTAATGAAAGTAAAATTATATGCAATTCTATTTTTAAGTAAAGGATAAATCAAGGATACATACACGCGCACATCATCAACTTTTTAAAGGGGATTTTTGCTAACTCAATAATGATAAGTATTACAATAGGGTATGGCCCAAATATAAGAGCAATAATTAAAACAAAAAAAATATGCAGATTTTCATTATTTTTAATTTTTCTAATGGTCTCTTGTTAACAAAGGGCCTGCTGATATTATTATGCTGCTGTTAACACTGGGAAGATAATTAATATTATGATCCTGGAAAACAAAAAGCCCAATAGACAAGCTGTTTCCTTGTTGGGCTTTTGCTCTTTATAAGAAACAAATATTCTGGTAGATTCAATGGTGATTTGCTTAGTCTTAAAAATATTGTTAAACTTTATTGATCATTTTATGTTTAATTATCAATTGAGGACCTGAATTACAAAAGATGAGCCTAATATTGGAGCAGAAGATCATTAGTTCTTGCAGTGCGTGCGTACACTTATTTCTATTCTTAAGAAGATACCTAATTAATTAAGGACCAAAACTCCAAATAGAGCAAGATAAAAAATATAGGTTTTGTTTGGTTTTATTTTCGATTATTATGAGAAAAGTATTTGAGAGAATATATTTTGATAATGGAATTGAAAAATGTGTTTGGATGTTTTGTTGGAAAGAAATAATGTGATGTATTTTAGAAATATTTTTTATTGTAAATATTTTATCAATATTATTTGTTATAATTAGTGCAAATATTTTCAACTGTAAATTTTTTATCAATATTGATTTGTTATAGTTAGTGGGAATATAATATAATGATTATTTAAATATTATAATAAATAATTCATATTTTTTGAGAAAGAAAAAATTATTTTTAAAAAATATAAGTAACTAGAGCCTTTTCGTTTTCAAAGAAAGAAAAATACTGAAATGTAAATGAAATCAAACAAAGGCATTATTTTTGTAAATATCAAATTTCATTTTCGAAGGTATACCAAGTGTCCGTATTGGTGGTGTTCGAAGTGGGGCGACCTTTATATCTTTTGTCAGTTTCTCGAAAATATTCTTCTGTTTTTTAGACTTTTTATCTAATGAATTATTCTGTTTTATTGCTAAAAATAAATGGCTCAAATTCTATAAATTTTCACAACTAGTCAAAATGTCATAATACGCACAATTAAACAGGCCCACTAGATACCACTAACATTAGTAATGTTTACATAGATGATGTCAAAGTTCAATCCCATTCCTCTACCCTCCACTCGAAAAAAAATAAAAAATAAAAAATAAACACAAAAAAAAAAGGAAAATAGAAAAAAAAAAGAAAATCAGAAAAGTTGCCCACAATATGCCACCAATTTTACTTTTTGTAGGCCTGTGATGAGAATGCTATAATCAGTCCACGTTGTTATCGTACGGGCCATTCAATCTGACAAAGTCTGAGCGACTTGGCAAATCTCACGTTTTTTAATAAATGAAATACTATATATTTTTAATATTATAAATTAATTATTTTTTTTGTCTTTTTTTGAAACCTCTATAAAATTTCATTTCCTAATATAAAATCTTCTCATTTAAAATAATTATTTGACTCCATTATCTCTCAATTATAATTTTTAAGGGGCAATAGGATAAAGTTACACAAGTTTTTTACATCATTTCACCTCTCGTATAAAAAATTATGAGGTCAAATAAGAATCTTAATTTTGTGATGGAAAGAGTGTGACTGATATTTCTTGTGGAATGATTTTAAAGAATCACATCTCAAGAACACTATATATATTTATGTTTTATTTAAATACATTCTTAAAAATTATTCTCTCCTCTAAAACTGCTTTATCTCAAATTTTTATCACAAAATTAATTTTTCAAGAATGAGGAGTCGAGCAATCAGAGCTTATATTACTTGTTTTCTTTATTATTTTCCTCATATCCTTTTGATTATTTTTTTTTTGATTTAATAAAATGATCCAAGTGAATTGATAACAATAATTTCTCAGTAAAATTAGGTTTGTGAAAAATTGGAGAAGCTCAAAGGGTGATATATAACATTGTTTTAAAGCTGTTCTTGTAACATTATGTCTCTTGTTTGATTCAATACAAAATTTTAAATGAGAATTGAATAGATCAAATTTTTTATAATATTATTCATAAAATTAAGTTCGTGTAAAGTTAGTGGTCGCAACATATTTTTTTAAATAAAAATAAAATTTTATTTTTTAAAAACATTTTGAAAGAACAATATAAATAAATTTAAATTTTGGAACAAAGGGAACATAAGAGAGAGGCTGTATTTCAAGCCAAAGCGTGTGCGTCTCAGAAGAGAGAGAGAGAGAGAGAGAGATGGCCACGGGGAGGGACTACTGTTCACGGGAAGTGCTTCCTTTCGCGGCGATGGTGGTGGCGGAGTGCATGACCGTAGGGCTGACGACCATTTACAAGGCGGCCGTTTTAAAGGGTTTGAGCTACCACATTTTCATGACTTATTCCTATGCTATTTCTGCTCTCCTCATCCTCCCTCTTGCCTACATTTTCCACAGGTCCGCCATTTACTGATCAATGATTTCAATCAAAAACTTATATTTTTCTCTTACTGTATCTGCTTCTCTTTCAACTTTTTTGTTTTTGCAGAAAACAAGCGCTTCCTCCCTTTACCATCGTCGTCCTTGGGAAATTTTGTCTTCTTGGGGTCCTGGGGTACGGAAATTTACAATTGTCCGTAGTTAAGTAATTTATGTTCTCTGTAATTTGTGTTAATAAGTTGTGTGGTGGTGCATATGAATATTGTAGGTTTATATCGCAAAGTTTTGCGTATAGCGGTATCTCATACAGCAATCCGACTCTAGCAGCAGCCTTGTGCAATCTCACTCCTGCTACTACCTTTATCCTCGCCATTCTCTTGAGGTCCTTCTACTTACACTTTCCCTTCTTACTTATTCTTCTATTGGGTATTGGTCTTTTAACTTTTGTGTGGTTCTCATCATTTGGGATTGATCTTTGAGTTCCATACTGAATTATTTGTAGGACCCATGTACCCATCTTCCACATTTACTTTTAATGGTTGATAATGTGTGATTCTTGATGCATGGGGCGTGTTGCTCCGTCCATTTCGGAGGATTCAGATTCTTGCAAAAGAGATGGGTTGTAAAACAACCTTATCATTTATGAGCCAATTAAAATCATGTTCGCTATAATAATTGCCCATTGATAACATCTTCTACCTTCCGGTGCAAGTGGACCAAACACTGAAGGGATTCTACTCCTTGAACCGTTTTAGTAGTCTAATACAAGGTATAATGTATTGTAAAAGTGCTTCTAGATTTAAATTGTATAATTTTAATAGCAAATGTCAGGAAATTTTGTTTCTTTAGTCCAAAATATAGTAATATAGGGGGCTTGCAAGTTTGATGTCATGCTATAAAAAATATAGTTGAATTTAGTCCCATATATTGGCCTCTTGCACTTTCAATCCTCGTTACTACCTTTTGGATGGAAAAAACTACTGTGCCACTAGAGTTGGAGTACAACGGCACAACAATTTTTTTCATCCACAAGTTAACGTTGAGACCAAAAGTGCAAGGTGAAATTGATATATATGATACCAAACTTGCCAACTCTCCTATTTTGAGACTTAAAAAATAATTTTCTTTCATTAAAGTATAATGTTTGAGAGAAATTCAAAAATTGGCATGAGGAATGTGTTTTCAAACCTGACTTCTATGTATGCCATGCTTTCTTCTATGTTAGGATGGAAAAGTTAAAATTCAGAAGTACAAGTGGGCAGGCCAAGATAATTGGCACTTTGGTATCAATAGGAGGTGCTTTACTTGCAGTGCTCTACAAAGGTCCAACCCTGATATCTACACACCACGATAAATCAAAATTACCTGTTTTTTCAACTTATAATAAGTTAAGCACAACTTCTGCTCAATCCAATTGGATCTTGGGAGGTGCCCTCCTTTCAGTTTGCTACATTGTACTCTCCATTTGGGATACAGCCCAGGTAACAGACATGGCCATACTACTGTTCTTTTTAAGTCATTTGTTGTTAATTGTGGAAATAAATGAATGAAACTGCCAATGCGATGTATATTTTTATACCAGGATTTGAATCAATATTACCATGCATTGCAGGCCAAATTTGTAACTGAGTATCCAGCAGAGTTCATATTAGTCTTTTTCTACAACCTATCTTCTTGCATTGTATCTCTACCAGTGGGTATTTACTTCGAACCACATTTGAGTGCATGGACGGTGCCGGCTGATGTACAGTTATATTCAATCTTATACTCTGTAAGGTCATCTCCACGGACTCTTATCTGTGATCTCAGTTTTGATGTCATACATAAGACTTACTGACTACTTGTTTCAACATATATTAGGGAATAATAGGGTCGGGATTTGGTACCATGGTTCGCACTTGGGGCTTACGAGTGAAAGGCCCTGTTTACGTAGGATTGTTCAAGCCATTGTCTATTGCAATTGCAGCCATTTTGGGTGTCTTGTTCCTCGGTGATGATCTCTATCTTGGAAGGTAAAATAAAACAACCATCATATCATCATTCTTCAACTTGCCTTCTTTTGGGTTTGGTCCATGAGTAGTACTTCCAGGGATTAACAAATTAATTCTTGATTTGCAGTGTGATTGGATCTGTAATTATTTCAGTGGGTTTTTACACGGTGATATGGGGGAAAAGGAAAGAAGAAGAAGAGTATAACGTGGAATCGTTGTCTTGTGATGCGAATGCGCCTCTTTTAACAAGTTACAGTGTTTCCACCAAAAGATAATGCAAGTGCAAATGGTGCCCAGTACTGCAGAAAATTTGTTAATCTTTTATATTTTTGAAGAGATCTAACAGCAGAGGGCCAATTTTCTAATTTGTTAGTATTTATTTTTGTTAATGAATGAAATTATGCTTTTATCACATTTCTATTTCTTCGCTTATGAAAAATTAAAGATTGAGGTTTGTAATTGTGCATGGGACGAGATATTTAATACTTTAGTCATCATTATGGAGTCAGGATCGAGATTTATTTTTTAAAAAAATATTTTTAATTTTTCAAGGGGAACAAATTTTTAAAATTTAATAATTTTATGTATAAAAATATATTAATTTAAAAATATGATATTGTGATAGATTAATAGTTGCAGAAATAATGCCACAAGGATTAAGATTAAGTATATCACTAGTGGCATTTGCCTAGTACATAACATCAAATAGTGTAATAAATATATAAAATCTATATGATGTGTATCATTGAATTATACATGATAGTGTAAATATTTTTTTTCTATGAATGTATGTGTGAAGGCTTATAAATCCACTTAGATAATGAGTCAAAAATCAGTTACCTTTTAATTCATAAATTACCTAATTTGTGTGGTTGATCAACTTCCGAAATTTAGAAGTGATTAATTTGCAAATAATTGAGCAACCCAAAAGATTTTTTCCTAAAAACTGAAAATAAAACTAAATTTTTTAGTTAGATGAAATTTTCCATTTTTCATGTATATGGCAATTAATGAGATATTTTAACCATGTTATTACTACTATTAATAATGTTGGTTGATAAGAATTTTTCTTTAAGACTTAAAAACACAAGAAAATAACATTTAGTCAAAAAAAAAAAATTAGTTGTGGTTAAAAACCAGTATCCTAATTTTGATATTTTACAAAAATATCAAGATGTTAAAAGATATTACTGGTATTTTATCCAATCTTAAGGGTACTTTCGTACATTAGTGCAATTTATTATGGGTGCGTCTCAAATCAAAGCCTACAGCCCAGTTGCTTTCAGTAATTTAATGAACTTAACCATATCTTTAATTAATTAACCTAAGATAAACAGATAAACTATGAATATAATATTTCCAAAATTTGTTAGTCTTTTCGTCTTTCAATAATAAACAATTACCAGGTCCCTCGTGGGACTCGTGGGTATATTTTCAGTTAAATTTGGAGGATACATTTATGCTATGCATACCAATATTATCCTTACTAATTTTTCAAGAGTCAAATACAAAAAAGTTTAATTTGAAGGTAGCACAATAATTAAAAACAAAAATAAAAATAAATTGAACATGCCAAATCACCCAAAAAATTCAACTGTCACTAACTAATTTTATCTGTATTATCCACTAGATCAAGTAATTTTTGGCTTAAATTTATTACGTTTATTTACTTAAAAAGAATTAAATTTAAATTTAGGATGCTATATATATATATATACATCCCATTAAAAGAAAGAAGAGACAAAAGCAAGCGATGGGGCTAGTTTTGGGTGGGGTGGTGGGACTCTGATGCCCCCAGATGAGACACGGCACGAGGAAAGAACTGTAGGTCAGTTGCTCGAATTTCTTTTCTGTTTTTTTTTAGATTATCATTTTAATATCTTCAAATTTCAAATAAATGTGCAAATAATATTCCAAAAACTAGTTAGCGGAAGTGATTCATGTAAGTGAAGCATAAAACAGAAGAAGACAAAACTAAAGATTCTAACTAAGTGATTGTAATTAGTTGAAAACCACACAAATTGATTCAAAGAATACAAAACCACAAAAATAAATAAATAAATAAAAATAATAATATTAATAATGAAAGAGCATAATTATGTTGATTCTTATTTCCGGGCCTCTTGAATTCTTTGATAGGACAATCAGCGACCCAAGTCGTGTGGTCACACCTTAGATAAAATATTAGAAGTGGCGAAATCAAGATTTTCCATATGCACATCTGTGATAAGTTCAGAAATTTTCTTCTATATAATGTTTTATATTTTATTATATATATATATATATATATATATATATTTTAAAAATATTTTATACACTTGGTGTGAATTTATAAAATAAAATATAAAATAAAACATTAAATTGAAACAAAAGTCGGACCGCACGAGTGATATGTTTCATATCGAAAATTAATTTCAAGTTACGTTTGGATGAAAAAAATTTAATTTGAAGAAAAAATTGGGACTAAAAATTTAAAATTACTATAATATTAGTGACATTTAGAATTCACTATAATATTTAAAAATAGTTCAAATGAGCACTAATTTTTTTTGAAATTTAGTATAACTTGAAATTATTCAAATATATTCAATAAGTTTATTAAGATGAATTCAAAATCCTTAATTTCTAATTCCTTCAATTCAATTAGTGTTTTATATAATACATTACACTCATTTGTATTTTATGGTGATTTTTGGAACCCAATGTAAATAGTAAATAGTGGAAATTTTTTTAGAGTGATTTTTGGAAGCCAAAGTAAATTCCCATTGGATATATTTCCCTCCTCTCCATTTGTTTTTGCATTTTAAGAGAAGCCCACCATAATTAACCACTGTTTTTCAGACAAAGCGAGTGTGTGCGCGAGAACAGGGATGGCGAGGGGAAGAAACTACTGTTACCGGGAAGTACTTCCGTTTGCGGCAATGGTGGTGGCTGAATGCACGACGGTGGGAAGTAGCACCGTCTACAAAGCCGCGGTTTCAAAGGGTTTGAGCTACCACATTTTCATGCTCTATTCTTACGCCATTTCTGCTCTTGTTCTCATCCCTCTTTCCTACATTTTCCACAGGTTAATTCCCCTAACATTAATTCACTCCTTCACTATCAATGTATATATTCCTCTTAAACAACTCTCTAAAGCTTTTCTCGTTTTTTGTACACGACATATGGTGGGTGCAGAAAGACACAGCTTCCTCCATTGACCATTGGCCTTCTGTTCAAATTTTTCTTGCTTGGGGCTCTAGGGTGAGTTGATACTATAGCAAAATATTTTTGATTAATTGTTTCTGCATTAGACTTATATAAATTGGTGCGGTGGTTGCAGGTTTGTAGGGCAATATCTTGGGAATATAGGCATCGCTTTCAGCAGTCCAACTCTTGGTTCAGCCATGAGCAATCTCACCCCTGCTACGACTTTCATTCTTGCCATTCTCTTCAGGTTCCTTCATTCTTTTTCTTCTTCCTATTTGTTTTTCAAATTTTCTTTCTTTTCCGGGCTTCCATGGAGTATTGCTTTTTGTGGCCACTGTTTAATCAGAGGCTCCATACCTGGCGGCCACATTTAAAAAGGCAAAGTTCCTTCTGTGGCCACATTTCCAAAAACCCCACCCCTTTTCACTTCCCGATTAAATTTTTGCAAAACTACTGAATGAATGTGAAATGGCATTCTTTCTGGATTACAAAGATATCACCTTCCTGCCATGCTTATATTTTTATATCATCTCCCCCAACCAGCATCTTAGTCGATTGAACAAACATCCCCCCAAAGAAAATAGTCATTTCAAATAAAATCATAAAATTTTAAGTCAAGATACCGAATTAAAAATGAATATTGTGGTGGCAGAAAGCAATATATGGTTACTTCATTTGAAACGAATCAAATATAACTTTCTTAATGTATTCAATAGAGCAGTCATCTAACCATTTGTTGCCCGTCTGATTTTACAATAAAAGGAAAAAAAAAAAAAGCCCTCTTCGCACTCTTCAATTTTAATCTGCAAGCAAAATTAATTAATTCTTTCATTTTTTTTTTTCTATGTTGTTTATATATATGACAGTGTCCTTAAGGCTTGTTTGCTACATGTGGGCAAATTGTTCGATTCAATTATGTAAGGAACAAATAAGATCTTAAAAGAAGTTGTCTAGTCACTATTTTAATGCACTTTTACTTTTATCTGGAGTTTTGATGAATATTGAATTTGGTAATTTTGTCATCAAATTAGATCTTTTAGTTTAACTTCATATTCTTTTCTTGTATATATGTTAGGATGGAGAAGATAGAATTACTAAGTTCAAGTAGCCAGGCCAAGATCATCGGCACAGTTTTGTCAATAGCAGGAGCATTTATAGTTGTGCTTTATAAGGGGCCAGCCATCATAAGAAGCCGTGTCCATGAATCCCCTCCAGTTCCCATTTCATTACATGAAGTTTCTGTTCAGTCGAATTGGATA
The DNA here is from genome assembly GCA_019321725.1 of Paulownia fortunei. Lineage (NCBI taxonomy): Eukaryota > Viridiplantae > Streptophyta > Magnoliopsida > Lamiales > Paulowniaceae > Paulownia > Paulownia fortunei. The sequence continues at coordinate 389,713 of JAGSPU010001671.1, read as the reverse complement.
GCAGGAGGTGTTGCCCTCGCAGCTGAGTACATCATAGTCTCTATTTGGTATACTTATCAGGTACACTAAATCAACAAATCTTGGCTTTCTTTCTTTTAATTAATAGGACATTTCTAATCCATCAAACTTAGGATTTTTATAAAGCAAATTTGGATCTCTGGTTTAGAACTATTTCTGTTAAAATCTGAATTTTCTAGTACATGAACACAAAAAGTTTTCATATCCATGTGTATCAAGATCTCGTTGAACTATCTTGGCAGGCTAAAGTTATCAAGGAGTACCCCGCAGAAATGTTGTTAGTCTTTTTCTACAATGTGTCTTGCAGCATCTTATCTCTAGCCGATTGTCTAATCACAGAACCAAATTTTAATGCGTGGAAAGTGAAGCCTGATGTACGCCTGATTTCCATTCTATATGCGGTGAGGACTAAGGACTACAACTTTTAATGCTATATTTGCAACAGAAGATGAAACATAAATGGTTTACCGAGTAAAACTTTCAGAAACAGAGCATGAACAGCCAGTATCTCAAATTTTTTCAAGAATAATGCAAATATACTCAGTGTACACTGATGATAATTTCAGTTCTTGTCTTAATCAGGGAACACTGGGGACAGGACTCAGTATCCTGGTTCACACATGGGGATTACACGTTAAGGGTCCTGTTTACGTTGCGCTGTTCTTGCCAATGACCATCGCCATTGCAGCTATTATGGGAGTAATTCTCCTTGGTGACACACTCTATCTTGGCTGGTAACTTTGCCTAATTTCTTATGCACACTTGATTTGGTTCATGAGTAACCAGCTAACACGGGAAGATGAAAGTAAAAAAGCTGAATATTTTATTTCTGATTTAATTTGTAGTATCATTGGATCCATAATTATATCTACGGGTTTTTACACCGTGGTTTGGGGGAAGACGAAAGAAGAGATTGGTGACAAATCCGAAGGGTCTGATGTGGAATCATCACCAAATTCAACTGCACCCCTCTTAAAGGACCATGCAGGTGCATAGCAACAAACACACCTTCAATCTTTAGAGAAGAATAATTTTTGTTACCTCAAAAGATAAACATAGAATAACCCTTGGGATTCTTTTACTACTAAGTTTTCTTGTAAGTAAATTTTAAGTTCCTGCCATTTTTATTTTGTGATGGCCACAATTCTGGTTCTGGCTATTACAAAGTATTTTTCTTCTACTGTTTATGTCGCATTCAGTTATAGTAAAGTAAATAATCGCATTACCATGTCACTTTCTCCAACATAATTGTTGTCGTTGTTGTTGATACAAATTAGTGGGTACCGATTGTCGAACCATTAAGAATGTGATAATTAAATTTAAACTTTATTTGTGGAAGTGGTTGGTTTGGGGTCGAATCAGGGACTATATTAAGTGATTAAGTCGTGTATTAGTGACAAAGATTGGTTCATTTACAGAGAGCAAATAGTGTAATTTTTTCACGTCTCCATCAGGTGAAATATACAATGCAGATATAAACACACACACACACATCACAACCAAAGTTGTTTTATATTGAGGATTGGAGATAGAATTTGACGGAGGGACGTAGAATCCCACACGCAAAACCATGACTCTTGAGCACTACGAAAGAGGATGCGACAGAAGAAAATTAGAAAGAGGGAGCAAATAATTATGCATATGGAGTAAGATTATCTGAAAGTCTGAAATTGTACCATAGTATATACTGAAAAGCAGAAACTATTAGTTCTTCATTGTCATGCTGTCTTGTTATCAACGGACAATTCTCATTCAAATCAGCCTATCTTGCCCTTAGGTACTCAATAATTTTGCACGAGGAACAACAATTTTTTTTTTCGTTTCCTTTCTTTGGGTGATATTGGAATAATAAAAAATAATCAAAAACATAAATTGTAAAATCATAAGGGAAAAATAAATTTTAAGGACAAAATGTGCAATAATAGGAGAAAAGAATTGATGATATGCGTGGGAAAAATGCATGTGTTGTGTGGTTGTGATGCTTGAACTCAATTTCTAAGTAGTCAATTGTGTTATTTAGTATGGAGTTAATTGTGTTATATACTTTGATTGGATATGATATTTTAACACATAGTCCCACTACAATGAATAATTGTAATTATATAGAGATTTGGAATATTGGGGCTTATTAAGAATAAGAAGTGTAATTAACTCTTTTCTTTTTTATACATATTGTTTAAACTCTTTTGTTTTTTCCCCTCTAATTATGATAAGTTGATTTGATTGAAGAAATTTATTATGATTAGGCAGGCACTATGTTTTGTTATACTACATACGAGACGATATCTTAACTGAGCGCAAATCCTCACCGGCCTATACGTCACTGTCACCAACCATTAGAAACAATACCAACCTAAATATATCTTTTTTGTCTGTCTGAAGTTAAAAGAAAAAATAAAACACCAATTATGTTGCTTTATTAGGACATCTACTAACTTCATTTAAAATGACAACTTATTCTTTACAAATGTACACAGATTATTAAGTAACAACGTGGCAATACTCCTTTCAAACATAAAACGCACTTAAAACTTTAAATTTTGAAACAAATAGGAAGTATATAAAGACAAATGTATAATTGTAACATGGGCCCATGATTGATTGTATCTGAAAATATCTGAAAATATAGTATTTGCAAATATTTTGCACTAAATGAATGAAAATGGACAGTTTGGAATTATCATTGTAGTATTATATATACAATACGTAACATAACATATAATATAAAATTAAAAAATTTGAGAGTTCGTTAAATCATATTTCGTTATTTATCCCTTCAGAGTGATAGAGGCAGGTATTTTGGACGTGAATGATTAGTTCGACGAAATTTGGATATTTGAATTATAAAAAAAAAAAAATCAAATGGGAGGAAAGAGAAGAAAATAATATTTATGTTACTGTTCCCATAAGTTAACTGGGATCTATTTTCAACTTTGTCGTGGTTCCTGACTCCCAATGGCATACTCCACACTCCACAGTATTACATTAATTAAATCCAATCTTGCTTAAATATTGCGTGTGCCAGCAACACGATAGTCAGACACACGCAGAGAGAGAAAGAGAGAGAAGCTGAGAAGGCAAATGGCAAGAGGAGGAGCAGGAGATCACAGGAGGTACTGCTACAGAGAAGTGCTGCCATTCGCGGCCATGGTAGCCATGGAGTGCACTAACGTCGGCCTCAACACTCTCTTCAAACTCGCCACGCGCCACGGCATGAGCCGCCACGTCTTCGTCGTCTACGCCTACGCCATCGCTGCCTTTGTTCTCCTCCCCTCGCCTTTCTTCTCCCGCCGGTCCGCTCTCTTCTCTCGCTGCTTCCCTCCCAAAAAGAACCAACACGAAAGAAAAACAAGAAATGTTCAAAACTTTCAATCTCAGCTTATTATTTTGCTTCTGATGATGATATATAGTTGATTAATTGTATGAAATTTTGATGATTATTTTGATTTGAATTGTGGCAGATCACGGGTTCTGCCTTCGTTAAATTTCTCCATACTGCTCAAGATTTTTTTCCTCGGAGTCGTGGGGTGAGTGAGTATTGGTTCAATAGTAATCAATTCTTGTGTGATCGAAAGTTGACTTTACATCAAATCAAAATTAATTCATCAAAACAAATCAATTGATGTCTGTTTTTGTTAGGTACACATCGCAGATAATGGGGTATACAGGGATCAATTACGGTTCTCCGACCCTTGCTTCAGCCATGAGCAACCTGGCTCCTGCTTTTACTTTCGTGCTTGCCATCATTTTCAGGTCCTTCACTTTACCTTTTTTTTTGCATTTTCTTAATTTAGTCGCCATCCTGTTTTTGTCCTTTTCTCCTTATCTTGCCGGTTGCGCAACTTGCACTTTCCCTCAATAATGTTAATGCGTTACGTCGAACTAAGCACTAATAGTTGCTCGGACTTATATCTGATATGCTGTGTTTTTGTATGGTGCGACCTTGTCAGTCAAATGGGGTCGTGGATGCAGCTGTGCAACTCAATCTTAACTCCTGACTAATAAGGAACAAAACTAAAATCAAAGAAAATACGTGGCTTCGTCCAAAACCTTTCGATAATTTAAGCTACATAAGATGAAGGTCAAAACAATCCATCTTTACCCCTTATTATTCCTAGAAGAAAGATTTTACGGTTTTTTGGCTGAACCCAACGATCATATGTATCAATCCTGACCGAATAACATCCTGGGTTGATCATTCGAACTGACATCATATATTCTGAAAAAGAAGAAAAGGAAAAAGATAACTAAATTAAGTTTTAGACAGCTTGTCCAAATGTTAGTGGCTGAAACAGGGTAATCCGGACTGATAGAAGGGTTAGCAATCTAGCATCAAGCTATGGGCATGGTACCTGGAAAAATTGGTTCCTTCAGAGCTGCATTAAGTTCAGCTGTACAGCAAAACAATTCCACCTCCAACAATTTTTTGAACTCAAAAAATGTCAGGCTTGCCATCAACTTTGGTCGTACCACAAGCTACAAGTATGTAAGCTACATAAAGATGTAAAACAGAACTAAAAGAACTATTTCATTTACACTCTTAAACACGTTGAAAGTTCTTTCCCTTATTAATTGCCTTTGTTTGTAAACATCCCTTCCTAGCTTTAACTTGTAAATGCAGTGCAATCTGTTTTCTTTTCGTAGCTGATAAGGGGGCTATTCTTAAAATTGTTTGGGAATATTTCTGCAGGATGGAAAAGTTAGCATTATCAAGCACAAGCAGCCGGGCTAAAGTTGCTGGCACTATTGTCTCTATATCAGGAGCATTTATAGTAACACTTTACAAAGGTCCAAGCATTAATACCGCTCGCTCCTCTCCTGTTTCACTGCATCAATCACTTCACTCATCGCAATCAAACTGGATGATTGGCAGTCTGTTTCTCGCAGTCGAATATTTTCTGGTGCCTGTTTGGTACATTATTCAGGTGACATACACCCCCAACCCCAATTACAGAATTTATGAATATCCCATTCTTAATTTTGGTTTCCTAAAACTAACTTTCTTAATTCTCTTCGGTTTATAACTTCCATGTAGACGCATATTATGAAAGAATACCCTGCAGAATTGACACTGGTCTTCTTCTACACCTCTTGTGTGAGCATTCTAGCTGCTGTTGTAGGATTTTTTGCAGAACCAGACTCCAGTAAATGGAGAATCAGACCTAATATTGCTTTGGCCTCTATCTTATGCTCGGTAAGTGGTCAAAATGTTTGTCCAATGCTTTTTAGTTATAATCAGTCAATTACATGTTCTCTAACTATCTCCCAATCTAATCTAATGCTTAGGGAGTTTTTGGTTGTTGCCTTAATAATGCTGTTCACACATGGGCCTTGCACTTGAGGGGGCCCGTCTATGTGGCTATGTTTAAGCCACTGTCAATCGCCATAGCCGCAGCCATGGGAGTTATTATTCTGGGTGACACTCTTTATCTTGGAAGGTACTTAATTACCCCGAAAACATCCCTTCACCCCCCACCCGGCACCACCCCTGCAACATTCTCTAAACAAATGTAGTTTGTACTAGTGATTAACACGGTCTTAATTATGCATCTCTCATTGTTTCCCTAAACAAAATTGTGTGACAGCATCATTGGAGCAACAATAATAGCCATGGGATTCTATACGGTAATGTGGGGCAAAGCGAAAGAGGAGTTGGGCGAATTTGTTGTTGACACTAGCGACTTGGAGTCGTCCACAACACAAAAGTATCCCTTGTTACAAAGCTACAAAACGGAAGTCTCGCAAAAGAGTTGATTAAATGTCCAGAAGGAAACAACCATGTGTATCTAATTTATCCGTATCTAGTTATTAGAATATTATAGTAAATTACAAACAATGATAAATAGCTATTGTATACTTGGGGTGGACGGCTCACTATATAGTTCAGAAATTGTAAATGATATGGGTCGCTGGAGTTGTCAAATGGGCCGATTTAGGCTGGACAGGTCCAGGCCTGTGTAAGCCCACTTGGGAGGTGGGCCGCTTAAGCCCAGGCTCGGTTCTGAATTGGTTCGGGCCGGATTGAATAAATTTTTTGAAAGCTAAGCTTATCTCGGCCCACTAATCCAGTGCTAGTGGGTCGGCCCCGGGCCTGAAGCGGGTTACACGAGTTGGACCTATGAGTTGAGTTTATGGATTTTTTTTTTTAACAAATTCATATGTATATTTTATATCATAATATTAAATTTGTAAATTTTATTTATTACTCTAAATTATATTTTAAGATTAGTTATATCCTAAAATTAAATTTTAAAATTTTAAAATTTATTATTGAATGTATATAATTCTAAAATTTAGATTTAATCATTATTTTATTATTTTGAGTTTATTATTATAAATTTAAGTTTTTATCTTGTGAATTATTTATATAATTACTATACTTTACTTTTATTTGACAATCAAGTTATACCAAATTGAGATGTTGGTTTTTCATTTGATAAATTGATTAGTATATATTTATTTTAAGTTTATATTTTAATATTCATGATTTAATTTAATTTATTATATTTAATACTATTTTATTTTATTATTAATAAACTTACATTTTAAGTTTATATTTAATTTTCATGATTTAATTTAGTTTATTATATTCAATATTATTTTATTTTGTTATTAATAAACTTACTTTCTAAGTTTATTATACTTACAATTATATTATTCTAAATTTATGTTCTTATCTTATAAATTATCTTTGATATAACTAGTATATAATTATTTAGTTGATTATTTTAAATGTATTATTTTAAGATTTTATATTAGTTTTTAAACGATGATTACCCTAAATTTATTTGATACATGTTTTGTCAATATATATATTTTGAGATAACATTTCAATATAATTAAGATTAGTTTAGTGGTATAAACCTTTTTTCTTCTTGTATAGGTCTTGTGTTGAATTTGTTTGAGAACAAGAATGTTTATTTTGTTAAAATAATATAAATATATAATTATAATATATAAAATATAATAGTTGGTTCGTGATGGGTTTGGGCCGGTTCTGAACCAAGGTCAATTTTAAATTGGATCTAGGCTTCGGTAGGCTAGTACTTGGGTTGAGTTTTGTCAATTAGACACAATAAAAACCTAATTTAGATACTGAAAATCAATTCATGTAGCTCGTACTATTCATGAACCGGACTCGATGTGTTCCCTCAACAAATGAACAAAGGAGGGACTTCGCAACACTCTGCAACAAACCTAAGTTTGAAAATTGCCTATCAACCTTGATGAGGTCTTCTTTTTTTATGAGTCGGAACTTCAGCGTTAATATTGTGAGCCCAGGCAGTTGGATTTCATTATCCTGATTGAGCCTAATGGCTAATGCTATTTCAATGAATCCAATAATGCTGGAAATCAAATTCGTATCTGCTTGGGATTAAGTACGTCATTTAACATTATGAAATAAAAGTAGTGAAATCGTTTTCAATAAAAAAAATTGTTTAATGAAAAAAAACGTGTGTCATTAACTCGTGCAACTGTACGAGTTGACGGTTTAAAAATTCTGTCTCTTAAAATATTAACACGTAAGCTGGTTCTATTTGTCCAATAAATTTCTCTACTACAACATTTATTGCTTGTCCTATTTTTTTTTTGGGAACGTCTCTAAATAAAATTTTATTTTTAAAATAGTTTTTTTTTTGTCAAAAATAGTATTTCACTTATTAAATAATGATGCGGACATATTTTTGCAATATGATCTTAAAATTATAGGATTCATACTTTTTGATATAGTAAAGAAGCATATTTTAAAATTCAACTACTCACTATTCTGGTTCGTCATTAATTCGTGCAACTGCATTACGTGACGGGTCAAGAATTCTATGTCTCAGATATTAACACGTAAGCTGGTTCTATCCGTCTCAAAAGTTTTTCTAGTACAACATTTATTACTTCCTTTTGCGCCATATTCATCTCCTTATTTTATTTTTAAATTATTACAAAATAAAATTTTATATTTTAAAATAATTTTTTTTCTTCTATGAAATTCCCCATCACTTAAATAATAATATACTTAATACCATTACTTTTTATAACAATAATTATAAACCTACACAAAAATTTTACTTTTTCAATTCCCATCGGATATTTTGTATTTAGTTAAACTGAATATGATGGAAGGAGTGGTATATAATTAAGCTCAAATGAGTTCAGCGGTTCACAAATTAATTAAATGAACTTGGAGTTAGCAGTAGCACATATGCAAACCCAAGTGCTATTTTATTTTCTTGACGCTAAAAAAACAAAAGTATATTTTTGGTTATTGAGATTAAGTGATCATCAAATATATCAAAATATGATATGCTTATTGATTGCTATTGTATTTTGACATGTCCTGGAAAAACATAGGATCAGATAGGACTTTTCTGAGCATTAGCAGCTATTGGTCCCCTATTTTGTCATTAAGATACATGCAAATTACATTTTCTTTTGTCGTTTTTCATACTAGCCCTTGGTTTATATAAGATTCTCCGATCTTGTGTTAAAGTTCATCTTGGGTTGCTAAAGACAGCAGGTATCATGGCATCCCTCAACAACATATTGCTTAAACCCTTGCAAAATGTCATCCACAAAGACTTTCATGGAGTTTTCCAAAAAATGACTCTTATCGACAAGTTTATTTTCCTCGTGAGTTTCCTTTAACAATTGATAAATTACCTACATACATGGTTGATATTAACACATAAAATTTCCCTTGATTAATGCTTTGTTTCTCTTTCTTTGTTTTTTTTCTTTTTCTTTTTCTTGTGTGTGAGAGTGCTGATATTAGGATTGAGTGCAGATTATTCATTCTGTGGACAAGTTGGGAATATGGCACCGGCTACCAGTTTTCTTGGGGTTGATATACCTACTTGTCCGTCGCCACCTTCACCAGGAGTACAACTTGTTTAACGTTGGAAAGAAGCCGGTCGGGGTACGGTTTAACCCAACCGATATTCCTTTCAGAACAGCTGACGGGAAATTTAATGATCCCTTCAACGAAGGTGCTGGCAGTGCAGGATCCTTTTTTGGCAGGAACATCCTCCCGGTTGATCAAATCAACAAGGTATGTGTGCATGTTTTAATAATTAACTACACTATGCCAATAATTCAAAGCCTATATATATATATACCTCATAATTTCAACTATGAGTGACCGCTATTGCTACAATAGTTTCATATAAAATCAATTTTTAGAAAAAGGGAGTGCTTTAATTCCGCTTTCCAACAGGTATATATCATTTTTGTTCTTCAATATTCTGCAGCTAATGAGGCCAGATCCAGTGTTGGTGGCGACAAAGCTCTTGGCACGCAGAAAATTCATCGACACAGGAAAACAACTCAACGTGATAGCTGCCTCCTGGATACAGTTTATGATACACGATTGGATAGATCATATAGAGAATACTGAACAGCAGGTATGTATATACAGGAAAATACTATACAATACCCTATTGATTGTTTATTAGTTAAAATCCTGTATTATTTTAAACTACATGGATTAGAAACTGTTTGCTGGATTTTTGCCCCATTATTGTTTTGGATTTAGGTAATTAAAACCTACTTATAAGTTGATCTACTAGCTACCAGTTAATGTTGCTGACTTTATGTTCATTGTTAGATTGAACTTACGGCACCTGAAGAAGTAGCGAGCCAGTGTCCTCTCAAATCCTTTAAATTCTACAAGTCCAAAGAGATTCAACCTAATTACGGCAATAATGGAATCAAGACTGGGTTTTTGAACCGCCGGACACCATGGTGGTAAGATTGTTGTTCATCTATTATTTGCACCTACACCCACTAATATAAATTTATTATCCAAGTATCTGAATTTTTACAAAATGAAATATTTAATTTTTATAAATACATCAAGTATATCATTTACCTGATATACAATCGATATTACCACTTGCACCGTCAAACTATTACTAGCAAGTTTAATCTTCAATTGTACTTTACTAGCATGTTTAGATGGGTTTGAATTGGTGAACTCACGAACTCAAGGTGTGTTGTGATTGTTAGATAAAAGTCTATCCATGTGGGATGGCAAGCTAACAATCTTTGACTAATGAGAAAGAAAAAACAAAGAAAATGTAATCCACCCCATGTAGAGAGTGAGCAGGCCAATAAAGAGTTTGATCGGGACTCTTTTAGTGCAGAAGGTTTTTTTAAAATATTATAAATATGTGTCACGTATGATTATATGTCATAAAATAGTGGAGTTGAGTTTTTTCAAACTCCGTGAGTTTTGAAAAAATTAGTATATTTTTTTTTTGTATTTAATAGAATTGTAAAATACACCAAAAGAGAGTATTTTTATATTTTTATCATTATTTTAATTAACTCAAACTTATGGTAAAAGTTTAAGGTATTTGTAATAAATATTTGTTAGTGGATTATTAGTGCCTTTGAAGTAAAATTTGAAATCTTGATTTATCACTTTTTTTTCGTCTTCATTTTAATTTACATAATTATTTGTTTATCTAGTCCTTACCTTAATTGGGCCTATCCACGCTTCCCCAATAATTATATTATATTACTCCTTCTATGCTAAAATTAAAGCCCCTTTTGACTTATTACTTTAAATAAGATAATATTTTTGAAAAAAAAAATCTAACAATAAAATAAATTTAAGAATGTCGCTGCCTAAAAAAAATCTAACGCAATATTGTTCGTGAAGGGATGGAAGTGCGATATATGGCAGCAATAAAGAAACGTTGCAGAAAATAAGGACTTTTCAAGATGGAAAGCTCAAGATTTCGGGAGATGGGCTTCTTCTTGTTAGCCAAGATGGGACTGTCTTATCTGGCGATGTTCGCAACACATGGTCTGGTCTCTTAGCATTGCAAGCCCTCTTTGTCAAGGAACACAATGCAATATGCGATGCATTAACGGTATATAATATATATGTTAAATTTTGAAGTACTTGAAATGAATAAATTTACATAAAATTTAAAGGCGAATGTTGTACAAGTTACAGATAGAGAGACTTTTGATGATTTAGTTGTAAGTTTTGAGTTTGGTTTGTAAATGTTGTAGAAGGAATACCCTGATTTGGAAGATGAGGAGCTGTATCGTCATGCAAGGCTGGTGACTTCTGCCGTAATTGCCAAAATCCACACAATTGATTGGAGTGTTGAGCTTCTTAAAACTGACATGTTGCGCGCAGGATTGCGAGGCAATTGGTAAACAAATTCCCCTGGACTAGAGAAATTTTGGAAGTAAATTTGAATTGCAAAAATGAATGTATATTCATTATTTGATGTGGGTTTAATCAATACTCAAAATAAAGTTTCTTGGTTTTGTAAATTTTACAGGTACGGATTGCTGGGGAAGAAGTTTAAAGACAGATTTGGACATGTTGGGGTAAACGTACTAAGTGGTTTTGTGGGTTCAAAGAAGCCTAATGATCATGGTGTGCCATATTCGTTGACCGAGGAATTTGTCAGCGTTTACAGGATGCACCCTCTTCTACCAGATAAACTTCTCCTCAGAAATATAGATGCTGCACCTGGACCAAGCAAATCTCCTCCTTTCGCTAAAGAGTTTGACTTTTTTAACTTATTAACATCAATTCATTCTAATTTCATGTGAAGAATTAATTTAAAAGGAATCTGATTTTGAATAATTAATTTATTTTCCTTAAAATTACAGAATTGATATGACGGAGCTGATTGGTAAGCAAGGAGCAGAGAACTTGTCAAAAATTGGGTTCACAAGGCTAATGGTGTCGATGGGCCACCAAGCATGTGGTGCACTTGAGCTTTGGAATTATCCCATGTGGCTCAGGAACCTTATTAGCCAAAATGTTGACGGCACTGATCGGCCTGATCCAGTCGACCTACCAGCTCTTGAAAGTATATAAATTAGTATTGGGCTTTGTTGTCCAATGAACATACCAGATTAATGTATCAATCAGATTAAATACTCATTTTTCAGTCTGAATTTGGTGCAGTTTACAGAGACAGAGAGAGGAGCGTCGCAAGATACAATGATTTCAGAAGAGCCCTGCTGCTAATCCCCATCTCTAAATGGGAAGATTTAACAGATGATGAAGAAGCTATTGAAACCCTCCGCCAGGTGTACGGCGACGATGTTGAAGAGCTCGACATTCTGGTGGGCCTCATGGTAGAAAAGAAGATCAAAGGATTTGCCATCTGCGAGACTGCTTTTATCATTTTCCTTCTCATGGCCATCAGGTCTCAACCAAATCATAAAAAGTTACTTTTTTTTTTTTTTTCTACATTGTTTGAGCAGGCAGGGAATAATAAATGGAGTATTTGAATGGTTGCAACAGGAGGCTGGAGGCAGATAGATTTTTCACCAGTGATTTCAATGAAGAAGCATACACCAAGAAAGGTTTGGAATGGGTGAACACAACAGAAAGCCTGAAACATGTGCTGGATCGGCATTGCCCAGAGATGAGCAACAAGTGGATCAACTCCACCAGCGCATTCTCTGTGTGGGACGCGCCGCCCCAGCCACATAATCCCATCCCTCTCTATCTTCGACTTCCAGCCTGAAATTATTTTAGAAAAATATATTGGGAAATAATTGATTTGGTATAATTTGAAAAAAGTTGAATTTAGTTTTATTTTGAATATATAATTGTTATAATAAATGTTACGTTGATAGGATTTTGATTAATGATATTACATTTAATACGTTGTTTATATATTAATGTGAATATCAGATGATATATATCAATAATAAATACATATTTACTATTGACATAATGTCATAATATACATAATGTCAAATATGTACAAACACATACATATAAATGAATAATGATTGAAATGTATATAAACATATATGTGTTTAATGATTAGGATATTTTACAAATATAATTAAAAAGAAAAGAAAAAGCAGCGCTTGGGTTTATCGTAGAAATATGTAGGGTTTGATCATAGTTGGCCCATTTCCTAGCCTAGGCCCAATGTCCAAAGCATCTCAATTAAGACTCAAAATTCCTGCTATGAATCTTTATTAGAGGAACAAGTAATTCTAATTCCCATCATCATAATATTGATTACAGAAGAGATGGAGGTTAACACTTTCGTGTCAGTAATGGGCGAAAAAACTTTGCCTACCAAATGAGACAAAGAGGAGAAGAAGAAGAAGAAGAAAGGCATGAGATTTCTCCATTAACGTGACCAAATGTAAAATTTAAAATTTTCTTACCAACTTTGCCTTAATTCGTGTAGGAACCTTTAAAGTGAACACCTAATGGAGCAACTAATCTGTAATATATATATATATATATATATATATATATATATCTTTTATTCATGACCCAATTTAGTTTTAGCCTCAATAAGAAGTCTAAAAGAGTTCTATGATTAAACCGAAGTTAATATATTTTGTTAATTTTTTTTTTCATTTGTTTAAAAAGACCTAAAAAAACTGACTTTCACCTATAGGTGGATAGTCTATTCCTTTTGTTAGTACAACCTTACGGCATATAGACACTATACTATCCATCCTAAGACAATAATATTATTTTAATCTCATAAATATTATTTTTTTAACTAATTCATAATTCATTCAACTATTCGTGACATTTAATTTGTAAGTATACAGTTTCACTAAAAAAAAGCTCTATACATTCATCTATAAACAGTGTCTAATTAAAATGATGCCTTTGTGGGGGAAAGAATCGCATAAAATACGTTATAAATTACGTGAATTGTTCTGGACCACAATTTATATAATCAAGCTGCAAAAGAGGGGATGTAGCCCAAAACACTTGAAAAAGAGGGCACCATGCAAATGATAAGTTTTGTCTACTTCAAAACTCTACAATTGCTACTATTGAATGGCTTAGGTGAGACTTTTTGGAATTTATGTTTGATTAAGATTAGACAATTGACCTTTTAGGCCTGCACATTTGCAATCATACAAAATATGAACAAAACCTCTTTTGTTGTCTTAAAAACTTGATTGATACATTTTAGAACCTCATAATTGAACCAACACCATTTATCATGCCATTAGTAAAAAGCCCATTTTTGGATCTATGTTTTAATTTAGTGTTGTATATTATAATGCATTTCACATATATGTATTAAGTGTATAAATTATTTTTTAAATATATAATTGATATGAATTAAATATATTTCATATATATTTATAATATATAATACGAGATACAATAATAACTTAAAATAAAATATCCGGAGCAACAAATTTGGTCCATATATATTCAAAGAGAAGAGGCTGCATGTGTGTTTACCAAGTTTGAGAAATAGAGTTTATACTACGGTAATGATTGCTTCTATATTTCCAAAAAAAGAAAAGAAAGTTAAATTGTAATAAGCTCCTAATTTTTCTTCAGCGTCCACCTCATTTAAACAAGCCAAGGATTTTTTAAATTCAACTACTTTAAAAAGGATTTTAATAACATGCCTATTTCCTCGAGCAAGCTCCATTTTTTGAATCCAGATAATATTTTTCTCAATAAAGTTTTTCAGCCTACCCAAATCCTCATTGTCAGTTAAAACATAGTAATATGTAATCCGAAAATTTCTCGGTTATTGAACTCACTTGTGAAGAACCCTTTGTATTGAACTCTTTATTCCCTCGGTCCCTATCAGATTTGAAACTTTAACATCTAACAGAGTATTTTTCACATGCCCTTGAATCCATCGCTCTATATCTCCATACCCCTTTCAAATTTTCAGTCTTTTTATCTTTTTCTTTAGTATTTATCTTTTGCCGACGCAATTCCCTGAATTGGCTGTCCTTTTCCGGCTGTTCTGTTTCAGTTGTCTCTAATTTCAATTCGGTATGTTCCAATTTTGATCCTTTAAATGGTTAGCTCATTTCTTCAGGGTTTCAGTTCAACTTCATGTATTCAGTTTATGTGTCTTGGGATAGTTTAGCTTTTGAAGGTTTGTGGGTTTTTTTTTTCTTTTTAATTTATGTGTTGTGCACTTAGTTGGTGGTGTAATCTTTAGATCTTAGTTCTTGCTTTTCAGTTTGGCTTTTATGCATCTTTTTTCTCACTATTTGTGTTATGCATTTCTTGATTTTCGTGGTTCGTTTTGTAAATTTTTTGATTCACTATCTGTTTGCCTTTTGCTTGAATGGTACTTTAGAGACAATGTCGCAAGGCTACGCAATTGAACTGAACTTTGATCCTGCGCTCGAGAACCAGGTCTTGAAAGCATGGAATGTCTTGGCTCGAAGGCAAATCAGTACTCAGCTGATTGAGATTGAATCTAGGCCTCATCTTACATTGTTTTCAAGCCCTTTTGTTGATATTGCTAAACTAGAGAATATACTAAGAAATTTTGCTGCAAAGCAAGAACCATTAGCTGTGTCCTTCTCGTCAATTGGAAGCTTCCCAAATGACAACAATGTTTTGTTTCTTGGTCCAACCCCGTCTCTGTCTCTCCTTCAGTTTCATTCACAATTGTGTGATGCAATGAAGAAAGAAGGTATTGAAATTGGGGAGGAGCACCGTCCCGATGCATGGATTCCTTATTGTCCGGTGGCTGAGGAAGTTCCAAAGACTCGTATGGTTGAGGCATTTACTGTTTTGCGTGATCTGAAGCTGCCAGTCAGTGGATATGCAATGGATATTTCATTGGTCGAGTACCCGCCTATCCGTGAACTCTTCTCTTTTACTCTGGGTGCGCATCATATTAGTGAGATTTGAGGCTGTCCTTCTGTTTAGGTTTGTTCTTTTGGATTATTTTAACATTTCTATGTTAGTAAAAACTGGTTGTAGGTTGTGAGGATGGTCATTATAAATTAAATTAGTCTTTGCTGCAGTTGCAGTTATATGAACCTCATCTTGTTGTATCATATTGGTACCTAGTCAATAAATAACTTGTTCTTATGGGAATTCTTTTTAAAGTTCATTTGTATATGTGAAATGGATGTCTTGCTATGCTTGAAATTTATATTTAAATGGATTAGTGCCTCAATTTCCGTTATCTTGTCTCTACAACTTGTTTAGGTATATGATTATCACTTTAACCTGAGTTTTGTCTTATTTCTCTGACACTGCATATGTTTCTTGAAACCTCTTGACCATTATCTTTGGGGCTGAGGACAGAATGTGGCTGTTATGTTACACACTAGCAAAATTCTGGTGAGCGGATGTGGAGTGATTTTCTAATGCATTTGTTACATCCTTACATGCATGGAGGCATGCATGTACGAATGGGCACACATCAAATTTAGAGCTCAAATTATGCAATATATGTTGAATTTTGTGAAAGCCTGAAGGTTTTCTGATTCTAATGGCTACTCTCTAGTATAATTATAAGAAGAAAGTTTATAGACTGGACCGTATTGCCACTGTTAAATTGCTCAACATTGGTAGTTGAATAGTGAAATATGGTATAGTCCACATTACTCAACTTACTTATATATGTGAGAGTTTCATTAGGTTGGAGTACCTCTAGTTTTATTATCATGCCACCGTCTGCTTCACTTCTGTTTCTGGTGAATCCTAGGAAATTCTTTTGGCTGAGAAATTAATCATTGTGAAACCAAATGAGGTTTCTTTTCCTGAAAGTGATTTGTTATTTCAACTGTTAATACTGTTTCATCATTTAACCTTTGTTGCTCATGTTCTATATCAATTCTGTTAAATTGTTTTACTTCTTCTCCGCTTGCATGGAACCGTGTAGCCTGCATTGTGTAGATTGTCTTTGGACCATCGCAATCCTTAGTTTCCTACAGTATGCTGGATGGGGAGCTAGTTTGTCCCTGTTGCCAGGTTTTGCTATTGTGTGTTTCATTTTCCATAGGAGTTCTTTATACCTTTAATGATCTTAGCATGCTGCAATGGACCTCTCTATCGAAGTATGCTTGTTCACAAGTGTAGATTTTGTTTATATTATGTGTCCGGTTAGTTGCCTTTGAGGGCTGCAATATTTGTAGGTCATACTCATGAGAAGATCATAATTGCCTTTTAAAGTTTTGATCATGAATCCTGCCTTGTAAATGTAGTATTTTTTTTTTTTCTGATGACAGTTCACTGCGGTTATTGTGGATGCATTTCTTTTTCCATTTTGCCACTTGCCAGCTCCTTTAGGAATTGTTAATTGAGTAAGGGAAATTTTGTTAGCTAAGATTCAGATTTTGACACCAAACCAGGTTTCTTAATTGTTTTTATCTTCCTTATTTTTATCTGTAGTGCTCCTTTTATACGTCCCTCACTGATACTACTTTTTTTGTGCCTTTTCATCTTTCCTTCAATTTTCTGTCATTATTAGTTAGATTTTTAAAATCAGAGTTCTTTTTTTCTTTCTGCTTGCCATACATGCAGCCTACTGCCTTGTTCTTTAGTGCCCCGTTTTTTCTCCAACTGCTTGAATGCTGTACTTTTAATGGTATAAGCTACACTGATCTATTCATTTTTGCTCACCGTATTTTATGATTTGGAATATGAGAGAGGAAATTTGCCTGCCAGCAGAACTTACATGTTCTATTTGCTGATAATTCTGTTGGCTAGATAATTTGCAATCGTGAAGATGGAACTCATATAAACTTTGAAGTGTTGAGGTACTTGTCGGTGCACCATTTTCTTGATACTTAGTTAAACTCTGTCAAATTTGCTTGGTATAGGGAGAGATTGTTCAATGGCCTTGCTTGTGGACATAAAATGTATGTTTACTCATGATTAGAACAGGGGTTGATATTTATTTGTGATGAAAAGTGTCCAAAAAAATTCTTGTGCAGATATTTCTTGTTGAAGCTGCATGCTGCATATGATGCATTAAGTTTACATGACTGTTACGTTATATTATTGCATTTGTATTCACTTAATTGGAAAGGCTTTCCAGAGTGGAAGAGCTAACGTAATTGTTTGAAATGGTCTTCCCTGTTTAGAGGAAATGTGTCGTGTGAAAAAGTTTTACTTGACAACTGTATTAGGTATGCAAACGTGATTGAGAGTGCCACTTGCATATGTTGGTTCTTTTCTTTCTTTAGTGTGCTTCTTTAATACCCAAATACACTTTACTAGGAATTATTAACAACTATGATTAATAAGTTTATAAATCAGTTAATAAATTGTTGATTTTTAATCTGTTCTTAAATGTCTAGAAAAAAAAAAACTAATATAAATGCACCAACCTGCAAACGTTACTTGCCTGACAGCCTCACAAAATCTTAACTAGCCGTCTTATTTTTGCACTCAAGTATCGACTCTTGAAACTTGTGTGTTTCCTTCATCATTTTTGTGATCTCATTGTGCACCATACCTATTGGTACTCTTAAGGCACATAGATTTAATGGTTTTCCTATTTTCTTCATCGAATTTGAATGTTTACAAAAACCATTCACATGTTAAATCAGATATAATGGCATGACTTCTTCGACCAAACAAGGGAACTGATAGGGACTAAGAAAGCCGCCTTGATAGACTTGGAAACTATTTCAAGTTTCCTGGAATTATGACCCCTCGTCCTCCTATCTCGCTTGACTAGTGCATCTTTTCACCCCGGCAAAACTCATAATCCTGCCTCTGTTTCTGATGACAACGTAATCTGTCTATTAATTAACTCGAACAGAAGTTGGTTCCATGCATCAATCGGGCCCGGTAGGCACCAATGGATACAATCACTATAACCCTTCATCCATCTATTTCCCCAGTGCACACCAGGGTGTCCATCAGGCCTCATCAACATAATTTCTGTGACATCAAGAATTTCAAACTTATTCCCATTTTCCTCCCCTGCATTTCTTGCAATTTCAATTTCCTCCACTTGAATTTTCCTGTAATCCCAATCAGCCCCGCCCTTGTTAACCTCTTCCCTCCCAATAGGCCTAGTCCCATTGCAACCCCCTCCAGTGTTCCACGTCCCGTTCTCAAAATGCGAAGGAGAATAAGTCCTCAAGAAAGTGAAAATCTTCCTGCAATTCTTGCAGTCATTGATTGCCTTAAATGCAGCCCGAAATGCTTTTCTAATGGCCAGGCCAGGCCCGAGATCCGTCACGTTTGGCCCCTGGCAGTAAACGCAGCCGACGAGATTGCCACCCTCGTATAAATAGTTCTGTCGGAAAAACCAGTGAGCGTCGGAGAAAACTGCGTAATCGATCGAGGTTAGCTTTTCCGACCAGTTGCTATCGATTTTGTCGAGCTGCAAGTCGAAGCCGCCGCTGGCGGAGCCGTTGATTATTCGCTCAGTTGAGGAGACAAGGAATTGTGACCAGAATGCCATTAGCGTGAAATTATGTTTCGGAAACTCCCATGCTGCGAACCGGTCTTCGGCATCTTTTTGTATTGCTTGTGGAGTTTCTACCTGCAAAGATCATCCAGTTTTGAATTAAGGATGTTGCATAAAATGAAGCAAACACAACCATTATATACATTTATTGCAAAATCTTGATCTAACATTAAAAAAATAAAAAAAAATAAAAAAATTGCTATGTCAATGAATTTTTGGATTACTGAATGGTTGAGCTTCTAACTTGATCATGCTGGGTATGAGTCGGAGCCAAATAATTGATGACATGGATCCTATATCATCTATTATATGTAGGGAGGGGGTTCTTAAATTTTTTGCATTAATCACAATCTAAGAGTATGTATTTTTAAGCAATAAGATGATTATTTCATATGACAATTCTGGTTGTTGTATTGTATAATATGATGTCGTGAAAAAAAAAAAATTAACGTGATACAAATTTTTAAAATCTTTAATAGAAATTTTGTGTCAGATTAATGCTAGTAGTCGTGTCACGAAGATATTATATTTAATAATAAATAGATTTATTGTATGGTATTAGCACAAACTTGTCTTAAATTTGACCAATATTAAGGACTCTTTACAAATTGGCATTGAATACCTATAATATTCAGAACGATTGTTCTATATAGTTCCTTGTATCACAACTACACTGGTTATGCCCCAAGTCCACTAGTAGACAAGCTGATATTCTTTTTAGAAGTAGAACTATTTAGTAGGCCAATTGGAGAATAATCTTCTACTAATTTCCAGAACAGCTCTTGCTGAAATTTTAAACTTTTTAGTCATTGCCATCTAAGCAAGGTCCCATTGCTATTAGAAAAGATTCAATTTTGGCATCAAGGAAACAAAAGATCCAAGCATAATTTCAAATTCTTGCAAATGGGAACAAGTTTGCAAAGTGCTCAAATATGAGAGAATATTAGTAAATGTGAGCAATGCAAAAACACACAGATTAAGACACCTTACCTACACATAATCATTTCCACAATTAGGGGAATCATAAAAGTGGTCTTTCTTTACTGTGGGCGCTACCTTTCTGCTGTTCAATTTGCTGATTTACATTTTAATTTATACCATTAGATTCCAAATTGGGTTGCTTAAATCATTAGCATAAAGACAAACATGTGGAAAGCAGCCACGGCAAGTTACTGTTTCAAACTTTCTTTAGTAAAAAAACGCCAGTGCCAATGTATGTTTGAAGATTTCAAGAATTGGACCACTTCCAAGTGTTCTCAATGTATTGGCCTAATATTTGAAGAATAAGAGTTTAATCCTGGGGACTAACCGTTGACAGGAGACAGAGAAGCGATTCCATTTGATTCCGGGCTAATGAATCACCTATGAAAGCCATTGTCTTGCCTTGAAGAGTAGTAAGAAAGGTTTCCGGGCTGAAACGAGGGAGTTCACATTGGTCTGGTTTCCATCTCCAGTGAAGAAAATCTCTGTCCTTTCTCCCGTGCAGGAAACAGTTCCTTAAGAATGGAATTGTCGTGCAGCTGTAATTTGTATATAAAGAACCTCTCGTATCTGGAATCCATTTTCCCTTGAATAAATTGCAGGTTTCTCCATCTGCGCAGGATTTTTGCAGCAAGCAGAAAGTGAAGACTTTCAGGTTGAGAAAAATGAATTCAAGTAATCATAGGAGTTGATGGAAATCTACCTTTTTGGGGTTGAATGAAGGTGCTGGTTCGATTGTATTCCTGTACGTTGGCTGTGTATTTGATGTTTCTGTTGTGGTAAAGGAGGTGAAAACAGAAAAGGATGGTTATAGTTAGAAATGTTAAATAGAAGAAAAGAGAAGATGTATTAACCAAGCAGTGAAATCTCTCTTTCTTGAGGAAATGATTTTGATGCTTTTCTCTGCAGTGTGATGCTGATTTCATGTTTCCCTCTCTAGCTCACTCTGTGTGTTGTATTTTTGTGTCTCTGTGTTTGAGAGAGAGAGAGAGAGAGAGAGAGAGAGTCTATGTAAAGAGCAGCATGTTCATAGCTTTAATATGGAGAAGTCGAGTGCTCAGCATGTCTCATGGCATCAATAAGGAGAAGCCAAGTGTTTGATATATAGATTTGTCAAGTTCTAGACATTTACAACTGAGATCTTGAATGGAGGAATTCTTTTTTATCTGATTTTTGGGAATCTTGATTCAGCAAATCTATTGTTTTTCAATTTTAGTAATTTCTCCCTCCCATCCGTACTTATGAGGAACACACAACAGGTCAACTTAGGCAATTTTTTTGTTCATGCCAGTTCATGGATTAGGTAGATCTAACCAGCTTACTTATCTAACCAGTATTTGATTAATTTTGCACCTCATTATTCACTCCATGTCCTTGTGCATGTGCACCCACTATTGGAAGAAGATTAGTGATTATTCAAAGAGTGATGATGGGCTTCATGGCCACTGACTGCCTCGTCTCACCATCCACCTACCACCGCCCTCGGCCACCATGGCGCCACCCCCGTTTTTCTTGCCACCAAATGATCCCAACTCACCAGCTAGCTTCACTGGCCTCCCTTGGTCTAACCAAATCTGTATGAGCAACTATCCTACAGTCCATTCCATATTTATTTTGAAACTAATATTCAACTATAGACAATGACAAATTATAAGTTTGTACCCAATGACTATTTAAAAGCTTCCATATCAGAATCAATGGTAGCTATAGCAACAGACTGCCATCTTCTTCTCTACTATTGTGCTTCCATATATGTTCTCAATTTTTTTTCTCTCCTTCCATGGCTTGTCGTATGGATGTGGACAATGATTTGTTACAATTGGAAAGTATTTTTTCTTTATAAAAAAAAAAAAAACCCACTAAATTACAAGTTCCTGTTAATATCGATTCATAATATGTACAAAGTGTCATTATGCTAAATCAACATCAACTGTATGCTTTCAACTCAACTTGTACAAGGGTGCGACATTTTCCACAAATTAATTCACTAGTAAGTCTAGCATGATGGCAATGTGTACAGAATTATGAGCATGTCATTATGTGTATTAACACTCCTTGTCCTTAATTAAGATAGTATTATTTAGCTTCTCTATTTAAAAACAATTAATGCCAACTATATTAATTTCAGAAATCAACAGGATACCAGTGAACACAATCATTAGAGAGAACGGGTTTAGATTCTTGATGATGTTTGAAAAATGTATATTTAATTTCTTGTATTTGGATCTGTGGGACTCGATCAATTTATATAATTTGGGCAATCAAATTGTTTGTTTATTTTGAGTGAATCAATTATTTAGATTATTATTCTTTTCTGTAGCTTCATGAATTCTTAGTAGTATGTTCTAAGTGCACTTAAGTATCATAAAAAAATAATGAAGTAAATATATAAATTATTAAAGATTTCTCTTAATTACTGATGTGGTTGAAAATTGTCCTAGTTAGATTCTTAGAGCTCACTTTCGAGTCAGGAATGCTGAAGTTGATTAAGCGGACCTCACTGAAGCACAACAAACCATTAAAAAAATCATAAAATAAAATTCAAATAAAGACCGTAAGAGTAGAGCTCACCTTTTATCTTTACCTAAGAGAGATTTATAATTGAGTTGAAGGTAATAAAGAGTTGTACTACACTTTTTTAATAGGTGTGAACTTCCAAAAAAATCATGTATTATGTATGTAGCATTAGTGTGCTACATTGTGGTTGGGGGCTTGGCTTATATTTTTAAAATTGGATTAGATGCGTGGATTCAATTTAAAATTAGAGATTAGTCCAGTTTAATTAGTCATATAAAATTAAATATTTGGTACGCATCGATTAAAATTAGTTGAATCAGTTTGACCGGTTTAGTTTTTTATTTTTATTTTTATTTTTATTTATTTTTTATTTTTTTTGAAAAAATAAATTTGATATTTTGTTATATTTATGTATTTATTTGGATTTTGTGTTTTATTAGATTTATATATATATATATATATTTTATATTTAAAATATATTACATGATAATTAATTTATTATATTATCATTTTATATAATATAATAATAAGATATAATCAATTTGACCGATCGGTTGAATTTTTATTATTTACCCTTACAATTTTTTACTCTTGTAAAAATGAAGTATTGATTACAATTTTTTACTCTTATGGGGCTAATTTCCTTATTTACCCTTACAATTGAATTTTGTGCACATCAATTAGAATTATACAATATTTCCTTTCGCATGTTTCTTTACAATCAGATGAAAGGAAAATATTTTTTAGTGTTTAATTCCTCAGGAAAATCCGGTATTTAAACAGAAGAGCTAAATTCTTGCACTAAAAAATTTATAATAATTTTTTATTGAGCAAGTAACAAAGCATATCAAAAGTTATGGCCCAAATGGAAACTTACTCAAAAAACCATAATTGGGAAACAAAGCAGCCCACTCTCCAGCGAAATGGGCCGAAGTCGAATGTTGGAGCGGCCATGTTCCCTCTCATTCGGAGGAATGTTAGTAACTGTTAAGTTACAAACGAGACAAAATCGCTACTGCCCTCCAGAGGGCGTAGGCAAACACGCGTTTTATGTGGGATTTCACAAGAAATCGCTTTACTTGAAACTAGATACTGGGGAGGATTGATGAAGTAGAATCGCCTCCCACATCTTTTTGCATGGACTCCATTGAAGACATATTCGAATCCTCTTTAAATTTAGAAGAAACGCACTTCAAAGAAGGTTACGATGAGGGCTATGCAGACGGGTTGATCTCGGGAAAGGAAGAAGGCCAACAAGTGGGCCTGAAAACCGGGTTCGAAGTGGGCGAGGAATTGGGCTTTTACAGAGGCTGCGTCGATGTTTGGAACTCCGCGATTCGGGTCGACCCCAATTGCATATCGGCTCGAATCCAGAAAACAATCAAGCAGATGGATGACTTGCTTCGGAAGTACCCGATTTTGGAGCCAGAAAAAGAGTCGGTTTCCGATATGATGGACTCATTGAGGTTAAAGTTTAGGGCTATTTGTGCTAGTTTGAATTTAAAATTGGAGTATAATGGTTACCCCAAGGCAACTGATGCTGGAAAGATTGAATTTTGATGTTTATTGATGAGTCTTAGCAGAATAGAGGGCGTGTGTAAGTTTGAGTGGTTCCAATTTCTATTACGTGTAACTGTTTGATATTTGTTCTAAGAGAGAATTTCTGTTTAAGATTGTTAGCTTGATTTTCGGGCTGGTGGAGTTGGATTTTTCTCGCTATTGTATTAAGAGAAGACTTAAGAGTACTTGTTCTGCTATTATTGATGACCAACTTTTAGAACTCTTAAAGTTGAGTTGCTGGAACTTCTCAGCCGCATTGAAAGTAGTAATAAAGTCTAGCCACTGATAAAGGTTGGTGAGGCTTTAAAGGTCAGTTGTGCTGTTATATTATACAATTTCCCCTGTAACGTATGTTGTTTTCAGCTTGATTATTGATGATTTTGGAGTTCCGGGAAATTCAGAAATTTTGTGAATTAGTTTTGTTCATATTTCATGTTAAAATCATCCTATGGTTTGTTCTATTGCCGCTCTGCACTGATTCAATATCTTGTTATTTGAGGAATTATAAAAGGTAACAATCTTATGCATTTCCACATATTAGCATGCTTTATTCCCATTATAACATTGGCAACTTATATTTTCCAAATCCATCACTCATGGAGGTAGTTGTAGGAATACTCATATAGACATTATGATCATTTTTTGCATTGTTGTGACTATCCTGCCTTTGCTGTTTGCCCTCATATTTTAACATGAATTTTATGCACAGCGTATTTAATTAGATTGGGAGCAGGTTTTGAGAACTATACTTGATTTTCAGTGCATCATCTTCCAATCAAAAAGTTGCCTCATGTCATGGAAGCTCTTGCTTATTTCTGATAAATTGTTGTTTCTCCTGTCACTAAGGATTAGTTTCACCAGCAGGTGTAGATATTAAGAAAACGTATTTGGAGTATAGCAATCTTTTGGCTGTTTGGGTTCCATAATACAAACTTACAAATATTTGCAGCTTACAGTGAGTTATGCGATCAAAAGTGAAAACTATTTTAGTCCTTCTCTATAATTGTGTGGCCGTCTCATAATCCAAGTTTTACCTAATATTGTTGTACAAAATAAGATGGCCTTTTTCCTCAGGATGTAAGAATAGTTTGCTAACTTCAAGGCTGCGTAACCAACATCTTTTAAGTGTTTCGTATGAGAGAATTGGTGGGGCAGGAGTTCCACGAAAGGATATGGATAACCACCTGATATAAGTTTTAAGCAGAATTAGTATGCTTTGGTGTCTTAAAATTTGTTTTTTTTTGCAAAAAAACTTTGAGTCTGAAATTTCAGACTTCAATTTTGTTATATCCTGCTCGTCAACCTTGGATAAGCTGTGGTTTAAGCCTTTGGTTGTCGTGTACCCCGGAAAGGAGATACAACAATCGCTTAGTGCTTGCCTTCAGTTGATGTCATGCATGTTCGTTCTCATTGTACTTTTGATTGGTTGTCCACATTTGTTTATGATGTTATGAGTATGCCCTTGATTCATGGCTCCTAAATTACACCATATGTAATTTGTACCTTGCTTTTGCTCTACTTTCACTTGCTGAAGAGATTATATGCAATTATTTTGGTAGTGTTTGTTATTTTCCGATGATATGACAAGGCGTGTTTGTTATTTTCCTATGATATGACGAGGCCTCCGTACCCAGTCCAATGTGCATCCTAGGCTTGAAACAAAGTTATTCACCCAGCAATGAATATTTATTTTTGTGCCGTACCATTTGTTTTCAACAGTTGACAGCTCTCAATGAAGGTCTTTTTCTTTCTAGGAATAAAGAAAAATGCCAGAGCTGTTATTGCTCATGTCAGTTGTGTTGGCCCTGGGAAGCTGTTCGATGCTCCAGTTTTTGTCTGAATATGTAAACATAATGAGAAAAATCACCCATAAGGAAACTCAAAAATCAGAAAAAAATGTAAAATATCCGCAGCATTTCTATGATATCATTTTTTCTTTTATATTTTCATGTAGTTTCCTTTTGTATGAATGTGGCTGGGGAGGTATTTTTTGAGGAGAGCAGACAAATCTGAATGTACATGGGCAAGAATGGAAAATTCATTGGCTATTGGCATGGCATCTTTTAGCTTCAGAGGAGGAAAAAACAAAAGAAAGGAGAAACCCATAGAAAGGAAGTGGAATTATCAAAGCAAAACTGCCAGAAGATGTTTGAGTTAAAATCTTGATTCCTAGATTCATTGGCAAAAAATTAGAGCAATTTGTACCATCCTTTTTCTTTCTTGACATTAACCTTTTGAGGTGTTTGATTTGCAATGGGAATCTTAAACTGCGGGTTCATCACTCTTAAGTCTTAGTTCAGACCAAAAAAATTGAGATGATTATGAAAAGGAGCAAGAAGTCAGGTTGACAAGTGCTATTTGGAACTTCCCTTTGAAGTTAGGTGCTTGCAGTTTTTGCTAGTTCTGGAACTGAGAGATTCTTACAGTTTAAGCAATTTACACAATTGTGACTTAGCAGCCATGGTTGAACACTTTAATGCAGCAAACTAGGGCATCGGAGAAGGAATTGCAAGGAGTATCTCCTTGGAAGAAGAACTGCAAGGAGTATTTTGCAAGTCTAAAGAGTTATGGTCCATTCTCAAATTCCTAATGCTCTGCTCTGGGATTCCATAAAATTTAACCATTTGAGTCGAAAGGTCTGATATAAATATATAATTTGATAACCTATTAAAATTTGGTATGCCAAAACTTAAAGAAAATCATCTAATTATAACCTACTTCATGAAAGTTTATTTATTCTTTAATTTTGTTAAATTATCAAAGAATATATATATATATATATATATTAAGATATTGAGTGACTGATTTGAGTATCGAAATGATCACGTTGGGCAACCCAACTTCACTAATGATTGTTTTGCAATGATTTGAGTGACTGATCGGTGAAGATAAATAGTAGTTGCTCTGAGAATTCTTGGTAAATACTATCTTAGTTCTCTCCAATCAATTTTTTGTAAATTTTGAAATCACATCCACCTTCCTTAAATACCAAAGGTTAAGGATTTGGTCGTCCTAGCTTTTTAGCGTAGCATGGAATTGAACCTTTTTCCTTACCTTTCTACTGTCACTCTTTGTTCTTTTCTTTGGACTTCAACATCTTGGTCCACCGTTATATAGTTGTTCATTCAGTTGTGCAGCGGCTTATATACAGAAGCGAAAAATTGTACTCCAATTAGGCATCTTCCTGGATCCCATGGAAGCGAGAAAATCCGTAAATTTTAGACGAATTTGAAATTATGTTTTTAAGTATTTTACAATGAAGAATAACTACTCATCATGCAATATGAGACCAAGTAATATAATATTATTGTTGAATAATAAAGAATCATTTGAAGTATTTTTTATAGGATTTTGAAATCGTATAAAAACACAGTAAAATGTTCTCTAAAATACCTCAACATCGAAAGTTGTCGTTATTTAAAATTCTGCCGGCAAAATTATTCATGATTTTATGATTTTGCCTTTTACCCTCCAACCTATTTTACAACACATCATCCTCTTGTTTGCTATTGCTTTCAAACTGCAAAGTATCTGCTTAACATGCTCCGAATGATGAAATTTCATGTTTCCTCCATGTTGGTACTTTTATTTTCACAAAATTTCCATTATTATTCTTATGATGGATATAGCTGGTGTTTGACTGAAATTATAAACTTTTTAAAAGATCTAATACGTTATTTGTGAATTTATAAATTATTCTAGAATGTTCAAAAAATATTTTAGGAGGCCTCTTAAAATAAGATATTATTTCATAAGCTCCTTTAATAAAAATAAAGAGATCCTACTTATTATTAAGATATTAATATTTTTTTATTATATTAATTATAAAATTACAATTATTAACATCTTATAACTTTCATGATTTTATTTTATTCAAATACTTTTAAAAATTATTTATAAAAAAATAATTACCTTATAAATTTTAAAAATATTTTATAACATGTATGAATTTATTAATTATTTTAAATAAATTTAGTCAAACACTCTGGATAAATCCTTCATTTTCATGTTCATGTGTAATGTTCCAATAACGGGTTTTGAGGGCGCTCTTTCACGTTCTAACTTGCGTCAGTTGGCCCATTGCAGTGCCAATTTGACAGTAACAGGACTTGGATGTCCGTTACCTATCCCTACCACCCTGTATATCAATTTCCATAAAACACAAAGGCCCAGCATGCTGGATATGGGCCATTCACAAACCATTTTCCTTTTATGCTTAAGAATCTCCGTCAAGGTATATGCTCACATTAATTTCTCACTTTGGCTTATCCGTTTATCTGCAGTTAAAACTTTGCTGTTCTTATCCCTTTGTCCGTCACTTCTGGATCTCCTATTATAATTTTTTTTTTTTTTATAATTCAGATATCTCAACTTCGTTGAATTAATTTTAAACCTTCAAGACACCTGCCCCTAACATATTGGAGGGGTTAAATCGCGAGATATGTCTCATCTGGCTCCAGGTTCCTAACAAAAACTGTATACTTCTGTCGCACAATGAGCTCAATCTACAGTGATTGCTTCATACCGAAATTCAGCCGTAAGTTCCCACCAGAATTCGAACCCCCACCCTTCCGTTGGAAGCGAATTCAAGTTGATAGTTCCACCATTTGAGCTGTACCTCGGGCATTTCCTATTTCAAATTAATATTATATCTTGTTGTTATATTTTATATATATACATTAATTTTATATATATACATTAAATATATATAAAATATATCGTTAAATATACATTCGCAGTGAGTTATATTCATTTGATTTATATTTATGAAGTGTGATACAATATGAGATACAAAATTGTGATTTTGGCATGTCTTTGTGCCAAATTGTAGGTTTGTAATTGCTGTTAACAGTGTGATTTTGGCATGCCCCATATGATTTAATGACACAATAGTTTATTAATTATGGAAATAAATAAAAATAATAATTTAAAACAGTTGCATGTGGAGCAGATGCTGTTATGAGGTGTTGCTCCCACTAATCAACCAAGCAACATGGTTATTAATGCAGTGTACTTTTTCGCAAGCAAATACTGTCTGATTTGTGATTACGCCAAGCAATGGTTCAAGTGTTTATGCAGAGAAATTATATTAGAAAATAAGTATTTATAATTAGATTTTTTGATGCTAAGATAAATTATTGGTACAGCCAAGAACAGGGTAGCTTGTCACATGGGAGTGCGTGATGGGTAAAATGGTCACATGTGGTCGCCCCTCCCTATCTTCTTGTAAGAAAATGGTTTTGAGAAGAGTGTAAAGAGGTAAGCTGGTGCCTGGTGGGCTCGGATGGGTGAGGGTCATGGTGCATTGCTTGGTGGATGGGGTGCATCACCATCCAGTCTCCATAACTACGCGAGCCCTGTTTTTCTACTGGATATTTTGTGGAAAATGACTGTTTTTTTTTTAAAAAAAATTAATAATAATAATTATGGTGTGTGTTAAAATAAAGTGTAAAGTGAAATAGAAAAAAAAAAGGTCATTTAATTATAGATTATGTGAAATCAGCATTTTTTTCCCCAAAAAAATGAATCCATTTTAGTTGTTTTGGGAAGATTTTGTGTATTTTCTTTTTAGAGTAAATTAATGTAAATATTAATTATATAAGTTCATCCAATTACATTTATTTCTTATGAAAATTAAAAGAAATGATAAAAAAATGAAAAATATTTATAATATATTTATTGATGATGACACTTTACCTGGTTTAGAAATAGAAATAAACAAATATGCTATAATTTGCTTGGACTCTATAAGATGCACTGATTTTTGTACACGCATGGAGACGGTGCATGTACACGTAGAGGTAGGTGATATATCAGCCAATTTAATTACTAATATACTACTATATATCATTTCATTGAAAATTAAGGTGTTATTTATTATTTAATGTCAATGATGACAGAAAAAAAAAAGATTCAGAATCATAAAAAACATAGTCTTAAGTATCTGTAAACCATGCTTAATTGACTTTAAAGGGGGTTGAAAAATTCTTGTTAGTGTGAACTGATTTTGTGGAGTTTTAAGGTAAAATTAAAAATTTAAATGGTCAACTTGAAAGCTGAAACAAATCTGGCTGGCTGGCTGGCTTATTGAGTTTCCCATAAGTAGATTAATTATTTTGAAATTTGTAATGTTATATTAAATAAAAATCTTGAAAAAAATAATAATTTTGCAATGGTACTTCAATTCTTTCACGTAACATTGTTTGACTGTTTGGTGATTAGTGGATCTAAATCTGAAATTTGCGACACGTTTTTTTGATCTAAGGAGAGAAAATTGTGTTGTGGACTCAATCATGGCGTGAACGGTGCCAAAAATAAAATGGTCAAACATGGGCATCTTAATTTGTATATCAGATTCAATTAATGATATTATTCACAAAAATACACCCTTGCATGTCTCCTGTGAGAAACAAACTTTTCATTTGATGTTTGTCTCACGTCATATGAAGAACTATCTGTGGTTGGGGTTGGGGTACGGTGGAGTGGGGAGTTACCCCCTCCCCCCCCCTCCCCTCTCTGTCATAGTAATAAATTTGAAATTCGGAAATAAATCATTAATTTTTAAAATTTATAATTTAGGTATTTTTCAAGATAATTTAGAAAAAGTTCAATAAAATCTCTTTAATATAAAAAAATTATTTTTAAAATTCACAATTCATTCGGGAATATATCAATATAAATTATCCAATTATTTTATAAAAATAATACATTTATGTGTGAAAATTATCAATAAAAATTATATTATCTAGTAAAATTATATATATATATATATTGAAAAAAAAAAGTTACTATAATTAAATCTTATTAAAATAAATATAAAAAATTCAAAATTATTTCGCTTTATTAAGGAAAGATTCGAGAGATTTTGTCACAATACTATATATAAAAGATATATACAAGATTAATATTATGTTTTATTCGAGTTATCTTAAAAAATTCAAAAAAAATTATTACAATGCCCACCCCACCCCACCCCTTTCTGTGCCAAAACCAAATCATACATGTACATAAAATTGAAATTTTTAGCACTGGGCTTTGTATTTTTCTGAAAAATTAAAATCCCATCTTGTTTGTGTACTTAAATATTGAGACTAATTAGTGGGTGACATTGTCAATGTTGTGTTATTATCCATCATTGTAGATTGATGCTTACATTATTATGATAAAAAAAGAAAATGAATTTGTTAATTTTAAAAAACTATCTATCTTTAGTGGGAATTCTATATTATCGTCAAGGCGCATGTGTGAATCTGATGACATTTATATCAATATTATGGTAGTGTTTTGAGTGTAAATCATAACCTACTTTGACGATGAATAACAAATAAAATTGGTAAATCTAATGAATTTTCAAAGATCTTACTCTCTTGCGAGTTATAGATGGTAATAAATAAATAAATAAATAAATAAATATATATATATATATATATATATATATATATATTGCTTCGTAAATTATAGTCTGACACAGAAGAATTGCAGCTGTCTTTATAAACTTGGCATTTACTCTGCACATGTTGTGGAGAGAAAAGAACAAAAATTTGGTCTTACAATCGAAACTCCAAACTCAACTTCATGGCTGCTTCCAGGTCATTACATAATCTGTCTTTTTCTTCTTTCGGCCATTATTACATCCCATAATTCTCTATTTTGCTTTGATTTTCTCTGCGTGTTTTGCAATTTGGATGCTGACTTTTCCCTTAAACAATTTCTCACTTATTGAAGTTCAGCTATTTAAAACTTGCAAAAATTCCTTTTTTTTTTTTTGGGTACAATTATTTTTATCCGAATAACTTATATTGTAATATACAGTATAAGACAACCCATGTACTTTAATTAAACAAATTTTTTTGGCTAGTCTTAGGAACATCAATTTATTTAGAGTTGATTGGACATTCAAAATTTTCAATCTTTATTGACACTGCACTTAATATTTCCTTTTTCTTTTTACCTAGGAATTAAAATAGGATGATCAGAATATTGACTTTACCTTATTTCAACTTTGAAAGTCACCCTTACCATTGGTAAGTTTTAAGTACTGCAAACTCATGATTGCTGGAATAATCCATGACATGGTTGGAGGTCAAAAAGGTCAGATGAAGTATGAATTAAATCTTGCAGTTGAAGACTTTTAACACGCGGAATTCAATAATTCCCTAAAAATAGTTAAATGTTGAGTCATCAAAATAAAATTGAATTTTTCTTATATTGTTTCAACATTAATTATAGTAGTTGTTTTTTAAGTAGTATATGAATTTATATTTCATAGTTCAAGGCCTTTAGGTGAATTTTTTTTAGAGAAATAATCAAGTATATTAATAAATGCATAATGATATTGATGACTATCAATGGCAATGATTTTTAAAATGTTGGGTTAACCTATATTAAAACTAACTAATGAAATTAATATAAAATCAGACGAAATCACATATTTTGGTGAGATTACAATCCAACATGTCGAATCTTTAAACCTTAATTTTTAGTAACTCAAATCTGATTTGCTAAAACTTGTCACATGGAAAATCAAATCAATGGAATCTTTATTATTTTAAGGGAATTTATATGTCATTGTTCAAGACTTTAAAATGGGAAATCAAATTGACTAGAACTATTCTAATGTGTAATAATAAAATCAATTGTGTGATTTTACTTATATAGTTTTCAAGATTATAATAATGGTTTAGTGCGCTTTGTGAAAACTAAATAGTATGGTCCGATAAATCATAAAGTATCTTTGAACTACTCTTTTTATTTAGCATTAATTTTTAATTTTAACACTTTTGTTCGACCAAGAAATTTGTAAAATTTTAAATTGCGACAATTTCCATATATTCAATATCTAACAATTTTAGCTCTCTCTACCAAATTTCAAAAAACAAGTTAAAAGAAAAAAATTGGTAAGCAAGAATATCGAGGTAGGGGGACAAGTCTCTTTTACCAATCATAAACAACCGTCCTTGAACAAAAAAAATAAAGAAATAAAAGTACTATATTACAGGGATTACAGGTCACCAGACAAGACATGAAGGTTCTCAACTGGGGCTAGGGGGATTATATCTGCAATTTGGCTGTAATTAGTTGTCATTAACTGCTTGTTAATTGACACCGACACTTTGAGTGGTGAATCTTGTGAGTTTTCTAGCAGCAGCCATATGAAATGGAAAGATTGGTTGTAAAAAAAGTGGAAAAAGGAAGCAACAAAACGCACACTTTTCAGTTTGACTGGCGCCTGAATTAATTTTGTTGCACATTAAAGATTGATTAAAAAACACAATGGATTATTTTATTGTAGGATTCTTGCCAAATTTTTTAAATTAAGCCCTGAACCTTCCATCTGCCTCACCACTGACAGTGGAACCTGTAATTTGCATTCTTCCAGCTTCTTTATTAGTTCACACAAGCATATTCCCTCTCCCTCTCCCTCTCCCTCTCCCTATTGTTTGACTTGGAAATTGATAACTGAGTTCCAACTGAATTTCTGGAGTCTGTGCCATTCTTTTTCTGTTTGAGATCCAGATTTTAGTGAAACAGTATATTTATGTAACTATTATGTCACAGTATAGTACTGTCTTTTCTGTTTCTGTACCAAGAAAATGATGGCTGACAGTGTATAAAGCTCCCAGCTGAAATTTCTGAGGTCAACCCATTGTTTCTTTTTCCAAGATTTCCATTTGGGTTGCCTTTGATCATCTCCTTGGGTTGGAATTTTCCATTTATCAATGGCCCCAAACACTGTGGTAGTCACACTTGAGAAGCCCGAGAACATCTCTTTGCTAGAGCTGAATGACTCAAGTGCTGGATCAATGTTTCAGGAGAAACAAAAAGCTGCAAGCCCCAAGCAATTCACTTGGGTTCTTCTTTTGAAAGCACACAGAATTTTAGCCTGCATTCCATGGCTAGCAGTTAGTCTGTGGACAGTTTTTGGGTCCATCAAGAAGCGCATTGCCTCATCGGATCCAAATGAAGAGGACCCGAGATACAGGGGGAGATTGTATATATTTATAAAAGCATTTCTTGCTATTTCAGTGATCGCCTTGGTGATAGAAATCTTTGCTTATTTCAATAAATGGGATTTGAGCTTGGTAAATCCATGGGAGGTTCAGAATCTGGTGCAGTGGTCTTACATGGCTTGGCTGAATTTTAGAGTTGATTATGTTGCCCCTTTGATTGTTACACTTTCCAAGTTTTGTATTGTGCTTTTCATGATTCAATCGCTGGATCGGTTTGTTCAATGTTTGGGGTGTTTCTGGATTAAGTTCAAGAAGTTGAAGCCTGTTGTAGAGGAGGAGCCATATGACATGAGGATGGATCAAGTTTCCCTATGGTTCTTGTTCAGATTCCCATGTGCAATGAGAAAGAGGTAATGAAAGAAAGCTAAAACAGAGCTGTATTATTCCTTTTTCTTTCCACATACCTTCTGTTTTCTGTTATCATGTCAATCATTTATGCTCTTTTTCTGTGAATTCTTGTTGCATCTGAAAATTATAATATTGAATGCCTTTGATCAGATAGAAATCTTGGGGGTGATCTGTCAAATATAAGGGGGTCTTTTGGAGTAGATTTTAGTGATTAAGTGATAATTAGCTAAAAGAGTTCTGCTGTAGCTTCTGATCTTTTAAATTGACTATATTTGTAGAATTTTTTACACTTGTAACAATTGTACGAAATTCCAAATTTGTGTCCATGATTACTTACTTTTTCCTTTCACCATCATCAAGTGTACTAATTTGGTTTAACATTTTATGAAATTGAAGGTATACGAGCAATCAATTGCTGCTGCTTGCCAGCTAGATTGGCCCAAGGACCGCTTTCTGGTTCAAGTCTTGGATGATTCAGATGATGAACTTTTACAGCATTTGATAAGGGATGAAGTCATGTCGTGGAAAGAAAAAGGGGTTAACATAGTCTATAGACATCGGTTTATCAGAACCGGTTACAAAGCTGGCAACCTTAAATCAGCCATGGCTTGTGACTATGTCAAAAACTATGAATATGCTCAATATTAGATGGTTCCAACCCAATCCTGATTTCCTTAAACTGACGGTACCTCATTTCAAGGTAGTGACCCACACATTCCAATTGAGCAATTGGTACTAAGTTTTCTTAAGGTTCTTGTTACCTCCAGGGAAATCCCGATTTAGGACTTGTCCAGGCTCGGTGGACATTTGTGAACAAGGATGAAAATTTACTTACTAGACTCCAGAACATCAATTTGTGCTTCCATTTTGAGGTAGAACAGCAAGTAAACGGTCTTTTCCTCAATTTCTTTGGGTTCAATGGGACTGCTGGTGTCTGGAGGATCAAGGCCTTAGAGGATTCTGGTGGCTGGCTTGAAAGGACAACAGTAGAGGACATGGACATAGCAGTTCGAGCCCACTTAAATGGATGGAAGTTCATTTTCCTCAATGATGTTAAGGTGCTTTGTGAGTTACCAGAGTCGTATGAAGCATACAAGAAGCAACAGCATCGTTGGCATTCGGGCCCAATGCAGCTCTTCAGGTTATGCCTCCCTGCAATCTTAACTTCCAAGGTATATTAGATATCTCCTTCCTTTTCTTGTAGTCAATTCATTTAAACTATGAAATCTCAGCATTTCACTAAGTTTTTCCTTCTTGTTATTGTTATTGTTACTCCTGCAGATATCAGCCTGGAAGAAGGCAAATCTGATATTCCTATTCTTTCTCCTAAGGAAACTTATACTTCCCTTTTACTCATTCACACTATTCTGTATCATACTCCCACTGACTATGTTCATACCAGAAGCTGAGTTACCAGCATGGGTGATTTGTTACGTGCCCATTGTCATGTCAATTCTTAACATCCTGCCAGCACCAAAATCTTTCCCCTTTCTCATGCCGTACCTACTCTTTGAAAACACTATGTCTGTCACAAAGTTCAATGCAATGGTCTCAGGGCTATTTCAACTTGGAAGTGCTTATGAATGGGTGGTAACAAAGAAAACCGGCAGGGCATCAGAATCAGACTTGCTAAGTCTTGCTGAGAGGGAATCCAAAACTCTGAATGAAGAGAAGATTCAGAGAAGGCTTTCTGAATCTGGCCTAGAAATGCTCGGCAAACTAAATGAGCAAAAGACACCTGTAGTAAAGAAGAAAAACAGGATATACAGGAAGGAACTTGCACTTGCTTTTCTTCTGCTCACTGCAGCTGAAGAAGCCTGTTATCAGCTCAAGGGATTCATTTCTATTACTTGCTGTTTCAGGGGTTGTCCTTTTTAGTAGTGGGCTTAGATTTAATTGGAGAGCAGGTGAGCTGAGATCAAAATGGTGATCATTTCTTATTCAACTTATATGTGTTTGAACATGTACTACATACAGTTAAAGAACTGATATCCAGTT
Organism: Paulownia fortunei; assembly: GCA_019321725.1. Lineage (NCBI taxonomy): Eukaryota > Viridiplantae > Streptophyta > Magnoliopsida > Lamiales > Paulowniaceae > Paulownia > Paulownia fortunei. The sequence goes on along the minus strand of JAGSPU010001671.1, from coordinate 353,115 downwards.
CTATAGCAATACAGGCTTCTGTTATGAACTGGATTTCATTACAGATGGTCACAGGCAAGACTTGAGAGTTGAGAGGTAGCAAAATAGATTTGATTCTTTAATTGTATAATTACAAGGACCACCAGTGTTTCAAATAATTTATATACTATTGAATATAAATGACTTTTTCTAAATTGGGATCTTGAATACCTAAAGTCATTCTTCTAATTCGATTTTCAGTCTTTAGTTTGTATGAGGTGATAAATCATGTGATTCAAGGTTTTAGCCTTCTAGGATTTCTTGACCTTTTCTTTCTTCTTCATAAGTAAGAGCTTTAACCTTCTTGATCAGGTAAGTTGAAAAGCTGTTCTCTGCCATAATGGAAAAAAGGTAAAGGAAACCTGTTCCAGCAGCTGGTGGAATATGTTTAGCTATCAAAAGTCATGCATATAATTTGCTAATGTTGCTTCTCTGGCTAGGATCTCACAACATGGTCATCTTCTTTTAAGCATCGGCTTGTGTTAAGATAATATCATCAAGGGATTAAGACCTTTAAATAAGTCCTGATTATAAGACTTAATTCTGACTATATAGACATCGTGAAATCAGTTTAGATTGTAAAAGCTCCATCAAAGTTCAGCTTTGTTGATCAGTTGGCAAAGGTGTTCCAACAGTAGTTCTGTCTCATGGACCATTTTTTCGTTCAATAAAGCTGATAATATAATACCTTTCATATTTATTGAGCTTGTAGTTCGCTAACGATGATCAAAGATTTGAAAACTTTGCCATGAACTCAATTTACTAAACAAATATCACTCATCAGAAATGTAGGGAAAAATAGATCAAATGCAAATCCTTTTTTTTTTTTATATATTTTAAAAGTATTATAAATAATATATCGAATAAATAAAACATGCCCTCTAAGCCATATCACCTTGTGCTCTTCAAAAATACAACCAAGAAATCAGCTAAACTTTATAATTTGCTCAAGTGAAAAAAGATCTTCCATATTTTAATTTGGAAATTCAATAAAAATAAAATGAAGGTATGAAACTTACATCCGTTTGTTCAATTTATTGATGGACCAGTTTCAGACCCTAGTCAATATTTGTCACAACTGATTCCCAATTCATGACTTTTGATTAAAAAAAAAATTGATTTATGAATTATTTAGAAGAGACTAAAATTAAAACTACGAGGTTCTCTCCATTACTATATAAGAGTATAAGCCATGGAAAAGATGCACAGAGTTTGATTGTTATCGTTTGGGCCAAGAATTTATTGGGCTGTACTCAATACATGGGCTAGGCTTCTAGTGAAGCCCACACTTGTTTCTTCTTTCGTGCCAAGAGGCCCAAACATACAACAAAGTAATCAGTCTTTACCAGTTCTTTTTCTCACAAATCACTTTCACGCTTGACGCTGCGCTGAATCCCGAGGATCGAAGGTGAATGTTTCTACTTTTCGTCTGTTTTCTGTCTTTTATTTTCTCATTTTATTTTTTATTTTTTACTTTAGTTTCTTAATCATAATTGTAATCCGTTAAATTTTCTATTTAGAAAACGAGTTTGGCCTGTTAATTTTCCTATTCGTAATCCCATTTTTTCTCCGTGCTTCGTTTAATCTTGATGCTATTTAGGGTTTCCAATTACTTCTCAAGCATGTTATGGGAATGATTGAGCTATGCGATTCCCTAGTGTTGGTTTTCAGTTCTTATTGTTCTTTTTATTTTAATTTTTGCAGCGATTGAAGTTCAAAAGCAGCAAGAACGATGGGGGATGAAAAGGATGCTTTTTATGTTGTACGGAAGGGGGATACTGTTGGAGTGTATAAAAGCATAAATGATCTTCAATCTGTTCTTCGATCTTCTGTAAGTTTCTCTTAATTTTTTTAGCCCATTTTCACTTCGAAAGCTATCAGCATTTTATTTTGTGTGATACTATTCCAAATACAGGCGTTGCAATTTTTGTTTGGGATGTGTTTTTTATCTTTTATTCTCAATTTCTCTTGCATTTGGAAATGCATATTAATTTTTTCCCAATGTTTCAAATTTTGGCTTTAGGAGGATGTCTAATTGGTTTGAAGACCCTACTTATATGGAGACAATTTTAGATACTTATGATTTTAATGTTGAAAAGTAACTTTTAAAATTTGCATTTGAGTTGGTATATAATCTATGTTGACTGAACTCAGGTATTGGTTTCAGACCCAGGTAGGCTAAATTGTGAACATGCAGAAAGTTTCAAATTTTAGGGCATGGAAGATTGAGTCAAAAAGTTTTTTGTCAGCCATGTATATTGTTACTCTTTTACATATGTGAATAGTAAGCTAATATTTGGATGCTTGGATGGTTCACATGAGCTTAAGATTGTAAATGCTCCATTATGTATTCCAAGCAAGACTCATGTTGCAACTGAAAGATGATATAACCAAGGACATGTCCCGTTATTCTAGTACATTTTAGAAGCAGGGGTTAGTGAATGATGTTTTTTATGAAAGGTGAAACACATTGCAAGGGCCATGTCGAAACATGTGTAAGGCATTTTAAATCTCTGTACCAGTAAATGGCTATAAATTACATATGATTTTAATCAAAAGATTTTACCAACTTCATTTTATGGTTAGATTTTTGTGTGATTGGTGATTGCCAAATGTAAATAGTCAATTGGCCAATTTTATCTTTTTATTTTTTTTTCGCTTTATTAGTTTGCTAGGGGAACCATTTTTCTTCAGTATGAGCGTGGGGCTGACTAGACTTTTTTGGTTCACAACTATAAGTTTGGATATGAACTTGAAATGTTAATGCTAATAAAACATTCGTTATTTTTGCAACAATCTGTTTGAAAGTTGTAAAAATATGTCGACTAATATCATTATTGATTTTTATATACATGTTTTCTCTTGTAGGTAAATGATCCTTCTGTAAGTGTCTTTAAAGGGTATGGTTTGTCTAAAGAAGCTGAGGACTATCTATCATCTCACGGACTTAAGAATGCTATTTATTGTATTGACGCCAGCGATGTGCAGGATGATCTTTTTGGCCAACTTATCACTTGCCCTTTTCGGGTTAGATTATGTAAAAGTTGAATGATTTGGATGCTTCAAATCTATTTATTCTATTTAGCCGTATGTAGTAAGGGTTCAACCCTTGGCAGCTTGCAAGCGCGACAATGATAATGTAGAGGACTGGATTTTGTACGTAATATTTGCGTCATTGACAAAGTTGTTTTATGCAGGAACCAAATTCTTCTAAAGATAAATCATCTGGCAAGAATCATGTAGAGAAGAGGCCACAGGTAATTTCTGAATACTTACCCTTAGTTGGAACTTGTGACATTGTAGTAATTATGCAACTATGAGTCTGCTGGACGTTGAAGGTGCCTATTGGTTTACTTAACTTCTACTCATATTTTCTTCGTTGGGTATGATTCCAACAAAAAGTTTCTTATTTTTAACTTAAATTTTCTTTCTCTTTCTCATTAGGATGTTGTTGGATCAGCTTCATTTCCAGCAAATTCTCAGATAAAGCATGCCAAATTAGACAATTTCCTCCAAGTTCCTCCAATTTCTTCTTATTGCGTAAGTTGCTATCACGTGTTAATTTTATTTTGTAGCATCAGTAGCATATCTAACATCCATGTACATGTTTCTGCTCATGCCTTAAAGGCCTGGAATTCACTGGTCTGTAAGGTAATGTAGTGTGCTCGAGTTCCAATTACAATGTATTGCGGAATATGTGCATGAGTATTTCTTGTATCAATCAAATATGTGCTTCCAGTTCTTAATTTTGTAATCCTTTGCCAAGCTAATAAAAATGAAAAAATCTTTGAACATCCCAGTATAGAATGTCTTGGCAATATTTGTGTCTTATTGCCACTTTACGTTGTGTTAACCACTGAACCTGTCTCATTTTGCGGATTTCCTTTCCATCAGGCATAAGTTCATAATACTTCTAGCTTTATTCTTCTTATAGTTAATTGTTTATATACATGTTGGTTTCTAATTCGAGGTGGTTCTATGCATATTTCACAGCTTGACTTCCCATTTCATGTACAGTGTTCATGTATTCTGAGTTTGATGGAGCTTCAAAGGGCAACCCTGGACAAGCTGGTGCAGGGGCTGTGCTGCGGGCAGCAGATGGAAGCATGGTACTCCATTCTTGCTTGCCAACTCTATATTTGTGATACTTTTATTTTATGCTACGCTCTCCGTAACTTTACACATACACTGAAGTACCTCTTTATCTCAAGATTTATTTTGCTATTCGGTACAATTGTGCCCGTCAAGGTTGAAGCTGAGCCTTAACTTACACCATAAACTTAACCAATCTCTCTGCTGAATGTCTGGGGTGACATGGATCCTTGAATATTTCTAACAGTTGTTCTCAGTGGTGCTCTTATCTTAAAACACCTCCTGACATTTTATTATCACATTGAAATCTGCTAGGTGTTTCGATTGCGTGAAGGTGTGGGCATTGCGACTAATAATGTTGCTGAATATCGAGGTGCGATTTTGGGGTTAAAATATGCTCTTCAAAAAGGGTTCAAACATATACGGGTTCAAGGAGACTCTAAACTTGTTTGCATGCAGGTACTAGCATATTACTTTCAGTTCATCTTATCTATTTCTGTCTACTTTATTTATTCTGACATAAGCAAAAGAAATAGAACATAAAACAGGCTTGTTACATTAATGCTATGTGAAGAGTAATGTTTGTTCATCAGTCAGGTATAATCCTAAGTAGTTCTTCCCTCCTGAAGTGGTGCAATGTGGTCGTTGTACTGATTAGTAAACTAGTCTCGATATGATCTCGTCATTACTTATTACTGCTTCTCATTGACAGGTTCAGGGTCTATGGAGAACCAAAACTCAGAATATGACTGAATTGTGTAAGGTGGCTAAAGAGCTCAAGGATCAGTTTATGTCTTTCCAGATATGCCATGTTGAAAGAGTAAGTTGAAATGTGCAATTGCTTCAATAAAACTTTACACTCTTAATTGAAGAAATTGTATGAGTGAAAAATTCTTCTATGTTTCCTAGGCTATATTCAGCTTACTAGCTATGACATACTTTATGTGAGTGCATAAATTTTAGATTTGTGTACAAAAAATCTAATTTGGTGTTTGTGCTTGTCATGCATTGCACACATGGTGGTGTTTGTTGCATATTCCACTTTAGCTGCTGTGTATTGCTGGAATCCATTACTGTTCAAATGTCATTCTTTTTAAATATGTAGTCTTGCACTACAAAAACTTTGGTAATGGCTTCGTGATTAACAATCTTTTGAGTTTGCTTTCTTTAAAATAATGCAGCTCATGCAAACTTTTCTTTGTTTGGAGTTGTTGAGTCATTATACTAAAGGCAATAATAGTGGATAGAATTGTTCTTAGTATCTCTGAAATTCAAATCTCGTATCTTTTTCAGATGTAGATTTGCCTTCAAGTCATGGAGTTTTGTGTGCGTATAGGCTGTTGATATGAAGCAGATGCCAAGTTGTCTATATGTGGATTATTTTGTCCTTTCTCATTTCTTATACTATCTCATCCGCAAAGCCTTTTCTTCTTAAATTGTTGTCAGGACTACAACACTGAAGCTGATGCCCAAGCAAACCTAGGAGTACATCTAAAGAGTAATCCCTTTCAATCTTTTTAATGGTGATATAATCTTCCTCTTCATATTTGCTTTTGTGAACCTTACAAATGTAATGATTGTGCAGCTGGTGAAATTCAAGTGGAATGTGACATGAAATAATGACCTAAATGCTCTAAGAAATGGACCACTACTTGTTTCTTGAAAGCGTAATGGTACCAGATGCGTTTGGTTCTGCCTGTCTGGTACAAAGAAATTCTGAATTGTAGATAAATTATCAGGATACGTTTGTAGCAAAACTGTGTTGAGCAATTGAATTTAAAAGGTATTGCTCTTGATAAATTGATCTTTTGCTTGGCTCAGAAGAGCTGAATCCTACTATGTATGTATGGTTTGACGAAGATTTCTAAATCACCAGATCTTGCTATTTCACAAATTTTTCCAGATAGTGAGTTGGAATCAGAAATTTGTGGGAGCTAGTTGATGGAATCTTCAAAGGATTTCCCTATGCTTATGCTGAAAATATTGTTAGGCGTTGCTTGATACTTTTGGATATATATATATATAACCTTTTAAACTTAAATGGGGGAAGCGTATCCAAGAAATAAATATAAAGTATTACCACAATGATATTCTGACTCGCTCATGAAGTCTTAAAGAATGAACATCGAAGTTATTTCTTTTTCATTTTATGGCAATTGTTCTCTTATTCCACAGTATATATGAATTCATGTACACTGTAAATGGGGTTTAGGAGTTTTATTTACACAGATCGTCCAAATAAAGGAACACTGTCGTGCCTATGTTCTTTTCTTTTGTTTTCCCCTTATCCTTTTTCTGATCCATAATAAAATGTTGGTTTATGTCGCTAAATGTTAATTGTAAGTAATAATTTATGCTTTTGGATGAAATGATTATTTTAACGTGATATCAGAGACATTTTAGGCTTGACAAAAATTGCCTATATGTAAGGGGGTGCGCAGCTGTGTTAGGGCTTATTAAATGTTACTTGATGATGTGGTTATTTTAACAACATAGTTTGTGAATAATTATTACAAATTATAAAAATATTTTTTAATGAAGGCTTGTAAATTTTTTCTGTAGCTTTTATTTATATATTTATTGAAATTTATATAAACGAAAAAAAAAATAAAAAATAACATGAAAATTTAATAAATTAAAATACGTTATTGGATGAGAGAAAAAAGAGATTTTTTTGTGGGGTTTGTGAGATAAGAGAAGTAAAAGTTGAAAAGTGAAAATAAAAGTGAAGTTGAAAAAGAAGAGGTAAAAATTAAAAGAAGAGATTGCAACATACATCGAAACACTCTTATTCAACTGTAAAAGAGTATAGATAAAAAGTTCAAGAAAATAAAAAACAACTATAATTAGTTGGGTCTAGAAAATCCTATTTCTAAGTCTAACGGTATCTCTTTCCATTGTGGATAGAATAGAAGAAAGATACATAGCTCCAAAAACTGGTCACTGATATACAACAATGTCTTTCGTCTCTGCATTCTCACTTTCCACACCCAATTCTCCTTTAAGTCTCTCTTCTTATCATCATCTGCTTTGAGCCCACTTCAATTCCAACTCCCATACATTAAATTTCAGAGCCAATTGAAGAATTCCGCCATTTTCTGCATTTCATCAGTGGTAAAGTTCAATAAGCATGGCTATTTAATGCTCACAAAAGTAAGGGCCGTGGCGGAGGAAGAAGAAACTCTTGTCCCGAAGAAGAAACGTCGCCGCCACCAGCTGCCGCCGCCCCCGATCAGGCAGTATCTGTTGCGGTCTCGCCTTCCGACGTGCTCACCATGTTTTTTCAGGTAGTTGTTTCTTTTTTGTGTTTTTCCATTAATATTGTCCCTCAATTGTTTGGTGAATTGTGTGGACGAGTGTCTGCTTTGAAATGTGTAGGCAGAAGGAACAATGACTGACTCAGCTGTTCCGGCAGTTACCAAGGCTTTGGAGGTACTCAATTTTTATAATTTAATGCCATTGTTTACTCCATTATTTTCGTTTTAATTGGGGGAGAGGGACGGTGAAGGAAGTGACTTGCTCCATATGTTTTACGCACATTTTTTTTTCTCTAATAGAATTGTTTCCCTCTATTTCCTGATTATTATTCCCTTCGCTTCCCCTCAAAAATTAGTGGAATTTTAAATGCTTTCGCATTAAGAGGTCAAGTTGCTTTCCGATGACACTGACATCCTGAAGCCTGGCAACTATATGTTACTTGAGACTAGCAAATGATTTAATGTGAATGCTGGTTAACATCTCCCGAAGAAATGCTTTCTATTGTCAAACCCATTTTATAGTTTTATTTTTGTTGATGTAGTTTTATCAAAAAACAATTCAGCATTTATCACTATAGTGTTAGAAAGAATAACATTGGATTCGCAAGGGACTGTTTTCCCACATTATGACTTCAATGAGATGTTATGTGTTGCCTTTCTTCTCCATTTGATTCTTGATTCTCTGTGAAATATTTGAAGTGTAGATATAGGCAGTTGAGTGCTCAATACAGTCAATGAACTAGTGAAATCTTACCTGGCAGCTTTACCCTATTGCATATTCCAGGGGCTGATATTGTTGTTTCCTTGCGAGATCTTTCAGTAAATAATTGCAAAAGTTCAAAGTTTTTAGTTGTCCAAATGGAGATTAATCATTTTCTCCAGGCATTTCGATCTATGTTGACATCTCGATTCTTATTTATAGGAAGTAGAAGGCATTACAGATTTAAAAGTACAAGTACTTGAGGGCATTGCAAGCGTGGAGGTGATTTTCTTTACTCATTGCTTAATACACCATATTTATAGATCCTCATCAAGAAGCAAATGTGGAAATGAAGCGGAGAGAAATATCTCGGAATTTTTGTTTTGTTTTCTTTAAATGGATATTAATTGAATGGCTGTTAAGCTGGAATTAGAAGATATTAATTTCTAGACTCTTTTGATAATATGTTTCAATAAATGCTGGATGCCTTTAATTATTTTTATTCAAATGTTAGCATCTTTTACATTATGAATGTGGTGGGAAACATCCTTGTGGGAGGGGGTGAGATGCTGAGAACATACAATTGATCCATCATATAGTTTATTGTTTTCATGTTTGTGGATCTTCTAGTAGTCTATAGGAGGTATCAGTACCAACCAAGCATATGAACTTAATTGTGGATATTATGTAGTTTTAGCAGTATATCATCTCATTTTCTACTTACTGGTTCATGGTTAGTCTAAACATAGTAAATGGCATCTTTCTTCCTTTTGTAGTTAACAAAGCAAACCACCGTACAAGCTACAGGGGTGGCTTCAAATTTGGTTGAGATAATACAAGGTTCAGGCTTCAAGTTGCAAACGTTGAATTTGAGCTTCCAGGATGAAGAAGATTTCACCTAGATTTTTACTCCCTACGTGTTGTGGAGAATTTTTCTTGCCCAAATTTTGAGAATCTGGCGCACGGCAGGATATTTCTCACCCATCACTTGTAGTTCATAGGTAATTTGCTGATGAATATTTGTAAAATTGTTGTGTTGAAATCCTAGGTTCATACTTCTGATGAATATCTAAACAACCTACTAATAGTGGCCTGTGATCTATGTCATCATCTTCAGCTAGCAGCTGTAATATGTGGAAGTTGATTGTCTGATTTCTGGTTTGTGTCTATGCTGCCAATATCTCTCTAATCAGGCCAAAGTTTTGTGCTGTAGAGAATTTCAGAATGTAGGCATAGCAGATTATGGACTGTGCAACTGTCTACGAGGGAACTCTGACCTCAACACGTGGTTTATAGTTCTTGGATTATTTCTTCCTCCATTACATATAAGGTAAACCAGCCACATAACTTGCTGAGATTTGATTATCAAATTATGTCATCTACATCTATAGAGGATTAGTTAAGATCAAGAGTGCATGTTCAGAGAATGCAAATTTAGGTAGTCATAAAGTGAATTTGAGGCAGTCATGTTGCAGACCAGATATTGTCCTTTGTGAATCCCAATTAATAATTATATTTGCTGTTAGTTTGAAACTTAAATAATAATCATACAGTGAAATACTGCCTTATTGTTTCTAGTTCTAGTGAGCATGATGTGTATATATATGTCAGTAAATTGTTGTTCTAGTTATTAAAAAAAAAATGCCTGTGTTGACGCCAGAAAATAAAAATTAACAGAAACGTGAAAAATGGTAAAAATTGGAAAGTGTAACGAGTAGAAACAGTACACCAGGATAGGACAGCATACTTGGCCGCACCACAAAACCAAAGATGCCGCGGCAACACCACGCAAGAAGCTGCCTCCACCTACCAAGTCTTGAAACCATGTTCTCCTCCACCAGTTGGGGCATTATCCCCCTTTCTCCACCAGTTGAAGTATTACCCCCTCCACCACCAGGTGAGGATTTACCCTCTCCGCCAGATGAGGCATTAACCCCTCCACGTCCAGTTGAGCAATTAACGCCTACACTTTCAATTGAAACACCAAAAAAGGCAATTTCGTGCCATGTAATTCAAACTTTTTTTGTGTCTTAAGTGCTATAGTTCAATTTAAAGTTGAGTGTGCCTTGCACAATGCACGGTGAAGTGTGTATTTTGTAAGGCTTTGCCTGAGAGATTGCTTGAAATGCTGTGGAAACGGCACCTGTGCAGGCTGTGCTGTGCTCCTCCAGGAGCATATGACACGGAAATATGTGGATGCTACGAAGGATGGTCGGAGACAAGGGACGAATACACACTCATCTCTTATGAATGAATGTTAACTCATATCTAAACCAAATGTATGATCCAGATCATGATTCTTGCATCTAATACTCAACCTGGAATTTTCATCAGTTAAAAATATATAAAAGCATTGGCCCAAATTCTTCTAAGGTAAACATTATATTAAACTGAGAAAATTAGAGCAATTTTCTGTTCATGGACATGTAATACTGTGTGTTTATAATTAGGTGAAATGCACTATACACTATCTATCTTTCCTAAAAACTATCAAATCAAAGGCACCAAATTCATATTTCTTTTTCTTTGTGCGAGAAAGACAGGGATGGATGACCACGAGATTCTTTGGATGTGATCATAGAAATTTTTTTATCGTTGTGAAATATTCGAATTGTCAAATGACAAACTCATTATTATAATCTAGTAAAATATCAGTGAAAGTGAAATCTGTCCATTATAGAGGTAATTAGTTTAGATTATTCATTATTATAATCATTAAAATATCAATAAAACTGAATTCCCTTTGCTACAGGGATGATTGGTTCATGACTATTAGTATTGCAAATAAATTTGACCCATAACCTTCTTTAAAGAAGTATTGGGGCAAATCATGTGGCTACCACCTTAGTGGAAAAACATAAATTTCATTGATATTATCACCAGGCCCAGCGTATTGCATTGTTGGGACTACTTTCGGGCTTCTTGCCATCTAATTTCTTTCTGTCAGCTGTATTTATCATCAAATGCCCAGAAACTATCGAAAAAACCAGAAAAAACAACATTGAAATCATCTTTCTGACACACACATAATATTTTCAATAGATAGTACTAATAACTACTATATATAGCTGAGAAACATCGGACATTATACCATAACCAATTACAGTGTGTCCAAGAAATTGAAGCAGTACATACACATTTACTTCTTCATCAGGAAAGATATGGCTGCCAGTAGAATTGCCATTATGGCTGCGATTTGGGTAGCCTTGACAGCTTTGGCAGCAACCGCCGAGACATGGGCACCAGCCCCGAGCCCAGTCCCTGGAAATGTCCCCAAGGATGCTGCAACGGGTGGGATGGCTTCACTCCAAACAATGTTCCTTGGATTTGTTGTTGCAGCCATCTCATTCTTCACCCTGAAAGAGTTCATTTAAGCTTCATATTACTTGTACACTATTGTAGTTATGTGTGCTTACTGTCGCCCCCCCCCCCCCCCCCCCCCCAACCCCACACACACACACACACACTTGAGCTGGTGATCTTGATTACTTACTTATGCATCCTAATGTAATAAAGCCAGAGTAGCACTAGTGTTATCCTTTAGGTAATACTGTATGTTCTTAAATTCTGATCTTTAATTATCATTGAACTAGGTTGTCATGTTCATTTGACAGAATTGCCAGCACTTTATAAATCAAGACCCTTAATCTAGGAATATCCAAATGGACAATTCAATTGACCTTCGTCTCGCAATGAATTTGCCACTGAAATTTGGACTGAGAAGTGAGAATTGTTAACTACTAGCTATCTCCATCCCAAATACCAAATCTACAGTTCCATTGATGCTGTTAACCAGTTAATTTATTATTATTTTTAGGTAATAAAACGAGTGATTTATTTAAGTAGATTAATAACTTAAATCATATTATTAACTAATCAATTTGGTTTCAAATTCCACATATATCCGGTGATCCCATTGTTTTGGGATGGGGTGGTGGCTGGAAGGGGAAAAAGAAGAGAAAGATGCTAGGTGTAATTCAGATTGAAATGGGTTTGAATTCATGGTAATTCTCTTTAAGGTTGTTAGAAACAAAACCAGAACTTGAAACAACTTTTACCGACTTTGAATTTTCTTTATTTTATATATTTTATATACATCTCATCGTATATTTTACATAATTCAATATGTATTATCTTATATTTTATACACACAATATAGATTATCATATATTTTATATATATTAATATATATCACCATATATTTTACACATACTTATATGCATATATATGTGAGAGTATATATAAATATAAAATGAGATACATATTCGTGTATACAATTAATGTAGCAATTAAAATTAATAATATAATATATATTAATGAATATATACTTAAATAATTAAAAAACAAATTAAATGACAATTTGATTATTAGTAATAGAATTTGAGAAATGACAGGTCGATTGATATTCTCTTAACAAAGGGAGTTTCTTGAAGGGTTTATGCAATTTTCTCTAATATCATTGAGATTTATATATACTTGGGGTTAATGCTTAACGCCTCACCTATAATTGGGTGGTTTTGTTATATTAAAAAAAAAAAAAAAAAAATCCTGACGAAAACCCATTGTACTACGCTGCGGGAGTTGTACTTGTACGTTTGCATCGCAGCGGCAGCTCAACGATTTTCGACTTTTGAACAGAACCCGGATCCGATGACCCGAGACCCGAAAATTCATCTTTTTGTAATTTTTATTTTTTGGTTCAAGCATCAAGAGAAGAAAATTGATTACCAAGATCCAGAAGCCATTTTTGCTTTGCTTCAACTAAAAATCCAATCTTGAAAAAGAATGAGGGGAGCCGACGGTATCCTAGGCGTGAGAAACAACATCAGATCATCAGAGGCAAGTATTCTTAGAATCCGAACTCAGTTTCTGAAGACGAGAAAAATGGCTAGTGATTCTCGGAGTATTACTCCACGCAGTTTACATGCTCAGCATTTTCGATATTTATTTCAAGAGCCCAATTGTCCACGGCATGGAACCGTCAAACCACGGTTCTCCGGCCCCGCCAAACGCCTAGTACTCCTCGTTGGTAACTGCTTGCTTTGTTTACCTCTAAAATTGCATACCACACAACGTGTTTGATTAATTGACTCGACAAGTATATGATGTTTGATTGCAGCGGATGGTTTAAGGGCAGATAAGTTTTTTGAGCCCGATTCAGATGGGAATTACAGGGCGCCGTTTTTGAGGAGTGTGATTAAAGAGCGTGGTCGTTGGGGAGTGTCGCATGCGCGCCCTCCCACGGAATCCAGGCCTGGACATGTTGCAATTATTGCTGGCTTTTATGAAGATCCTAGTGCTGTTACTAAAGGTTGGTAATTTGGCAAGCATTTAAGTTAATGCTGGCCCCTTGGGTAGAGTAAATTATTTTAACTTTAGAAAGAACATCAAGATACACAAGAAAGCCCACAAACTCACAAAACAACAGTCCTCTCAAAGTATCCACTTAACACAAATAGACGAAACCTCTACTGAGACCTAAAATAGAAATAGACAGGTTCTATTCTGTACTCAACCACAAATTCTTTCGTTGAATACTGTTGTTATCATCTTGATATGTAGATATTAGTTGTTTATTTGCTACTGTTTTATTGTAGGCTGGAAAGCGAATCCAGTTGAGTTTGATTCGGTGTTTAATAGGAGCCGGCATACATTTGCATTTGGCAGCCCAGATATCATTCCTATATTTTGTGGTGCCTTGGAGGATAGCACATGGAACTCTTATCCACATGAATATGAAGATTTTGCAACTGGTTTGTTACTTTTTCTCTTAGCTCTATCCTGTGTAAGTTCGCAGGTAATTCTTTTGATTTTGTATCTTGTGTTCATGCAGATGCTTCGTTTTTGGATGAATGGTCACTAGATCAATTCCAGAGCCTTTTGAACAAGTCTAATGAAGATGCAAAATTGAAGCAGCTTCTTCAACAAGATAATCTTGTTATATTTCTGCACCTGCTTGGTTGCGATTCAAATGGTCATGCTCATCGGCCCTATTCATCCGTCTATCTCAATAACGTTAAGGTTGTTGATCGTATTGCTGAAAGAGTTTATAATCTTGTTCAGAGTTACTTCAAGGACAATTTGACAGCATATGTTTTTACAGCCGATCATGGGATGAGTGACAAAGGTTGAGCATGCCTACATTCAATCATATTTTCACTTAGAAGCTATACGCATGCTGGCTCAAAATTCTTTAAATACTATGTAGTTGAGGCATTAAAATTGCTGATAGCTGTCATTTCTTGATAGGAAGCCATGGAGATGGGCATCCCTCAAACACTGATACTCCCTTGTTGCTTGGGGAGCAGGTGTTCGACAACCTGTGCCAATTTCTGAAAGCCATCATCATGATGATACTGTTCGCTTTGTTGATGAGCATGTGCATGACTTGCCTACACCATCCGAGTGGGGTCTTGATGACTTAGAGAGACTGGATGTGAATCAAGCTGATATTGCACCTTTGATGGTTGTACAATTTATTATTTAGTGGAATATTTGGTTTTCTCATTTAGAATGCCTTCCTCTATGTACTTACTAATAATTTTTTTTTTTGAAACTTTTGACAGTCAACTCTTCTAGGTTTGCCATGCCCTGTTAACTCAGTTGGAAATTTGCCACTTGGATATGTTAGTTTTAGTGAGGTGAGCTGGCAATAATAATGTTCCCCTGATGATTGCATTAAAGCTTGAGCCATGGGATTTGTCTTTACCTATCAAAATTCAAGCTATGTAATTATGCATATTCTTTATTTTCTTTTTGGAAGTGTTCATTTTGCAATTGTTTCCATTCCATCTGAGATTTCTGCGTGGAGTGAAGAGGTGAAATAATGTGTCTACCAGGTGGAAGAAGTTGAGGCCGTGCTGGCTAACACAAAGCAAATTCTCAATCAATTTCTTTGGAAGTCACGTATCCTTTATACTGAGACACCATTTTGGTTGTCAAATGTGGTTGTTTCCTAACTTTTGCTTGGACCGTTTTCACTTCGATTTTGTGGGCGAGTTTAACAGTCTTGCCATTCAGAAGCTCTTTAAGTAAGATTGATTTTTTATCTCCAACTTCAGTCATGAAATTTCACTGGGCTGTTTGAAGCTCATGATTAGCTTTTGCCGAAGTGTCCATCTGCTTAGCACTTGTGCAGCATCCTGCTAACTAGTCCATTTTGGTATGCACTATACTGAAACCAAAGTCTGTTAGCCCCTATCCTCTCAGCCACATGCAGGGTGGGGAGAAAGGGTGTCAACTGGGGCAAGGGGATTGACTGCAGTGCTGATTAAGTCATATTTAAACCTCTTATTTTAATTATTTAAGTAGATCGTTGTTGCCTTTTCATATAAAGCTATGGAGGCTGCCTGGGAATGGAACTGATTTTTACTAACAGTTTCCTTGACTATTTGATAAGAATTGAAGCAGGCAAACTCATTATGTTTTAAGCCTTTCAAACCCTTGGCCAATTATACTTTGGTCTTGGATCAAATTGAGCATCTAATATCTATTAGGGACTATGAAGCTGCAAAAAAGCTATCTGAAAATCTTCGAAGCTTGGCATTGGAAGGGCTTCATTATTTTCAGACTTATGATTGGTTTATGCTGATGACAGTAATTTCTCTTGGCTATCTTGGATGGATGATCTATCTGATAGTCCATGTGTTGCAATCTTATACTGCATTACCTGGAAATTTTTTCAGAAAGGACCAATCAGTTTACATGAGAACGAACACCGGGAAGGTAGTAAAACAAACTATGCTGGTGTCAAACTTTCTTCTGCTTCTGTACAATAAGTTACTTTCTTCTCCCTTGACAGGTATACTTCTCTGGATGTCTCCTGATGGGATCAGTGTGTATTATAATGCTTGTGGAACATTCTCCTCCTCTCTACCATGCATATTTTGCAATGACAATATTTCTTTGGGTCCAAATCTGCTGTGAATATCAGTTTTTAAAAGCATTATGGACATACATGCTTGGGAAAGAAATTAGTTATTTTGTAAAACTTTTGGCTAGTTTTATTGTATCTGTGTTCATCCTTGAAATCCTGGTACGTGGCATTTTCTGATATTAATACTTGAAGTATCCAGGATACTCTGAGCACTCTGAATCTCATTCTGAGTTGTATTATCTTATTCTACTTTATGCAGGTGAAAAGTTTCATGGACAGGAAGATATATACTTGGAGTTTCTTGCTTGTTGGGGTTATTGCTACTGTTTATCTTCTTTACTCATTACCATGGGACTCAGGAATACCAGTTTTTGTATGGCTAGCATGTTGGTTTTTGTCCATTTTTACTTTGATGCCTGCTGAAATTCCAGATAATACCAAACTAGTGTAAGTTTTGGTTTTATTTTATTTTCAAATAAAATTCTTCCCTTGTCCTTACTGAAGTACCAATATATATGATTAGACCGACGAATCTTCTAAAATGCCTTCAAATATACATCATGATCTTATGGAATTTTTATGGTTTTAGCGGGAAATAACAGCATTTTCTAGCTAGTTAAACTGTCTCTGCGAGCTAATTAAGTTATGCTTAAGAGTCTGTGAGCAAATGTAAATCCAACTCAATTGCATGCTTATCATGGTTATTGCTGCTAGTGAGAAGTTCAAGATTACTCACTCAGAGACCAATTTATGGTTACTAATACTAGCTAGAAGTTCCAGCGTTTCACTCAAAAACCAATTTGGAAATGAGAGATCATGCTTGCCCTTCATTCTATTAACCTAGAAATTTGATTGCAAGAATGTGAGTTTACTAACCGTAAAATTTCTGAGTTACATATTAATCCATAGGTTAATTTTGGAAATCACTTTTATGTAATGCCTCTGGATACAGTGACAAATAACATAGGATTTCTGTTCTAACTTATTGCTATATTTCATTTTGCAGAATTTGTAGTGGATTTATGATTGTAATAATTGGAGGAGCAGCAAGATATCTGGATGTGTATGCCGGAGATAGTAAATATTGGTTTTCTCTAACTCATGAACTGCAGAAATCCAAATTTAATATCCTTTTTCTCTTTCAGGTATACATGATACATCTATTCAATTTGCCTAACGTAATTGTATCTACTGAATATCTAATTTGAAACTTTTGCTGCAATGTAATAGGTCTTACTGGTTGTTTTTTCATCACTTATGGTGTCTTTGTCAACATCTCGTAGAACAGAAAAGCAAGAATTGCTTGCATTACACCAAGTGATAAATTGGTCAATTGCTGGTATTTTTTGGCTCTTTCCTATGATTGTGAATTTGCTTATTTGCCTCCCATGCTCTTTGTTCTTTCACTTAGATATCTTTTTCTCCATTTTGCTATTGATGATTGTATTATATTGAAGCTGAAAAACCTCGAGATTGACTAGGATTTGCTTCGTATAATTGCATAGATTGCCACTGTTCCATTCTCAAAGGAATGATCTGACATGTCCTGTATTCTGATAAAGACTATCCCAATCACTCTTAATCTACCATTCAACAGTACATAATCAAGAGCTTCATCTAATGTTTTGTATGTAGCTTATTTGATACTGAGACTAGAGTAAACTTTGTGAGAGAGTAAGTTTCCTAGAATATGTGACTTTTTTTATCCTTATAAAATGACCCTTCTACTTAACTGAAAAAATAAAAGACAAGTAAGTCCAAAAAGTTCTTGTTAATTGAGTTGGTTTTCCCTCAGACATGCTCCCTAGATTAGGTTGTGAACCAAGAAGATATCTGACTTTATTGGTCTATCTTACTTTTAGCAGTCTTAAGATTTGGATTATTTGGGGTGTCTTTGCATGTTACATTTACAGAAGGAGAAAGATAGAAACTTATTATCTGAAGAACAAAGGCTAACAAAAAATTAAAATCATTCTATGTAGGACTCTATAAAAGGCAGCTTCCAAAACCCTTCTCTATTATTACAACATTAAGCTTCAGATGGCTATTTCTTGAATTGATGCTATATTCTTTTCTCATTATTTGCTATGCAAGTTTAGCTGTTATGATTTACTTTTTCAATATATATGGAAACATTATCTGACTTTAAGATTGGTTGTCTTCACCAATTTGTATAGTTATATTTAAATGAACTTTATTTTATGTATCATTAAATAATTTAAATACTCAATATAGTATTCTTCTGTTTATGTTATTTATTCTTTCTATCCGGATCCAGTTAGTTATAAAATGTGGAAGAAGTTTGGATAGAACCTGTTGTGGTGCCTCTGTCACATACATGGGCCCCTCTTTTTGGTCTTTCTTTGGGAATCCAAAGGGTGCCAAAACGGAACTAGAATCATGTAAATTTGCCTTCCCTATAAAGTATTGAAGTTGAACGTATGTTATGAGTTTACATGAAGTTAAATTCTCATTCATGGTATAAATTACAGCTTGACAGATTTTTTTTTGTTGTTTCTTCTTCAGGTGTGTCAATGTTTCTCCCACTTTTTTCAGCAAATGGTCTCTTGTCTAGGCTTAATTCCATATTTCTTGGTTTTGCCCCTGCATTCCTCCTGTTGTCAATAGGGTACTTCTCATACCTTAACTGAGAACTTCGGTCAGAATAGAGAGTTTTATGGACAAGAAGACGTATTGGCATTCATGTGATCTTACTTTCTTGTCAAACCCATGCAGATATGAAGCTGTATTCTACGGTGCTCTTGCTCTTGCACTTATGGCATGGATACTTTTTGAAAATGCTCATCTCTATATAAGTAAGATGAACAAATCTTCAAGTTCTATCAAACCTATGGAGGATAACCTTGTTTTGGCATCCGAGGATAGATGCTTGCAGTTATCTGATATGCGAATTCCATTAGCATTTGTGAGTGAACAACAGTCATTATTAATTATAGCCTTAACTGTATTGAAATTCATTAGCCTGACGAACACCCACTTTGTCTTGTCTGCATGTGTATGCGTTTATGAGAAAGAAAGGAATACAGGAAAGTTTGCTGGTTCTATATCCAACAACATGATCTCTTTATGTTCCATTGACGCTTTTTAATCACAGATCACTGATATTTTCGAAATACTTTCCAGAATTAGTTTCCTGCTGCTCTCTTTTACCTAAGTAAAGATATTTATTTATTTTTTCTTTTGCCCACTCTTTTCATTCATGGAGATATCTTTTTTATAGAATAATTGCCACTTGATGCTTCCATGCACTATTTGTTGCTCACAAACTGTGTTCATGAATATTATATAGAGGTTATAAAAATATAATTATATGGAGGTTATATTAATATATTTTTATAATTCATGAAATCTTTTCCCCGCTCTAAACTTTAGATTTGTCACAGTTCATCAACTCGTGTTCATGTGCTTCAAATGTTATTCTGTTTGCAGATGATCTTCTTCAACATTGCATTCTTTGGAACTGGTAACTTTGCAAGTATTGCGAGTTTTGAGATATCTTCTGTTTATCGATTCATCACAATCTTCAGTGTGAGTACCAACTAAAAATCTATATATCTTTTAGTTTTGTCTTATAGTACTAACTTCAAATTATTTTCTATTGGTTGCAGCCATTTCTGATGGCAGCCCTTCTTATTTTCAAATTATTGATACCATTTGTGCTAGTCATGTAAGTATAGTTAATTCGGTTTTGCTTCATTCAGAAAATTGCTTTTCTTGAAAACTTGTGCGAGCCTTTTCCTTTTTAAATCTGAGTTGTGTTATTGTTCATGCTACTACTTTTTTATTTGTGATATTGGCTGGTTCTGGAATCACACATCTAACTTTAAAATACTTCGTCCTGGGAACTTTTGTGACTTTCATTGGTGTCAAATAACGTTAAAAGGAACATACTATCTGTCAGAACATGGGGGGAGATCAATAAGGAAGCTAGGAAAGAAGGATTTTTTTTTTGTCTGTTAAATCTGTAGAAACTTAATGATTAGCAGCTCCTGAATTAGTAATTGCCTCTATTCTAAAGACGATTGATAATTTAGTTGCTTTCATTTTTGGCCTTAACTAACTCCTTGGATTTCAAAATCAAATGCAGATGCACGTTTACTGCAATTACCAGATTGATCAGAGTTCCACTGTTGGGATGCTATTTTCTTGTCATAATTTGTTCAGACGTCATGACAATTCACTTCTTCTTCCTGGTATTGTCTTTCATTCTCTTGATTGAATTTTTGGTTCTAACTCAATATATTCACACGTGTGCACCGAAGTTCACTTAGGAATACAATTTGAAACCTACTAATTCTTTACAGTAGTAGTGCTCTTTAACAAATTATGTGTTCAATTTCCCCCTTCTATAATTCCATATTATAAATTTGATGCTGCCAATTTTTTTCTTGGGACAAGCTAATATTATGTTTTAAACCCAAAAATGTGGTGTGACTTTTATCGATTTGTTTGATAGGTTGAGGGAACAATTAGCTTCCCTAACATTTAATGTTGACTAAAGCTGTTATGTGTCACAGGTCCAAAATACAGGAAGCTGGATGGAAATCGGCAACAGCATTAGCCATTTTGGAATCATGAGTGCCCAAGTTGTGTTTGTTCTCTTGCTTTTTGCTCTTACAAGTATATACACCAAAGACATCCAAACTAGATCCTCTAAGCGGCGTTCTCAGAAACAGATGTGATTTGATTCAAAACTCTCATTGTTTTCTGATTATGAAAATTTTGCCCCCCATTGTTTTAGTAAGGGGCGCCCCGGTTGTGGAGGGCAGTTTTTGTAAATTTTCTACATTTTCATGGCAGGGTTCTTGTAGGTAAGTCAGGCATCTTATTACAGTTATCGTTTTAACTAATCTCATTGTACCATGAGTACCCTTTCAAACAGCAATGTTTAATTCTCTCTGAGCTGTTTTTTCTGTTACTCTGCTACCAGGAGATATGCATTAAGGCTTCTTGACGTTGGCAGGCAAGCAAATTATTATTTAATAAAAAATAAAAAGAAATGGGGATCATTATTTGTTTGATCTCTACAGTTATTTGCCCTGGAGTAGTAATGGGCTCATAGAATATCTGTGTAATGTTAATTGAGCATCCTAGTAAGGTGTATCTTCTGTAGAAGGTTAGTTGTCTTGCAACAGACCTCAGATGTAGGTAACTAGCATCAAAACCATCTCATTTATACATGCACTGCAAAATCCATCGCCATAAGTGTAAGATGATGCTTCAATTGGTTAATGCACAAAACTACGTATGTCCTTGGAATCTCGGGATCTACTATGAATGTCCTCTTCGGGATCTCGTGCTATAATGGGGAAAACGTGTGTAAATTCAGAAGGTCCTTCCAATAACAACACGTCTCACTCCATGTACTATGTTAACGCGTCCTGTTGACTCACCATACAACTTGCTTCTTGCATTGCATTATTCTCCATTTCGGCCAAGGACTCTCTCTCTCTCTCTCTCTCTCTCTCTCTCTGTGTATGTGTATGTGTATATATGTATATATATATATTTATAAATACCTATATGCAGCCAAACTATAAAAAATCTTGACATAGATTTCCTGTTGAATTCTATACTATAAGCTTCAATTTGCAAGAACGAAGACTCTCGAGGAATTCAAATGGACCAGCATTCCCTGTGAGAAAAGAAACTCCGTGTTCGATTCCACCTTCTCCAAGAAAATAATTTTCTGCTGCATATTTTTTTACACTTTTCCATTCTGATGTAGGTTCAGCAGCGGAGCGGAACTAGCAGATTTGCTGGTAAACTCAGGTCTTCTCAGCTGTTCCTGGGAAGCTATTTTAGACACTCAACAATCTTCTCCCAATGATCCAACTCTTCCTTATGTCAAGTACAAAGTTCATCACCCTCCAAATGGCACCATAATAGCTTTTGTATCCTCGCCAGAAGTCACTGTGCACCATCTTCAGACGCAAGGTAGAGACTTGGTTTCATCGGAAGAACTCAAAGGGTCATTCAATCTGTTTGATTTTGTGGCCACCAAAGTCAATCCATCCTTCGCCATTCACAGAGAAGCCGTAACCATTTTTTTCTCTCTCCTAGCTGAGTTGACTCGTCTCAGAAACCAGCAGGTATCCCTCTTATTTTTTGTTTTTCAAGAAAATCTTCAAAAATGATTTTTCTAATTAATTACAGACCCATTAGGTTAAAAGATTAGAAGAAGTCTTCTATTTTAAAAGCTGTCGTTAATGCACCAAAGTATCTAAAAATGATTTCCGATAATTTCTTTTTTGATGTTTTGCTTCTGTACGCAAGAGAGGACTTGCATAATCATGTCCATTTGGCGGAGATGTCCAATTTGAGAGTCCTTATTTGAATTGGTACGAAGTACAAGAAATTGAAGATGTTTTATGTTTTTGCATCTTTACATTTTACTTTTGGTTAAACATTAGTGTGCTACACTGCACATGATGTACATGCAAGCATTCCTGAAAACTAAATGGCTACTATAGGAACTAAGATATTATTTTTAGACATTCCGGAACGGAATAAAGACATTCACAGGAAATAGTAACTTATAATTTCTTAAAAGTATCAAATATGCGGCAACTTACATGAAAAATTATAATTCTGCTTGCTGCGGCCGTAAAAAGATATTCTCAACGATAAGCTCCCCACTATCCTCTCTTTGCAATGAGTTTGTAAATTTGGTCCCTATCAGTAGCATTTTCCTAAAACAAGTTGAGATAATTGAAATTTGTGGCTGGCTTGTGGAGCTGCTGTCTGTTTTTCAGGCTCAAAGAGACTCATTTATGCTCAACACATGCCTTTGCTGAGTTATTTGTGTTCTTCAATGCAGCATGACAGTTCCAGTCCCCTGATTATTACTGGACATTGTTTGGGAGGATCAATTGCATCCCTTTTCACATTATGGCTGCTCGATAGCATGCTGCCAAGGAGTTCCAAACGTCCTCTTTGCATCACATTTGGATCACCCCTTCTTGGAGACAAATGTTTCCAACAAGCCATATCAGAACGACCAACGTGGAATTCAAGCTTTTTGCATGTGGTGTCGAACAAAGATTTAGTTCCCCATCTTTTTATCCCACAGACCAATGGTGTTTGTGATGGTTCAATTTCCCAAACTTGCACTTACAAGCCCTTTGGTACATTTCTCCTATGCTCTGAATCAGGCTGTGCTTGTTTTGAGGAACCTGAATCAATATTGGAGCTATTGATGGCAACGGGGTCAAATTTTGTTGGAAATCCTTATCAGCATAATAGCCTTCAGATTACAGATTATAGGCCGATTTTGGAAGTCCTTGTGCATAATTCAATCTTCAGGAGAGGGTCGCTAGTGCACAACTCACTAACAAATCTGCAAGCCGGAATCAAGCTGCAGCTAACAGCCATTGGAGTTGAAACACAGGTAATCCAACTTTAATATATGTATGATTGACAAACTTTTCTTTCTGCATCTGTGAATTTATGTTATTTATGTGGTACAATATAGATGGACAATATAGATGGACGGCAAGTTGCAACAAAGGGATTTCTAAGTTTAAACAGTCAGAGAATAATAGGACTTGAATATCAAGTACAAACCCAAATCTCTGAACAACTTAATTTTGCATTTCTATGTCAAACAAAGGGGCATGGTGGAGATTTGAACTCGCTTACAACAACTACTGCAGAAAGGGAAAAGAAATTTCAAAGAGGCAAGAGGAATGTGTTTGATCCAAACAAGAAGCTGGCAGAGAGAAAATTGGACATGACGTATCTTGAGTGGTACAAGATATTGTCAAAGGATCAGGGAGGATATTATGATAGCTACAAAAACAAACAATCAGGAAGCAGAGAACAAATCAGAACCAGACAAGAAATCATCAAACGCCAGAGAATCCTCACACAGTATTGGAAGAGAATGGTTAGTGAAGTAGAGAAAATGCCCCAAAAAGAAGGAGCAAGTTTCCGCATGCGCTGGCTCTATGGAGGGACAAATTACAGGCGACTCATAGAGCCACTGGACATAGCTGATTACTGCAAGAAAGGCCATAAAGATTATGTGACTCGTGGAAGATCTCAGCATTATGTGCTTTTGGAGAAATGGTTTAACGATGCTAGGCCGGTTGAAGGTGCAAAAGAAAGGAATAAGGCATGCAGTCTTACGGAGGATTCTTGCTTTTGGGCTTATGTTGAGGAAGCCATTATTTCATGCAAAGTATTGAAGGATGGCCAAAGCAGTTCAGAAGATAAAAGGTTATCGATGGATAATCTGATTGGATTCGATCGTTATGTGATGAATTTGATAGAGAACTTTGCAGTTTCGCCTGAAATTTTCTTGCCAGAAAGCAGCTTCATGCAGTGGTGGGAGGAGTGTCGTGTAATAATAGGAAATTTAGATAATTCGCCTTTGGCTGATTTCATGAGGAATGGTTATCAGAATTATTCTTAGAGAGCCCTTGTTAATTATTCAACCAATAACCAAGAATGAATGGATATAAAGAAAAAAAAATATCAATCATAGTGTTTGCATACGATTCTGTTAATGATTATGTAATTAGTGTAAGCAACATTTTGCAAGAAAGTCTTGCGATAAATAAATTAAATTAATCCGAATAAAATATTTTATTATATTAAATTAATTGTTATGTAATATATGATGAATAATTAAATATTATAATAATACATGATGCAAAAGCATTTGTAAAGAAGATATGTTCAACTATTTTCGCCAGTTCTGTTGAGTGGATCTTGTATTCCGGCTGTAGGACTACTCTCACCCGAGTACTTGCTTCAACCCTTTTACCCAAAAGGGGGAAAACCCACCTTCGCCTTCAACAATAGGCCCATTTTATTATAACAGCCCGACGTTGTGGGTATGGCCCAAAAACCATCATAAAGCTGGATTAACATCAAAAAATGAGGAGCATTTTATTTTGAAAGAAGTATTTGTCGTATAAGAATAGCAATGGCACAGTCCGAATCCAAATACGTCTTATTTAGAGTGATTTTTAATTTTTAAATTTTAAACTTGTGCTGTTTTTAGATTCATTCAATTTTATTTTTTATTTTAATATATGTATTTATGTAATATTTTATTTTAAAATTTTTTAGTATAATTATTTTTTTAAAAAAATATTTTATATTATTTTTAAAATTATAAAGTGGATCTAATTGATTTAGCGGACCTAACCAGGATCTAATGGATTTAGGATGGGGCGAGTTTCAAATTTTTACAAATTTATTTTAAATTCACTTTGTTGTCATTCCTAATTTAAATCCGTTTTGTTAAATTTCCTGATTTATTGACTCCCGCACACTTTATGATCTGTCTTTGATCATATTGAATATTCATTTACGAAACGATTTTATTCCTAATATTCTATCTACGTGTACCCTTTACATATAGATACAATAAAATACAACCAATATGTATCTACAAAAGAATTCTGCATCGTCCTTGTCGAACTGCGCAAGAGCTGCCATTAAATAAACGGAGAGCTACTATCCATGGAAAAGGGCACAAGTAACAATGGGACCAGCTTGCACATGCTATAGAGAGCCAAATACTTATCTCAACTGAAATAGCTCTTTTTCCACAAACCACATTTTATTTAACTCTTATAGTTTTCCCACCGACATATCTAAGAATTGAGGTGTCACCGTCTTATGATGTCCTAGATTTCTTTCACTGGAATCTACTTCCCCTCTAACCCCATAAAGGAGGAGGTTAAGGAACATAAAACTGTCAAATCAGTGTAACCCGTCATTCATAGATAGACCAACTTTATGTATCTCTTCACAATTCCTTGTATTATCAAAATTTCAATAAGAAAAAAAAATGATAGAAGAAAACAAGCTTTGGTTGATGGAATATGAAACTGCACCTCAAGGACAGATCCTCTAATCAATCAAAGGCCATTGTGTAAAGTATAGACATTTGAGCATTCAAAACCCCACAAAAAATAAAGAATAAAAAAATAAAAATAAAATAATAATAAAGAACAACGATAATAATAGTAACAATAAAGAAATAACGAAGCTCATGTGATTAGGACAGAACATGCGGCGGAGACAAGGTTCCTGCATTCTTAATTTACTAAAATCTTCACTTATCCCCAATCCCCCACTTTTTTCGCAGCCTTTTGAAAATAACCTCTCTCACATATCCCTAAATTCCCTTTTTCTAAATCCCAATACAGAGTGAACCAACTGGATCCAGTAGTTCTGTGGTATTTAGTTTAGACGAAAATTATTCAATCCCCTGTTCTGTTGTGTTTTTCATGTCGTAGCCTTTAGCTGTGATGGTACAATGTATTTTTTATGTCCAGAGTTATACAGGACTTATCTCCCTTGACTAAATTTTGGAAAAATAAAATGTCCACCCAAAAATATTTTTGAATTCAGTATATTCGCATTCAGATTAAATATACTATTTATTTTATTTCCGATCAGAAATAACAATACATATAAGTCTAAACTTGAGTATTTTTAGATTTACTTTTTGTTTTAGATTTACCAAAAATGATTATTTTTTGATTCATGCTTGCGGGACTTGGTTTAAACTTGAGTATTATTGTTAATCTACTATTTGTGTAGCATTATAATCAGTTCTACCTCTCATCAAACAAATCTATTCTAGTTTCATCGTAACTCAATGGTTGACAACATAGTTCATACTCCTAATCCTATTTTCACCCATCAAGAAACCCTAAAGAATTTTATCATTAGAAAAAGAGTTTAAAGAGTTGAACGCTTTTGTAATGAGAAGTAATATGGTAGTTTCACTGCTGTTTGGATCTTTTATTTTTATTTTGTCTTGTATTTTATATTTTATATAATATTCATATTTTTATAGATATACATTTTGAATTAATAAATATACATAAAATTAAAATAAAAAAGTCCAGTGAAAAAAAAACCGTCTCGTACTTTTGTTAGAATAGGCAATACAAATAAAGCCACCGACTCGCCACGTAGCCTGATTCAACGAACCACGGACCCTACTTCCAGCACACACATCCCGTGATTGGTGGAGGAGAGAGTGGCGCGTTTCCTACACGCCCACGAAATTTCAATCCAGCGACAATGTCACACACTTGGACGCTTCACTAGCTAAATCCACTGACTGCCCAGTAAAAGTGTAAAACCCTCCCTACAACACCCCCCGCCCCCCCAAGACAACGTACTCCCTCTTCTTTCTCTCTCTAATCTCTTCCTAAAACCAATTAGAGACAGATATAAAAAAGTTTCTGAGAATTTGTTAGCAGCATTAGAAACTAGGCGTGAGAAGGCACTAATGGCTCCGCCGTTGCTTCTACTGCTAACACTCTCCGCACTCTTCCTCAGCCCCACCGCATATTCCCAGCGGCGGCAGCGCCAGCAACTCCTCACCACCACCTACTACAGCAAATCTTGCCCTAGATTTGAGCAGATCGTGCAGGACACCACCACCAACAAACAGATCGCCTCCCCCACCACCGCAGCCGCAGCCCTCCGCCTCTTCTTCCACGACTGCTTCGTCGGCGGCTGCGACGCCTCCGTCCTCGTCTCCTCCACCCGCTTCAACAAAGCGGAGCGCGACGCCGACATTAACCTCTCCCTCCCCGGAGACGGGTTCGACGTCATCGTACGCGCCAAGACCGCCCTCGAGCTCACCTGCCCCGGCGTCGTTTCATGTGCTGACATCCTCGCCGTCGCCACTCGCAATCTCGTGGTGATGATGGGTGGCCCATATTACACCGTGAAGTTGGGTCGGAAAGATTCTTTAACTTCCCGGGCTTCCTACGTGGAAGGCAATCTCCCACGGCCCACAATGCCGATGAATCAGATAATTCAGATTTTCCAGTCGAAAGGATTTTCCGTTCAAGAAATGGTGGCTTTAGCCGGGGCCCACACCATCGGTTTTTCACACTGCAAAGAGTTCAGCTCCATTTTATACAATTACAGCAGGACATCGGAATCCGACCCGGCATACTATTCTGAATTCGCGAAGTCACTAAGAAATGCCTGTTCAGATTACAAGAAAAATCCAACACTATCGGTGTTTAATGATGTAATGACCCCGAATAAATTCGACAATATGTATTATAGCAACGTGCGAAAGGGGTTGGGGCTTTTGTCTTCGGACCACGCCTTGAGCTCGGATCTGAGAACCAAAGGTTACGTGGATCTGTATTCCAAGAATCAGAACGCATTTTTTCAGGCATTTGCGAGAGCAATGGAGAAGCTGAGTGTTTATGGTGTCAAGACCGGAAGGAAAGGCGAGATTAGGCGCAGGTGTGATGCCTTTAACAATTGAATAAATAAAGCTGTTCTCCTTTTACTTGCGTTGTTTCAATTCTTTTTTTTTTTTTTTTTCCTTCCCATTTGATAAGTGTCATAATTATTGTTGTGGCAAGCTCATAACTTTATGGGTGCATGTATACGGAATCGTTCAAGAAATTAAGATGATATTGAGGTTAATACGATTATTTTTCGTTTGAGGATTTTATCTGTTTCAGATGTAGTTCAAAATGGGGTTGAAATGTTGAGGGTTGGCGCTTATATTTTTGCTGTATCAATGGAAGTTTTGATTATAATCTACTATGTAACCGAGTAGATGAAATTAATTATTTAAGTGGAAAGTACTGCAGTCATTTCTTCCTTGGGGCTGTGTATTTGGATTTTCGAGTCTTGATGCTTTTGACCAGTGTGATTCATTCTCTATTTTAGGAGTATTACGCAAATATTTACTTATTATCTTGTAATAAGTAGATGAATTTAGCTTTTTAATAATGTATTCCAAACGCAACACAACGATACTTTACTGATCCTATGAATAAATTCACTTTTTGTTCTAGAAATTGAAGTTGGGATGTGGTTGGGGAGACGACATTAACAAAAATGAAATTTTGCATGCTAAGATGGATGGATACGCTTCACTTTGTATTTCACATATACACGCTAGCGTGTATAATCCATAAATAAGTATATATTTAAACAAAATTTAACTATTTCATGTTTATTTATAATATAAAATAAAAAATAAATTAAAAATTAAAAAGTTGGTCAGAGATGGTGGAACCACAGTAGAAGATAAAGAAACATACTGGAATACAATATCTAGAATTAACAATTGTTAGTGCATCTATTTTATCTCCTCTCTAGTTCTTCTTTTTGGCTTTTTTGTTTTTTTGTGAGTTAAGTCTATGAAGAAAAATGCTAGGCTAGTTTGTTTTGCTTATCACACATATTCGTACGTTGAATTAATTGCATGGTTTGAGTTTTGTCTGTTGCATTGAGCATCACTCTCATGCTCAATAATTAATGCAACTTGTAGATTGCCAACTCATTGGGCGATGGCACAATTCCCAAATGAGCGACACATTTTAGGCTTTTACGCGTAAAGCCATTAGTGCATTATAAATTAAGTGAAATGATAAAAGTTTTCAATATGTCCCATGATAAAATTTCTTGATATAAATTTTTTATTTAAAGAGAATTTATAAGCTTTTTAAAATTTATAATAGAAGTTAATGTCAAATTAATCTAACAAAAATAAAATAAAGATGAATTTTAGAGGTGGGTTTGGATTTTTGCAATCAGTAAGAGGGGCCTGTGCACAACAATTTAACAACCATACTTGCGCCATGGATGAGGTCACCTCATCATTCAAGATTTGAATTTGGCCTCTTGCATGCGCGGCGAGGCTGGGGCTGGGGCCGAACCAGCACAGCGGAACTAGTTTTGAGTCTTCAGCCAGAAAGATCGCCGCGCGCCACCATTTGGAAATTTTTGCTCAAATGCACTTGAAAGTTGGATTTGGCACTCCATTTAAACAATTACAGTTTCTTTTCTAATTGTAAACGTCCATAATTACAAGGTATTCTCCCCAAGATTTCTAGAAATTGGTTGCTTACTGAAGAGATGCATTAAGAGGGGAAATCAAAGACATTTTAGCAAAAATTTACATTCATAGTCAGGGTAAGTATTACCTTAATCGTAAGCCATCATCCATCTAAATGGTCAGTGGATGCTGACAGCAACAAACAACGCAGCAAACTCTAGAGAAGTTAACAGAAATACTGAATCTTGATGGAGCCTCTCTTCTGAACATGGATTTCAAAGTTACAGAATCTTGATGGTTGCCCCGACAACAGACCCACTTCAAAAATATCATCATTTGGCAATCGCCTGATAGCTATATTTCTATCACTTGTTCAAGTCAACAATTGTTAGAATGAAACTTCCAAATTTCACAATCACCATGACATCTAGTAGGTGCCATGGCTGGTAGAGAGCAAACCAAGATACATCAACTAATTACAGTCCCTGACAGGGTGATGAAAGACTTGAGTAAGTTCCATTTATTTGACACCCAAATACTTCTTTATACTGCCGACAACATATTCTATCTCAGTAACTTGAAAATTAATCGAGGAAAGTTTTCACTTGGCATCTAAATTGCTTATACAATAACCTGCGATTTCCGGATGCAAAATGATTTCCTATCTATAAATAAATAAATGAACCAATAGAAATTCTCACATGCAGAGAAACTACAAGGAGAAGATTTTGAGCTATAAAAATCTCTTTGCAAATCCACCAATATTCAATCTTTTCTCAAGCTCTCCATATACCACTTGAAATGTTAAAGCAATAGTCATATTTGTCACTTTATTGGCAATTCCAGTTCTATATTACAGTGGTGGAATTGCAAATTTCATGTTTCTGAAAAGATCCATTTCTAGTAAGCCGTAGCCAACTGAATTTAGTATCAAAATCAGAACTTACAAAAATCTAATCTATAAACTAACAGAAATCTTGATCATGCGCCAGTTTGAACCTGGATACCAATTTTTCAGTATTTGGAAGGAACAAACTTACAGGAACTGGAAAAAGATTGCTTTGCTGCCATCACAATCATGTTGACATAACATTGCTTGATACGGCATTGGCAGCAGCAGAAATCCACTTCAATTTATCCAAGAAAGGTCTTGAAGCAGAGTTTAACTGTTATCAACTGTTATACCAAAAAGTTTCCATCTTGAGCAATCCGCAATCAAGCAAAAATGAATCTTTAATTCAAGTTAGCAATTTCATAGAATCCTCTCCAAAAATGAACATCATCTATCACATTCACTACTTTTTCACCAGGTGCTAAGACTGGATAGAGAATAAACCAAAGAAAATCAACTAAAATACAACACATGAAAACGGGCCAGGAAGCAACACGAAAAAATTAGTACCACATGAAATCAACCTCAAGTTAATCTTACGAATCCACACTCATCAAAATTCTTTATTTACAACTTCCACAATTATCATTTTTCAAGTGAAACTTGAATGTAAGAGCACCAACGTAAATAATGAGAACGAGAACCAAGCACCATTAGCAGCCTTTGAGAAATCTACAGTACTTATTAATCCATTCCCAGAAAAGACACTAAAACAAAATGAAACTGGAATTAACTCATAAAAAAACCCATGGAAAATCAGCAGGAACTAGACCCAGTTCGGCCAGCGACTCGACTTTGAGTCCTACTCAAATCATCATCCAAATTAAGCAATTCCTCCCAATTAATATCTTCTTCCTCCTCATGCTTCTCTCTCAACACCTCCAATACCCTCTTCACCTTCTCTTTTGCGTGCTCGCTCCCTGTTTTCTCCAACTTCGTCAACACTTCCTCCCCTCCAGCCTCCTTCGCCAACCCCTTAAACCTCAACCCGCCATAACTCAGCCCGTAAATAGCTGCCAGACAGCTCTCCCGAGTCGCCACAGATTCAAACTCGCCCTGACTCAACAAGTTCAGAAAACACTCCACCGCACCCCCATCCAACATCGCCGCCCTTCCCTCCACGCTGGCAGCCAAATTACACAAAACCAACATGACCCGACCTAACATATGACCTGATTTCACCATGCCCAACAAAATCTGGACTGCCCCGAGTTTTATCATTTTGACCCGGTTACTCTGCACCAAAGAAAGATGGTATAAAGCCAGAGCGGAATCATGCCGAGTCCGCTCCGATTCAGAACGCAGAGCGTGGAGAAGCGGAGGCAACGCCCCTAAAACCCCGATAGCGGTCTTGTTCTGAACGTCAAGGGATAAACTGAAGACTGCACCGGCTGCATGGTCCTGCGACTCTGGGAATCCGCCCCTTAGAACGTCAATAAGGGGTGGAACTATCCCTGACCGTACGATCTTCACCTTGTTTTGTTTCTCCAAAGACAGGTTCACCAACGCTGCGACAGCGTTCACTTGCAGAGTTGAATATCTGGAGCTGATTAAGGATTTCAGGGCTGAGAGCAACCGCGGAGTGCAGAGACAGACACGTGTCTCTTCCCGGGTCCGGGTCAGTTTCCGGAGAGAAACCAGCGCCTCCTCTTGCTCGTAAATTTGAGAACTTTTCAGTTTGACAAAGAGCTCTTCCTCTTCCGAAAAATTCGAGCCTGAAATTTCGATATCGCAAGACGAAGAAGAAGAATAACACGAAGGTCGAGTTGTTAAAGGGAGAGGAGTGGTGGACCCGTTTCGGGGCGTCATGGATTCCTCTGAACTGGTGACGGACACTTCACTCGGTGTCCGAGTCAACTCTCCCCCAGGCAACTGGGGTACTAATTTACGTACGATTTTTTCAGCGGAGTAAAAGTCAATGGGTTTTGGGGGGTCAATGAGGTGGTGGCGGCACCAGTTGAGAATGGTGGACTTGAGTGCGAGGTTGGGGATGACGGTGGAGAAATCTGCGGCGGCGCCGTCGTGGAGAGTAGGATTAAATGAGAGAGAAACGCAGGCATGAACGCAATTGCGTTCGAAGGTGTGGCCCGAGGATATTATGACGGGGTCCGCCATGATCGAACCCGACAGTGGGCAACAAAACTCAACTGGAATTGAAGAGGGTTGTTGATTTTGAGTTTGAGTTTGCTTTTTGAGTAAGAGTAAGGTGGATGGTGACTTGTGGAAGGAAATCTTCCACCTCTGCTTCCCGCTCCCCATAGAGAATTCTTCGTAAAAGATTGTGAAAAGGGCTCGGATGACTGCAAGTTTTAATGATAATGGAGAGATAAATGCGGGATTATGAGAAAATCCATGAGTATTGTTATGATCGGATAATTCTGGTGGGATTCAGCGAATGAAAATAGGAGGAGGATTGATCACGGAGAATACTGTGTGTAAAGGAAAAAACAAAGAGAGAGAAGATCCATAAAAAGTGTGCGAATTATTGTTTGATTTATTTTGGATGACTTTTTGCTCTGTGTTTTGGCGCTGATGGGATGATTTTCGCCATTCCTGGATGTTGATTGGGCTTTAAGGAGAATAATATATTTCTGCAAACTTTCTTTTACTAAAAAAGAAAAGGTGAAAGAAAGAAACACATGGCTATTTGTTTGACCAATGATGAGTCTTTACTAGTAAGATTTGTTCTTCTTCAAATGGAGCTATTGAAAGGGCTGGGCACTGTGAAGTTTCTGAAATGACAGAGACAAAAATACAAGAATATGTGTGCATAAGTATATGCATGTGTATCATAAACACAACATCCATAGGCTCAGAAAATTGGACATATTCGTATATAAACAGGCTTAAATCTCCATTGAATGAAGAACTTTTTTGTTTTTTCAAATTAATGATTTTCCTGCTAATTTTCAAAAAGTACTTGTCTACCCTAAGTTGTAATTAATACATAACATCCAAACAATCAGTTTCGTGGCTCATTTTTTTTTTAATCTTTGTGGCTCGTATGAGTCACGAAAAAACTTCATTATTTTACTTGGGTGATTGTCAATTAATAATCACTAGTGTGGTGCATAAATTATCTAGAGAAATAATATGTTAATCATCTAAATATTTAATTGACTTATTTATTACATTTCATAATGAAAATAATCTTTACACTCTTCACATTCTACTTGGCGTTTTTTTCATTAGAAACTACTATGGCTGCTTATGTTATAATCATTTTTATACCTATGTTATAAAATATGATATGAGCTATGAACCATTCCAATGAATATGATAGTAGGTTTTGAATCTTTTGGTTTTCTTGTATTTTGACTTTGGTACACAAAGCTTTGGAAATTTTGAAAGGCTAAAATCATATATATAGGTAGCTCCTCACAAGTCACGACATGGAGTTGTAAACAAAAAACAAATAAAAGCTGGTCAAAGTTGGGGCCAAAAGTAAATGGGAAAAAAGGGTTCTCTAACTCCCTTGCATTTGCATGAAAACATGCAAAGGGGTGCCCACTCGTGCATCTCTAATTATTGCCTTTCTACTTAATTGCTAAGTTTCTTTGCTCCACTTTAAGTGTTCAGGCTCGTAGCTCAATGGTGTTGTTCTAGGCTGGATATCACTTACCTTGCTAAGTTTTCTCTTCTTTTTCCATCTCGAGCTACTTTTCCATAAATAGTATTTGTCTCTAGTATTTTAAATTTAGCTGTATATTTTATTTTATTTTTAAATTATGAATTTGAATCGTTCTTAATATATTAAAAGGTATAAATAAGTTACATTTCACTGTTCATTCATTATATATTTACACACCCACATATTTATACATTTATATATGAATGTGTGTAAAATATATGATAAAATACACATTTAACGTATATAATCGAGTGTAACATTTCTCACGCCATCTTGAATCGCCTACTAATCAGCCTATTTTTTTCATCATATTTGTAGGTTCCTACACCGGTTCTCTTTCTTTGTTGTATTAATAATAATCTGTCAAGTTTCTCTCTTTGGTTCAAAAATCATCATTGAGTAATTGACAAGGAAAGTGAAGGTGTTTGAATTGATTATGGAAAACATATGAATTATAGCAAAAGTAGCAAGCATAATCTAAAGTTTGGGTAGATTAGGCAAACTATTTTATTGGTGGTTCTGGCTCGCACTGAGCAGAATTCCATCATTTGGGGTTTCTAAAGACATGGTTTAGTATATATCTTCCAGGAAGGTGCCCTATTGAACAGCCTTTCTCCATCCCCTTTCCACACTGGACATTAATTCTGTGAAAGCAGAAGGATCTTGCTTTTTGGCTTCTCTTTAAAATTGCTACTTTTTCACCTGCAAGTGATTAAAGACATGCATTGGATGGATGGTCGATGAACCTGCAAATTTATTCAATTCAACTGATTTTTATAGTTATGTATCACACAGTCTAGGTATAAATATGTACCATCAAGGTGATAGTTCAGTTAGACTCATTAATTCCCACAAAGAAAATTATGAGTTTGAAACAACGATAAAAAAAAATTAGTATACATAAAATATCATGAGCAGTGAATCCTATTACAACTAAATTCAAAATTACCACCACAAAATGTATTTTCTATCAATTAATGTCGTCCAAATTGAAAATTGAAGTGAATTCAGCAATAGCATATTGTATTTTATAATTACCATATTATATTTGAATGTGCCATCACCTTGCATTTTGCTATGTTGCAAAAAGAGAAAAAAAAAATGTCAAATAAGTCAGTATGAAAATGTGCAATTGGAGATCTTGTTTGTGGGTGGCCCTTTTGACAATAAAGTAACAACACAGTAGGCATTTATGCTTTTGAACCTTTATAAAAGAAGAGAGGATTCTTCTTCTTTACAATTTGGCATTCACCTTTTTGGTTGGTGTTGATAAATGCAGAGCATAGCCTTGTGACCCCAATTATTTGTTGTCACCATACCTTGTTTTGTATTGATGGTGGGTCAAATGAGTATAATCCAACTTTAACCAGATCTCTAATTCGTGATTAGCTCTGATAATTTCTTGACTTTGATGTTATTTTATGCATGATTACTCGTGAATTTTGATGGTTGATTAATGTATAGACAGGATGACCAGATTTGACCTGCATTATATGATTTCTACCCTTTTGTTGTCCTATGGGGTAGGTTTTGAGTAGCTATAAAACAAAATTTTAAGGAAAATACTAATCGGACTTTTCAGATCAAGGACTCAAATTAAAGGGAGATTTTTTACTTTTTTTCTCCTTTTTTCTGAAACTAGAATTTTTGGTGTTTTCACAAGAAGGAACTTGTTTTAAGACACGTCAATTTACTTGTGGAGATCCTTTTTAGTTTAGATTTGTGCAGTGGAGCATCAAGAAAACTTAGAGAAGCTCTTAAATTTTTTTATGCGACGTTTTAGTGCAAAAATTGGGATAAGATTCTTAATATTTTTGGCTGATTTTATTCAACTTCTTAATTAATCATAAATCAGAACTGATTATCTGCCTTAGCTTACATATCAATTGATAATTAATTTAATATACCAATCAACAACCAACAATTTCAATAATGAGATAAAAAGTTTCTTAAAAAAGAAAAACTTAAACCTAATACTTCATGTTTAAAGAATTTCAATCTTGGCCGACATTCTTAACGAGTCATAACTCATAAGACTCGTAACTCAGAACTGATTGCCTGCTCTAGGCAAATTGGGCCTGGGCCTGGGCCTGGGCCTGGATTAGGTCACCAACAATGCCGGAAGTAAAGGGTGAGGCCCAAATAGTTCTTTTCAAGCTTGAGACCATAATTGAATGAGCTGGTGCTTCTGGATCCTTCGAGTCCAAACCCGATACATGCCCGTGGACGGTGGTCAATTTCGACCCACCCACGCGACTGCTTATTTGGATTAATATCTTCTACATAATAAAATAATTTGTCCGTGTTTCCTCCCGCTTAAGAAATCCCAATTCAACAATCACACTTCAAAATTGGCTTCCGCCCCAAGCCATCGCTATATATATAGAAGCAAAGCTCCACCGGCGGTTGAAAACAATCTAATACAATTTCTCCAATTTCAGAATCAATTCTCCAGCAAAAAGTTCAACATAAAAATCAAAATCAGAGAGATGGGAGGAGGAACGGAAGCTTTTCCAGATTTAGGAAGCCACTGCCAACACTCCGATTGCCATCAACTCGATTTCCTGCCCTTCACTGTAACTCTTGTCGCAAGGTACTATTTCTCTATTTGCCTTCCTTGAGCTGCTTGATACTCCGTTCTCATTATTTGATTATTGAAAATTATTTCACCAACTTTAATTTGCACAAAAAAAAAACTGAATCCAAACTCGATTATCAAATTTCTTAATGTAAATCCTATCTGTTGTTGCTTGTTTGCAGGTGTTTTGCTTAGAACATCGATCATACAAATCGCACGACTGTCCGAAGTCCGACGTCGGCAGCCGTAAGGTCTTGGTTTGTGAAATTTGCTCCGCTGCCATCGAGACCACAGGACACGACGGAGGGACGAGAAGAAAATTCTGGAGATGCACGAAAAGTCAGGTGACTGTGATCCAAAGAAGAAGAAAAAACGACGTGCCCTGTCAGGCGTTGCAAGGAGGTTTTGACTTTCTCGAACACGGCGGCGTGCAAGACTTGTCGAATTAAGATATGCCTGAAGCATAGGTTTCCAGCGGATCACGCCTGTGAGCAGCTGAGATTGTCTTCAACTTCGGGTACTGCTACAAACAAGTTTTTGGTTGCTTTGGCTTCGAGGAGTGGGAAAGACTGTGGAAACAAGATTGCTGCTCCTAGTCCGCAACCAAGTGTTAAAGCCTGGTGATATTTCCATGTTGTACACATTATAACTATTCTTTTCGGGATTATTAAATAAAGTGTGAAACTTATTTATTCAGAAACTATTCTACCATGAGCATTTTACTAGGTGTTTTCTGTACGGCTTCTAGTGTGGAGTTCACAATCATTTGTATAAAAACCTCAACACATGCGAATTAGTTACCTACAAGAAGTCA
This sequence comes from Paulownia fortunei, assembly GCA_019321725.1. Taxonomy (NCBI): domain Eukaryota; kingdom Viridiplantae; phylum Streptophyta; class Magnoliopsida; order Lamiales; family Paulowniaceae; genus Paulownia; species Paulownia fortunei. The sequence continues at coordinate 315,444 of JAGSPU010001671.1, read as the reverse complement.
ACAATAGAATTATGAGGCTTTTTACGTTGAAATTGACTATTCTTTCTATACGATTCCTTCGATTAAACGGGGTCACAGACGGCACAAATTTTGCGTTTGGTATTAAAATCCAACAAGGTCGAAGCCAAAGTAGCTAATGGCCGAGGGAAAGAAGGGCTAGAGTGGAGGTTCAAAATAGGATTGCCAGCGGACCATGAGGCAGAATGCCGAGCACTGGTAAATGAGATCACATACTGACTTCAATGTGCACCAAAAAGTAGCCAGGCCAAAATAGAACAACCAAGGAAAAAAAAGGTAAAATTTGACAAAAAGGACGGTGGCTTCTAATGACACATATCTCATAGTTTTATACTAATTGAATATTTGCTGCATCCAAAATACAGTAGTAGCATGAACTTTTCAGTTACTCGGGTAGTTATACACAGCTGCAAGCTAGCTGCAAGCTAATTATAGCTTCATAATGACATGATTCTGCGCGTGAATTGTTGGGTGCTTTGTTCGAGCCTGTAGAGCTTGGAGTATCTTCTTCCTTGGTCCCTGCAAATTAAAAGCACTCAAGAGTAACTCTTCCTGTTTGTTTTCTTTTTTGGGGATTGTGGGGGTGGCGGGTAATCAGGAATCCAGACGCTAAAACGAATTTTAGATACTTTCAATCAAGATTTAACAGTGGAAATCTTATCCTGTCAAACAGCACTTGGTGTCATCTTAAAAAGACTTCTAATCCATAGAGATGTATTTTTTCTTCTCCTTCATTTTTCTTTTGATATTCAACATACAACTGTGATGCCATGTCTTGTAATAGTTTAGTGGTCCTTTTTAAATTTTGAGCTACAAGTCTTCCAATATTTCAATTCATCATGTTAGTTCTCCTTACTAGAGAAATAAGAAGATTAACCAAAGGGACATCCATAACAATTATCTCAGCCTAGTAAGAATCAATATACCATTGGTATTCCCAACTCCTTCAAGTCACTGTCCCCCATTTGCTTCAGTGCAACCATATCTATCTGCAGGAGGAAATCATCAAGTTCCAATTAAAGAATCACATGTCTCATCGCAATTTGATTTCATTTTCACATAACAAAAGCACGAATTAAAAGATGTACATTGCACTTTTGGTTCGAGTGCATCATTATGAGTTTAATAAGCACGAATCCAAAAAGACTCAAAAAGAAGAGCATATAATGTTAGACAAGATGATTGGAACCTAGGGTTCAACAGCCTATGCGTACTCTTCTCCACGAGATTAGCTAAATTAATGAGAGACATTGGTTAAGGACTGGTGGATACACACGCTTCTGGATGTAAAATCTACTTATCCCACTCACAGTTGCAACCAGGAGTAGCCAAAATATCTCCTAAAACTTCCAATTTTATTTGGTTCTGATTCAGAATAAGTCACATCCATGACTATCATAAAGCAAGGATAGGTTTACAAACATTCCCAATAAAGAATCAACAAGAGTGGAGAGATTTTGTCAATTGCGAAATCCACTCGGATGCCTCAAATTTGAGACCCCACAATTATAATTTATAGTATCTTTGCATATGATCATTCCTAGAGGTCTAAGCAGATTCTTCTTGGTGCGTAATATTATATTACATTCCTATATATGTGGCTTCATAGTCATGATAAACCGGGCTTCTTTTTCTAGGCTTATCCATGCTTATTAAATTCACCATAGACAGACTAGGATCATGTAAAAAACGATCAATTAATCAGGAGACTTCACATATTGAATTTCACAATTTTTCCTCTCCAAATCCAAAAACCAATTGAAAATAAAGTAGAAAGAAAGAAAAGGAAACATGGCCTGTGTATTATCTTCCTACAAAAGTAGACTGCCTACCTCTTCAGCTTGAAAATTGATGGAGTATTTTCCCAATCCAAGTGAATGCAACAAACTGCTCACAGTGAGAGGCTGGTTGTCCTTTGGAAAATAAGAAAGGAGCGTGATCAAAAAAGAACACTAACACTAAGAAATTTTCCTATATCAGATTTAATGCAGGTAAAATTATTACATGATTCATATGAGTGAAAATCATCAGTTCTGCGACACAAATCTAAGATCTGAATGCAACAAAATTGCAGAACTACAGTGTTGTATTTTGATGTATCAATGGGGAAGTCATGCCTCTAAATTTTCAAGAAAAAATACGGTCAATTTCAGAGTGCAAATTTCAATAGTGTTTGTAGACTCATGACACCAATTGGACAGTATGATACTGATTGTTTTATGTACATACGGCAGTCATTTGATCATATAATCAAATCTGACTTGCTTTAAAGTTAATTATGATACCATGAATATGGAGCACCGTTCTGGCATTTATAAGTTTAACAACAAACATTCATCCATATTCTATTAATTTTCTCGCAAAGACATGCTAAAATCATGAACCAATAAACTACAAGCACAAAAAATAAATACCTAAAATCAAGTGTTTGCCATATGCACGTCTACAAGTAGTTTTTGTATTTCTGGTAATCTCATGTCTCAAGTATAAGGTTGAATCCAAATTAGATTATTAAAGCAGTATGTCAAAGTTTTTCAGATATACATTAGGGTATTCAATTTAAGAGTCAATTGCCACAGATAAATCCAGTCTTCTAAGCACTTTTTCTACAAAAATTCTTCACTGGCAGAAGAGGTAAGCAATGTAAGAAAAGATAGATTTGTACTTGGTAAGGAGATCTGGACATGCCACCAGCTGCTGGAGGAAGCTCTGTAACCAGCTTGCCAGAATCCAGAGGACGCCTTGAGGTGGTATGCATAGGCACCTTTGGCCTAGATGAGTCCATGGGACTGCTCATCAAGACACCCTCTGTTCTTGAAGCATCTATTGGCCTCATTGGTGGTACCTGCGGCAGTTCATCAAGAGCACTCCTGGGGTAGAAATTCCACCAGAAGATTTTGGAATTCTTTCAGGGGATCTTGTTCTTACTCCATTGGAAGTCCAAGAAGCATAAGAACTTCTCATTGAACCCACCATTGGAGTTTCAGCAGCCCTTCTCGAAGATGGTATGCTTCTCAAGAGGTTATGATCAGGTGATTCCAGAGACCGAATAGCTCTTGACACCTTCTCATGTAGTTCCATCTTTTTACGCTCCTCATTCTCGAGCTCCATGCGCCTCGAAATTCTCTTGCGTGTTAGTTTCAAACGGAGATCTCTTGGACCTAAGCGAGAATCTGCAGCCATCAAGTTCAAATACACCAAGAAATTGAAAAAAAAAAAAGAACAGTTAAACATATGCACATTTTTTTAACAGAATATAAAGAGTTTCATGTCCAAGAAATCAACTATCACCATCTATGTGGCTGCTGTATCCATAGCTCCTTGCACTCACATCCTCTCTCACCCTATGCATAACACCCACCAAAATCATGCCACAAAAATTGTTAATCTCCTCCTTCGTAAACCCACAAACTTCTAGAACTCAAGCCCAGCAGAACACCTAGTAGCCTTGCAGGGAGTAAATTTAACTTGCCAGCAGAAAAGCACTCACCTTTTCTTATTACTAAGTAAATGATCAGCACCGCTCCCAAAAGACTCCGACAATGATCTTTTGCTTCCGGATGGCACCGAAGCAATAGCACGACCGCCTTCAGAGTCTCCCCAAGACTTCTTAACCACTTTCTACACATCAAAACACAAAAATACCCACAAAATTAGCTGCATTTTCAACAAGTGACAATCTTATCTCATTTAAGATCAATAACACAAGATTGTATTACAATACCGAAAGCAAAATTAATCAATTTGCACAGCCCCAGATAACAAACGCCAGAAAAAACTAAAAAAAAAAAAAGGCGTACCGACCAGAGCGGCCGAGAGTGATGGTGACTTGGGGCTTCGCCATTTTATAATTTCCCAATCGCTCCTCCGACTTAGAGGCAGAGTTGACTTATGCATTCATAATCTTCGGAGCGAAGAAATTGAAAAGAGAGATCGCAACAGTTGAGAAACAAAGGAGTGCAGTTAAAATACTGAGAGTATGAGCCCTAGGACTAGAGGTGCATTTTGCAGGGAATTTTCAGGTTATATCCCAAAAAAGAGTCAAGTTAATTTTTTTCAATCTGAAAAAAGCCTTTTTCTATCTTTCCAAATTCCAATCCAACAAATTTTTATACTGATTTTGACCAAATTAACCTTGGACCTTTTGGATAGAAAAATTAGTAAATTCGGTTTTTGGGATTTAGAAGATTTATCTTGGTTTTCTCATATATAGATATAGATATTTGAACTCTTTATTTTTATTTTTTTTTGTTTTCTGCAGTATTAAAATGTGAAAACATCTCCCAGATATTAAAGAAATCCATATACATACATTGATATCTTGAATGATATAATAACAATGTTTGATACACATAAATAATGTAATAAATCATTCCCCTAAAAAAATGAAAATTTGGTTGTCTTCATGTACTTGGATATTGTACTATGCAGATATCCCAGTTTACGTTGGTGTTAGGCATAATGAAAGGGTAAAGAAAGACAAAACACGTGTTGCTACATGTTAGAACAGTACACACTGTCATAAATCAAAAGATGAAATACAAACAGATTAAAGAAATTAAAATTATCCCCCTCATCCACCAATAATGGAAGTATGCAAGTATGTTTTGGTAACCTAAAACAAAATTACTTTTGATCAAACATGATATATAAAAGCATTTTAGAATCATTTTGAAATTACTCAAAGCAATAATCAGCATTTTATAAAAGCTAAAGGTTGAAGCACGACAGTTTCATAAAATCAATTTTCCCAAAATTATTTATTAATTATTAAAAAAACTAGTTGTACTAATCAATTATTATAGCATCAAGTTTCAAAAACTAGGCCAACTCAACCTTAGAAATGAAACACATTTTTTATTCTCCCACCAAACTAGTTCTGCTGGGACAAGCTTACCCTATTGGGAATGCAACCTTCTCAGCATGATATCTTAGTCCATTTCAATCTCGTAAAGGTACTTACTCATTTATTTACTTCAACATGCCTTCAATTTGCCAATATCAGCGAGGGCCCTTATACAGCAGCTAACGTAGACCATAAAACCACCAAGAGCATAGCAGAAATAACTTTAAGCATGTATAAATTTATTAAACCAAGCTTCATATAATTTCTTGAGGAGAGCCCCAAGGAATAGAGCTTGAACTAAGCTAAACTACTGTAGACCTGGAGAAGAGCACAACAAGTACCAATACAAAATCTACAGGGTTGCCCAAAATCGAGTTGCTGCTCATAAAAAAGCAACTAAAGGCCACCAACACGCAGTGAAGAATGAATGGCTACACCTAGTCACCAGTCATTGACGGTAGCAGCGAACATCTGCCCTCAAAATGTAAAATTTTGTTTATCTTATGATCATGCCGGACTGCTGGCACATCACCAACAATCATATGCCCATAGAACTTACTTACTGCCCCAATACAAAATGAGCCTAGAAACAGGGACTAATGCATCAGCAAGTCCATATGATGATTTCAACTTGTTAAACTCAAAAATTGAGTAAGACTCACAGTGCCTGAAGGAGTGATATGGAAGGATAAGGCAAAATTCCACTTCCTCATATTGAACGAAGAAGCATGGTCAACACTCAACAGCTCAACAAGACGTATCAATTAGATTATATGATACAAGAGAAGGCCATTGGTAATATGGTATGTGATACACAAAATTATACTATTTTCTTAATTATGACACAGATTTACATATATTGGCAGCTATTGAAACAAGTGAATACAAGAAGATAACATCACATATTCGCTGTTGTTTCTCTGATCTCTTCCAAAGAAATTGCCTGCATAGCAGAAGGTACTTACAGTGAGAAGACAGTAAAGAACACCAAAGTTCGGACGGAGTATTATACAGGCAAGTACCCAAAGGCAATAAGCCTAAAATTCAATGAAGTTCAAAAAGGAAAAGATGCAACTTCAACATTATTAACAAGAAGCCAACACAGCAACTGAGAACTTTTAAGTAATATGGCTTCCAATTCCATAATAAACATTTTTACAAAATTCGAAGTTCAAACCCCTTAAATGAAGCGACGAAGCATTATAGTATATTCTTATTTCTTACCTGTTCCTGGCCAGCAAAATCATTATCAGGGGTGAGAAAAAGCATGCAGTGGCATTCCTTCCTGCCAATGAAACAATACAATTAGGATATGAGAGACAATAGAAGCCCAGCATCCAACTGTGGCACCAACCAAGGATATTACAAAGAGACTAAGAACTTCACATAAATAAGGTTCTAGACAAATCAAACAAACAATCAAATATTCTATGAACCCATGTTATACATGGAAACAGGGTTGGCAAATAAATAAATAAAAATTAAAATAACAATTCCATGAGCAATTTGAAACCCATTACATTCCAGAACAGATTATCATAGGACAAATGGTGAAGTGCATATAGTATCTTACCAGGTAAAAGAGGAAAAATAACTGCCATACTCATTCTAAAGACAGAATTTTCAATTTGGAAACCAACAAGTGTGGTCGAAATGCAAATGTGATGACTTGTGATAAAACAGGCTGGGAAAAAAAAGGACGCGGAAGAGATGGCCACTGGAAAGATGGGAGCTGCAAGTTTTCTAGAACTGAACTGATTTCAACCTCCCAGAGGGGAATCGAATGCCAGAATTATCCTTTGTAGGAGTATGAAAATCCTTTTTCTATGTCAAGAAACATGACAGGAAATGGAACATAGTTTACTAATTTTTCATCCTAACCATTATAAGTTTTTTATTACTAGATTCATTCCCTTAGAGAGGCTGTTGTAGATAATTCAGATTGAGGGCCAGGAGTCTTGGGGTTACAGGTTCAAAAGATTAAAACTATCCTGCTTCTGAGACACTGAATTCCCTCTGCATTTCCCATATTATTGGCAATGTAGCACCATACATGTACATTATCAGCCTATAATTCCATCCTCATATCTCAAATTCCAGGTTTTGGTCTATAAATAAAATTCCAAAATAAAACAATTAAAGCATACCTTCTGAAGTTTGAACTTGAGATATGCTTCCAAGTTCAGGAGGACAACATGACCTCCAAATAATGACAAGACAAGAACAACAGGCAACAACCTTCAATATTAAACATTACCTTTCTCTCATAGGAACACATGGACAGTTCCAAAAACCCTGTTGTGCCTCAGCAGCCTTATCATCATAGTGCCTGAAACCAAATTGATCCAAATATATCTTGTGCAGAACTTATTGTTATAAAATTTGAATTACATTGGAAATGAAATAGGACACAGAGAAAGCATATGATTAGACACAATTTTTTTTTCAGGAATGAATGATTACCTGCAAGGGCAGAGGGGTGCTCCCAATGTATCCTTGTGCTCTGCCAATCCCTGTAAACATATTTGAGACAGCACAATGGTTCAAATTTTAGTTTATGATAATCCCTAGTCCCCGCTCAAGCTAATAAGCAGCGAAAGTAATTATTGGCCGAAATTCAAAATATTTCTCCTTCCTCATACTGAGAGATATATATACATCACATTTAGTAAAGAAAATCTTTAATCTAACCATCTCACTAATTAAAAATAAACGATGAATCTTAGGGAATTCAAAGGGACCCAGAACAGATGCCTTATCTTTTTCAAGTCTGTCCATTGTCATCAGTTCCACCAAAAGTTCCTCGCATAAATTTAAATGAATATTTTTAATGCTTGGCAAAGCATCATTTAAGTGGGAGCAGTGGCAAAAAACAAGTTGTTTGACATAGTTACCACATCATCAAACACAAAAAATGCAAGTGACTAGCTGTCCTGGTCAGAAACTGCTGTATTGATTGATAGGTTAAAAGTAAAAACTGATTCAGATGCACTGGAAGTAAATATAGAGTACAAGAAACTAGATTGCTCTGCAGCTCATATAATTAGTCAGTTCAACATTCTACTAATATTCAGGATCTATGGGCACTTAAAACTTTTCATTCACACATTAATATGTGCAAACATAAAACTATACCGGCAGTTGTTTATAATTCCTGTACAGAAATTATCATTTCATTCAACTGAGTGATTTTTCCATTGAAAGAAACCAATAAAAAGCTTCTAAACATGGCAACTTAACAGTAGAAAATCTTACTTCAAGTTGAGATAGACAGGTGTGAAAAGGCAGATTTCACGAGTGGAACTCACTAGTATGCAAGCTCGATCATTATTTTTCAACTATAGGCGAGGAATTTGTGAATTACTTCTACTTTCCAATTAAAAATTCAAAAAAATAAATAAATAAACCACAGTAATGGAATGAATACCTTGATGACAACAGAGGTGACACCTTTATCGACACAGAAATACGTGCCGGACCTCCGAGCATACTGCTCCGAAAATTTCCTCATTATTTCTACTGATTTCTCCGTTGGCTCAACTACAATCGCGCAAAATCATTTCAAACTCATCTTTCCAATTCTAATTGTCAGGAAAAATAAATGAAAATAAAAAGTGAATTCAGGTTAAACTTAAAATTACCTTTAGCCACGATGCCATGGCGGTGACGCGAAGGCAGAGGTGGCGGAGCGACGGATGAAATGCCGAAGCCTACGCTGTAAGAAGTGGAAGCTTGAAGAGCTCTCATGGCGGAAACTTCTTAATAATTGTAGTTCTCTAGCTACCACAGTAATATCTATCCAGCAGATTGTACGGAATTTTGATGAGATTTTTCCTTTTCTTTTTTCTGGATTTTGATTTTATTAGCATTGCTATTTATTTGGAGATGTTGAGCACCACTCGTTGACAACATCGACGGACGAAATTACAGAGCCTCATTTCAAACCCGTCACGGAAATGAATTTGGGCTGGACTTGGACCCAACTGAATTTTCAACATATGGAAACTCCTACTAGGTGGCCCAATTCATGAAGATGGATCTAGAAATGGGCTCGAGGGATTATATATAAGAACCTTGTAACTGCTAAGGATATATTAATATAATGGATATTTACAGATGTGCCTAAAGGACTTGCTTCTATGGGATTGTGTGTTTCGCCATTGGTGTTAAAATGTTAATTCTAATCGGAAGGAGGGATAGTGCTGGTTACCTCTATCTAGACAAATAATGGAATTTTCAATTTCTCAAGTTGTGGTGTCACGTTAACTGAAATAACCACCATATTATCGTAATATAATATCTCTAAAATTATTGCATCAATCTTTTATCGCATCTGTTTATCAACTTGAAAACAAGTTTATTGTGTGAAGAACGCAAATTTGTTATTTATGTATAAATACATTAACCCTTGATATTCTTCGACATTTATATGTCACGTATACACATACACACAAACGTTGATATTTTACAAGATTTACAAGGGTTATTTTTATTTTCATATAAATAAAGACTTGGTATAATCAATGTACTATAGTGCCACCAATCAAGATGGTTATATGTTAAGATCTTCTGAGTTGTAACTAACTATGATGGAATTAAAGATCCATAGCCTATGGGGAGTCATTTTTTGGGAGGCATTTTAAGGTCTAATGTATATTTCACTCTCCTTTAGCATTTTAAGTTCTTAAATTCTCATACATCATTAACTTCCAATAAATATTGAAATTTAATTGCCATTTTACTCCCAGCTCCCGAAATGATTTTTTTTTTTTTTTTTATTTTTGGGCGAGGGGGCAAAGATGAAGAATACTTAGACACACAAAGCAAGAACAAGGAGAAAACAATTTGGAGAGTTTCCAATGGATCAAAATTATACGGACTATTAATTCCAGGAATCAGATTGACAGAAAATAAGAGTCGCCCATTCGGGCCGTAGATGCCTTACCCAAAGAAGGAAAAATTCTCCATCCAGACTGAATATTCAAAAAAATTGCTTCCAAACAAAAATTTGGCAGGCTCCGCTGTCTCATCCACAAACGTGAATGTGATCATAAATGAAAAATCCCTTGCTCACTGCTAAAAAGCATATAAACGCAAACTTTCTAGTAGAAGAATATATAGACTATTTCATCCCAACCCAACCTCAACAAACCACAATCATTTCTTCCGTCAAGAATGGGACTATACATATTCCACACCATTATATTCTTGTACTAGATTGAAAAATAATAATTGACTTTTATAAGATGAAGAAATTTAAGCTTAAACTTCACTCTTGTTTGAAATGAATTTGTTCGTTTCAAATTATTGTCATTTGAGTTCTTGGTTCAATTTACACCTTCTAAACTGATTTTGTGAAGAGCATATACATGAAGTCGTCCCCCATTTTGTCCGTTCTCAAGTACTCGCATACAGTAATAAGATTTACACCAAATATATATATATATATATAGACACACACACACATATTATTACGATGCTTCTTGTGAAGCAGAAACTATATCATATTTTACATATTTAACGCCAAATTTGCATCGAGTCCAATAATATCAAGAATTAAGTTTTTTTTTTATCCGATTATCAAAAATATAATGGTAATTTCAATCTCACATATTGACCAAAATTTTGTTAATGCCACAGACAAAAAACAAACATAGATCACTTACTTAGCATTCAGACTACATTAATTGAACAAAAGATGTAAACAGAAACCCATACACAACATATTTGCTGAAATTTTCAGTAATAAGCATTCAATATCGCTACGCATGCGTACAAATTTGAAAAAAATTCAATATATGCGACTAAGACACTTTCTTCTTTCCCTCCTTTTTTTGGGTGCAGATATATTTGATTAGAATTGCATTGTAGTTTTGCAGTACAATGGTTTAGAATTCCTCGAAGAGTTATAAGAATTTGTCATCTTTTTCAAAAATGGAATAGATTAGGGTCTTTGTCAAAGGAAAAAGCCGCCCCGACACTGTAGACGGTTGCTTCGTCTGTGGTCAGCTATTGATGAATATTGATTGGTCTTGGTTTGGCATGATTTACGGCAATTTAGTTGTAAACATATAAGGTCAAACGATAAATTCAACATATAGAAGTCATTGATGAATAAGAATGTCTTAATCCATTGATTAATTACGGTTCCTGCAATTCAAAAAAACTAGGCAGGCCATGGAATTTGATGGTTCAGAAAAGTTGGTGCATGTGACATTTTCTCAACATGAACATGTTAGGCGTGGAGATCGATCATCAGAGACAATATAAAGTTAATGTACTAAGAAATATTGTGGAATCAAAGCTGGAGAAGTAAGAAGCACTAATGCTAGTAAATCTGAGGATATTAATGGACAATATTCAATGATTCATTCAAGTACAAGGACAATATGAGTGTTTTCCTAAGGTCTTACCATAAACAATTAATTTCAGCTCTCTGGTTTGATGAATGTGATCGTTGATCATTATATTCAAAGTCTTTTACGAGAGTGCTCCATTCAACAAGGGAAATCATCATTAGCAGTACAACTGCACAGGTAATCTTGAATTCTATGCTAACATGTCTTGAGTTCACAAAAACACATTACCATAACTATAGGCGACGACTATGACTTCTCACTCAGACAGATGTTTCATCATCAGTCAAACTTTATACATATATGTTATTGTTACGAAGAAATTCCATATCAGTCACATACTCAGGGGAGGGGGAGGTTGATTAACTGAATAATTCAGATGAAGATGAATGTTACTAGACTCTAGAGCCGATTGAAAAACAATTTAAAGTGATAGTACATCATTTATTGACAACTGAAAACATATGTAATCCTCATGGATTAACGTATACCTCCGGAGGAAAATTCAAAAAAAATAAGACAGCATAAGATCAAACCCTAATCTCCCTAAACACAAAGAAATGGCAACATAAGGAGAAAAATCTTTCCATCTTACACAAGCCGAAGAACATAAAATACAGATCCGTAAAATATGCACCACAGACAAAATCCAAACAAACAACACGAACATGGAACAAATACAAACCATAGACAAAGATCTTTGCTTCACACTGACACAGATACAAACATCCTCACACACTCCTGAAGCACTACTGTATGACTAGCTAGTTGATAGCTTCATCTAGCTTCTTCGACAAAACGCTGATACTATTTCCTACATCTATTAACCCAAGATCTACTAGTACTTACCTTTCAGGAGTGAAAAGAAAGGCAGCAAACCCAAAAAGTTACAAGCTTGATCTAGTAAGAGATCGGTCGGACCATGATGCTTGATTCCCCCATGAAGAAAGAAAAGAAGAAAAAAGTTCATGACTTGAGTTTTGGATCAAAGTCTTGGAAACGAAGTGGAGCCCTTTTCTTTTCAAGAACACTCCAATTCTTACTTCCCTTTCTTCTTGCTCGTCATCATTAGTAGCTGACAGAAGTCCATACTTATGACCCCTTTTGTTCTTTTTCTTCTTAGATAATGATGATAGCTTTGATCTGGGTTCAGAGCAATAGTGGGCATAATGATGGTTGTTTTGAAGGGAGTAGGGGGGTGGTTGAGGAAGAGGTGGTGGCAAGAGCATGATATGATATGAAATGATGATTGCTTGTGGGTTCTGGCGCTGAATGATCGTGTAGAGATATAAAGAGGAAAAAAAAACCCTTGCAATGTTTTTCGTGCTGTCTCTTTCTTTTTTTTTTTTTTTATTTTTCCTTTTAGAGGTACTTCTGTGTGTTTTTTCTGATGATAAGGAGAGAGACATTGTGGCAGGAATTATTATTGGCATTGATGAAACTCAAAGGACTCCTTTTCATTAGAATACTACACAGCTACTTGTGTTATCATCATTGCTCCTGCAACCTCTTTGGTAAAAGTCTTCTTTTTTTTCTTCCTTTTAATTGTAAGCTGATTTTGATGAACTGATCATGAAATTCAACTCAAAATCAATGTAAGAAAAAAAATATTATAAGATATTAATAATTATGAATATTATAATTATCATTAGTTATATATATTTAATGAAAAGATTTCTATTATATCATAATAATGATTTGCATAACTTTAATAATGACAAGAATTATTTATAAGTTGTTATTATAGATAATTAATGAAATAAATATATTGACAATTCAGTAATAATAAAATTTATTTTGCTGCATATGTGATTATATTTGTAGTGTTATTGAAGTGTCACCATATATATAGTTCATTCTCAACCATAACAATTTAGACATAATTCTTATAATATTAAATTTGTAGAAACTATTATTATAATAAATGAGTTGTTGTGACTTAATATATATCATTAATATTTTTTATATAACTTATTGATATTTTATTATTAGTATTTTTTTTTTCTTATAGTGATTGAAAGAAACCAAGTAATTATTTTCCTTACTCATTTGCCTTTTCTATTTCAAAATAGTTGAGATTTAGTTCAATTATAATTCTGAGATTGGTTAATGGTAACATATATTATACTCTTGTCCATCGCATGAATATACATAAAGTTTGAAGAGTAATTTTAAATTTGAAGTTAGTGACCTATCATTACTTCAATGGGTTTTTGAAAAAAAAAATCAAAAATATATTTTTTAAAGCATTCCAAAAATATAAAAAAATAATAAATTTAAGATATACAAAAATATTATATTCTAAACTGATCTTCTATTTGTTATATTACAAAGTCAAACTTCCTACTCTTTTAACTAAATAACTTGTTATATTAATTTTTTGACAATATTGACACTACCAAACTTCTAAACTAGAACATTATGTTGTTTAATATCTTTCAAATACATTTAAAAAAAATAGCTAAATCATTCACTATTTGTTTAAAACTAATTAGTAAGCAATTAATAGCACCAATCAGAACAATCTTGAAATAGAGTAGTACTATATCATATGGTATTCTTCATATAGGTATATATTCAAACAAGTATAAAAATATGAATAGTGGACACACACGCGTGCACACACACATATATCTTCTATTTTTAAAATCTATATACTTTTTTAAAATTTTGGCATAACAAAAATCTATTCTGAGTTTATCAGACTAGTTTGATAAATAATGAACCAATAAATTAGATTTGAGTATTTGATAAGGCAGATGCCTTACTGAATTTTTTGATTAATTGGTTGGATTTTAGGGAACTTACAGACTATTAAAGTAAATGTATAGATGAAATTTAATTTTTAAGCTCAAAATAATTTAATAATTTTGGACGAATTTAAATTTCACTTTCGAAGAATATAATGTCGAATTATCAAATTGAATATGACGTGATGCTGATGCAGGTGGCACTAATAATGGGTTTTTTTTCAGACCACTGCCTTTTTCTACTTTGAGCCGATATTCGTAGCACTTCACCTGCACAGAGATAACATTTCCATGTCGTGTTAGGGTGCAATACGCTGCTCAATACAGGAACACACCTCAGTTTGAAAATAATGTGAAGAACAGAATTTCTTTTCCAAAGACTATACTGTATTGGATTTGTGCTTGCCTAGTGTATATTTTCAATATTTTTCTTGTTTTTTAAAAATAATGATGTCATATTATTATTTTTAAAAATAATATTATTAAAATATCTATTTATTTATTTTTTAACTCTCATCAGAGATTACGTACCAAGTCAAAATAAGACTGAAAGAGTATTAAATAATTATAGTAACTTAAAATATTAAGTTACTCTCTCTTTTACAACAGAGTGCAATAATTCTTTTAAGACTCTAAAATTGGAGATAAGTAGTGTTGTTTACAATTAAGGGCCATCCCATAAATTCGTAATTATTTCACAAGCTGAATGTACAACACTGCTTCGTATTAAAAATATTTTTCAAAAAATTCCTTCAGAACATGTGTAAAAATGAAAATGTAACTCGATTTATTTCAAAAGAAATACATTTACATTTTTTGTTTCATATATAAAATATTTTTTTTCTAAAAACATGATGTAGGCTTTTATAGAATATAGACTTCAAAAATAAAGTTGGAAACTAGAATACAGGATTTGAAAATATGATTGTTTATTTGGGGGAAAAAAACATGAATTCATTTAGCAGAAATGACTCTAATTCTGAAGCTTCTTTGCTTTGCATTGAGTAAATATCAACAAATTTAAACAGAAGAAAAATCAGTAAAAAGAATCAAACAATGAGAATTATGGAGAATATGATTTCCCTGGAAAATTCTATACGATGAGTCAATTTCTAGTGTGTATTTTGGATATCTCCTATAAGATCTCTCTCCTATGGATCGTATAACATAGATATACAGTAACACATCTGATATGGCGTGTGCCTTGAGCCTTCTTGACTATTAAAATTCAAAGATATTGAATCAAAAAGACACACAAAAAAGGGTGCACGCATGCAACATCACGATGGAATTGAAAAAACAATGTGCTGATATATATTTTCCTACAGCCAGTAAGCTTGGACACATTCATTCATTCATTCAAAGTACATTTACCACTTTCAAGTCAATTATAAACGCAGATGTGTGAAAAAAAACTTCATGTCTTCTTCACATGAGGGCTTCAGGGTCCACTAGAAAAGGATTCCCGCATAGTTTACATAGAAGAAAGATAGTTATGCTCTGTACAGATTCCTGAACTATCAGAAAGAACGAGAAAAGAATTTATAGCTAGAAATGACAAAAGGCAATGATCACCCAGATTGATTTCATATGTAAGCAACATTTTGTATAAACAAGTTCAGATCAACTTGTTAATGTGATTTCTTCAGAACCAACAGGTAGTTTTCAGCACATAGCAATTTTAAGTATCATCAATGGCTGGTGCAAGGTTATCAATCTTCACTAAGGATTACCATAACCCTTTTCACCAAGCTAGGGAGTAGACTTTGCTCCCTTTCTTAACAACAAAGATTCACATAGGCATCCCTTTTGTTTTAGACAGCAGTTCTTAGAAGGAGCAATAACATTTGGTCACCTCCTAAACGTAGGCCTCATCGCTAAACGGATATGGTTAAACGAGCCTTAATTTCTAGCTTTAAGACCCACAATGCAAAATATTGTGAAGATTTATCTGATGAGTATGAAATGATTTTTTTACCCATTATCTGTATTTCATGCCCAAAGGAATAAATGACGGCCAAATCATTAGTTGTCATTAGGAATCTCATCCATGCTGCCATCAGCTGTAGCCTCTGAAGCTACATGTTCTTCGTTGACAGATTTCAAACCGCACTCAAGTCTCATTGCTGATATGAGCTCAGGAGATATAAGCGGTCGAGCCTTTACCTCTCCACCTACCGAGTCATTTTCCAAATCTTTATTCACCTTCCCACTAGCTTGATCAGGTTCTGCTCCTGATCCCCAACCTCTATAGAGTATCACTTTGCTAGGTTCTTGAGACACAAGAACGGCACCCGTGGCTTGCTGAGAGGATAAGATGAATAGACAATTGTTTAATTCACAATCTCAATCAATTTAAGAACTTAAAATCCCAACATACAGACCTCCAGATTGTAAATCACCTCCTGGACTGATGTCCCTTTGGCTCTGCCTTTGATATTCACTATGGCTAGAGGATGCTTTTGAAGTGTGCCTTTATTGCTTTAGCAACTCCAGTGATGACATTGCTCTTTCCTACCATAGCAATGGTAAAATATGCGTCAAATGGTATTCGTCACACAATTTATAATTTGGCTAGTAATAAACGTATACAAAAAAGGGAGCCTGGAAGCTGACATTAATTCATGGCTCAAAATTTCTGGTTTCTGGTTTCAAGATATATTTACACATGAACCAGCTAAACTAACTGATGCCACTCCCCTCCCTTCCCCAAATCTCCCTCTTCAATTTTGGTCCTTGTTTAGTGTGCAAACTAACTGATGCCACTCCCCTCCCCCAAATCTCCCTCTTCAATTTTGGTTCTTGTTTAGTGTGCATGTATGTGAGTGAGTGACAGGGTCACTGAGTTGTTGGATTGGGACCCAACGCATTTCACGTGCAGATTGAGTCAAACAGAAATATAAGCGTACACACAAAAAATATACTGAAATGTAACCAAGCAGAAAGATGAATATTAGCAATCTCATACAAGCAACCGTAAAAAAGAAACATCAGTGACCTTTGTCACTCAGACAAACTAAATTCCAGCAAAGAGTTACACAACTATAATAGAGTTGAACGGAGCAACAATATGCAGAAAAATGTAAAGGACAGTATCAGTATTACCAACAGCGAGCACGGGTAGTTTTTCCATCTTGAGAGCCCGCTTTCTTAGAAGAAGCCTCTCTCTGTTTGAAAGCTGCAAATCTCTGAAAGGCATCACTGATGGCCTCTCATTCATAGCTTTCTGAACTGAGGGTTGTAATTCATTATTCTGGTAACTACCACCATCAGAATCCCTACCTCCAGTGCGAGGCAGGATGTAAGTAGTGGTTGAAGAGCTTGTTCGATCTTGCGACTAAAATCGACAT
Source organism: Paulownia fortunei (assembly GCA_019321725.1). NCBI lineage: Eukaryota > Viridiplantae > Streptophyta > Magnoliopsida > Lamiales > Paulowniaceae > Paulownia > Paulownia fortunei. Next base: position 298,124 of record JAGSPU010001671.1, on the reverse strand, counting down.
AGCATGCATCAAATTAGAAATTATTCATAAAATGTTTACTCATAAACCAAAAAAAAAAAAAATAGTTGCAGTATTCGCACATATTTCAGAATTTACCCTGGGACTATGTGAAAGTTCAACATTTTGCTCATTTATGTTTAAAACGCCTCTGGTTTCCTTAGGTAGTGATCTGGGTTGAAGCTCTGCTTCTTTTGTGTGAAACAAATAATTGCCTTTAACCACAGACTGTAAAGAGACATCTCCTGGTAAGGGCCGTTGAACAATTTGCACAGAGGCTTTTGAAGTGAGCATGGGATCCTCTGGGTCCTTAGAAGTTGCATCAGTTCCATGGCTTTCTCGAGCCTTCAACCATTACAGGAAAATACACGGACACAGAAGTGAACTTTTTGAAGTGTTTGTAATTGAGAAAACGAAAAACCATAAAAGACTTACAGAAAAACACATGCATTCACTTGTACATGGATCAAGAGCCATAAATAGCAATACTTGGAACCTTGGCAGGGAAGAACATCAATTTTGTTGCAAATAAAATTCTAAAACCTTTTAGCATGATGTATTTTACAATTTCAACTGCCTAACAACTGCACACTCAGAAAAAGTTCCAGAAAAAATAATTAGTAGATTCTACAGGTAAAAAATACAGAAAATAATGGATTTTAAGCTATTTAAGAAAACAGAATGATATTGGAAAAGCCATATACTCAAATGCATACCCCTAAGTTTTGATGCTCCACTTCAGCAATAATCAATCAAAGGAATACAATTATACAAATTTAACATATACCCAAGCAAGTATCATTAGGTTCCACACACTACATGATGAACAAAAATTCATAAATCATCATAAAATACATGTGAAGAATGATACTAAATCCCCACCCTCAGCCCACACCTGATAGGCAAGGAAGAATGGACATATATTAAATATCCAAAGCAGTTAAATGCTCGACGTTACCTCATTGGCAGGGTCTCCCAAGTAAGACTGGTGATCACTTTCAGGATCTCTATGAGATATTTTACTATCGTTGTAGTAATTTTTGTTAATATCCTGCTCAACCTGGATGATGATAATATACATAAGTAATGATAATAATAAAACAGACTGAAAATGGATCAGTACAAAATCAAATATAACTTACAAATCCAAGTCTCAAATCTTTTGTCAACTGCATATCATTTGTATCTTCATCTTTGGCCTGGCATAAGATATAGCTGTAAAATTACTATCACATTCAATCAATAAATTAATAGGCTGAAAATGAGTAAATCTGGAACAAATGTACCATTATGAGCTTCAATTCATCAATATTCCTGTTGAGCTTTAAAACATGAAGTTTCAAGGACTGCAACAGATAGAAATTAAGCATAAGACGGTGACTAAGATCAGTTGCTTGAAATGTCAAGAAAAGATAAGGGAACAAAAGCAAAGAGGGAAAATGGAAAAGAAAAGAGACAGGATAAAACAGCTAAAACATAAAATAGATTTTCCATAAGGCATCTAGATACCTGCAAACAACATAGAGAACCATCAAAGAATTGCATAAAGGTTACTGCTCTTTTTGCCACGAGATTAGGAATTGAGCCTCCCTAAGGATAGTGTTCATGAGATTAAATAAACATTCTTTTAGCATATTCCAGATGTTCCTTCATCCAGTTTCCAAAGTTAAACTGGCACAAGGTTCATTTGATCTATTTATTATACTCGGCATAATTTTGTTCCAAAAACAGAAAGAACCCTTTTCTCTGTATTTGTCCTTAACTCAACTTGGGACAGCACAAAAAGATAGCAGAAATAAATCTATGCTAGAGCATGTAAAGTAAATACATATTCTTAAGGTCCTTGAAAAGGTAAACAAAAACTTACTCTCTTACTAGACATATTCTACTATACCTCACACCCTTTTTCTCTGTATTTGTACATGACTCAACTTCGGACTACACAAAAAAACAGCAAGGCATGAATATATTCTCTTGAGGTCCTTAAAAAGGAACCAAAAGCTTCGTAGCTAACTGAACATATGCAACTATACCTCACGACGTTGTGCCTCTATTGAACGTTTCATTGCTTCTCTTTTACTTAGAAGTGTCTGAGGCCTCAAAGAAGCAGGGCGTTTATAGTTTTTTCCACGATATACAATGATTGCATAACCTTTACTAACTCGCTCAACTGCTACTAATATGCCACCACTTTCAGCTTCTAAGGTCCTTGCTATTCCATGAACCTCTTCAATGCTCCTCCTGCCAATACATACCTTCACCAGCTCCCTGTATTTCCAGTGCAGATGCATGTTTTCAACTGTTCCGTCAAAAACACCTCGCCGACCTGGAATGTAAAGAGAAATGGTCACAAGATAAAATTCACTTTGACTTAGACCCCACTAGTTCAAAATGGCTAATATATGGCGACAAACTAGTTTCTCGTAAGGGAGGACTTCTTGCACAGCAAAACACTCACCCAATAGTAGGAAAGGTTTCATCCTCAAACCCACTTTTCTCAGCATATATCTTTCTTCTTCAGTTATACCCTCTTTATCTATTTCAGGTGGTTGAGGGCTCTCTGCTTTCTCGAGCTCTGCTAAAAGCTTCTCCGCCCGGGATTTTTTAGCTAAGGCCTTCAACCAATCAAAAACATCAACATCACGCAAGTGAAGAAGAGTTGGCAAAGAATTAGATGATTATGGACAATGATCAATGCCTACAATGGACAACTTGGTGCTTGTTCTCTCCATTGCTGCCCCTGAGAACCTCAGCTTCCTTTCTTCAGAACGGCCCTGCAATTTTTGGTCATTCTCTTTGTCATGCTCGGCTTCAGCAGCATATTCTTTGGTTCCATGTTTGTGTTCCTTTAGATTTGAAATTGATGAGTTGCCTGTCCTGGTTTTTGACACATCTATTTCATTTTTCCTCCGCTCTTCTATAGCTGAAGAGACTGCAGCTGGCAAGAAATCCTTTCCTCGGTAGAAAACAATGAATTCTTTATCCCTTGAAAGTAAGGACCCCCCAGTCAACCACTGCAAGAGTTTACTTTCAAGTACATAGATGTCTCTGAAAATATTCTAGACAATGAACTACTAGAAGAATTGCATAGTCTCACCACATGAATTTAATATATACCAAAAAGGCTGAAGATTTAACAGCAGAGAGTATGTGCTTAAACATACCACTATGATGAGCATTTATTGCCCTAATCAGATAATCAGACAGTGTCACAAACCTTAAGTTCTTCAGCCATCAATTCACTGTTTGTGTTCTGAACTCCTCTCTTGATAGCAATTTTAGCAATTTCACATTTCTCCCAGAGTTTAACAATGGAAGCAGCTAATCCTTGAAGTTTCCTATTTCTCCCTAAGGAAAAGGCAATTAAAGTTATGAGCAGCTAGAAAGATTTACTCAATTTATAACTCTGACTTCCAGTAATTTCAAATAACCCCCTGCCACTGCTAGGAGGTTTCATGGCAAGTAAAATCAACTAATTAACACTTGGTAAATGTGACTGGCCCTAACTACCAATTAACGTGAAGAATAACATTAGATGATAGGGTGTGTGTTGGTGGGGGGGACGAGGGCGGACATGTCTAACCTAATGAAAAGTGGCATGATAAAGGCAGACCAAGACTCTATAATGTTGTGGTGAAGAAAAAGACAACTAACCTAAAGCAAAATGGCAAGGTAAAGGCCGGGCAAGTCTTCGTAATATAGTCATTTCATCATTCGTCAGTTTAGGTTTAACTCCATATGGAAGTAGACGGAATGGTCTCTTGTATCCAGGAACTACTGCTGGCAAAAGATCAGCATCAACAGGCAAAGGATCATATCCCCACCAATCATTAAACCGCGGGCCAAGTCCTTCCAGCAATGCATCAGCTTCGTCGGCAAGCTGTGCCTCCCCAGGTAGCTGGAAGCGCACTCTATTTGGCAAACCCACCCCTTGCATTAGGGGTGGATGAGAAATTTGTATATCAGAGTTCAGGGCACGATATTCCACAGCATTGGTGACTGGTGACCATATACCCTTCTTACTGAGTATTCTTTGATCCTTGTCTATATCAGCAGATTCTTCAGAAGAAGAGCCATTTGACAATTTATCAGTCAAAAAGTAGGGATACTTGTAATTAGATCCTCTGTACAATATTATGTTACTTCCAGATCTCCAAATAACTAGACCTCCAGTTTTTCTCTGAAAACATTCCCAATTAATTTGGTGTCAGATAAATCATATTATACTGAAATTGCCAAAATGGAAAAATTTATCAAACCAATAATCTGCCAAAGAGAGACAAGCATTCTTCATAATAAGGTCTCCTAGCCATGCTGGATAATTTTCAACACAGAGATAATTTCAGAATCATACTTAGACTTGAATTATGACACTTTTCCAACACAGATAAATTCTAACACAAAAAAATAAAAAAGAAAATTGATGATTGTAACTCAGCAAAGATTAAGAGCATACAGTGACTGAGAACCCTTCTGATATTTATGAAAGAAACCAAATCTGAACTCATTTTACATAAAATCAGTTTTTAGACCATTTAACGTTCCCTATTCAGCCCCACCAGCAACCCCTTCATCCCTTCATCCCTGATTCCTGAATTCCCTTCATTCTACCAGCTCAAGAGTATTAAAATCCTTGTTCAAAAGCTGTACACCATCTCATTCTATGCTGAACTCTCAGTTTTAACTTGCCAGTTGCTGACACTCGACACTTATTAATGCCAATCGAGAATTAAATACTACTCCTACTCTCTTAAGTCAAAACATATCACAAATTAGATGGTCCTAATGCTGGAGTTGGCCAGTAGATGACAACACTTACATTTACTTCCTACTCGTGGTGAATACAGAAAAAGTGTTCCTTATCCCAGTAGATTGCATAATAGCAGAGATGCTCAAGACTCACCACAGCAGCACAGAAATACCATATAAAGCAACATCCAACTACTATGAAGAAACAAACAAGCTAAGGGAATCAAATTATGAACATTTCTTCATGATGAGAAAATATGAGCCTCCATTTATTTGCAGGGTATATTGACATTTGGATTCAATCTCCTACATCCCATTTATACATGCTAGGAAACTGTTAAGTCTAATCCATATAATCCTTTTGTTCTCTGTATATACTGATTGGCAATTTCAAACAGTAAAATTTCTCAGAAATATTCTGATAGGATTCAATTGGATATGACAAAAGTACTTAAATTCCCATTAATTGCAAATAGTGTCATTTACTGAAATTCTTAAAATCATCGTAGTTGACACATTACACATATCTAACCTCCAATAACTCATGAGTCCTCTTCATGTTCAGCCTGCATATATCCTCGCATGTGATCTTCACCAGCTCAGACCGCCTCCATCGCTCGTGAATCCCATTCACAATCCCTTCCGTGATTCCAGCTTTGCCTACCTTCAACTTCTTCTTCAATTCAATCCCAATACTCGTCAGCCTCTTCAGCTCCTCCTTTGGTAAAGTAAGCTCCGCCAAACTCGGGGCACTCTTCCTCTTTCCCTCTCTGCGTTTCCTAATCCTCTCTTTCTCCTCCTCCTCCAAAACCCCGCGCCTTAACTCATGAAACCTCTGTATGGCATTCCCCGACCCGGGGTCAGGAACCGGGTTCTCAGGCGTGCTCCAGCTCGGGTCCAGCGTATGCCCGACTCGATACTTTGGTAAACGGGTCGGCAACGGGACAAAAATTTCTCCAGGAGAATTGGGGCCAGGAATTAAGGTTTCCTCCGGGGTATCATTGCTATTTTCTTCCACGTATCCAAGGCTACGGAGCTTCTCCGCTATCCGCTGAATGGCGGATTGCGGAAGAGTTTGGCTGTCCGCTTCGGCCGCGGCGGCAGAAATAGAGGCTCGCCGGCGGAGGGTTTAAACGGAAAATTTGGGTAGTGACAACTAGGAATTTGAAGCGAGGAGTTTGGAAGGGTTTTGGAAGAAAGAAAGGAAAAATGGCGATTGCAATTGCAGAGGGGAACCAACATTTTTCAGTTAATTGTTCTTGAGCAGAATAAAGGGATAAATTCCATTTGAGCTGAGCATTGTACAAAATCTTCCACTCATCAGTTAACGGCTTTTCTTTATTGTTTAAATTGCATTTTAGCCCACAAGTTTATTTCCAATCTCTACAAAGACCAAATTCTTTGAATAGTTTTGGTTCCTCTCCCCCTCCCCCTCCCCCTCCCCCACAGCCCACACCCCAAAAAGAAAATAATAATTTGTAATTTCAGATATAATCCATTAAACTTGATAAATTGGACTAATTTCAAAAAAAATTGCTCCAAAATGGATGTATTGGAACAGTACACGTAAATTCAATGGATGAATTATAATATAAGGGACATAAATACATTAATTACATAGGGGGTGTATGATTTTTATCTTAATAAAGAATCTCATTTCCAATCACATCCAGATGAATTTCCAAACTTTTATTAGAAATTGCGTAGACATGAAAATAAATTTTGATAAAAAAATTATATAGTGTAAAATGAGAATATATTTGATTTAGTATATTTTTTGAATTTTTCATGAAAAATGTGATAAAATAATAATTTATTTGTAAAATATGTAAGTGATGGAACCTACTAAATGAAGTTGTTTGAAAAATATTAATATATAATTGCATAAAATTGATAATGAAAAATGAGAATGTAGTGTTTTTGTTAGAAAATGAGATAATAAAAATGAGATATTTCCGGTGATATTGAATAAAATAAATATAATTTATATATTTAAAATAGTAAAAAGTGAAAAACATCATACAAGCCCTTGATGATTAAAGTTGAAAACTGTTTTGAATTTTTTGTGAAAACAAGCCCTAAATTAATATCTCAGATTGTAACAAAATACCAAACACATTATGAGCCCCAAATCAATAATTTAAGTAGAATGCTAAGAAATACAAACTACATGTTTAAGTTCAAAAATAGTTGCAGATTCACACTTTCTCCAATTGATAGTTTTTTTGTGTTTTCCTTTGTTTTTGTTTTTCATTACAGACTTGTAGTATTTGAGAATAGCTACACCTTTGACTTTGTTCACCTGCGAATTATCATATCCTTTGCAAATGAATTTTCTTTTTCAAGGAAAGGAAGGAAGGGCAGCATTAAATTTATGTGAAGTCAGTATCACCACACCACAAGAACAATATAAATGAGAAGAGTTTCTCTTACTCTTCTCTAAAAGGACCCCTCTTCTAGTTATATAACGTAGACCCTCTTTCATCTAAAAGCTCCAAATCATTGCCAAAAAGTTTGTCAGCAAGATTAAGAAGCAGCAAGGTGAGCAACTTCAGAAAGAATCACAATCATCAAAACATAAAATTGAGTCAACTATGGACATAGTGTTGAGGTCATTACACAGCCTGATATTTTCAATGTAGTCATCTAACATGTTTCCAGGCAATGTAATTGACAGTAAATTTATTACATTAACATGAAGAAGTACTCCGATTACACAGTTTCATATACAAATGGATGAATAACAAAGAAAGAGTGCAAATACAATAGTTTTTATTTACAATTCGGTTATTTGTGTGTTTTCTCCAATCAACTGGCTGGAGCATGTTGCCATTTACATGATGTCGACAAATACACGTGAAAGCAGAAGAGTTCAAGTTCTTCTGTTGATTAGATCACAAACCATAATTGGATGGACTGTGATCAGATGGTTTGTGATCGGGCAGTTGTATCCGCAATGAATGCAAGTTTATTCCTGTAGATGACGGAGATCGTGTTTGAGTAAAAAGATGAATCAGGTGGCAAAGAACGAAAAACTATGGGGATGACATTTTTATTTCATTTCCAGTAATAATTACATCTAGTTCCGTACAAAGCGGTCATGTACTGTGATAACTAATTAACAGCGAAGAGGCTACTATTGCTCAAACTCACATTTTGGCATGGAGGTACTGTTCCACTGTGAGAGGCTTCGGACCACCAAACCAATTGATCATAAATATGTTTTCTATGTCTAATTTGAAGACTTGGAAATTGTGACTTTTAGGCCAGCCTGCCAACATTTCAAAGCATAAGTAAGTCAAAACAAATTTTTTTGATAACAAAACTGCACGAAATACCAAATGTTGGATGCCAGAAAACATCAACCAACAATGCATCACAGAATGGCAAAAGAGCAGCAGCAGATATTTGCAGAGAAGTTCGCTTACCTTTCATCTCAGGGTGCTTCGTGAACAATGCAGCTCGAGCAAACTCAGCTTCCTTGGAATTTCCCTCTAGTAGTTTTAACTGAAACTCCAACCATGAAGCACAAGTTATACTCACTTATCAAACACAGATGGATTAATATACCGGAAACATGATACCCTTACTCAAAACTTTGTTAAGGCAAGAGTCTGATGATTATCATCAATTTAGCCTGGATGCCCGTGATTTTTTTTCCAATTAAAACAAACACAAATCGATATCAAAGAGCAAATTTTAACAGCTGAAATTCAGCTGAGTCTTAAGGAGAGGTATGTTAAAACCTGTTTCTGAGGGCAGCATAACTTTAGCAGAATCCAAATGTACTTGAGAGAAAGATATGCAAGCGTGCATGCACTACTTGTGAGTTTGAGCAACAGACTGCTTATCATCATAAATCCATCACTGTGAATTTCTATTCAACGAGTCGTACCCACATACACACCAAAATATGCAACTTTTACAGGCAGGCCAGATAAATCATCAGTATTCTTCATAATTTTATTTTTTTAAAAAAAGGCAATGATCTTCGCAGTTAACCAATAAATTCTGATGAAGATCTGAAAAAGGCAGCCGTTGAACGAAGTAGAGACACGTTTGTCAGGAGCACATATGGTTGACCCATCACCCATTCATTTAAAAACATTGTGGCAGCTGGCTAACTCTAGACTTGGGCACTTGCAAATAAGCACAAACTCCAGACTTAAGAAAAATCTATGAATTAAGAAAAGAGTAAATGTAAAGAAACTGGCTCTAAATGCAGAGATGGAAGAGATGTAAGCAATCACGAAGGTACAGATACTATAGCCTTCGGTAAAATGAAGTAAATTGAGGAACCACCTTTCCTATGAGCGTAATTTTTGCACAAGTGGGGTTCTCGGGGTCTGTCTTGCCACAAGTTCCAAGGCTATATTCGCTTATTGTGAAGGAAGATCTCTGGTCTTTCAAAGCATTACTTGCTGTTGGATCAAGGGCTGTCAGGTAGAAGTAGGGGATGCCTTTTCCTTTGTCAGGTAAGCCATCACTAAATGAAACCACATTCCTGCACAGGATCCAGATTTTTCATGCATAGTTGTAGAACATTAGAATTACAGAAATTAAGCCAAGCACAAAAATAGACAAATAAAAGCAAAAAGAAAGGCTTATTCCATATTATAGAAGATGCAGAATAAGAAATGGCAATGCGGATGATATTAGATCAGCTCCCGCTCCTTTCTAAAATCAATTGATAATTTGTGACTGTGGCATTGATGAATTGTACAAATTAGCAGAGCATTTCATCTAACCAATATGTGAAGTAGGCATTTCAGTTAGCAAACACATTGCCGCCAAAACCTTATGGTCTGATCAACTCATAGCAAAGTGTCTAATCTATTTATCTATCTTAAATAAAGTAACTAACAACGAATATCTTTGATAAATATTTGAAATAATCAAGATTTTGTTTTGAAATGCCCTCACATTCCATTGAAGAACTTAAATTCACTCTGAGCGGTAAGATCATTTCTCCGACAAAGTATGAAAGATAGAGCATCCTCAAAGATCCTCAAGACAGGTATATATAGCAAGACATTTTAGATGGCACACCTGAATAGTTTTTCATATGAAAATGGGAAAGCAACATGTAAAAATTTGGATTCAAGACATACCCGAATGGCGCACCTCCCCAGTCACTGGATATTGTGCTGCAATTTAAAAGGATTATATCAGTTTCTGCTATAACACTAGGCTTTTGAGCCAATATTTCATTAGAAGTTCAAGCCTACAAGATATGTAGCACAGTAGCAGAACTTCAGACAAAACATTCAAGTCATAGACTAACTAATAGGCAACAAAACATAGAGACATCAATTAGAATACGTGAAAACAAACACTTGTCTCTATTCTTATATCCAGCAAGGAAACTTATGGCATTCATTCTGATCTCTAATCAGTTATGCAGCAAAAAAAGACAAATTCATTAGATTACAATCTACATTTGCCCCAAATTAATTTATACAGGTTTGATTAAAATTCAAAGTCACACAGCAAAAGGATATCCCAACAGCATAGAACACATGTTTCTTAGTTTATTTCCACAATTCTCAAATTTAAACATAAAGGATGAGAGAGGACAGAAGACACCATTACTTGAGGACACCCCATGAACTCTGAGAAACCAACCACCGAGCAAAGGTCGCCGCATCATCAGGGCGAGGCCTGGCCAGTGACATCAGCAACGGGCGTCCATGTACGGATTCTTGAAAGAATCCCAAAACAAAAAACGATGCAAAAACAGAGCAATAAACGAACCCTTTAATTTTCATGCTTTTTCTCTTCTGCTATCTGCGAAAGACTGGAAAGAAGAAGATGAAAGACTACAGGCTACAGTTGACAGGGCCTTGCTATCTGTTTATATAGGAAGTTCCCATTTTCTTTTTTCTTTTTTGACCTTTTTCTTCATATTGATATAATCATTTCTTTTTTATTGGGAATTTATATTAAAGTAATTGAAGTTTCCAGGCTCCAGCATTATGTCCGGTGTATTATTCTCTCTTTTACCTAAGGGGACAAAAGGAGTAAAGAGGGGAGGAAGTGTTGCGTGTTCTTACGTCGTATGAGTATATGGTTTTAAATGTTTTGTTCCATTTTTTTTGTTTTTATTTTACAATTTAAATTAACTGTATTTATGAGATAAATATATATTATTGATAATATGAACATAATTTATTTCATGAATACGAGTTATGAATCCAAATAATAGATTACAAGTGAAATAAAAATAAGATTAACAATAAATTCAAAAATGGAAAAAAAATATTATTTTTTTCTTTTTTTTTAAAGATAATAATACAAAAATATATAAAATTTATATTTTTTAACTTAAGTCCAAAACTCCACATTAATCAAGTTAAACCTTAACTTGGGGACAGAGAAAATAGTATTTTTCACATTTAGCCGAACTAGTTCCTTGTGAACCAAATCATCATTATGTGTGTGCAACAATTACAATTACTACTATATTATTACTTCTTAACAATTATATTATTGGACTTTTATTATATCTCCTAAAGGTGGGAAAATGAGAACAACAAAAAAATAATTCTAATAATGAAGTCCACTAACATTTGCTTCCAACTTAAGTTCATCCTATTATTGGTATCTCCATTATACAAAGGACTAAGAAGGAGGACCTACAAAAGATAATTTTGTTAAAATATATATATATATATATATAAAGGATATAGGTGCCAATTTTGTCCTACACCGATGTACAGGAGATCACAGGGCCAAGGCCAAGAACACGAATATTGGCATAGAAGAGGACCCATCAAGCATGGGTTTCCACGTATTAGTTATGGCTTTTCCATTCTATCTTATCTTTTTGTTCACATGGACAATCCTTTTATGCCAATGGTAGGTATTCTAAATTTAATAGACTTTGCCTTGTTTGAATTTCCACGATTTTGCCCTTTTGTAGATGTTTGTATAGAACTAACGCCACGATAAAGTTCACTCAGTGTTTGTAAAGGAGTAATATTTTTTATTTTATTTTTATTATTTTTTGTAAAACATCGTTCACTAATTTCGAGTGATATCCACAAGTTGAAAATTATTGTCTTAATTCCCGGCATTTTTGACTTAAGAAGAAGAAAAAAAAAGACAGAATAAAAGTTTTCTTCTTTTTCCTCTAATTTCAGTTCAGCCTGGTATTTTGTCGCATAAATTTACATCATCGTGGGGCTACATATAATATATATGTATATTATATGTATGTATATTATATGTATGTATGTATATTTATATTTATATTTCTTCTTTAATACTACTTATCAATCTATTGGTACTCAACTTAAATTCGAGGGTGTTTATCTAAATTTATTTAAAAAAAAATATTTTAAAAATAAACTCTTAAAGAGTTTTAATAAATTAAGATTATATAACTTAAAAGATATTAATATTGATAATTTTGTAATTAATGTGGTTAAAATTAAATAAGTTTGTTAAAGTCTCATAAATAAGTTAGGAATTTCTTATTTTATTTAAAAGAACTTGTAAGATTCTTACATCTTGTTTTGAGAGTTTATAATCTTATTTTCTAAAAAATTTACCAAACATTTTAAAACATATTTTAAGAAACTTATAAAATTATCTAATTACCAGTTTGATGCTAACCTAGTAATTTAAAAAGTGACCGACTTAAAAGTAACTAAGACCAACCTGTTTACCACAATGCCATGTGTGGTAACTAAAATCAACAGTTTACTACCCTTTTTTCTGAGTAGTCAGCAACTGTAATCATCGGAGCATTCACACAACATCCCTATAGGAAACAACAATTCCTCACATCATATATTAATGAATAAACGCAAACAGCATTTCTTTTAGTGTTCTTTCGTCTTTTCAGACACTGGCAGTTTGAGGCACCCAGTAACCAATGGTGTTCGAAAAATATGCAGGAGTGGCATTTAACAGGCAAAATTCCATCTTGCAGTTGACACTTGTGATGTGTAAATATCCAATATGATGTGTACAATAGAACAGAAAATTCTAAGATTACTGATATAGCCATATAGGATTAGGATTATCAGCCTCTACTAATTTCTTTTATACTTACCAATGCTCCACCAACACCTTTGTTCTGATTAATTTAATTTTGATTTAAAATCATAGCAGATACAGGGGGACACTCCATGCCCACAAGAAAACATAACTTATTTAGACTGCTCGTTAATCTCTCATGGTTAAATCAAATCTTCAATATACACTCACCGTTTGGAATACGTATATAAGATTATTGGAGCACTATCAAGCCCATGAGTTAAATCCATATGGTGGAGAATTTCGAACATCAAAAGCTGTCTCTTGGAACAAATAGATCCCCAAGTCAGATAACATTCCTTGCTAATTAGCAGCTCAGTGAACAAACGAGTAGAAGGATAACAAAGCTGACTAAAGTTTTCTAGAAAGATAACTTCATCAGGATAACTTACCATACATTCCATCTCTCCAACAGAAAACAGGCCATCCTTAGTTACTTCTGCAGAACACAAAGTTTCCAAAATTAATATCAGAACAGGCTCTAACAAGATTCCACTTTCCAAAGACACATAGCAGTTGCAAATAAAAATTAGAACTAGAAATATTAAATGTCATACAGGACTTCACCATTACGCTTTACTCGTAGGTGTTTCAGTAATGCTTCTTCAATTTCTCTAGAACCACGTATCATGCAAGGTGTTGTACCTTAAATTGCCAACAACTTATCCAATGAGGTAAAATTCATAGAAAAAATGACAGGCACATCATATATGTTATCATTAATTAGAAGCATAATAACTTACTTTTGTTCGGTTGAACATCGAATAGAAGGTTGCAACCTCATATACACGAATTGGAGCGACTTCAATAATCTTAGCAACCTTTATCGTAACAGATAAATCACATGAGTTTTACTTTAATATAACCAGAAAGTAATTTCGGTCATCATATTTTATCAATCATCAGCAAATTGTAAGGACACATCAAGTATGAAACCAATTTCCTACAATTCATCACATTTGCATAGCCAGGAAATTTTCTCAGTGGCATCAACTAATAAACTTTAACACATGAAACTTTTAGGATAAGTCTTATAACACAATAAAGAACTACGGAGTATTTAAGAAATTATTTATGTCAAGTAAAATCGTAGAAAAAAATGATCATTAAAAAATGCCAATTTTAAGTCAAAAACTCAATTTACATAACACTTGTTTTGGACAATCTTAACTAATAAATAACATAGATGATAACTCTTTTCTTAACTTTAATCACATAATCTTGCATTGTTATTACAGTCTGATTGTTGTAATTTCCATTGGATTTACAACAATATAACTTTGTATAGCTGGAATGTTACAATCATATTATATTGCAATGATATACAAAAACCAGTTGATGTAATAAATGAAATAATCTTTCATGATTACGATAATCTTGATTGTAACAAATGATATACGATTATGATAATCTCATAACCAAGTTTCCAGTACATAAAAACATTATACAAATCTAACCGAACATATCTTTATAAATCCAACCAGTGTCTAAAGCATAACCGATTAAATATCCAAGTCCCAAGGGATCAAAAGCATGGATCTAAGAATACTTGCAGCAATATTTTTACTTCTTTCCCCATTCAAAGTTGAAGGATTAGCTGATGGCCTCTGCTTTAACTATTATAACAAAACCTGCCCACAAGTTGAGACAATCGTTAGAGATGCAATGAATTCCATGTCCTCAACTGATCCACGTACTCCTGCAGCTATGCTAAGACTTGTCTTTCATGACTGTCAAGTTGGGGTATATGTGTGTGTGTGTGTCTGTCTGTCTGTCTGTGTAAGAACATAATTTTTGTTTGTGAAACATCTTGGTACCATTTCAAACATATGTTTACTTTTATCATTTTGATTGATACATGGTAGGGTTGTGATGCTTCCGTGCTTCTTGATATAAAGGACAAAAATCATCAGGCAGAATTGGATTCAAAAAAAAATTTCGGAATCCGAAAAAGAGAGTTCATAGACCGAATTAAATCAAAGATCGACGCAGTGTGTCCCCAACAAGTTTCGTGCGCCGACATTTTAGTGTTAGCAGCTCGTGATGGTGTGGCCATATCGGGCGGACCAACGATCAATGTCCCTTTAGGACGCAAAGACACAACAGTCCCTCATAGCCGCAAAGAAGCAGATGTTGGACTTCCAAGAAACAATGTGGATCTAACCAAAGCTGCACAAGTTTTTTTTCAAGAGATTGGAATTACTTTTGAAGAAACTGTTGCTATTCTAGGTATCAAGTTAAATAAGTAAATAATATGTTCAATTTTTCTTTTTTTTTTTACTTCGTTTAATATGTTTAATTTGCAGGTGCTCACACACTTGGATTGACTCACTGTGATGGTCTGAAGGAGCGATTATACGTTAACAACACAATCTTACCACCAGGAAATGAAGCTGAATTTGTGAAGTACTTGAAAAAAGTTTGTCCTAAAGGAGGTTCAAACCAATTTACAACCACTTTACAGCTTGACCCGACTCCTCAAACTTTTGATAACAAGTATTATGTAAACGCACTTAATGGTCATGGACTAATTTCACTTGATGCTGAAATAGCTAGAGATCCCCGAAGTTTGGACATTGTTAAAAAATTTGCAAATGACCAGGAGGCATTTTTCAAGTGTTTTCCTCGGCTTTTGTGAAAATTTCTACCCTAGGCGTTCTGACAGGAAATAAAGGAGTGATAAGGAGGAATTGTAGTGTGTTGAATTGATTAAATGGTAATAAGACATTGTTTTTGTAGTCAAAGACAATGAACATTTTATTTGGTATCATGTAATTCTCAAATTCTTGTTTATGGTAACAAACCAGAAAGACCATTAATGACTAAGGTTAATTTACAAAAATTCCCTTACTTTAACATGGTTTGTCATTAAGAGTCTTAAACATATAACCTATTTTATGTCCCTTGGTTTAAGCAATATCATACCATAATTATATATTACTAGAAAAATGGTTTCCATTTTCCTTTTCTTTAGGTCGGCCTTTTTTCTTGATAGGAAGCCAATAGTAAAATTATTTGTATCATTTTAGAAATAATAGTGATATTAGTAAAGAACATCCCTTTTTCTTGGTTGGCCTTTTTATTGATAGGAAGCCAATAATAATTAGTTGCATCATTATAAAAATAATAGTAATATTAGTAAAGAACATCCCTTTTTCTTGATAGGAAGCCAATAATTATTAGTTCATCATTTAAAAAATAATAGTAATTTTAGTATAGAACATATGAAGTATTTTGTTCACCTCCTTTTTACTATAATTTTTTCTCGTTTCTTCTTTTTTTATATTCACTCTACTTTGTAGGGTGTTTTTATTACAAAATATCAAAATTAAACAAGAAGTTTCACTTTCAAGTAATTAACTCATGAAACCTCTGTATCGCATTCCCCGACCCAGGGCAGGAACCATTTTCTCTGGCGTACTCCAGCTCGGGTCCTGTGTATGCCTGATTCGATACTTCGGCAAACGGGACAAAAAATTCTCCAGGATAATTGAGAATTGAGAATTGATCAATTAGTCATTTGCATTAGTTATTGATGAGAAATTGATCAATTATGTTCTTACAATGACAAACATAATAATAGTAAAAGTGGGGGCCATACGAAAATACGAATTAGAGGCAGCTAGGTTTTGAAACAAACGTAGGCTGAATGAAATTTGATTGGTAATTTTAGAAGCTTAAAATTTAGATTCTCAATTTCATACCCATAAAAAAAATAACAAATAAAAAAGGTATGAAGCCCTATTTTGATAGTGGTGTGGCAAAGGCCCAGTCTAGTTGATTTAGTAGAGCCTTATCGAGATCAATAGGCAAGAAGCCCAAATTATGACAGCAGCATAAGCCCATTGATTTGGTAAGGAAAAGGATTAAATTTCATTTTTATATATATTCATTTATTTTGTTTCAATTTCTTCTTCAAAATACCTTTTTCCTCTATAACTTTCAAAATTACATAAACTTTCCTGAAATTTAGGAAAAAGACCCTAACAAATAGGGAAAAATGATTTTATACCATGAGTTGAACTTTTAAAAAATAGAAAAAAGAAGGATATATGCAAATTAGTTCAAGATTATAATGACATTTTTTGTCTCACTGATGACAATGAAATTTGAAGCCAAAATCTTTTGTTTAGTTTGACTTTGATAACATGTTAAATGACATCACACCTAAAAATTTAAGGGAGTTCTCTGTTTAATTTCCCCTTCAAAGTTGAATTTGGTTTAAATATATGACTATGAAATCAAGTAAAGTCAGAGCCAACTCAAATTTATCAATGATGTTGAGGAAGTTGGGAGAATCAAATATTAAGAGAGTTGGGGTGTGAGTCAGCAGCATTTCCAATAATGGGGATGGCAGTGGTGTGGATGTGGAGAGAGGGAGTTATTCCACTTCTTTTTTCCAGCTTTACAAGTGATTTCAATATATATTTTTTATTTTCGTGTAAAATGAAAATATTGTAGAATAATATAAGTTTGAAAATAAAAATATTTATTATATAATATTTTCTACATAAAAAGACATAAAATATTAATAAGTTTCAAAAAATATTTGGTAAATTTATTTCATTTCTATGTTTCACAAAAAAAAATTAAAATAAAAATAACGGGTATTTCTTTTCCTGTAGTTATCCATCATTTTTCTTTTCATGCATGGTACAGATCAACACTAGAATCACTATATAAGACGGTCTATATTTTAATGTGTAAATATGACTGAAAGGATATATGTGTAAAGCCTATTGTTTAATTTTATTTTATTTTTTCTGAATTAGATTTTCCATAAATGATTCAATTATGCATTGACAACTCATTTATTTGCCATATAAGTGCAGCTTTGCCTTGTTTTCCAATGTGAGGTTACGCATGATCAGTTCTGAAGGAACTAATTGTGCCACTCATATTATCAATTTGATGCAGCCATTTTCTAATTATTTTTTGCTAAATAACAATTTATGAAAATGGTTTAATACAAATTGTACATAATGTAGGATGAAAATCAATCCAAACTAGTACAGTGAAATAATTTAAGAAGTGTACTATCACAAGAAAAATAAATTGAAGTTTTTAATTTTATACGTTGAATATTAAATAATATGTATAGAATGTGCCTAATTTCAAAATTAATTACTTGTGCCAGTCAATGTGTTGCTGTCATTTTCTAATTCTTATTGCTAAATAAGAATTTATGAAAATGGTTTAATGCAAACTGTACATAATGCAGGAAGAAAATCAATCCAAACAAGTACATTGATATAATTTAAAAAGTGTACTATCACACACAAGAAATAAATTGAAGTTTACTTATAAGCAGATGTATAGAATGTGCCTGATTTCAAACGTAATTACTTGTGTCACTCGTATTGTCAATGTGATGCAGTCATTTTCTAATTATTTTTCTTAAATAGAATTTATGGAAATGGTTTAATGCAAACTGTAGATGGAAGAAAATCAATCCAAACAAGTACATTGAAATAATTTTAAAAAGTGTACTATCACACAAGAAATAAATTGGAGTTTTAAATTTAATATTTTGAAATTTAGGCATATGTAAATAATGTACCTACCTATACCATTAGTTTGTAAAAAATGACAATTCAAAGATAAATTTTCATAATTAATATATACCATTACATTAATGTATACCATTCCTTAACACAAAAAACTAATTAGATTGTTAGTTGAGAAGACAACATTTTTATATTAAGGAATTGATGAATTATGAAAATTCAACTACTTCATTAATTCATAGGTTAATTGCAATTTACCCCTATGTTTTTTAAAAATCAGCACAAAACTTCTCTAAACAAAAACATTAACCAAAAGGCCTCCTTTTGTTTTTTAAAAAAAGGTGCCAAAAATATCCTTAAAGGGTTTCTTCATTTTGAGCATTTTCCTTTAAGGAACCTGTATTATTTGAGAATATATTAATTGACTAGAAAACGACTTCAGCAAGTAGGGAAAGTTACAGAATTAAAAAAAAAAAAAAAGCAGCGACAACCAATTAGAATATTAAGGAAGTCGTATGTATCATGTAAAAGGTTATACTTCTATATTGTTATGTATCGTGTAACGGTGTAAGAGGCATTAACTGATTGTTTAATGCATGCATGGTGGGGAGAATCATGGAAATCATTGGTTAAAGATTCATGGAAATCACTGGCTAATTGTTATTAATATACCCTATCATTCTTTAACTTCAAGTTAACCTCAATCGCATCTAACTTTATCCAACATAAATTAAGATAAACCAGACATCTTTAACTTTAAGTTAACATCAATAGTATCTATCTTTATTCAAAATAAATTAAAATAAACGAGACAAGATAATCTATTTATTTTGTTGTTAAATAACTTGCACCTATCATTTAATTGTTTATGAGTTCGAGTCAACTAAAAAAAATTGAAAATCGATTATTATCCTCGTGGAAAAAAAAAAAAAAAAGAAGCTTAAGGTAAGATTGCACTCTTGCCTTATAGCTGGGACTATGATTTGGCCTTCCTACCCTTCCATTAACATGGATTCAATTTTTATTTTTTTTATTTTTTTTGTGGCAATGGATAGATAATTTATGTTTATGGGAGGAAATGGTTTGAACTAAGGAACATATTGACGTTGAGCAAGTAATTATTTACACTCCTAGGCAACTATTTGTGATGTTCTATCTCTAAAAAATCTACAAAAAGTTACAAAAGCTAGCAAGCTTATTACACTCGACAATGCCAGGAACCAGTAATACTTATCGAGTCGAGCTTTAGTCATATCATCGGAGAACCAATTGTCTTCTCTTCCTCTAGAACTCGTCAAATATTCAATCACAGAAATGAGAAGTGCGCTCAAGAAGCTTCCTACCCCAAAAACACTCGTATACAGTGCTATTCCCATAGTTCTCATTCTCACAGGAACTTGAGAATAGAAAAATTCTTGCATCCCCACAACAGTGAAGATATCAGAAATCCCCAACAATATGTACTGAGGAAGCAACCAAAAGATGCTAAACGGCACATCTTCAGTTAATACATTTATGCTTTTACTGATCTCAAGCCTCCTCCTTTCTGTAATAGCCGCGATTATCATGGCTATGACCGACAAAAACATCCCAATGCCCATCCTCTGCATCACAGAGATGCCCTTCTCATTGCGTGTGAATATACGTACTAAGGGGATGAAAAATGTGTCATACCAAGGCATCAAAATGATTATTGAAACAGTGATTGCACTTTGCAATGCAGCTGGTGGGATCTTGAATTTGCTTCCTATGTTTCTCTTCATTGTCATGCCTTGTTTAGTGAAAAATGTCGCAGGTTGTTGGAAAATCACCGCAAACATTAGAAGCATCATCCAAACTGGCAACAGGCGCAACACTATCTTTGCAGCCTCAAGAGGATGCAAGCGTTCTTCACGATTCTCTCCACAGCACGGAACGTCGTGCTGTGGTTCTTGATTGCACAGTGCTTTCTCCTGAAGCCTGCAAACAAATTCTAATCATCAGCATAAGATGAAAAGGGAAAGAAGTTTTCGAATTAATGCATAAAAAAGACTCACTCTAACTCAACCATAGTATATTCATTGCTTGGCAAACCATTCCCACCGTTGATCATCTTTGACACAGTTGCTTTGATTGCTTGGACAATGTCATCAAAAGACTTGCCACCATCGGCACTCCTATTCTTCTTGTGCATATAAAACCGGTTGCCACACAAAAACATTATAATGGATGTCAGCATTGAAAGGGTGGGAATAGCGAATCCTAGTCCCCAACCCAAAGTGTCTTGAATATAAGACATGATGGAGACACCTAGGAGGCTGCCACAACAAACACCAAAGTACCACCATTGGAAAAACAAGCTCTTCTTGTCTGAGCTCTTGTCATCCATATTAGTACGAGGCAACTCATCTTCATTTTCAAGCTGGTCCGCCCCAAAGGCTTGTAAGGAAGGGTTATAACCCCCTTGGCCAAGGGAAATCATGTAGAGAGACCACGTTAGGGATGAAATCGAACGTACTTTGTTCGTTGGAATCCAAGGCCATCGCACTGCAGTTGATGTCAAAGCTAAAAGTCCCTAATGAACATTGATGTGTAAGTAGTATCAATTAATGTTTTATTCATATGTATCGTAACCTTAATTAAAATCAAATAGCAATTCAAAGGAGAATCAGACAGAATGATCAAAATCGAGGGCCAATTAAATGAATCTTTATTGTTTTTTTCCCAAACATTGAATGTCCCTTATGATTAAATTGATACAGTTGACAATATAGTAGTAATATGTAAACTAATTGTCACATCATCCCCTTTTACTGGGTGAACATTATTTTCTTGTAATCATACAAAGAGAAGTGGATAGTGACTGGGCTCCATCATCATGATAAAATGATCTGCATGTAGATTTCCAATAAAAATCTTGCCAATTATACCATCAGCACCCAAAGGTTGTGACAAACGAATGAACGAAACTAATTTTATAAACGTTAAATAAAATATTTTGTTGTGATAACATACAATTAGAGAGAGTGTATTCATGAAATATAATAATAATAAAATACAAATTTGAAACAGATTGTAAATAGGCAGGTGTAAATACACTGGGCATGAACATAATTTTGCTGCAAAAGAAAAGCTACAAAATACGTGTGAAATTGTATTGTACAACTCACCGCAGTATAGAGCACAGAAGAGGCTAAAATTGTGGAATATCGGTCCCAGTAAGAGTCGGCCAGCGTCGCTACTATCAACGGCAACATTGACGTAAATCCGACCCAACTATTAACAAATTTTGCAGCTGATGAATTGCTCATCTTCATAACATCCGTGAGATAAGTTACCAAATTTGAAGCCACCCCTTTGAATGCAAATCTCTCCATTCCAGCTATAACTGTTGCAATATTTCAAGAACATCACCATATTGAAAACCCAAAAAAAAAAAAGGGAAAAAAAGGGAAATTATTATGTCTGAGTTTTGAACCATATAATAATAAAGCGGAGAAAAAAGAAAATTCTGTCTTGGAATTGCCTCAACAACTTAAATAAAATGAAGAAAAAGAATCTTGATTACAAAGTACAGAATCATGGAAGAAAAGAAAGTAGAATTTTGCATATTCTTCACTTTACCTATAAGAAGGATACATGGTTTGTTGAGTCCGATTGATATCTGTCCTCCAGCCATGACAGAAAAATAAACCAAACATAAATTGAAGAAAAAACGAAAAGGGATGTGGCCAAAATGAATGACAGAATAGATTCTACTAAGTTTCTTTAAAAACAAATGATCAGGGGGGGCATGTTTCTCTGTTGCTGTGGATGATATAAACTCTCTCAAAGTCTCAGTCGCCCCATTAGACAAAATACAAAAGAATGCCACTCCCTTTTGTCCACCAGTGCATATTCTGTTTTAATTCCAACAACATTTGTTGCTTTTGGGGGATTTAATGGAACACTGGATAGTCACTAATTCAGTCCTCCAAAACCTAAAGGCAGCTTTCCACTTTCACTTGGGCTAATGCTGACACGGCGAGGTGGCCAAGATAGACACACTGTCTTACATGAAAGAAAAGATTTGATTTTTTCGTATAATAATAATAATAATTATTATTATTATTGTTGTACCATTAGAATACGGAAATTTGGATTCAGACACATAAATAAGTTGGTGAGTATGGATAGACATGGTCATAATGTTGACATATGTCAAGCAATTCCCATGTGGGCACTGCCTAAAATTGCCAGGTATTAGGACACAAAATCTTGAAATTGCTTTGCGCAATGTGGAAAATATATTAGAAATATTACGTAATTAACTTACAATTATTGAGAATCCTTTGGTAATTATGATAATACTCAGAGTACTATAATAAAAGGATTTCTTTCCAAACTGAGTAAGAATCCGCAAATAAATAAGAAGGCAATCATCACTCCTCAAACTGAGTAAGCAATCCGCAGCCATCAAATTTTGGATTTTGTTGCAAATTGAGAAATCAATGAAAGGGTTTCTTTCCATACTATGGAGTTGATTTCTTTCTAAAACCTGTCCTAATGTTCAAATAGTATTATTTAGTCATAGTATACCATATATAGGCTAAAAATGTTTCTCTTGCTGAATGACATTATTTTATTTTTTAAAAATTATGTCAAATTCCCAGTTTCTCAAAGGAAATAAAATAAAATAAAATTCTAGTTCTTTTCTCAAAGGAAAGCAGATTACTATTGCACAAATCTATCAAAGAATCTTTCCATAAAAATCAATCTTCCCCACCATTCTCCTATCAAACAATCAAGAAACCTGGTGGAGTCTTGCTTGAGGCTATATACTCACACTGATCGCGTGCATGCATACATC
The DNA here is from genome assembly GCA_019321725.1 of Paulownia fortunei. Lineage (NCBI taxonomy): Eukaryota > Viridiplantae > Streptophyta > Magnoliopsida > Lamiales > Paulowniaceae > Paulownia > Paulownia fortunei. The sequence continues at coordinate 275,000 of JAGSPU010001671.1, read as the reverse complement.
GCTCACAAACCAAGCAACCAATGGACACAAGCAAAACGCATGTACTTTCTTGATTTTATCTACAAAATTTAGAATCCCAATTATCAAACCTCAAAATTATATTACATATACAATTGTCTTGATCGAAAAATTCTTGTTCAGATTATCAAACTCAATTAATAATATAGTAAATGCAACAGTATTTGTCATATAATTCATAGTTCTTTTTACACTCTATATAAATTCACTTGTCATTAGTAAATTGAGTTGGGTGGAACCCAATTTCAACCCAACTCAGACTAAAATTTCCTGCTTGAATAGGGAGATAATTATTATTTTATTTTTTTGAAAAAGATAAAAGGTGAACATAGCCCACTTTGCTATCTAAAGAGGGGAAAAAGGACACCTTGAAAAAAGCCTACATATACTTTGACAAACCAAAATTAGATAAAAAGTTGAGAAGGGGAAAGTGTTCCCGGCTATCTTGGGTGCGATCAATGGTGGATCAATCATAAAGATAGAAAAATAGTGAGAACAACCAGAGTGAAGAGGTGCACTTCCAAGATTGTTCTTGTATTCACGCCATGTTACATTTGCTTTTCCACGTCACGGTCTTGTTGAGGAAGACGTTTTTGTTCTTGATTTTTCGTGGTGGTTTATGACATGGAAATCACTTCTTTGTTTTGACGACTCCATTATTGGACTGAAAAATTAATGTTGGGAGAACAAAGGATAATGAGTGATTGATTGGTCACGTTCCTCCGTATTGGATGGAATAATTCTTGTGTTATTTCCATCGGATGCAAAATAATTAGTATATTTTTCTTTACCATATAGTACAAGAACTGCATCTACCTCTCACAAGCATCCGTGTGGAAGATACGAAACACGTTTGAACAGTTGCACCCGATCCAATATCAATTTTTTTTCATATTGATTGATATTTTTTTGGATTTTCCCAAAATAATCTCATTATCACATTATTTAATATATTTTTCTCTTAATACATAATATTTTTCAATACATTTATTCCCCAAAACACTTTTTCAGAATATCCAAAACACATCCAAATATTTCCAAAGTGATTTATGGCAGCAAGTATGTCAATAGAATCATCAAATGAGGCCCAAAACTTGCTATACAATATCATATTATTATTTTGTACTTTTCAGTCTATTACAGTACTCAGAAAATAATCTAATTAAGATTTTCTTGTTAATTTTTGCTATTTTGATAAATTTATTGTTCGTCGTTGATTGTTAACTTGTATTATGTGAGTAAAAACCAAGAACTCAAACCAAGCAGCCTACTCGAAAAATAAATGTAATATCAAAACAGATGTAAGAAGTCGAATTTGTTAAAATGCTGAATGAACCTTTTTAGTTTCTGATGGAGACTGCATGAGAGTTGCCATTCACTCCAAGCTCCGTCTATGGCCTGTAAGCAAACAAAAGAAAATGCGACCACAATCTCAGTTTTCAGAGATATATATATATATATATATATATATATGGAAAAAAGCCAAAAATGCAAGTACAATAAAGACAATACATTACTGAAAATCTAGGAAATACTGATAATTCTGCCTTTGTTCTAATTGTATTCTGCTTTTGTTCTTTTTCTACTTGAAGGAAGTGGAACAAATTGAGAGGAAAAATAGTGAGGTTAGAGGTTTGTTGCGCATAATCCGTGGGCCAAGATATTCAAAAGTTTGAAGTTTTCAACCTTCCTATAGTGTTTCCCATATTTAGACATGGACTGTAATTGAAATTGTCAATATTTATATCATTTGATTTTGTATTAATAATAATTTTATAAATTTAATAATGACAATAATTTTTTATAAGTTGTAATAATTGAGAATTAGTAGCATTTATAGTGATAACTCGACCACAATAAAAATTCACACAATAACTCGAATACAAGTGTTATACAGTGATATATTAAAAATAATTCTTCTTGTCACTGTTAAATTTGCGAAAATTATTATATATTATTAATAATAATTTTAATATTGTCACCTTTTTTTTTTTCCTATAGTTGGAACAGCCTTCAAAATATTTTTTTTGCAAAGAAGTTGTATTAATATTGAATCTAGCAAAACCCGCGTACTACTTCTGAAGCATACATAGAACGATCCACCTAAAACCCATATTCTAAACGAGCGACTCCGGAAATTGTTTCTCACGTATAGTACAACCTTCAACCTTATCAAACTTTTCTGATTCTAGGCCCAATAAGGAGCGGGCCACCCAAGTCCAGAACCTTGAGAGATTATAGTACAATTGCCTATGCAATCACCATGGACAAGTGAAAGACCCGATTGTAGGCCCATTTGCTGCAATTTCTTTGATCTCCTACATTATTAATTTTTATAATTAAATCTTGATTGTTCAAATAAGTGACAATGTTGAAAAGGGCATAATTTCTTTTTAGTTACAAAAAGCCCTAAAGATTTTGAAAATGAATAAATTAATTAATTGTTACGTCCCATCACTGCAATGGGACATGGGAAATATGGAAGTCCATACAATTTCATATGTACATATTTAAACATTTATGGAAAGTGAAAAAGAAAAAATCTAAATAATTGAATAGTCAAACATTATTACAAACTTACTCCCTTAAAACTAATACTTAACGAAAAAAAAGGTAAGCAAGACACGTTACCCTACTAAGGACAAGTTCAGGTACTTTATTTTAAATGATGTTTTATTTTTTTATTTTAATATTATTGATGCATGTCAAATATATAAAAATATAATTAGAATATTAGAATAAAATATAAAATTTCATTTGAAATAGAAAATTTAACTTGACTAAGGCAATGAATGTCCCCAACTTAAGTGATGTGTCTTCTCTTCTTACCATGTAATGATCCTATTCATAAATGTACATTATTTATTTATAATTTCTTGAATGAACCATTCCAAACATACAGAAGAAATTTCACAAAAATCTATAATTGATATTATTTATATATATTATATTTCCTTGTTTTTTTACTGTAAATGAGTTTTATTTTTTATTTTTTATTTTGCTTCCATAAGCAAAAATGAAATTACAATTCCGACTGTCCGAAGAATCCAATCACCATTGGAATAGTTTTGCTAGAGTTGTTGAAGCTCAAACACAAGCTAGGACAATCAACTCGGCGGAAGGTCCGACAACCTACATGCTCTAAATGAGATGGGAAGATCAAACAAATGAAACTATTAACAAAGAATAAGTTAAGGGAATTGATAGAATTTTTTTATTTATATTTTAAATTCAACCTACATTGAATTCATCATATTTAGGTGTTTAATTATTTTTTTAAAGTTTATTATATATATTTATGTGTTATTACTTTTAATATATATATATATATATTTAAAATTTATTATATTATTTTTAAAATATATTTTTATATTTTAAATTTATAAAATGAATAAAACGAGTTCATGAAAGACATTGGAGTTTGAATCGTTAAATATCATTAATCATGCACTAGAGGAAATTATTTTTTTTATAAACAATATTGTAAATTAATATAATATTTGCCATTCTACAAGAACAAGGAAAAATATATTTTTTACGCACACGACACTTCTTTTTTTTTTTTTTTTTCGGTCCTTTCCCACAATGGACCGTTCGGCCTGGCTTTTCCAACAAACTCTTCTCAAGCGGAGACTTAAACCGATCACGTCCACTCTTCTCAATCGGGACCTCTCCACTGAACACTGATTCCTGCGATTATGGCAGATCACCACCACCACCACCACCACCACCGCCCAAATCGCATCTCCCTTCCCCCCGCGCCACCATCCCTGCCGCCGCCACCCCTACCCCACGCCCCTCCTACCCCCTATTCCCCTATCCCCCTCTTACCCCGACCCCCACCCCCTCCAAACACCGCTTCTCCATCTCCAAACCCTCCACCGCTACCGCCGCCGCCACTTCCTCCTTCTCCTTCCTCCTACTCCTACTCTTCTCCCTCCGTTCGCTCTACTCTCTACTCCCTTTTTTGCGCTCTTCCCCTCCCTCGTTCTCCATTTTCCCTTTCTCTTTTCTCGTCTCCCTCCTGTCTTTTATTCTCACCCTCTCTTTCTCTCTGTTTGCGTCGATTTTTGGTAAAGATTCTTTTCACCAAAAATCTCAACGGCCCATTTTTTCTCTCTCTTTAATTACCCAATCCCAGCACAAACTCCTCGTCGCTAAATCACTTCTTCTTGCCGTTGTTTTTTTACTAAGATTTCAGGCGTTAAGGTATTGTGGCACGGCTGCGATGATTTTAGCGGAATTGTCTGGAAATGTGGCGGCGCGTTTTATGGGAGAAGGTAAAAATCGAAATTCGGCTGGGTCATCTAAGGTGCGTGGGTTTATTGCTCTGTTTTCTGGGTTGGTTTTGTTGTCTGTTAGCTGGGATCGAATTGAATGTTTTCCTTGGTCCCATGTGAATATTACGAACAAAGGTTTTTTAGTCTTTCCCAGTGGAAATTGTTTGAGGATTTGGCCAATGCTGCTTCCTTTCTTGTCAGGGTTTTTGGGGTGTTATGAGCGGGTTTTGTGGAACTGGGGGGATATTCGAGAGCTTGGACAAAAAAGGGTTCGCTTGATCACTTTGTTTTTCACCACAGTTGTGCTTTTTATACCGGCTGCTGTTAGTATGCTTGTGTTTGAGGTGGAAGGCGATAGCATATCTGTGTCTAGTCTTGGCTGGCCGTTGGCAAATACTGTAGTTTTCGGTGTGCTTTTGAGTGAGAATTACACTGATGAGAAAGTAGCTGCTTCAAAAGATATTCAAAGGGAGTATTTTGTTACCTTTGTGTGTACTCTTGTTTTGGAATTGTTTTATTTTCCAGAGCTTTCACTGTGGGGATTGCTGATTTGTGGTTTATTGCTGTGGATTTCGGTGAGGGAATTGAATCCTATTTATATTAATTATCCTGAATTGGGTTTCGAATCGTCTGAATCTTTTAGTACAGCAGTGATGAAACCTATCAGGCACATTTTAAGTGAAAGGAAGTCACGCAAGATTGCTCTATTTTTGTTGATTAATACTGCTTACATGGTTGTTGAATTTGTGGCTGGTTTCATGAGTAACAGTCTTGGGTTGATATCCGATGCCTGCCACATGTTGTTTGATTGTGCTGCTTTGGCAATTGGTTTGTATGCTTCCTACATTTCACGCTTGCCAGCAAATAGCCAGTTTAACTATGGTCGTGGGAGATTTGAGGTTCTCTCAGGATATGTCAATGCTGTTTTTCTGGTTCTTGTTGGAGCATTAATTACACTTGAGTCATTTGAGCGGATTTTAGATCCTCAAGAGATTTCTACTAGCAGCCTGCTAGCGGTTTCAATTGGAGGGCTGATTGTGAACATTGTTGGCCTGATCTTCTTTCATGAGGAACATCATCATGCCCATGGTGGATCTGGAGCATGTTCACATTCCCATTCCCACACCCATCTGGAAGTTCAGTCCCACTCCCATCACCATGATCATCATTTACATGAACATGATGATAAACATCAGGAACGCATCACTGTTGTCCATGACTGCGATGAGAAATCATGTTTGAATCATGATGACCAATGTAGTGTTGATCATGAAAGCCGCAAATGTAGCAACTACCATGCAGCTGATGGTAAAGGAGAACATGAAATTACACAACTTCAGTGCAATGGTCACCACCACCACCACCACCATCACCATCACCATGATCAGCATGACCATCATCACCAACATGTTGACCTACACAACCGCAATCATGATCATGTCAACATACATGACGAACATCACCACCACCATAATCATGTTAGTCAAAACGATCATACTGACCGACTTTTGGGAAAAAAGGAAAAGAAGAAGCATCATCATCACCACATTGACCACAACATGCAAGGCATCTTCTTGCATGTCTTGGCAGACACCATGGGAAGCGTTGGAGTTGTTATTTCGACCCTGTTAATCAAGTACAAGGGGTGGCTTGTTGCTGATCCTGCCTGCTCAATATTTATTTCTGCACTAATTGTGTTATCTGTGATTCCATTGCTCAGAAATTCTGCAGAAATCTTGCTGCAAAGAGTTCCTAGATCATGTGAACAGGATCTCAAGGAAGCTCTAAATGATGTGATGAATCTGAAGGGAGTTTTTGGCATTCAGAATCTGCATGTTTGGAGCTTCACTAACACGGATATTGTGGGAACCATCCATCTTCATGTCTCAGCAGACACTGATAAGGCTTCCATAAAAAAACAAGCAACAGACATTTTACATGATGCTGGGATTAAGGATTTGGTAATGCAGGTTGAATGCGTCAATAGTAATTGAGCAAATCAATTCTAACCTTCTAGCAGCCTGTATATGTGTTTGGAGGGCGAACTTTTTTTATATGTCTGGCAGGGGGCAGAACGTGGCGTTCAACAAAAGACTGTTTTGGTAAGTTGGATAATTAGTTTCATTTTCTTTGTCTCATGATTTTAGTTCTCTCCTCATTTTCATTTTTCAAACTTTGAGGATGCATTTCAGCGGAAAGCATTAATGGCATTTGCATATATGCAAAAAAGAACCAACCTAGTTTTAGATAATCCTATGAGATGCTATGATAAGCATAAGTGTGGGGAAGAGGCACTCTGCCCTTGATGAAATTTTCTAAAAAGAGATTTTTAGTCTGAATCTACTGTGTGCAGTAACCTTCGACAGTAAAGTTATTATTTCGCATCACCTTCAGTCTCACAACTTGTTGTGCAGAACCTTGTAGTGAAAAAAGAATCAAGGTGTATCCTATGCTGATTGCTTAAGTTGAGAGTTGAGGTGAAAATGCAATGCAATTAACTATTGTGCTAGCAATGAGATAGTTTAATTTACCTTCAGTCTCACAACTTGTTGTGCAGAACCTTGTAGTGAAAAAAGAATCAAGGTGTATCCTATGCTGATTGCTTAAGTTGAGAGTTGAGGTGAAAATGCAATGCAATTAACTATTGTGCTAGCAATGAGATAGTTTAATTTACCTTCAGTCTCACAACTTGTTGTGCAGAACCTTGTAGTGAAAAAAGAATCAAGGTGTATCCTATGCTGATTGCTTAAGTTGAGAGTTGAGGTGAAAATGCAATGCAATTAACTATTGTGCTAGCAATGAGATAGTTTAATTTACCTTCAGTCTCACAACTTGTTGTGCAGAACCTTGTAGTGAAAAAAGAATCAAGGTGTATCCTATGCTGATTGCTTAAGTTGAGAGTTGAGGTGAAAATGCAATGCAATTAACTATTGTGCTAGCAATGAGATAGTTTAATTTATGTATGAAAAATTCATTTCCAGTTGCCAATTCATTTTTTATGACTGCTTCACTTTGGCCACATCATAAATATGTTCTTATCCATTCAATTTTTTCTGGCCATTCAATGCTTGGGCAGGATCTGAATATTCTTGCATATGATTGTTTAAATTGACGAAATTTCTGAAGGTCAATCACAATGTACTGCAGGTTATGGTTTTGTAGTATTTAAGAAAATTTAAAAATAACTTGTTTCTTATGGAGCAATGGGTCTTTAATGATGTGAAATTCAGTAATGCAAGAGTTCCTTATCTTAAGATTTCCAACATTGTACTATGGATGGGACCAGATGCTGAATTAAAATTTTCTTCCTTTCGTTATTCGCCTGGGTTATTGCATGTTAACGTATTTATATATCCCCTCAATCAAATTTCTTGTTTCGATAGTTTCAGGTTTTCAAGCTGGGATTTTGTGGAAGTAAAGTTTTTCTGAATCATGGAAATGGCGTGATGCTATGAATCATAGATCAACTTTCTCTATGGACATCTTCACTTGTATAGGCTGTTACAGTTGATTGATTTTTATGCAGAAGCTGAAACTGAAGCATGAGACAGATCACAAGAGTGCATATCCAGTTGTGCCTTCCTAATTCCTCCAGCAATTTGTGTTCAGTTGTTCTCCCCTCCTGAAATAGTTAAATTTAATAGTAGAAGATTTACCTTATGATAGAAAATATACCCGATGCCTGTATTAACACGTGGAACGAACTTCTTAATGATTTTTATGTTCCCATTTATGCTGTCACTTTTGAATTTTGACATGTATCTTTGCAGGGTTTATGTTATAAAATATGATTTAATAAAATTAAGATCACTGATTTAGACAAGTCCAGTTAGTTTATTTCATTTGTTAATTTAATTTATCTTCTATATTGTGCCATCAAACCATATTATTAAATTGGTTTACTTAGTAACGTTCTTGAAATTGGTTTACATATTAAAACATTCCTTTTCCCCAAGTTTATTTTCCTTTTTTTTTCTTTTCTTTCTTTTTTTAAATCCCAGAATAAAGACTCAATTTTCAACTGAAAAATTATTTCCAGCACTATCCTATAATTTAAAGATATGACACCATTAACTTTTAATTATCATTTTTTAGAATAATAGTATAAAAATACAAAATGTTTAATTTTCCAACTCTTTATAAAATATAGTGTCCAATTAAATGGAAGTTTTTTTCAGAAAAAAATAGTGAGAGCAATATTTATACTATTACTAAATAAAGCATTGAAGAGGCCTTGAAGGGAGTTGATTAGTTGACATGGTCTCTCTAGTGAAAATTTCTTGCAATTTCTCTTTGGTCTGTCAAGTGAGTTCACTTCTTACAAGTCTGGCATATGTTTCACAACTCCAATTTTGGTTTCCATTGTTATGCTCCCTCCCTCTCTCTCTCTCTCTCTCTCTCTCTCTCTCTCTCTCTCTCTCTCTCTCTCTCTCTCCAAATTTCTGTTTCCATTGTTTTTTGGTTCCTAAATAATATTTATTTAAATATACGGTTTTCATAAATATATTTACTTCGAAATTTAGAAAGCATATAATTGACACAAGGACGAGTAAAGGAACGCCGTTTCATAGCGGAATCTCAGCTCGGAAGTCAATCTGACTGTGACTGCAATCCCGAAAATCTTGCATAGTTGCATTTAAGGGTTTAAGAGAGGATTTTAAGTCTATCGATTAACTGAAGAAATGGAGAGCACGGAGGGGAAGGTGGTCGCAGTTATCCTGGTCGGTGGCCCGACTAAAGGTTCGAATTTTCTCATTGTTTTTCCTCAATTTCTTTCTAGTCAAACAATTTTGTTTTTTGATTCACACTTTTTTATCCCCATTTTGTTCAGGGACTCGATTTAGGCCGCTTTCTTTTAATACTCCAGAGCCTTTATTTCCTCTCGCTGGTCAGCCCATGGTTAATCACCCCATCTCCGCTTGCAAAAGGGTATTCTTTTTTCTATGCTAAATAGAATTCATGTTAATGTAATATCTGTTTGATTGGTTTGAGAATTTGGAAATTTTCCACCGTTGGTATTAAAGGTGGATCTTTACATAAATGTTACTCTGCTTTATGATATTGTTTTAGCATTGATATCACAAGGCATTCTGTTGGAAGATACAAGTATTGTTTTGGCATTGATAGTTGCTGATGTGCAGATACCCGACCTCGTGCAAATTTTTCTTATTGGGTTCTATGAGGAGCGGGAGTTTGCATTATATGTCTCTTCAATATCTAATGAGCTCAAAGTTCCTGTCAGGTCAATTCAGATGGTGTTTTTCCCTTGATATGTGGTTTTGTTTGGTTTATTTTTTCAAGTTTTACATCTCCGAGTTATATAATACCAATGTTTGTGTTATTTGGGCATTTCTCAAGCGGGATTTTTTATTTTTCAGATATTTGAAAGAAGATAAGCCACATGGTTCAGCAGGTGGCCTTTATTACTTCAGAGATCAAATCATGGAGGAGTCCCCTGTATGTGTCACTGTTTTCAAACAATTCTTAATGAATTGCCTTGTTATAACTCTACGTTTCCTCCCTTATTTAGCAGTCTAATAAGTTTATCATAAAGTTGAAATTTTAACTTCCTATGATTTGTGCGAGCTTAATCTCTAATTTTGCACTTTATCAAAGCATGGATTAAGGTTTTATTTGTTGCACTTCTAAATTTGCACTTTATCATTGTATTCTGGTTTTGTTTGTTGCATCCCAATAAAGAAGCTTCTTCTATTGTCTTAATATTCCCCCGCACATAATGTGCCAGTTTTCCTTTATTACGTCCTAAATGAAATTGTACGCTTTTGGTTCATGCAGTCACATATTTTTCTGTTGAATTGTGATGTCTGCTGCAACTTTCCGCTGCCTAACATGCTAGGTAATCTATTCACTTTGTCTTCATCAGCTTCAGGATTTCTTTTGTTGTTATGCTCTGAAAGATTTCAGCTGAGAGGCCCTAAATTATCCTCTTCATCTAGCTTTAGTTCGTATCATAACTATTTTTTATAAGCATATTTTCTGGAATTATACAACTGCACTTTATGTTGTTTTTCAGAGGCCCATAAAATGTATGGTGGGATTGGCACATTGCTAGTTATTAAAGTAAGTTTGCTTTCACAATGTTTTTCTCTTTTGTGAGCTGGCATATTGCATTAGAGAATGGGTCTCATCCTAATGTTCTTTCCTTGAAACTGTTGTCATTTGACTCCCGTCTTTTCTCCTGTTTCCCAACATTGCTTTTCTTTGCCAAATTCTCTCTGTGTATGTGTTTATGCAGGTATCCGCTGAATCAGCCAACCAGTTTGGTGAGTTAGTCGCTGATCCAATTACCAAAGAACTGTTGCATTACACTGAGAAACCTGAGACTTTTGTATGTATAAAAAGTAAAGAAGCATATATGTCTCAGTTTTAAAAGTCGACTAGTGCTTCCTTTCTTGGGCTTATCATTTTGTCTCTTTATCACAATTGCAGGTGAGTGATCTGATTAACTGTGGTGTATACGTCTTTACGCCAAAAATCTTTAGTGTCATCCAGGAGGTATATCTGCTTAGGGAAGACAGAGGTTAGTGATGCTGCATGTTATACATCCTTGTCATAGCATATTTCATTTTATGACTCCTTCAAGAATGCCACCCTTTGTGAACTTTTTTTTATAAAGTCATGTCAACTTGACAAGTTCCTCATCAGGCAATTGTAAAATTGCCAACATTAAGTTCTGTTCGACAATTTGTTCTGGTTTACGGACTTGCTTATTTTATTCTACTGATATAATAGCATGGTAACCCTGGAGAAGGAAGCCTGTCTGACTTTAAGACTCATTGTCCCTGTCATGAGAGACTTGAATTAGACAAGAATAACGCGGATAATCTTGTTTTACAAATACTTCACTGGTACAATAGTTTCCAATTCTTATCTATTAACCACCCAGATTCGTCTATCAGCAGAGAGCTGAGATGTACAGTAATTTGAAGAATTTCATGTCGAAATTATCACGTGAATTTATGAAGATCAGTTCAGTGGATAGTTATGGGTCCACCAGACTTATTCTATCCACTCATGAGTAGGATATCCATGTTGACTTTCATATTCTATTTTTGTTAATTGCAGCTGAAATAGACCGTGTATCTAGCTATGCATTCCAGCAAGTGGCAACAAGGTATCATCGGCAGAAGCACTGCTCATTAAGTCTTGTGTACATTAGGGATATACAAAAAAACCTTCAACTAGGTCCTTATGATTTACTATCACTGGGAGAGAGCAGCATCTACTGTGTAGTGCTCAATCTCAGACTGATGCGTGTTTTCCACTGCTGTGGTTTGTTTGTATGCATTTAAGCTTGAATTCCAGCTTCATTTTAATCATTGGGTTGATTGATCTTTCATTTAGGTCTGTTCCTACAGATTTTGTTAGGTTGGACCAAGATATTTTGTCACCTCTTGCTGGTAAGAAGCAATTGTTTACATATGAGACCATGGACTTTTGGGAACAGATCAAGACCCCCGGGTAGATTAGTTCTTATTCAATGTATATCCTCTTCTTTCTTGTGTCTGGAAACTTGGACCATCTTAACTGACTCACATCTAACTTGTCAGAATGTCTATCAAGTGTTCTGCTTTATATCTTGCTCAATTCCGATTTACCTCCCCGCATCTGCTGGCCAGTGGAGATGGGAACAGGAATCCTACAGTTGTTGGAGATGTCTATGTTCATCCATCAGCAAAAGTACATCCAACTGCAAAGGTAATTCAATTAAAAATGTGACTCAGTTCTTCTCTTGGTGGCAAGACGATTAATAAAGTAGCATTCAGAATCTAGCTTCAGGGACAACTTTTCGGTGTTGATATTTAAGTTCAGGAGGAGAACGTTAAACATGCTTTCAGAATGTAAATTCTCTGCAGCGACCTTTTCATGCAGATAAATCTTAATAAGAAGAAAACAAATTGTTATTAAAATCTCACTTATTTCTCAAAGTGTTGCTCACAGGGACAAACATAATTTTCTTGGTGTAATTTAATGTAAAAAATAAATCTGGTCTCCATGCCATTATATTAATTTTGCTCTTATATGTGAACAGATTGGACCCAACGTCTCGATATCAGCAAATGTTCGTATAGCTGCTGGCGTAAGACTGACGAATTGTATCGTGTTAGACGATGTAGAAATCAAGGTATGTTAGTCCAGAAAAAAAGTTCATCTTATCATTCTAAAAGATTTAGCCTTAAATATTCTCTTCCACAGGAAAATGCTGTTGTTATGCATGCTATTGTCGGGTGGAAGTCATCTCTTGGGAGATGGTCTCGAGTCCAGGTAGAGTTCTAGAAATTTTTTAGCTCAACAAGTATTTGAAACCTGAAATTCATCAAAGCTGTATAAACAATTATGTTCTTTTCAACTAGCTGGTCCCTCCCCCTACTTAAAACCTAAACAGTTTTCTGGTTACTGCACCAAAAGATACTTAATATAATTGCCAAGTCCACTGTGGTGTGTTTGAAGTATGTTGCTTTATTTGGAATATGGAGTTTTCGTAGATTGAGGACAAATGAAATGTAATGTGGTAACTAACATTAGGAATATTAGAATAGTCTACCTCCTAAATTCTAAGACATCAACTCTCATGGTAAAACTGAATATAGGAGTTCAAATTTCTTTATGCTGAACTTTGTGTAGTTTGCTACCCTAGTTGTAGAAAGTTATTCACCTGCTTTATTCAACATATAAAAGCCTTTTGACTTTCGATTGGTAGAACCATATGCCTATTGTAAAATAAAATGCGTCCCCCTACATTCTGTGGCTAAATAGCTGCGTCACTGATTCAGGCTGATGGAGACTACAACACAAAGCTTGGGATTACTATCTTGGGTATGCCACTTTGATTTTTGACATCCTGCCTGTAGATCGAATTTCTTTATGCTGAGACTGACATTAAATTATCATCTATGATGCAGGGGAATCAGTGACTGTTGAGACGAGGTTGTCGTGATTAACAGCATAGTTCTTCCAAATAAGATGCTCAACTTAAGTGTACAGGAAGAGATCATCCTTTGAAGTTAAGCAGAGATTCCTGGAGCCTAACATAATTGGATTTCCAAAGTAAAATTATACAGAAATGGAGGTTCAATTAAAATACAGGATTGTTATCTTCAGTAAACCATGCGAGAAACTGCTTACATCTTTTTGTAAACCGTATGTCAGTGAAAAAATCATGAATCAATCCAATTCTGTTACACGTGATATGAACTAGCTTTAAGCCTACATTCTTCTTGTGAAGGCGATTCGATTGCGTTGTACTTCATATTCCCAAAGCAATATCTTTTCAGGTTGAGCTTTCAATGAGATAATTGATCATGCATTAAGAACTCTGAGATCAAGTCTCTTCCTTACGTTATCTCACTTTTCCCCAACCCCAAGCAACAGCAAAAAAGTTTACAGTACCCTTTATTTTTGAATCAAAACTAGGAAGATTTATGCTATCAGCATATGTTGTCTGAAATCTGCCGTAGCATCCATTTGCCTGAAATGTCAAATCTGAGGAGCAAGATACTCCTCAGCCTAGATAGTAGCTATGCACAATTTATCACACGTTCAACTGGAAAGAAAATTGTGCAAATGATAGCTAATACATCAATTGTCATTTCTTGCTCGATATGTTAAAACATTTTATGTACTCAAATGACAACTACCCGTTATTGGACATTAAGAGAATTACATTAGAGAATCAAACTAACACTTACTAGCTTTACTTCATATAAATAAGGTCCGAAATTCAAAATTCAAATCATGTACATCCCCTCCTTGTTTCAAGTTTCAAATTTAAAAAAATAATGGACAGTCAAGAGGATGACGACATGGATGACTTTATTTGTTAGGTGCAAGAAGGCCATCAGCTCTGAAGGAGGCTTGGAAGAAAAAAGAGAAGAGAAGAAGGCCTAATTAGCAGTAATTTTTATAAGAAATGATTTCCACAGTGGAATATATCACATTTCTAATCATCTATTAGATTTTCTGTGAACTTTCAGATGAAGTAACATATATCTTAATCAGTGTAATGTGATGCCATTACTGTAGTTCTGCAAGGACTACTCAAATTTCCTAAAGTAAAGCTCCTTCAAACGTACCAGCCACAAATTATTTGTTCTTTCACAGGGCAACGGCAGCATCATGCCCAACAAGGTTCTCCATGTATCTTTCGAGCAAGTCAGGCGCATAAATCATTCCCCAAACATTCTGATGGAACAGCAGCTATTTCTACAAAATTTCAGGAGCTTGTGCTACAAGATCTTCGACTTTATTGCAACTTTACACATTGAAAGTTTCTATTTCTCTCAGATACGAAGCTGCAAAATGAAGAGAACCAGCAGTTGAACTCATTCCATAATCCATCACACAGCATCAGTAGGATAATAGCTAACAGTCAACAGTATCAATCATGAGGCCGTAATTGCATTTTGTACGCTTGTATTTCCATGGGCGAGATAAGGATATGTCCTTCCTGAGCACCAACTCCAAAATGCTCACTATAGCCAAGCATATCAGTATCTTCATGTAGAAGATTTATAGAAGTGGCTTTTGCATTCAAAACAGCAAGCCCTTTGAACATATCAAACAGATTGACTGGCTCATCAGCCATAGTTGAACATTGTGACCTGCCTTTTCGACAAAATGAAGAATCCCAGTGCCGCCTTTGCAAAATGAGAGCAAATCTAGGCTCTCCAAGGGGCTGCTGAGAGTATTTCAGAGGTCGAGGAACCTTAAAGCTCACAACATGCAAATCACATGGCAAGGAAGCCACCAAAGGAGAAAAAGATCTAGGGGGTGGCTGTACAGATACTGATTCAGGGGTTTTAGCAATGAATACATGTATTGGATAGTTCAAGTGAGCACCAACCAGATGAGAGAGAAGAGAGGGGCTCAGAGGGCGAGGATTCAAAATGGGATTTGCAGATGATGAAATGTTAGACTCCATGATGATGTGGAAAAGCACATTCATGGGATGGTTATCCATCACTCCTTGGCCCAGACCACGTCCATCATCTCTCACTAGTCGACGATCAAGCATGATCTCCAACCACCCATTTTTTAAGCTTGCCACACCCAAGGACTGCCTAGTATGAACAGAGAAGCGTTCTCCATTTGAGCCTTGCATAAATGCAAGAGAAGGCATTGGATAGTAATTTCCCTGCACAGGTATCTTGTCATAAGTTTCTCTACGGCTCATCTGGAAGCCATTCAGATCAGAGTAAAAGATTCTCTTGTTATCAACATCTGTTTTATATCTAGCTATCATTTCTCTATCGTTAAACTCATGCCCAAGAAGCTCAACATGATACTCTTTCTCAATGACAAATTCCTGCATGGTACTTTCAGCATTATATATACGGGTGCTATGGGAGATTGGAGATTTCTCCCATGCTGTTTTTGGATAAGAGTAAACTTCCCGCACCAAATGGCCCTCTGAAATCACCATTTGTCCACCAGCTTGGGTGATGGCCTCAGCATCACCATTTGGTTTGAACAGGTAGGCTCCACTCTCTGTGCTAGAGTACATACCTATTTCTTCACCAACAACATTCAGGTGACCATCCTTATGACTTATTTTCTGCAACAGGCCGTGACTTGCATTAAAGGTGAGTGTCTGATGTTGATTGCTGATTTCAACAGTGTCACTTTCTAAATTAGTGCAAGCATAGTGGGTGGGACAAGAAAGCTGCTTGGATGGACTGAAAATTTTCAGACTTGCTGATTTGGCCTTCTCACATCCAACAAATCCATTAGCAACATAATAAGTCTGCAATCCCATAGCAGGAACAGAAGATTTCCAATAAACACGATGTCTTCCAGTAAATATTGTGTTTTTATCATGGCGCAGTTCAGGAGAAATCTGGCTCTTGACACATGTCCAGTTCGAGTCCAATACTGTAACATCTGGTCTTTCAACAACCACCATCACCACCTCATTTCTTGTTTGCTCCAGTGGGTTAAAAAGGACCACAGTCTGCACAGTACCTTCACGAGCACTAATTGCCCTATGCATGGGTTGAACATCATATCTAGATCTTGTTTGTGCTGGTTCAAAATTAGCTGGATTCTGATCATTTTTTTCATGGCGAATTCCAAGCAAAACTTCAATAGCCTTGGACATAAAAATTTGCAAGTCCTGTAAAGCCATATGCATCCGTGTCCCATAGTCTTCAACAACATGATCTTTAGCTGTACCAGTCACACCATCATGATGCTGGAACAGAGCTAAGTTCCGTCTAGCAGAGGTCAACTTGTATGAAAAACTAGTAGGCAACTTCTCACATTGTGCTTTCTGGCAGTAACCTAACAGAAAAGCCATCATCATTTCTGCACCACGAAGTGTTTGCTCCAATACACGGTCAACAGCCTTGAAGAAAGGCCTGGAGACATAATAGCCACTCCAATAATCTTGATTTCTATCGGCATAAGTAAAGAAATCACCTGATAAAGAAGGGAATCCTCCAATCTCACCAGAGCCAATTTCGCCAGTAAGTGAATAATTTATTCTGTCAGCCTCATCACGCAGGGTACGGAAATAGTCATCCAAAGTACCAAACTTAGCTTCAGCATTCAAGCTAGGATCAGAATTAATATAATCAAATAACAATTGATAATTCCTGAACTGAGCTTCTGCTTCATCAATACTGATGTAGCGGAAATCATCACCAAGGGGAACAAGAAGTGTGTTTGTTCGGTAAAGTGTTGATTTCTTCCGATACTGATCCAATAATTTAAGTGCCCTCTCCTTCACATTTTCCTGGTCAGTCTCCACAGGATGTTCTCCCCAGGGACAACGCTCATAAACAAATCCACGCATTCGAGCAAAGTCAAACTGGCAACAAACAGCAGGCTCCGGCCCACAAGTATGTGGAATATCATAAGAATAGAAGGGCATCATGTGGACAAAGATATCAGTTGTTTCCTCAGTATCCCAGCTCTGCCTCCATACATACTCCAATTTCTTGTGCCATGCCAACTCCTTCTTCAACTCATAATGTGTTCTCTGTATAAGCATGTTCTCAAAACCCATGCGACGGAGAAGATAAGCCATGGTGGATGAATAGCCAAATGGATCAATTGACCAAGAATTCTTAGGAATAACTCCAACAGTTTCATTCAACCACATGTTTCCTTCTGTCATCTGAGGCAAACAATTTAAAATATACAACAACGTAAGTATAGGGCAAAGAGTCTCCTGTAAATCAAAATTAGAGCTCACCAAGCATAAAACTATCAAGAGCCGTGTAAAATCTAACTTCTCTACCATAACCAACAAAAATGCAAGCACGTATGCATATAGGCAGAGTTAGCGTGTGATGGTGTATACATAATTGTATAGAACTGCTTCCACTTCAACATCATTACATGAACTGGCTCATATATGAATCATCTGACAAGAGGAGATACAGGTGAAAGTCCAAAAATATATGAGCTGCTGCCAAAGTAAACTACCATACTAAACAATACCTTGGGTCGAATATCATGTCTCATGAATACACAAAGTCTATCCTTTCCAAAATTAATAAGAATTTAACAACTACAGAATTGACCCAGGACTTTAGAAAAAGCATGTGAGCCAACAGTGACAGCACTAAGATATGATTCAAAAAAAAATATGACCACGCAGAATTAACATACCTGCCTCCTTATTTTGAGATTTTCATTGAGTAGAGTACTATAAGAATGGGGGAAGAATGCAATGGAAGTTATAGCAGACTCCTATCAGACGTCGCCATACAGTTAGTTATTTTTACTGAAAACCTAGATAGTTCACCTTACACAGAATGCTAGATTGAAGTCAACAAATATATCCACAAGAAGAACAAACAAAGAAGTTGAACTATTACCTGTTCAATGATAGCAAAATAATGGGAATTAGCCTGTAGAAAGAGAGAACAAATAACCAGTAAGATTAGGCCACTCTACATTGGTGAATCAAAATATCAAGCCACTTTCACCAAAAAAATAAATAAATATAAAAGAGACAACACATTTTTTATACACTATGACTGAAACAGTCTCTGAAAATGTTCACAAATGTATCTATGAGATAAGCCTCAACGTGCAAGTGATTTGTGGAGGAATAATGCAGCTTAATTATTATAAAGAATGCAATCAACCTGATAGGGTCTGTAACATGAAAAAACAAAGTTCAGCAAACCCCTAAACAGAGATAGGTCAAACTTAAATTACATGAAATTTGAATATGCAGATGTAATAGGATTGAGAAATCCACAAATTATTCATCAAAACAAAGAGAAAGGCACAAATTTATGCCTATGCTTAACAGGAATTAATATTACCTCATCATTCATCACCCATCCACCTCCAACAATTTCCAGCTGTCCATTCTGCACTAAATTGATGAAGGATTCTTTTTTCACATCTGAAGCATCCCTCCACCATCTCTCTAAATAAGACATCTCTTCCCATATAAACTTTCGTCGATTATCCTACATACAGCTCCAACCAATCAAGTTTATATGCATAAAACTCAAAACCCTCAAATTTCCTAATCACTTAAGTTTCAACCAAGAGCCATCAAAATCAATGCTAAAATAACAAGCAACTATAATTTGGACTGTCATAGATTCATTTCAATGTATCAAAATTGGAAATCAGTTATTCTGCTACAATTTCTATAACAGAAAAAATTTATAATGGCCCACTAAATTAGGCACCAATACAGCTAGAAAAGTAACCGAGTTATGTCATCCTATCCTAGAAGCCTAGGATCTTAAACTCATAAAAAAGTTAACAATAACAGAATTAAATACAACATTTGACCCAACCACAAAAAACTATAAATCGATTTCAAAAAATAAGTCTAGAGCTTAATCCAGGAAGAATTTTAACCTTTGAAAGCGTTTCAACAATGGTATCAAGAATATGCCTAGACTGCCGATCATAATACTCGTCAACAGTGAGCTTCCATCCAGGATCATTATGCGAATGCGGCACCACAAACACCTTCAATTTCTCCTCATCCCACTCATTCCCCTTATAACTCACGCGCCATCCTTGCTTCCACGCGCCGCCATCCTCATCCAAGAACTGGATCTTATCATAGAGCTCTTTGGAAGTAATATCTACAGCGGCTGCCAAAATGGTGTCGTTAGGAGACTTGTGGAGAACAGGTTTGCGGGGGCGGGTGGAGCGAGCTCGGGATGTGGAGGAGCGGAACTGGAGGGGTTTGGGGACAGCGGCGAAGCGAAAGAGGATGAAAAGGAAGAATACGAAGGTGAAGCAAAGGCCGATTGTGAAGAAGTTCGAGATGATGAAGTCGCGGAAGGCGGCGGTGGTGCGCTTGCGTGGCTTCCGGGGTTGTTTGGCGGCGGGTTTAGTGGTGGGAAGGAGTGATTGCGCCCAGCCGCCGGCGCCACGGCGGGAGGAGAATGCCATGGCGGTGGACTGAGATCCGTTGATTTGTTTGTTAATAGTGACAGTGGGGTTCGGTGTTGGGCCTTGTTTTAAGTCGTCAACCATTTTATGCCGTTGTTGTCGAGATATTATTTGATCTCTTTTGATTCAACCAATGGAATTTTTGTAAGGTAAAAGTGTATTTTTTATTTTATTTTTTAATATAATTGAGTGATTATATTAAGGTAAAAACTAAAAGTGTAGTTATTAGTGCAAAAGAATGCGTGTATTATCTGGTGCTAAGCAAAATTGCCTTTTTTGTCCTCCTCCTCTCCCATATTTCTCGAGTATAAATTAGGAAAAGCATGTAAATAATCCAAATGTCTTGACTATTTTCAGCACTCATATGTTACCTTTGATCTACTGAAAGACGAATTTAACTAACCTCAATAATTAATCCATCTCTTTTATTGCAAACAAGCGCTTAGTACAATACTATAACACAATACCATTAAGGCCGGCCTGCCATTAGGCATTAACTATTTTTCTTAAATCGTAATTAATTTGAAGTGGTAATAGCAGTTCCATCTTCTAATACTATGTTATTGTCGCCGTCAAATTTGAATACTCTAAAGTCTTGATCCTTCAATTTTTACTAATGATGCTTTTGATTTAATTATAAACTCGCATTAGAAAGTTGGGGCTAGTCAAATTATTCGTATGTTGTAATATAAGCAAAACAACCTTTTATAGCTGTTAATCGGACATTAGCCTTTTATAACTAGAAAAATGCATGCACAAAATGTTTCCACTGCTGATGTATTGGCCACTCAAGATGCCTCCGCAACAAATAAGATCTACTGGTATATTATGGCAATAGTTAAGAGTGTGAAGAGGTAATGGAGTAAAGAACCTTAGTAAAAAATTAGAAAAATTTATAAAGCCCCTAATGTTGCTGTCCATTTTTTTGGCAAAATGGGCAGAAAAATATTTTTAGTTTGGTTTTGTACAAAATCAAAATTTCCCTATGAAGCTCTTTGTGATGGGGCATGGGGTGTTCCTTTTTTTGCTAGTCTATCAAATTTCTCTTATATTCAATAAAAATTTAACCTTATAAAAAAATTAAAAAAAATAGACTTTATGAGCAATATTTTTAAAATCGGATCGGGTCGGACGACGTTCAACCGGTCCAATCGAAAATCGAAGATCAGTTTGGTCCAGTTAGGCACATTAAACCGTTTGACCGATTTCAATTTTTTTTTTTTTATTTTTTTTTTATGAATTTTTAAAAATTTAAATTTAATATTTTGTTATATTTATGTGATTATTTGAATTTTGTTTTATTATATATATTTATGTAGTTATTTATTTATTTTTACATTTAAAATGTATTATAATAATTATCTAATTATATAATTATTTTACATAATAAAATAAGAATATACCATCAATTTTTATTAAATCGTCCGACCGGAGGTTAAACGCTCCAATCGATTGAACCGATAATTATTAACAAAATTGATTTAATCAACGATCTAGTTATAAAAATACTGTTTATGATTGAACTTATAATAGTTCAATTTTTTTGGCTTGATGACTATCAACAAAACTCAACTCATAAATTCAAATATTTAATTAGACTAAGCTTTAAGTATAAGTGGGCTTGACAATGGGGCTTGTCCAACTTAATTGACAGTTATAAGAGCATTATAATATATTGGGACTTCAAATGAAAGGAATATCACATACTTAACTTCGAAGATTAGGGCCCATTGCTTAACTTCGATACATAATAATGGTAAATATACTAATAGTATATATCAAACTCACAGATTTATGATTTAAAATTATGCTTGATAAAAAATTATACGTGATAAACTTGTGAAAAAAAGGAAAAAAAAACAAATGATTGGTGAGGTAATGGCGCCATAGTCGTGGGTTGTTTGGAATTTGGATTCCCAAATTCCAATCACTTCAACGAACCAACACATACTCCATATCATGTCTGGGATACAACAAACTCAATCGGGATAGGACTATTGAAGTAACCAAACACACCTTCATTTAACACGCAAATCATTACTGCTTGTTGGAGTTGTACAACTGCAGTTCCCTCCAGCATTGAGCTCTTGCGTTTCTCTTCTCCTCAGCTATTATCTGCGCCGCGAATCGATCTGATCCGTTCTCTGTCTCTCTGGTAAACCATTGTTTACATGAAAATGTCTTTTATTTTTTTCGTAAATTTATTTAAATTCCCGTTTAATATTTTTTAATTCATTTGTAAAATTTTGAGATCTGGGATTGAAAGGAGTTTTAGATCCATTTCGCTTATGTTCAAGCACGTTTATTTCTCACAATTCTTCGAGATCGTGATGATGTAAATCCATTTCTTCTATTGGGTTCGAGTTGTTGAAGAAAATTGGAGTATTCATCGAGTGGCATGAATTTTATTTTTTATTTTTTACCATCGGTTTATGTGCATATGAGGAAGATTAAAACTTTGTATGCTTTACTTTAAGACTTGTAGAGCGAGATTATGTGCAAAAGCCTGAAATTAGGTTGTGAGTTGCTAATCTTGGGGAAAAAACAAAAGAAGGATGTAATTTAGCTGAAACGAGAAGTTATTTTGGTCTTTTTTGGGGCCTGTTGGTTTGATTTTGATTAATATTTGCCCCTTGAGATCCTAACTGCCGAAATTGAATGTTTTGAGCCCTATGCAATGCTTAATTTTTTTGGCTTTGGATATCTATTTGGCTATATAATGGGTTAAATTTGGTTGCTGGCTAGTGATATTAAATTGGAATAATTTCGAGACTTCTCTGAGAAATGAATGATAAGTGTCTGTATTTTTGAATTAAATGTTACAGGAGTTGAAAAGCAAATCATAAAGCAATTCTTGGAGGTTCTAAGTTATAACCAACAAAAAAAGATGCCTGCACAGAAGATAGAAACAGGTCACAACGATGTTATTCATGATGTATCCATGGATTACTATGGAAAACGCATGGCAACGGCTTCATCTGATGCCACTATAAAAATAATTGGTGTCAGCAACAACTCTACTTCTCAGCATCTGGCTACTTTGAGTGGGCAAGGTCCAGTCTGGCAGGTAGCTTGGGCACACCCCAAGTTTGGCTCGACACTTGCTTCCTGTTCTTATGATGGTAAAGTCATCATCTGGAAGGAAGGTAATCAGAACGAGTGGTCCCAATTTCAAGTTTTCAATGACCACAAGTCTTCTGTCAATTCCATTGCTTGGGCGCCTCATGAGCTGGGATTATGCTTGGCGTGTGGTTCTTCTGATGGAAATATTTCAGTCTACACAGCTCGCTCAGATGGTGGCTGGGATACTACAAAAATAGACCAAGCACACCCTGTTGGAGTGACCTCAGTTTCATGGGCCCCTTCAATGGCCCCAGGTGCATTAGTTGGATCTGGAGTATTAGAACCTGTTCAGAAGCTGGCTTCTGGTGGCTGTGATAACACGGTGAAGGTGTGGAAGCTATATAATGGTAACTGGAAAATGGACTGCTTCCCTGCCCTTCAAATGCATTCTGATTGGGTGAGAGATGTTTCTTGGGCACCAAACTTGGGACTTCCAAAATCCACTATTGCGAGTGCTTCTCAGGATGGTACAGTCGTCATATGGACTGTGGCCAAGGAAGGTGATCAATGGGAGGGTAAAGTTTTGAAGGACTTTAAGACTCCTGTTTGGAGGCTGTCATGGTCTCTGACTGGAAATTTACTGGCCGTGGCATCTGGTGACAATAATGTCACACTGTGGAAAGAAGCAGTTGATGGGGAGTGGCAAGAGGTTACCACAGTTGACCAATAGAATTCAGGTTCTATTAGCTGTCAGGAAAAAAAAAAAAAAACAGAAAAGTATGTTTGTCTATTTATACATGTTTGGGCATTGTTGAAGACCATTTTTTTAGTTTTCCTGTACTCTGAATTCATTGTAGTTGAATCCTTTTGTCTGTATTGGACGATTACGGGCTTATCAAACTTAGGAGAAAGAAATGTGATTGTGGTAATCTTCTTTCTGGTTTTCTTAAGCTGTGTGGCAGGTATTTGTTTTTTGTTTCTCTTGTGTCCTTGATTCGGCTTTCTTGCCTCTATTATTATTAAATACATATCTAATTTTTGAAAGCATGTATGTAATGGCAAATTTGAGACTTTTCCAGGAACTTATACTTCTCATTCGCCTTGTGAATGGTCTGGTTTTGGACAAACGGGCCTGAGATAGAATAATATGGTCTTAACATTATCTGCAATTTTACTGCAGAAACGGACACCTGTTATCTTGAGGGGCAATTGGATGCAAATTGTTGTGGACATCAACTTGCTGTTGTGTTTTCATGTTCCGATTATGTTGTTCCAGGAATAATAACATCATTCAAGTTGCTACCGGGAGAATGTTGTTTTTGGTTTGGTCAAGAGGATTGTAACGCTACTGAGACCCTCACTCAATCTTGCTCCAATATTAACATTTTAGGGGTTGTTTGATCAGAATAGTGACCTACTGAACTTTTGCTTCGACTTCAGCTCTCAAATTCTGGAAGCGATCTTTGAAATCTTTGTTCTGGAAGCATCCATTCATTGACATGGATGGAAGTGTTCAAACTGATAAGATGGTATTAATTTAGTTGCCTTGCTACTGGTCAAGAAATTTGGCATGATCATTTCTTCAAGTTTTTCGTGGAACCAGTCTTAAATCTTTCACATTACTATTTGGGAATGGGTGGAAGTGTTTTTAACAGACGAGAGAAATTTAGTTGCGTTACAACGAACTGGTGATCACTGATCAGAATTTTGGCGCTAATATGATTCCGTTAGATTTTTTATGAAACTATTGTTAAATTATGCTAATTTATATTGAAAACATTTTACATATTGTAAAAATGACATTTAATTTTTATGGAATTAGGAAGTTAGTAGTTATCACTCAAGGGAATCCTAATTGTTCAAAGTCAAAAAAGGGCCGGGAATTGTATTTAAAATTGGAAATTTTAGGAATAGTTGATCAAAGAGCCAGGATATTAAAAATTCAGTTCTTGATCAATGGTTAATTCCGTCATTTTAAACAGGAATGATCACGCAAATGGGATAATAAAAATTGATAATCTAGAGCAGTTGCCGTATTTAGTTGCTAAGATATTATTAGCGACCCGAACAATTTCTTTTATAATCAGGTAGAACCAGCTGATTTGATAAAAAATCGATGGTCAGCATTAATTACCAAGATCGAGAAATGAGATTAAATCAGTTAAAATCGATTTTATTATTTATTTTGTATTCTTTTGATGAAATTTAAATTTTTATACTTGATATTTGATTAAATGTATATAGTTATTTAGATCTTGAATTGTTTTAAATATATTGTTTAGTTGATTTTTTTTTAAATTATTACATAATAATTAATATATTATATTATTATTTTATATAATATAATGAAAAAATATAGCTATTTTTTAATTGAACGGTTGAACCGTCGATTGAACTGGTTGAATGAACCACTTATCGATAATAAGATTAGTTTGATAATTGAACTGATTATGAAAATAGTGACTCAAAGTTTTCAAATAAAATTAGGAATTATACGTATTTTATTTTATTTTATTTTATTGAGAAAAAAGAGGCATAATCTTGTGTAGAGAAAACAAATTAACGTACTTTCAATGCAAGTTATGAAGAATTATCTTAAGTTTTCCTTTTCTTAATATAAATATCACATTCTTAACTTAATAATTAATTTAATATATTTTTTAGTCGGTTTGTTGGTACAAATAACTCATTCTCTCGTATAAAGTATCGAATTGCTTGAATTTAGTTAATTTTTTTAATTGGATAAATGTTCATCGATAAAATTATTAAAAATTTAATCTTAATTCAAAATACAATTACAAACTCTTTTCAATTTAAACAATCATAATTAGAGTAAAAATGAAAAAGAAAAAAGGAAAAAGAAAAACTGATAAACACGGATGCACATTGGACATCTTACTTCGCCGCGCTTCAATCTGAATTCAAATTCCGCGACTCATCCACACGCACACAGTACACACCTCTGTCCAAATCTGTAAACCCCAACTCACCGAATTCATAATCCCAATACGCCATGTCTATCGGTCTATGATTTCCTTCCTTTAAAAATCACCCCATTTCAATAATCTCTGTAGCTTTCGAATTCATTTGTTGGAATGGCGTCTCGTGATTCCCGCACGAAAGACCCTCTTTATTGTCGCAAGGAGAAATCGCTCGGCGTCTTATGCACCAAGTAATTCAATATTTCACCATCTAAATCTTATATGACAAACGCATATATACACTTTTTGTTTGTGTGAAAAGATCTGCCGTGTTCTTGATTTGATTGATTTTTGTAGTTTCTTGAGGTTGTACAATTGCGACGGTGTGGAGTCCATCGGATTGGACGCTGCTGCTCATCAGTTGAGTATGATCCTATGCTCTCACCTTTTATTTTATTATTTGATCTTGTTGACTATCTCCATTGATGCTTATAAAAATAAGCATCAAATACCTTTTATCTTTTTACACGTGATTTTTTTCGGTGAATTTGAGCTTTTCCCCTTTAGTTCTGCAATCAGTAAAGCGTT
This sequence comes from Paulownia fortunei, assembly GCA_019321725.1. Taxonomy (NCBI): domain Eukaryota; kingdom Viridiplantae; phylum Streptophyta; class Magnoliopsida; order Lamiales; family Paulowniaceae; genus Paulownia; species Paulownia fortunei. The sequence goes on along the minus strand of JAGSPU010001671.1, from coordinate 248,731 downwards.
AAATCAGTATAAATATTATGTGGAATATCAAAGTATCAAAATAATTTAGAATGATTTAGATGTAATTAAAAAATTCCCATTCCATGTTTGGACCTTGGGTTTTAGTGATGAAAACATAATGGAAAACATTTTGCTATCCTTGGAGGTAAACTATATGAAAATGCTTGTGAGGTTGAAATTGTGAGAGATGTTTATCTATTCATGTACCTACTTTGTTTTCATGATCTGAACTACATTGGAAAAGTTTTTTCAATTGATACTTGTTTTAAGCAAAAGAAAATGCAATGCAATTGAGTTTTCAAGCTTCTTCATTCACTTCCCTACACTAAATCATAGATCCAAATGACGTGATATAAGTTCTAGTTGGATGCTTGTTTATTTGTTTTGAACTTTGTGTCTAGGTGTTGAACGGCGAAGAATATACGACATTGTAAATATTTTGGAGAGCATTGGGGTAACTTTCTTATCCTCCAGTCTAATGAATTTCATAATTAATAAGAAATTCTAACGAGAAGGAAAAAAATCAGGTTTTACAGAGAAAAGCTAAGAATCAGTATACTTGGAGAGGTTTTGGTGCGATTCCTAGGGCTTTGAAAGTCCTCAAGGTGACCTATTTTGAATTGGTTGTGTCATAACAAAAGTTTTTAGAACTGCGCCCTAAATCTTTATGGCATGCTGACTATGTTCTACATTGTATCTTTTACAGGAACAGGGACTGAAAGAGGAGTTTGATACCTATGTTGCTAATGTATTTTTTCTGGCTTTTATCTTATTAAGTTTGAATTGGAATGCTTTTTGTTCTTTCCTATTGTCGATGTACCTGCTGAAGAACGTGCATAAAACACCTTGTAGCTACATTAAACTGTAGTATTATCAAGGATAATATTAATCTAGCATGACAATAGTGTTCAATATGTTGCTCATACCATCCAACTGTGTACAGATTTCTCTTTCCAAGGTCTCAAACTGGAAAGAATGTAGACTACCTTCTGACTCAAAGACAGAGTGGCAAGACAAATGTTGTGAATCAGATAAAGGTGGTCAGTGTCTTCCGTTTCTGCTTGGTTATCATTTTGCTTAGAAATATATATCTTGCTTGTTTGAATCACTGTCTATATTTGTACTAGGAGAGAGAGTAGGCTTTGATTTATTATATCCTATTATATCCATCAACTTGAATTGGAATCTTTTGTTCATGTGATTTTATAGAACACAGGAGGGAAAAATCATTGGGGCTTCTGACACAGAATTTTGTCAAGCTTTTCCTTTGTTCTGATGTAAGTAACAACTACTTGGGTTAGAAAAATCAAGTGAATGCAATCAATTTGATCCAAGTCCCCTTGTTTTTCTCATAAGGTGGATTTAATCTCACTTGATCGTGCTGCATTAGCTTTGCTAGGGGATAGCCACGACCCAACAGCTATGAGAAGTAATGATGACCTTCATATTACGTTGGGCTTCATTATGTTGAATATGTGAATTAAGTGCATGTCACTCTTAAATTTTTAACTTGGGATACTTCTGCAGCAAAGGTCAGACGCTTGTATGATATTGCAAATGTGTTGTCATCTATGGGACTTCTTGAAAAGGTTAGTTTATTCAGTATTGCAAACTCTATTTCATTTATGAAACTTATTGAAGAGGTTAGTATTTTTTGTTTTAAACACTGATTTGGAACAAGAAGGAATGGGATAATTGATAGGAGATTAGTTATTTTTTATCATTAGGAGAATTTTCAACAGTCACTTGTGACTAGGATTTCTTACTTAAGTTCAAGTCTGTCTTTAGTACCTTGTAAAAGCAATGGCTCAATTCTCATTAAAGGAGCCTTTATTGATGGATTATTTCTATATTCTCTGTAGTTTGATAGCTTAGTTTTAACTTAATCTTTTTCCTTAAATTTTCTTTTCGTTCTTCTCCTAAATCAACGGTCAAGAAATGAAGCTGATGTTATTTCAATGACATTCGCAAATTTACAGACTCGTGATCCTGAGAGTGGAAAACCAGCATTTAGGTGGATAGGCATGGAAAGAAGTTGCGGACATGGATCTTCTATTGCATTGGATGTGAAAAATTCCAAGAGGAGAGAATTTGGGACTGAGATCACTAATACGATGTTGAAAAGATGCAATACTAATTCCTCAATTGAATGGAAATTGAATGAGAAAGTAAATGTGGGGAAATGCTCAAAAGACAAATTAAAAAGTGTAAAAGACGAGTTATCAACTGAGCAGCATCAGAAATATGGCTCAAAGGATTTTGTGTTCGGTCCCTTCACTCCAAAGGTAACCAACTCAGAGGCTCATGAGAACAAAAATGGTGGGCAGATTCAGGACTGGGAGAATCTCTTTTGTGCTTATCAACCACAGTATTGCAATCAAGGTATTCGCGAACTTTTTTAGCTAAATCTTCTGAACAATCATTCATTAATGAAAAACAATTTGGGGCTGTGTATCTTTTGAATAGAATACGAGTATTGTCTCCATTTAGTTGTAATTCCGTGCATGTGTACTTGTTCTTTTCTAGCATCTAATTTGGATGATATAGTTTTCCAGCTCATTGCTATGGTTACCTGAAAGTCGATGATCTTTACCTTCTCTGTGCCCCAGCAATTTCTAGTGGCATTTTGTAAGGCCTTCATCTGTGTTACTGTGTCCACCGTTTGCTGAATTATGCATATGTAAGCATCTCAAAGTCATGGGTATATCTATACAGTCCTATATGAATTGAGCTTCAAAACAGCATTGATGGTTGTTTACAGGTTAAGACGTATTAGATATTATGGTAAATCCAGGTATTTACATGCATAGAATGTATTGGTGTCTTCTTCAAAGTATGGCAAGCTCTGAAAATAGAAATTTTTATTAATATTGTGACAGCCATCAGTGACCTTTTTCATCATTATGCTGAAGCATGGAAGTCCTGGCATGTTGAAGATGAAGACAAGCAGCAGATGGAACCTGGATCCTAAAGCACCTTTCACCTTTACTTTCATTATCTTCTCCCGAGACTGGAGACCAAATTTCTACTTCGAATGTATTCGTTTGATATACCACTAGAATAGGAACACCTTCTAGTACTAGTTCTTAATATCCCCAGCCACGCAGCTGCCCCATTCAAAATCCTTTGCTTGGATCGTGATGCTTCATCACAGAGATTATGCTTGTAAATATGCAAACCATCTTAATTTGTGGCTTGAGAGATCACGGTAGCATCACAGAGATTATGCTTGTATATATGCCAACCATCTTAATTTTTGGTTTGAGAGACAATGCTTTGGTGGCGAAAAGTATTCTCATGTTCTTTTGCAACCTATCCGTTTGTTATATTCCTCGAGTGCAAGAGATCGCACTGTAATTTTTAATTCCATAACCATGGCATTCTCTTCTTTTTGTTTAAGAACATAATTTTTCCATTTCCTCTTTCTGACAGTTCATTTACCCTGCATTTCTTGCTAACTTGTTAATCTCCATCGAGCAGAACAATGACAGATTATGTCACTCAGTCCTTCACAATTTTATTCCAGCTCAGGTGACTACATTCACCTAACGTTTTTCCATATCTCACAACTAAACCCTAGTATACGTGACCTGCCATTCACAATTTAGGAATGCATTTGCATTAATCTATGAGATGAATATCATCTATTAATCAGAGAAACAAAAAACATAAAACAATCATTCTTAGGCAAAAATCATAAAAATCCATGAATTATGGTTGAAAACTTCATATCAAAGTTCCCATACAGTTCTATCAAACTTATTTGTGCATCCGATCCCCATATCAGAGACAAAAAATGCATTCCCAATCATTAGTATATCACCAAATAATCACAATCATTAATAAATCAATACTTAGGGTCGGTGAAGAAGCTATTAATGGATGGCATGATTTCAGGAGCCCTGTTGCGAACAAACTTCCTCAGAGAATGTTCAGCATACTTCTCCCCTTCTGCGAAGTTATCCAACACACCAGCGGCTCTGTTTTCCTTAGTCACCCTACATGCAGGAAATACAGGTACAAGTTCATCATTTGCGTTGAAAATTTATACAAAGAGGACCGTGGTCATTACTTGGTTCAAGACAAAGTGAAACAAAAGCAATATGATGAATGGTCATTACTGTTATTGTTTTGCTTTTTCCTCATCTTCTATCCTCATAAGTGACTGTTCAACAAGATGAACTTTCAGATACAAATTTAAGGAAAATGGACCCAACCACTCTGATTCCCAACCTCCATGATTCATTTGTGCCCTAGAATCAGGGAAGGACCAAGAATGAGGTGGAGGGGCAGTGCTTCCCCTTTAATTATATATAAGGGGATATTTTCAAGTTTAAATTTTTCGAAATGCAAATTGTCCCCCTTAATTTGTCTATTTTGTTTGGATACATTACATATACAATTACTTTTATCAATACATTCTTCACCCGGCCTCATCCTATCTACAAACTGAGTTCCATCCCTCCCTAGAATGCAAGAAAGTACCACGTTATGTGAATGGTTCTTAAGATATGAGACATCCTTAATGGTCTTTAATTATTACTATTTATATGACCTTTCTATTTGTGATTTTGATATTTCCATCACCCTGAAGAGAAAATAAATTCCACAGTCATCTGACCCGGATAAGAATAGAAACAAAACATTCACATATATCCATATATGCTGAACCCACAATTACGCATCTTTATTTTGTAACTTTGTCCTAGCAATAGGACTAACGAACTACATGCATGAGATATGCAATATTGTGCAATGAAATAACAAGGAAAAATGTAAGCCGTTTTATCGCATGAAATTGGAAACCCAAATCAGGAAATTGATACAATTAATAAATAAAATCACAATCAAGAACAAAAGCCTAACATAGAAAATAATCAATTATCACCACCCCCATCCCTCTTCTTCTTTTTTTTTTTTCCAATATCTGATGTTCCAAGACAGAAGAGTACGCCTTGCCAAGCAATATGTACACAGATCTACACTTTAAGCTATATACATCCAGTAAAAACGAAAAATAAAACTTCAAAAGAAAAGGGCAGAGCTACAGGTTTTTAGGTAAAATACCTGACTTCGGGATTAATACAAATGTTACGGACCAATTGCATTCCGCAAATCCCGACGGCCACTCCAACGGCTGCGAACAAAGGATACACCTAAAAATAGATACCAAAAAAAAAATCAGATCTGGTCAGTTCATCAACCAACCATATGAAAAAAAGTCGGAAAAAAATGGTTAGAGCGAGAAAACGGAGAAGATCTAGGGAGGGACCTCGGGCCTGAGCCATCGCTTGAGAGTGGTGGATGAAGCCATTATTCGCAGTTGACGCGGAACGAAATTGTTGAATGAATGAGTGCTTCAATGAGAAATTAGATCGATGCGTTTTTGAAGGCTCGAGAAATAAATATAGCTTGCTTTCAACTTGGCCTTTCTATGTGTGTATGGTCTTACCTACTTTTCCCGTGTGGAATATTCGCAGTGGCTGCTTGCCCAACAAGACTTTGCTGTTTTCGGTGCTAAATAAATTATTTTCTCATTATTTTATTTTCAGTCTTTCTTGTAGTGTAACATTTTTAGAGTTCATATATATATATATATATATATATAGAATAATCATAATATATCTTGAACTTATTTTGTTGATCAAACTACCAAATAAATAACGTACCTCCTCCGTAAAATTTTTAAGTGAAATTGAACATTATAGTGCAAATAAATCACCTTCCATCCAAATTTTACTTAATAGAAAATTTATCTATAAATCAACTTCAGTTCAAATTTTCTCATATAGAAATTGAATCTTCACTTTCCTAAGTATCTATAATGTTAAAAATGGAAAATCTCACAAACTTTGATGAGATGGAAAGGGGATCAAGGATCCCTTTATATAGGACCCAAAAATGATCCTAATCATGAGCCAAAATTAGTTACTTCTTCCTAAATTAGATGAATGCATAAACTTATATTGAATTTTCCATAATCCAAGTGAATATGCCGGAATTAGTTAATGATTTAGATAGGTACTTTAATTTTGGTCATAGTTATGTATTTAATTTTAATTGGTACATAATTTTAATTAGGATATCCTGTGTCTCATCATAATGTACATTTACAAATTTAATGTAGATAATCTTTCTATATATAGAATTCATGTGATAATGAAAGACCAATATAAACGTATCTTTCAACATATTTTACATTATTCATTGGACTTTCGAGTTTTGAGTATAAACATTATCCTTATGATATATAATTACTTATGATATATATTTGTTCCATGTGAAGAAATGGAAAAAAATTACAACTATAAAATCTCTTAACACTAATTAAAAACCAATATAAATATTTTTAACCCTTGACAAATTGAATAATTAATGGCAATGAGAGAGAGAGAGAGAGAGAGAGAGAGAGAGAGAGAGAGAGAGAAGCAATATTAAAGATAATAAAGGACTAGAAAGTGCCAAATTGGCCATCAAAAACATTCAATCTTAGAAGCATTTTGCCCTAAATTATGAGGATTTGGTTCATTTGAAAATTTTATCCTGATATTTAATTGCGGCACAATTTTAATGGTCTCAATAAATTGATGCCAATATCACTGTGGGAATTGGTGGCCGCTACTTAATGGGGATGGACCCATAAGTGCTAAGACCAAGATCCAATAGGCCCACAATTTATTGGGTCCAAAATCTAAATCAAATGGGCCCCCATTGAACAATGGGCATTCATTTCACTTGACGTGTTTAACCATTTCCCGTTGTGTACTGGAAAAATACCTTTCGATTGTCTATTGTTTTGCACATAATGATATTCGACGACCAAGCTTTGCAAAATAGTAAAGTTCAAATTATAAATTCAAGAAATTTTATTCAAATATGCAGGTATCTAATGTGCAATATGTGCTATTATAAAATTATTATTTTTAATAATTAATTTAATATATTACATGGCGATATAATTCGTTTTAAAAAAATAATGATAATAATATCAAAAAGTAGGAGCAATTCATTGTATTCATTGCATCTTTTTGCAATTTTTCTTGTTTTAAATCAAAGTTTTCTTTATCTGTGGAGTATTATATATTTTCTCGATCTCAAAATTATAATTTCTATTTAGTTGGACACAAAGCTTTAAATAATGGTTGAAAATGTGATAATTTTATGTAACTTTATATTATTGTACTTAAAAGTTTAAAAATAGTGGTTAAAGGTAGTAATTATCAAATTATTAATTTAAATGTACTGGGTACTTTAATAAATAATTTTTGATTCATATTAGAAAATTAAGTTTTATAAAAAGAAATTCAAATAAAAAACAGAAGTTTCATGTGCCAATTTGTATACATAAATCAGATCAAGGCTCAGATTCAGAATTTGCCAACACTGAGCTGAGCTTCACCTACCCTCCAAATATTTCTACTTATATGAATGAAAAAAAAAATTACCAAGTCACACTCAAGAATCTTTTCACAGAGTGACGTCACTAGCTCCAATGGCGAATCTGTAATTAAACCAAATAAGAAGCCCATTAACTCACCAAACTTCACCACCCAACAAAATCAACAGCAACAAAAATTGGTAGGCTGAGACTCCTGACGCAGATTAGAAGGTAAGAAGAGAATCCTCTCACCCCGCAAGACCGCCGGAAGCCCCCAAAATCAAACAACAAGGAAATTCAAAATAGATAGAAAGGCAATAGTCTGTTAATGGCGGGCTCAGCAGCGGCGAGGGCTGTCCTCATCTCACGCGCCGCCGATTTATCGCTTAAACCCACCTTCCTGCCGGCTCAGCCGCCGCTCTCCCACCATCTCCTCATTCGCCCCTTGCTTCCTGCAGCCCCCAAGAAACGTTCCGCAATCAGCTGCCTGATTTCTGGCGTCGATGGCGGTGGGGTCTCAGACGAGTTTGTTTCCACCAGAAAAACCGGCTTCGGGCGCGAATTCTCGTCATAGCTAATATGCTGAAGAGGATTGAGCCTCTAGACAATTCGATTATTTCGAAGGGGGTTTCGGATTCCGCTAAGGATTCCATGAAGCAGACGATATCTACGATGCTTGGACTTTTGCCTTCCGATCGGTTTTCCGTCACTGTTAGGGTTTCGAAATACCCCTCGATCGTCTTATAGTCTCCTCTATCGTCACTGGGTAATTAAGTGTTCATGTATTACTTCTGTCCACAATTGAGTGTCTTGTTTGAATTTTTGTTGGAGCTGTTGAACCATTTTTAAGAATTTTATAATGATCAATGTTGTTAATTTATTTATAGAATAATTTGAACAGTATTAAATGGTGTAGCATATGCTAATGTTTGAAAGTTTTGTAATATTGAAATTGCAAAAGCAAGGATATTGCAAGTTAGTTAAAAGATTAGCATGTCCTTACTACAGGACAATCAGTTTGGCGCACAGGTAGTAATATGCAGCTGAATGTTACTGACCTCATTTATTTATTGATTTGTGTCTATCTAGGTATACATTGTGGAATGCAGAGTATAGGATATCATTGATGAGGAATTTTGATATATCGGCGGATACTTCAAAAAGGTCTGATTTTGAGGAGAATGATGGGGCCTCGGAGGTGAGGTGGGAGGCGATTGATGGTGGGGGAGGTGAAAAAGGTGGTGGTGGTGGAGTTCAAGGGTGTGCGGAAGAATTGGAGAGAATAAATCTTCAAAATTTTGGGGATTTATCTCCAGAAGCATTAAATTATATTCAGCAATTAGAATTGGAGTTGTCCGCAGCTAAGCAGGTAAGTGATTTTATTGGTGAGATCTGATTTTTGCCTTGTGGGGGACTTATTCTGTGATCAACAAATGTATTTAAACAGCAAGTTCAAGACGCCAATTCCAACATTTGATGCTTATTAAAATATTACAAATTTGAATCAGCTCCCCACATCTTCAGAAAAATAATATTTTGGAAAGTGTCATTTTCTTCAGGATATTGAAGGTCTAAGTTATGATTAGTGAACTTGCTGAATGAGAAAGAGTAATGATCAAATGTATCGTGTTTAGAAAATCAGTTATGGCGTCCAGTTAGTGAGGCTAACAGCCCAAAATAATTGATATTGTTTCTCTTAAGATTTTTTAATCAACTCTTTTATTTCTGCAAAGCATCCTTGACTAACTGTAGTCTGAACTTCATGGTTGAAAGACATAATTGCCAAGCAACTAGATTTAGTTGAGCCACATGTTATTTAGTCTAGTTAAACAAAAGCTGCATAATCATAACCAATGTCAGCACAAACCTAACAAGGGAGCCATTTTTCTCGATGAAATTTCCTGACAAATGTGCATTGATTTATTGTATGATGTTGATCTGGTGGATGAATTTTGCAATAAAATTCATCTAGCAGGTCCTAATTGAGTTGTTATTGATAGAAATGGTCAAAAGGAAAAAGATTCCTATGTTTGATGTCTTACCCACTAAGATGATCTTGTTCTGAGCTTGCTGATAGTTTTCATAGACATTATCAGTATAAGAGCTTTACATGGCTAAGGTGGTGCTTATTTTCTCCTTTTGAATAGTGATCTGACTCTGCAAAGATCCTGAAATTAAATTGTGAAATGAATGTTGATGTGTAAACTAGAAAAATAAGTGATCATCTAATGTGTGATATGATTGGTCTTGATTGATCAGCATAACTAGGTTATCTTGTTACTCTAGATATTAACTATCTTTCACGGGCCTGAAATTTTTCCACAACTTACTTTAACACTTGTTAAACATGCATGGGGTAGTAATGACATAAACTTCATAGGGTGCCATATTGGTCCTTCGAAGGTGTCCGTTTTGGTCATTGTGATGATTTTTTGTATTGGTTTCCGTATTTAATATATATCCTGTAACTACCTTTTGGATTTAATTAGTGACCCTTGAATACCCAGTTTGTGAGCCCAATGAGATTTAGTATATATATCATAGTGCAAAAACTGATATATTTAGTTATGCAAGCTCTACATCTTCTTTAGATTTCTTTGGATATGTTCTAGATATGCATAGTGGATTCAAGTTGATTGACTGTTATTATTAAAAGTTTATGTAGTTCATCTTCATAAGATGATTACTAACACATGTTTATAGCAACTATGCCTGTTTCATTGAACTTGAAATTTTTCCTAGTAATAATTCAGAATAGCTTGGTGGTATCTCTACTCCTATGTGCACGGGAGAATAGATTAGAACTTGGTAGTTCATTGGTGTATGGTTCCCTGCTTGCTTTATGCTATGTGAAAATATTTATCTGATGGAACTCCTTATAGTATTTATATTGATTGCTTGACTGGTGAATGTATGTTTCTTAGGAGCTTCATGACCGGAAACAGGACAATTTGCAATTGGAGCATATCAAAAAGAGTAATAACAATCTGCTGGAGTACTTAAGGTCCTTGGAATCTGATATGGTAATAACCTGATATATTGATGCATCGTTTTAGCTTGGGTTCGGATATTTTTATCTTCATACGGAATCATGGTATGGACGTTTTACTTCAGGTAACTGAGCTGTCTAGACCATCATCACCTGAGGTGGAGGAAATTATCCACCAACTTGCTCAAAATATATTGCGGAGATTTTTCAAAGATGAGATTGTCTCTGATTACGGGGGGGACTTGGCATTAAGCAGTTTACAGAACTATCAGGACATGGATGATGAATTTTGTGATACCATTGGCACTTCACGGGATTACTTGGCCAAGCTGCTTTTCTGGTTAGTGTGATATTATGTTTCCCCAATCCCCTGGACCTTACTGCTGTCATTTGTTCGTACTGTAGTCTTTCCTTATCTATGCTATATTAGTTGTTCGCTGCATGTTTGGCAATATATAAATAAATATATTAGCTTTTCTTTCTTTTTGTTATTTCCTTTTTTTTTTTTTTTTGGGTAATTCTTCCAGAATTGTAATGAAGGTAGTGTTGTTCTTTGCAGGTGCATGTTACTGGGCCATCATCTGAGAGGCTTGGAGAACAGATTGCATCTAAGTTGTGTTGTTGGTTTGTTATAAGTGAAGTATAAAGAGGGATGTATATTCTTCTTTTACCTTTTTCCTGATTTTGCTATTACATTTTATTTTCTATACATTTTGTAGTACTACTTACTGTTTATTGAAATAATTTAAATATATGTATTTATTCTGTTAATTGACACGTTGAACACCAAAGTAAGGATCATGTCACTAAGACTAACAGTTTGGCTCTCTTCTCCTTTGCCTAACAATTAGCTGGAATATGGGATTCATGTGGGATGCCAGTACTCCCAACAGCAAGACACTTGAAGCCTTCAATTCCATCTCACATGAAGACCATCTCAATTAGTCATTTAAAGAAACTTGCCAAATTTCACTTGAAATCTATTGAATTCTTGTGTCATAATAGCTTCCCCAAGGTTGTGAACATCTCCTGCCAGTCATTTTGTACTTGGGGGTTGGTGTTTTGGAGGATTGGAAATTGGGGAATAATATGCTTGAGCGGGCATAGGTATTCCCTCTTATGAGCTATGGGCTAAGTTTTGTTGTGAAGTGAGAAGAAGAATTGTTACGGAATGATGCACAAGTTTTCTACTGCAGCGTGTTGACACTTGACATGATAAGGTAGTGAAGAAGAGTAGTATATAACAATAAGGTATCATTATTGTTATTTTCCTTTTTTGTTTTTTCCGTGCAAATTGCAACCCCTCAAAAATGAACACAACCTACTAATTTGGGCAAAGAGCAACAATAAAAATAATCTTCTTCTACATCAAGATTTTTGTTTCTACTGTAGCCCATGAATATCCGACAACAAAAATTATAAACACTACCTATTACTTTAAGCAGTTAGTAATCAAAAATCGAAAATATTATAATTTTTTTTAAGAATTTAACTCAAAAAGGATGTAGGTTGTTTTGATATAACATTTCTTGTACCCATAAACTGTGTGGTCATCATATTCGTTCTTCTCATGAAAATTGATTATCAATGGTTGGAACAACATGTCTAACTCCAAATTTTGATATTCAAATTCAATTGTTGCCCAAAAGAATGCCTCGTACACGGGATCTTCAAAATCCTCCCTGCTACGAGAAATCTCAACTCAAACCCATTGGTCTCAGTATTTTCATTTACAGAAAAAGAATTAAAAAATGAATAATCTTGCAGTAAATTGAACCCCTGGCAGCTTTAATATTTTACTGCTGCTGAAGGTGCTCTGAAAATCTCTGTATTCTGTGTAGATCATAAGGTGCCCACAGATGATCCACAGGGCAGGGCCTGCCCTCATCAAGCCTTACCCATGGCTTCCCCTTCCCGCTCCAATGCAGCAAACTGACCCGACCCGGATGCAAACTCCGGCAACTATTCACCAGATTATCCCCACCTAGCCCGTGTTGATTCCACCTATGATCAATGCCCTCTATGTCTCCACCAAAAACCAGCATAAATGGTGGCAACGACCCCAACTCGTATATCCTCCTCTGCTTCTGTATCTCCATCCATTCCTCGATTTTCTTGGTGTAATCTCCTCCCCTCCATCTCTCCAAATCCATGACCATCACTCCAGTATTAAAATAACAAGGCTTCTTCCCTTCAAATACACTGGAAAGATCCGGATCGGCCCAGAATTCCTTGTTAAAGTAGGTGGTGAAATTTGCATGACAGTACTCAGGAGCGCCAATCACTCTGGAACCAGTTAAAGCAGTCGACCACAGGTTTCGGAGATCATCAACTACGATTGTATCAGAATCTATATAAACCACGCGGCTAACACATGAATCAAGAATCCCGGCCAGGTAAATTCTTGCATAGTTCAAAGGCTCCTCGAGAGCTGGACGAATAGAATACGATATCAGCTGCTTGACTCTCTCTTCATTGTTGAAGGGGTAAATCATGAAAGACAAACTTGGAAATGCAGATTTCACAATCTTGCTAAGCTCAGAGGAACTGGAACTAGCCGTGACGAAATGGAAGCGGATGTTTTCCGGGCAGGCGGCGTGCTTGAGAACTGAATGGACTGATGCAATTGAACCCCTCAAGTATTTGGAATCAAGTGTCATCGCCACATGGACTAGTGATGGATCACACACAGAAATTGAGATGCCCTTTACTAGATTTTGGCATTGATTTCCATTCACATACTTGGGAGCTTCAATATATTCTGAAAATACAGTGGTTTCATCCGTTAAAGTTTGTGGAAAAATTCGAATCGCGTCAGCAGAAGACAGAAGAAGAACAAGTGTTGCTAAGATGAAAGATTGTCCAATCAGACAAATCATCGTGTACTGTGATTCAATCTTAGGATGGCTTGAAAAAGATATCTTTTGAGTATAAGGGAAGAGGAACAAGAAGAAGAGAGAGAGAGAGAGAGAGCAATTGGTAGAGGAAAATGGTTGAGGGCCTGATGCCAAGAACAAGACTTTAGACTTCCATTATAATAGATGCAGACATATAGTAGGAGTAAATTTGGTGTGGAACTCTGTATACAAACGCGTTATCGGTGACTTGTATGAAATGGTTTGTTGGAATTTCTTTATTACTATTACAATTCCTCAACATTGTTGGCTTCGAGGAACCTGAATAAATGTTTGGTTCAGGCATCATTGACCACATGTGACCACGTGATGTGTACAAAGCATAATTATTAGTATTATTATTTTGTTTAATAATTTGGTAAGAGTACCGTGTTAAATGTTGTTTCCATGATGCTTCTTTGGCCTAAATTGAATAGTATGGCTGCAGAAAAGACATTCCTCTAGGAAATTAAACAATCATTTAATTCCATGTGGCAGCACAAATTTTCATCAAAATCACAAACTCATAAAATTTTATTGGGGGAAAAATTAAACCACCACCAGCGGTTCTTGGACGGTGGGGGTGGCAGAACGGCAGGAATCTCTCTCTCTATATACATTAACTATACATACATTCATGTATGTATTTGGATTTGGTGGTGGAGTTGGAAGGGCTGGTACATTTATGGGTGGTAAAAACTATGAAGGTTTCACAATTATTTTTGCATAGGAATTTAATTTTAGAATGGACTCGTAAAATACTATGTTAACATTCCCACGCAATGAACTTGGCTAATTTGGATTGTGGGCCATGCAAATTGTCTGAAACTTTAATGCTTTGACTTGGCCTCATTTATTTAAGAAGTTGTAAGAATTTGAAACGAATAATTCTGAAAGGTCAATTGTAAATACATCTCCAGAGAAAGGTCAATGATAACTGTATCTCTAGAAAATCATGGGATCGATAAAATAGTCTTGATGAAAATCAAATTTAATCAAAAAGGCATAAATTATGGTTGATTTTTTTGTCTGTGTGATAGGAGTTGACTTATCCTGGAAGCTTGTGATTAAAAATGAGTCAATGGTAGGGGAATCTTCCCATTCTTAAATTGTGTGCTATACTGCAGTCCACACCCAACCAAACAAAAAAAAAAAGAGAAAAAATATCAATTTAGAATCCAACAAATTTCTAATGAAGCCCGTAAAATAAAAATAGAGGCAGGTAACTTAGAAAATATGTAGCATATACAGGGCCCTTCGATGACATTAGTCCCGTATTTTATTAGCTTAATGTAATGATCGATATTTTTCACATTGTCCCCAATGTCTCTTCCAGTCACATTATCAGATTCTGCATTAGATGGACCCCTACCATGATAAGATACAAATATATGCGTTTTCAATTTTTTCCACGAACAAGTCACAAATTGGCAAGTGAACTCTATACATATATTCAAGAAAACATGTTCATTCTGCTATACTATTTCTCCCTATCCCATTTGTATCTCTTACATCATGTAGCTGAATATCATGGCCAGAAACTAGTAAGAAATCTATTACAGGAAGAAACAGGAAAGGGCTACTTTCGCCCGTTAAACCAATACAATCAAATAAACACAGGAATCTACAATTAACGTTAGGGGCCAGCCCTTACTATGTACAGAGCAACAGCGCATGTGCCGTTCAATTTCTCAAAAGATGATCAATCCCAAGCAAGTCGCTGCTCCCTTATGGTTATTTGATTCATCGACAAGTAAATAAATAAATTGCTGGAGCAATTCTCTAATGGGCCAAGTTCGCATAAGTGAAATCTGTCAGAGGAAAGGAGAACATATATATATATATATATAGAGAGAGAGAGAGAGAGAGAGAGAGAGATCAATGCCTCGTTTAGCTTTAAACTACATGTCCAAAAAGAAAAAAGAAATGCATGTATACCTCAAGGCATCACCAAGAGGGACTGCTAAATCATAGAGGCTGCCAGAAACTGGTGAAACCGTTGCACCCTTGCCTGATCAGCGCGCAAAGATCTTTCTGTTGATCTATTCCTTCTTCTTCCCAGACGAATAAAGAAGTCCTCCGTGTCAAGGACATATGAGATCTGAAAGCACATTTGAGATCACAAGTGGAATTTCCAACAAAATAAAAGGATTATCTAGAAATTGACAAGACTTTGAGAACCACGTTTCTCCTACACATATATCACTTGTTTTAGTACTGCACTTTCATGGGAAAAGAAAAAGATACTATTCCTAAGTCCTCAATCTCGGACAAACTTCGACGTTTGAGCAAAGAATGCCATAGCTTAAAGTGATCAGAAGATAGAAGAAAAGAACCCAATAACTGTCACGCCGTGGGCCCATGGGGTGGGGCCCGGAAGCAAGACCCGCCACAAGGAGCTCCGCTAGCAACTACTTCTCATTCGTCCTCGCTTTATGAAAATGGTTAACCCAAGTTGTTAGAGAAATCTATTGTACCCACTTATAAACCACTCAAAATATCCTCCCACAACCAAAGTGAGATATCACAATAACGACCAACCAAATAAGCCTTGCAGTATCGAGCAAACAAACTAAAGAATGAAAATTGACAGTCACCCAATGGGCAGGTTAAGAAGGGAAGAAATTAGAAGCCTTACCAGACTCAGAGAAGACAAAAGAATTCATTTTACAATAAATAGCATGAAGAATGTGAATTATGTAAAATGGGCAATGACATCAACTATCAAGATCAATAAGCATCTGCCAAACTCAGCAAAAGGATACACTGAATAGCAAATTCTTAGTAAATCAAATACGGAGAGAGAGAGAGAGAGAGAGGACAGAGGAAAGGAAGGTTTCAGGGAAAGATAATCAGACAGAATTTTGTACAAGACATCATTGAGGTACATTAACTAGGCTCTACATCAAAACTCTGCTCCAACTAGAATAACAAGAGAATTATACCTTCGATGAGGTGGCCGCCATCTTACATTCCAACCCATTCATGATCAGAACTTTTTCTGTGGCCCTACACAGAGCAGTAGATTCATCTAGATTGCCATACTTGCACATATTCCTGCACATATTACAAGTAGATCAGACAATGAAATACATCAATCCAATCTTTGTTCAATTTTAATCAAACCATTTTTTTGAAAAATCAAGCTCAAAAAAAGAGAATAAGAAAAAAGAACGGGACCATTCAGTATGCCCGACGACTAGTTCTTGCTGAGGGATCAACAAATAGTAGGACAGCTTATACTCTGATATAAATCACTTGAAGCATCTTGAAATTGCTAGCCAAGAGTTTTTCCTTATTTAAGCGACCCAACCTTAGCTTTCACGAAAGCTCAAGCAAGCCAACACTTTTACCAACATCACCAAAATCAACAGAATTTCAATTTGCACAGGACATCAACTAGCCGTACAGATCATTCTAGCCATAGCACCATTTTGGAATTACAACATTACAGCTGATCTTTCCCCAAAATCCAGGTTGGAGCATTTAATATCTTCAAGTTGGGAAGGTATGATATTTATATGTTTGTGTTTGTGCAATGTCCAAAAGTAGCATATGTGTGTCTGGAATACAACTGCCATCATGTGTCATGTCCCTGCTGATTATATTTCCTCATCTTTTCAGACAGATAATGTCGAAGTGACAATCCAAAGAATTTTACTCATTTCTCAAAATTTTAAAAAAACGCTCCCGTGTTTCAAATTGTGTGATTGGGACTCATAAAACAATACCTCTTCAGCATAATCGCTGACGATTCCTTTTTTCCATGGTTAACTGAAAGATAATCATTGTGAAGATAGGTTGCAAAATTAGGATCTACTGAAACTGCAACAACTTCAGACTTCTCATTTCCATCATCCATCAATTGGATAGATAACCGAGCAGGGGTAGATGTCTACAACAAGCATGGAAACAATTTAGCATCCAAGCACTTGAACAATACACGGACATAAGTCAATGTGTTAATAGAAAGATTAATTCAAATGAAACCTACACATTGAAGCCGGTATATATTCTCATCATGCAGAATGACATGAACATTTTCATAATAAACTGAATCAACATACTTCTCCGGCTTCCTAGATTTTTCATATTCATACAACTGAAGCAGCTTACAATCCACCTCATCACTTGAAACAGTTTGGAGCTGCAGAAGAAACATAGTACTCAGAAAATGTGTCAATTGACACTGAGACAATTAGAAAGAAGGTAAAACAAATTATTAGGAAGATTACCTGTTTGACCAACTTATATATTAACTTATCCAAAGTAAATACCAACATATATATTAACTTATCCAAAGTAAATAGCACATAGGACTGGTTTCCAATCCAAGATCGACAATCATCTTCGAACTTTGTATTATCAGAAGATCCATCAAGTAAACTAAATAGTGCACTCATGAACCTGCAGTGATCATGTTTATACAAAATCAATAGAAAGTAATATAGTTTCCAAGATGTTCAGAAACTAAATTATGCAACTAAACCACCTGGCATAGGGATCAGAACTCGCATCCTTTGTGGTTCTCCATTTTGATTCACCAGATACTGAATTCACTTTAGCTGATAGTATTCTCTCATACAGTGTCTGGAAGGATGGAAAATAAAAAAAATTACCATAAAAGTTTTTTTGTAACATTTTCCTGAATTTATGAAGTTGATGTCATTTCTTCATCACACACACAACAAAACACTAGATCAAGAGGTGGGCAGAAGGAAGCGAAGAGGGTTGTTAATCTCTGAAGAATTGCCACTACAACCAGAATAACAAAATATAACAAGTGCAAAAAAATTTACCATAAATTTACCTGATGCAGTCTAAAAAGCACATAAAAGGTGTCATTTCCATAAAAAACCCGTCGACCCTTTTTGTCATCACCTACTAATGGGGAAGCCACATGTTTGGACAGAGGCTTACAAGTCAACAAAAATCGTTCAGACTGTGGCACCAATGCACCATCTCCACCGTGATAGTGAGCTTCACTAGTATTCTCGGCCTCACCTTCACTCTCAGCTTTACCATCAAGGTCATCATGCTCTCCATCTTCCTCTTCCTCAGGCTCTTCCCGTGAACACTCATCTGCAGCGGACTCACTGCCTGAAACATCTTCTCCAGCCTCAGAAATATTTTCACTGTCCTCGTCATCAGCATCTACATCATTTTCACCTGCAGCATCTGCACAAATCTCTTCATGACTCCCCATTTGACCTTGCATCCCTTCATTGCCACGATTTTTCTCAGGCAAGGCTTGCAAACTGCTGTCCTGATAGGCACCAAAATTATCTTCAAAATCACCATTTGGGGACAGCTCACCCTCTTCTTTCTCATTTTTACAAGGATCAACAGAATCCTCATTATATCCAGAAAGTCTAGACGCTTCTACAAACTCTCCATTTGTCAATTGATTCAATCTCGAAGTCTCCCCACCCTGTTGCACATAAGAAAACATGATTTTACCTCGTTTACAGAAAAACAATCAGGACGATCCAATGGGCATTTCGAAGACCACCCCCACCCCCACCTAGCCCGCCCACCTCCAGAACAAAACACACAAACACACACCTAAACACCATATAAAGGAAAAAGAAACTAAAAGATGAAGAAAAAGAATGAAGAGAAGGTGGAAGAAAAAAAAAAAAGAAAAAAACATGGAATAAAATCATACCAACAATATGCATACTCCAGTCAAAAACTGAAATCTACAAGTCAAGCCAAAAGTATGAACTCATACCTCTGAGGAGAGCATATCTTCCATATTTGGTTTGCTTCATTACCTTCCTCAATGGGACCATTACTCACTCGCGAAGAATTTGCACCACGCCCTTGAATTTCAAAATAGTTCCCACAATTATGAAAAAGACACTTAAATAAAGGAAAAATAAACAATAAATGTAAAAGAAAAGGAAGTCAATACAATTAATGCAATTGTCACTCGGACAATAAATATTATCAGAATGTCAACCAATCTTCCAAAATGAACCTTCACTGTTTCTCATACACGTACCATGATTAACATCTGGCCCTGAAGTAACAGCTATGTCAGGGTTGGTTAATCTTTCACCAGAAGCCACAGCTAGTCCTTCTTTGGCCAAAGTATCCACATTCATGAAGCCACTCCTACTGAAATTAACACGTTGGGGTGATGTACTAGAATCACCATTGCAGTTAGACTTTGGTTGCTTCAAGTTCGTGGTAGTGGCATCAGCATTGGGACTGCCTTCACTTTCTATTACGTTCGTTGTGGTGTTTTTCACTGTTCGATGTTTAGAGCACCATCATCTTCAGTAGTTTCTGAACCATGCGGCCGGAATGAACACCCAGCATCGGCTCAAGAAAAGTTGTCCAGAACCTCAAAACTTTATTCACTTGATCTTTTGTTGAGCAGACCTCTTCACACGAGTACTTGATAATCCTAAAGACATCTTCGTGAACTTCAGTATCAGCATATTCAAATTCCATGTTTGGAATGATAGAATGTCTACTTCCAGCAGCAATACTAAGAAGTACATCATCCTCTTTCTGCCTTTTCTCCTTGATTTCTTTGATTTCTGCCACTAAGGCTGTCCATAGAAAACATGACAGAACATGAGAACCGAAAGATAAATGGAAAGCAACCAATGGTGACTTATGGAAAAGTAACCATCTACAACCCTGATACCAATAACAAAAAGACATCTCTCAGCATAAATTAAAATTGCATGTGTTCGGAGGTTATGATACAAACTATCCAGATCAGACAGCAAGAACAACAAAGGAGAGAAGTCTTCCAGTACCAATTTTTGGAGAAGCAGCAGAAGATCGTCAGATGATAGACAACAATTTTCAGAAAATAAAAAGTCTAACGAATGCCAACAATGTTTGAGCAAAAAAAGAAAAAAAAGAAAAAGAAAAAGAAAAAAGAAAAACAGAGATGTTATAATTGAATGCAGGAACTCTTCCAGGTAGTGACTTGACTCTGATGATACAAGCCATGCGCTTGTGGCAGAGACAATAAGAAAACACAAATCCAAAATACAAACAAGGGCAAAGTCTCATCTAATGAACAATTAAATGACACTAAAACTAGACAAAGGCTGTTTGCTACAAATAATGGTAACTCACAGGAAATCGAAAGCCAAGCACATGGTCGGAAACATAGATAATTGTGATCATGTACAGCATTAGTGCTCAACTTACATTTTGTGCTCAAGTTCTTTGAACATCTTTGTGCTCAAGATAGAAGCTCTTGTTGCTTGTCAAGCAGAAGCTGCGATGGTCAAGCGACTTGTATGATTCTTAGAATATATTTCAGCCCAAACTTTATTAAAATCTGAACGACACTTAGTCCATTCCTCTTGCTTCTGCTTCAGTCGCGTTAGGATAACAGGTAAAGCCAGGGATGGATTTTTACGCAAAATGTCCATCACATCAAGACCATGGTCACCATATAGTCGTCAATGCATCTTAAATTGAGAGCTATATGAAATAAGAGAAAAAATCCCACTCATCAGTAAATATGCATATACATGAGGAAAGGAAACTAGCTTCAATAGAAGTATTAACCAGAATTCTCATTACAACCTGTGAAATGGTCCTCAATTCGTATGGGACCATCTGAACCAATTGAATTATTATTAATACTGTTCAAGAGTTCTCTGCTCGCTTGGCTGTTGAACTGACAGACTCCAGCAACATGTCTAGCTCAAATCTGAATCCAATGCACATACAATTACCAAAAGCTCATACATATACACTTGAGCAAACTCTAGGAAATACATAATGCGGAGACATAAAATATCAACATAAAATAAAAATACTTTTTTGTTATATGACCATCTCAAACTAATCCAAAGTTCCTTTCTTTCATCAATTCATATGATATATGTCAGATATGGGAGAGGTGAGGATACAGTTCTGGGCCAGGACTAAAACAATGCCAAGACTTGTCCTTTTCCACACTAAGCATAAAAGTGCCATGTTGTCATACAGGACGGAATAGGATGAGCAAAAATTGACAAAGTTCTGTACCTATCATCTTCAATCTAAACAGGCTTTCTTCATACTGGTTTCTCCGCATGTGTTTAAAAGAGTAATCCTCACTACCAGATGTCACAGACACCCAATGATCATTTAGAACTTGAGCACCAAGCTCTGACCTCTGGCTAGCTGAAGATATTGGATACTGCAAGGCAAATTTGTGATAATGAAATTTTAAGATGATAAAACAATGCTTTAACCAGGTTTTTCAAAATGCATCAAGAATTCTTACATCCTCAGGGAGAAGACGATAACTGGGAGTGCAACGTTGACAATTAGAAAGGTCAAGCTCCTGAATGGCTTTCCCCAGTATTTCAAATTGTACTATCCTTCTCTTCCCTCCTTCCACTTCACGCTTTTGTTCTTTCTCTTTTTCATCTATTCTCAAGGCTTTCGAAGAATTGCCTTCATTCCATAATGTTTCTGCTATTGATAAAACAGATTTGTCAGATCAGACATCTAAAAGCTGAGTGGGAGCTCATAGTTGTAAGAATTGTAGTATTTTACTGAAAAGGGAGGGGCTGGGGTTTGGGGTTGGCAATAGTACTTCACAGAAGCACCAAAAATAAATAATAAGCAATAATCTGTAGCCGGAAAATTACATACTTTTGCCCATAACACCAGCTAGAAATCCATCTGAAAAATAGGCAATCGGTTAGAAATGAAACAATTTAATCAAAGATACAACTTTAGAAAGTGAATATCAAAGAATACCAATTCGCTCACAGCGTTCCAAAAATTCATTGAAACCCTCCATAAGATCTGGATATTTGCCAAGTAAATCAGCAACCTGAAAGCACGTCATATAAGAACCACATAAAAGGAACAAGTTCCCACCAAATTTCATTTATCATAATATTTTAATTCAAAATAAGGCAAAGGAACAGAAACAAAAGAACTATTTCTAGAAAATCAACTTAGAGATGACAAATGCTGTTACTCAATAGGGCAACAGAATTCTAAGTGAAATATTAAACAGTGCTAACAGAAGGCATAATGTTCTTACCAAACTCTGCAATTCCTTTCTAGTAATGATTTCTGTACTGTAAATGTGAAGGCATTTTAAAAATGCTTGGTAATCATCTGCACTACGTAACCTCTCTTTGACTTTTTCACAAAAAGTGAACTCATGGCTGTACATACCTGGCAAGATCAAACGGAACTAAATGTTAAAGAGGTACCAAGTTATACCGAGATGCAATAAAGGTAGAAATACAGAAGCAGAAAGATAAAGTATGCAACATAGAGGAAACAGTGTAGGAGGACCTCTGCTCTCTATCTACTTTTTCCTACTTCCTCGTATTTCCTTTTCTTCTTTTCTTGATTCCTTTTTCTTTATGTCGTGTGGCGATCACAAGTGTAGGGTTGTTAAAGAAAAAAATGTGATCCAAAAGAGAATTGATATTGTAAATCATTCCACACAACTATGAAATCATTACCAGATAATATATCTAACTCCCATATAAAAAGATCGAGAAATATGTATATATATTGCACGCCTAACATTTTTTTGGTGCAAAATGGCAATTGCTCAAATCAAAGTAAACCAAACAGCTTTCCTGTATTACCACTGAAAACCAGGGGGCACTGTTAACTCACTTTTCAATGCATCTTTATCATCATAGGAGGCCAAATTCGAATTCCCACCAAAGTCTTCAACTTTCCGAGCAGACTTCTTTTTGTCAGAAAGCCGATGCATGCTAATGTCACCATTGTTCTCAGTGTCAGGATCTCTGTCATCCTGATCACGGTTTCTTCTATCCCTGTTTTCCCTTTCATTATGCTTCTTCTGCTCCTTGTGCAACTTCATAACTGTTTTATCATCATCCATATCCGGACGCTCAACACTAAGATCCCATTCTCCATTGGGATCAATAACCCTGTCCCTCCGTGGTCGTTGCTAAAAATTTGTAGGACATACAAATACTTAGATGTAAGCAACAAATCAGAAAATGGCTGTATAATAAGAATAAATGTTGAGAACCTTATCTATGTGAGACTGCCGCATTGTGGGCAAGGCAGAACTCCTCTCATCATAACGATGAAAAGAGTGACGACCAAAAGAAGCATGAGGAGCTGAAGCAGTAGCTGAAGTATCTGGCAGAAATCTAGTGAACTCATCAAGAAGATCTGGATGGTCATCAAAAAGTGCTGCAACCTGCAAACATATATTTCAAAACCTAATATTTAGAATGAACAACAAAATGATAGGGATTAATTACAGGAGAGATGCATACCTCTTGGTAGACCTCAGTTATACCCTTGTGTTCCTTCCGGTACATATTCAAGATGTCTAGGAAAGATTTATAAACATGGTCGTCATTTTGAAAAACGTTTCTGCAGGTGAACAAAGCAAAGGGCATATTTGTTTGTTATTGAATTTCCTCAGATCTAAATTCAGAACCTGTTATTATCACACAAGTAATAAAAACTCCACCTTAATTTTATTGACGAAACTTATAGCCTCTTCAAACTCAACTGTCCTTTTTGGTGGAGCCTCTTCCTCATCAGTGAGGGTAATTTCATAACCTTGGGCAAGAATGTGTTAAACCCAAGGATTAGATTAGGGTGCCCTTTAAACAATTCCTTCACCCTCGCTATGACACCAGCGGTATCAATTCTGCCAGAAACAAATTAAAGGGTTTTGAAAATATGTTTGCATTCATTCTCAAATTCACAGGTTGAACTTACCAAGAAAGATTCATTTACCTTTGAGCCTTGAAATCTTTCATGACATCAAGGAACCTATCATATTTTTCTCTTTGATCTTGGAACATGTCCTTAACTTGCTTCAAATAACTCAATGCATCATTGGTAGTAAGCTTTTGTGTACTAGTAGTGGCAACACCTGTACCACTGCCAGTAACTCCAGTACCACCACCATTACTACTACCACCACCAACTCCAACTCCAACTCCAACTCCAACTCCACCCCCACCACCACCCCACCCCCACCGCCACCGCCACCGCCACCGCCACCGCACCGCCATTGCCATTAGGAGCTTGTGATGGCCCATACCTTTATCAAAATGAGAAAATAAACACTCAAGTTAAGCTCAAAAACCACCAATGAACAATTCAAATAACTGGGGCAACAGTTGTGGATCACATGCAAAAAAATTAATTAATTCTTGGTTTTCTCCCTCACGATCTTAAAAAACATTTATTTTGTAAATCCAACAGATTCATATTGCAAATAGTTACCTTTTAAGTTTGTTACCAAAGGCCATTAATATACCACAACCACCTCCAATCTCAAACAATAGCCTCCTCTGAATGCAGCCAAAAGAACAATTGATAAGCTTAATTGGTCCAGTTGTCTCCCAAACCCTATCCGCCAACAGCCATCCCACCCAACCCCTCCTTAATCCAGAGAGAGAGAGAGAGAGAGCTAAAACAATCCATGAAACCAAACTAAAGAAAGTAGTGTGACACATAAAGATCCAAACTTTCTTTCTCTTACTATCCCAGTAACCCTAGTCAATACAATAATGTAACCTAATTCTTGTTTCCTCTCCCTTCCAATTTCTGAAACTGGTGCTAAGGAGACGACCTAATCAGACTCTTGACACATGACAAAAATGGGTCTGAACTGATTCTGATCAAAGGATTTTAATCAAATCCAGTTCATTAACTTACAGTTACATCAAAAACCACTCTCTCTTCGCATGAAATACTAGACCACGACTTCAAAAGAACACAAAAAAAAAAAAATCACACAACATCACGGACAACAAACACAAGTAAATCACTCAATATTAAACCAATTCCAGATGTGTAGTAAATCATAAAAGAACTTACGATTCCCCGCGAGAAGAAGAACCAAATGGCCGCTTAAATTGAGGGTTCATATACACCTCATCCCGCAATCGCTTCATCTCTCTACACAAATACCAACTTCAACGTTAACAATAAGAAAACAACAATACAAGAAAAACAACACAAACAAATTCAAATACTACGAGTAAAAACAGTTTCTCATGTTTCTCAAGAGGAAAAAATAAGAAGAAAAAAACTAACCTGTTAAGTCTCCTCCCTTCAGAAAAAGGGAAAAGATGAAAACAGATCTAATCTAATCCTAACCCAACCTGAAAATGGAAAATCGTTCGGATCAAACTATACTTCAAATTTCGATAAACCTTTTCCTCTCGTTTCAATTTTCCCCTAGCCTCTTTGTAACAACAGGAATGAAGTTGCGAGAGAGACCAAACGAATAGGTGAATGTGAGAGAGGAAAAAATGTTTAGTGAAGTTTTATATGAAAGAGGAAATCTTACACTTATTACGTGACTCCAGTTTTTATTTCATCGAAATTTCGAAAACTTTTAGGCTTTTTTGGTGCAGAAGTGGCTGCATTTGGGCTTGTGGATACAATTGATTGGGCTTCGATCGATTAGGGAAGGGTCCACAATTTGTATGAGCCCCAATTTGAACTGCCAGCCCGTTTTGCAATTTCATTATTTATATTTTAATGAATAAATTTCATTAAAACTCAAATGTGGGACAAAAATAGGAAGAGAAATAAGAAGAGGACGAAGGAAAGTTTGTTCTTGTAGTATGATGACTTTTGTGTTGGAGTGTGGTGTTTTGCGGTGTGCGTGTGAAACATCAATGATTTGATATCAATATTGTGTTATTTAGATGTGTAATTTAGATACGACACGTGGACGTATGTATTCTTTCTTTTTATAAATATTTTGATGGTTGGATATGATACAAAATCGAAGAACGAGAGGAATGAAAGTTTATACTTAACATGATGACTTTTATGTTGCAGTGGGGTGTTTGAAATGCGCGTGTATGATATTCACTTATATGATATTGTTAACGTTAAATTTCGATACGACACGTTGATATAAAAATTTATTTCTTCTGATATCTTTAACGAATTGATAAATATGTGAGTTTTACTTAAATTAATTTATATGCAGTGAATAACGGTTTTTAAATTTGTCCTTTTGCATTAAATTGAGTAGAATGTAATACAAAGAAAAATAAGTTATACGTGTTAGTGCATGGTTTAAAGATTTTTAAACTATATTAGGTAAGACTTGTGGATGTGTTAGTTATTAGGCTAAGATTTTAAGGTGAGCTTTCGAAAGTTTTAGATTAGAAGACCGAGCAGCGGTAAGGCAATCAATATATTCATTAATTTGTTATGAGAGAGCACACACGTCATAAAGTGGAAGTCATATGACAAACTATGAATGTGGATATGCAGTACTTATTAAATGAAGATAATGACTAAATTTTGTGTTTATTTTATTTTTTGACTTTTCTTTATACCAAAATAAAATATTAAGAAAACTATAAAGACAAACTATTGTGAGAACTTCACATTATTACTATGTGATTTAGTACTTTTATATAATTAAATTTGAAAACATTAAGACTTTTAGTGTACAAGCGATAACACTTGGATTCTTGGACTACTTGGCTTTCACACTCTATGCAATATTCTGATCCATTGTTAGGATATTTCTCTTTTTCTTGAGAAAACTTAGTTTATATTGTATTTTTTAAATACCTAATGTTGGCTTTCTTACTAGAATCTAACCTTTTTGTCAACGTAAAACAAGCAGTATATATATGTATTTTTATTTAAATTGAGTAAAATATGAGAACATGATAATTATTTTGTATCTACATTTTACTTGATAAAAATTAATTCTCAATTTCCCCACTTGTTTCTAGCACTATAAAACAACTAGGATACTTGTGTAATTAATTTATTTTGTAAAACACTTGGCTGAAAAAACTAATTCCAGCACACATTTTTTATTGGGTTACTATTGTTATTCTACATGAAGAGTGAAAAACGTATATCACAAGTTAAAATTAATAAATTATGCACGTAAAAAAAAAAAAAAAGATTGTGATATATTATTTAAGCGTGAATACCCCATTATTATAAACGTCAATTAAAGGTGAAGGCAAAAGAGTAATACAAGCGGGCTAGCTACTGATTTGCAAGTTTAAATATTGCAATATTTAATATATATATATATATATATATATATATATATATATATAATAAAGACTTGCCAGTTGCCATAATGAAGCAAAGCAACTTGTAGAACTGTCACGTGTTGAGAAATGAATCGAGGGTGAATGACGCAGATTCAAATTGACAGTCTATAATGGTCTTCTACAACTTGGGCTTTTCAATCTTGAAAGTAATAAGAATGAGGCTTTGAACTTCCAAAAGTAAAGTGACCTTTTGGTCTAAGTATCCGTCCAAGTAAGTTCAGATTCGGGGCTCGAAATTTAACGGATCCTTGGAGCCAAAGTTTTATTATGGGCTTACATTTTCTGTTGCTCCATACAATATACTCGACTTATGGTGCCAGCAAATAATTAAGTGCAATGTACTTTTTTTAAGTGAGCTTAGGTGATATGACTTGATATCTTGACTCTTGGCCGTATATTTTAACTGGGCCTTTAATTAGATCATTGAATCTTTGGATCAAACCTAAAATGGTTGATTTTCCGGATCCACTTCAGCCTACCAATGCTGTTGATTCCCTACCTCAATGTCGATTGGAAAAGCCTTGATAGATCATTAGGTGGGCCTGGGTTGGGTAAGAGAAATCTTGGATTCAACCTGTTAACTTACTAGGCTTGTCGTCATCCGGGTCTTCGGGTTCTATTAAGGAATGTCTGTCCAACACTGGCAAACACGGATCCAACTGCATTGGCACAAACGAGAAGGGATTTTTTGACTAATTCAACAGTTTAGGCCATGCATTGACTAACTTTTTACTAACAGGAACAAGTATGAGAACTGAAAAAGGGCGTCTCTTGACCAACAAAATTGATAATTACGAAACTCGGCTTGAGCTCAACCATGGTCAATGATACCACAAAGGCAACAAGTTGAGTTTCTGGAGACAACATTTTTTAAAGTCAGGCCTTTAGAAAGTGAATTTAATTTTATTATGCTCTTTTTAGGTTATTTGTGTCACATCTATATTGTGTATTATCAATTGTTCACGCATAGCACAAAATAATAATTGACTCTGGCAATCAAGTAACTATAAAATGCATGAAGGTATTTTTTTTGCTTTAAGGTAAAATTATGCACGAATCATACTCTTTGATGATGTGATCCGGAAAATAAAAGGCAAGTGAAGCTTTTGCAGTACCAAATGAAGTATTTGTTGGAAATTTATTGAATAAGATAATTTTGTTTTCCGATCAAATCCGGAGTAATAGAAAAATATGATAACAATAAATTTTTCATAAAATTAATGTTTTAGTATGAATACGTAATTTTAATTTATTTCATATAATATTATATTATATTAAAGAGAATTTTAGATAAAATAATTTAATATAAAAAATCAATTCTTTTTTTTAGTGATGCTTTTATAATCTTTAAACTCTCGTTACCAAGCTTGGATCTGAGTTATTCAGACGCCAACAACCATTCAATCCAAATATTTTACACTAATGAAAATAAGCGGGCATTCTTAACAGTTAAATCAACTATACTGTACACCAACAATCATTTAATCCAAACATTTACACTAATGAAAATAAGTGTATGTTCTTAACACTGAAATCAACTATACCTGTAGTTTATCTTGTAATATTTTCAACTCATAAAATCATAATACTAGACATAGAAGGGAAAAAAATATCAGCAAAAAACTATATCTCTAGTTTCCAATTCCTGTGATAACTATCTATTATAAAGTTATCTTTATCTCTTTTTTTGTAATTATGTAGAATTCATAATTTTAGAAAATAATTATAAATATCAAAATAATTTTTTTTTATTTATTACCCAATAGTATCACATATTCCAGTAATTTTTGATATTATAATTAATACAGAGTTCATGAAATAATTTCCTATAAATACAAATAAACTTTAATTTGTAGTATAAAATTCATTTTAGTGTTTATGAACGTGGATTAGAAACCTATGGATTTATAATTACAAGCTCCAATAAATTTGGTAATTCTTTAATTAATTCATCTAATATGTTAATTTTAAGATTACTTCACTAAAATTTGCAATTGTACTCTTGCAATTATAGAATAATTTATTCTAATAAACTCTGAGTAGTTCGCCTGTATATTCACTATATATAGTTTGACCCTCGTAAATGATTCATAATTAAAGCTAGATTTTTGTTAACCTCTCTAATTATCTCTTATTTCTTGTAGACCATTAATTCACTCGTGAACAATTAATTTTTAATCAAGTTACAACTTAAGTGTTCTATTGTTCAATTCCAAAACCAACTAATCTTTTCACTTCCCGCAAGAAAGTATGAATTTCATATTGTAAGTTATATTTTCAGCTACATATCCCAATATGATCATAAAACACAAATGTTTAAGAATGCTAACTAGCAACCTTAACAAGCAAATCAAATATCATACTCAAATAAATCGTAGTCTATAACCATACATAATTAAAATCAACCTATATATAATCATCTATTAATGTTACTTGAATTTTAAGAAAAATCATGAAATTTATATGCAATTCAAATTAAATTTGGTCCAATTATATATAATTATATTATATAAACTGCCCCCATTTATATGTCACTGCAGTAGTTCATAATTGAATAAGACTATTACATTCATAATGTTAATGGATCGCATTTAAGTAAATATTCCAATTTTAATTAATTTTATTATGAATTAATTTAATTTATTATCCATAATTTTAATTATCTCATATATAACAATAGTATACTAAGATTATAATCACTTTAATAAATAAAAATATATTGATATTCACTAACATATGAATATGAACAGCAAAATAAGTATAACATATTGTTTTATTATGTAATAAGTAATGTATAAATACATGCTTTTTAGGAATGGCGTTCATGAGACTGCTGTAGAGAAACAGTATCAAAGGCACCGTAATTCCATCTCCATGGCCCCCAACAATCCCAGAATCATCAGCAGCATATCATAAGCGTTGGCAAACATGAAAATTGACCCTAACAGACGCAGTCTTTTCTTATGAAAGGTGGTCGGCGGCGTCATGTTTTTATTATCAGTGGCAGCCATATTTTGTAGATCTCTACTTAATTTACACAATGAAAGCTGATTTGAGAAGCACAATAGTGTATTATATAGGGAAATGTATTTTCATAGAAAGAGGTTTTAGGAAGAGGTTAAATTATTAATACTCTAAATACTATCAATTTAGATCTTTTATTTCAATTTTTGTACTAGAGATTTTGCAGGTTCTACTAAGGCATATTTATGCTGGATTGTATTTATTTATCTTAGCTTTTCTATACATGGAATTTTACATTGTAAGAAAGTAGCATTTCTAATTAGTATATATTACCACCACACTGTCTCCCTTAATTTGGACCTGTGGCGTCCAAGGAAAAAAAATAAAAACAATTTTGTCTTGTTTTGGACAGTGAGATTCATAAGAAGTTGTTTCAGCAGTCAATACTGCAGCAACTACATAAACTGACACAGAGATAATGCAACTATAAACAGAAAACTCTGAAGCTTTCTAATTTTTCTGTACTAAATACACACAGCAGAAAACCAGTACAGATTCATTTCAGAGCGTAGAACATTACATTCAACTTGCTCTTTCAAAAATGGTAAAAAATAATCAGAATCTCATCCACATCAATCAACAAAAAGTTAAAAAGGCTTATGTACCAAAAATTCAACACCATTAGTTGATTGTTTGAGTGGTGCGGGCGTCCTTTGAAGACTGATAAGTGAATAATATGCTCCATTTGGCCCTTTAGCCAGCAAGGAAGAGTGAGTCCCCTTTTCTACCACTTTTCCCTTGTCCAAAACAGCAATCGCGTCGCAATTTTGTATGGTACTCAACCTGTGTGCTACAACAACACTAGTCCTTCCGACCATCACCCGCTCAAGTGCATCTTGTACTACCTTCTCCGATTGGGTGTCCAATGCACTCGTGGCCTCGTCTAGTAACAAAATTGCAGGATTTTTCAGTATGGCACGTGCAATAGCGATTCTCTGCTTCTGGCCACCTGATAGCTGCAGCCCCCTGTCTCCACAAAAAGTGCATAACCATCCTTCAATCCAGCAATGAAATCGTGTGCATTTGCTGCCTTAGATGCCTCAATGATCTCAGCTTCATCAATATCTTCTGATGCTCCATAAGCGATATTTTGTCGTATGCTACCAGCAAATAATGTGGGCTCTTGACTAACGAGTGCAATGTGCTTCCTCATTGACCTCAGGTGATATGACTTGATATCTCTTCCATCAATAGTTACCACCCCTCTTAGTGGATCGTAAAACCTTTGATTAGGCCTATTATGGTTGATTTTCCAGATCCACTTTGTCCTACTAGTGCAGTTGATTTTCCTCCCTCGATGTCAATGGAAAAGCCTCTAAAGATCATAGTATTGGGTCTAGCTGGATAGGCGAAATCAACATCACGCAGCTCCACATGGCCTGTTAACTTATCAGGCTTGTAGCCATCTGGACCTTCTGGTTCAATCAAGGAATACCGATCCAAAACAGCAAAAACTGATCCTACTGCATCAGCACCTTTGGCTAGATCATTGGTCATAGTTCCAGCTTCGGCTATGACACGGCCTGTGCTCACCAAGATCATGAAAGTTTGAAATAGTGCCTTTGCTCCGATGAAGCCTTCTGCTATAAGTTTTCCACCATACCAAAAATCCAAGGCCCAAGTGCATGTCATGAGACTTTGGGAGGTCCCAAGCCCAATGCCTGCAAACCATGACTGGCGTATGCTTTCTTTTTGTGGCCCTTCTTGGGATTTCTCAAGCATTTTGAGAATCCGAGCTTGCGAAGAGAAGGCTGTCACAGTTCGAAGATTGCAGACCGCTTCTGCTGCAAGCTTGCTACTTTCTTCTTGAGCTTTGATTGCCTTTTTTGACATATTTTTGAGCAGGACACGCTTGCAATAGTAGGAAATTATGATTAGGGGCTGTACAGCTATCATTACCAATGCAAGCTTCCATGCAACAGCAAGACCTATCGTGCAAGCAATGATTACTGCAGAGAATGTCTGGATGAGCAGTGCCATCCGATCACCTACCAGAGACCTCACCTGTATTAGATATCAGAATGTGATTAGACTCGATATTGATGATAGCTATAAGAATTGTTTTCTTCTATGATGGTTCAAAATGTTCCATAATTCTGTAAGCAAAATTAGAGCAACGCAAAAGTTAGACTTGATGATTGACTATAGGACAATCACATGAATGTATAACAGAACATTACCCTAGACTTGGATAAAAAACGATCACAAGTGTTGTTTCTTCAGTTAATTCTTTTATATAAAAAAGTACTAGAATAAGTTGTGTGGTTAGTGAACATACCACATTGGCATCTTTGGCCAGTCTTGAGCATACAGCACCAGTAGCATTCTCATCCTGATCAAACCACCCAATTTCAAATGTGAGGATCTTTGACAACATTTTTTCTCTGATTCTCTTTGTCAAATTCTCCCCCATTGCAGCAAAATTATAGTGTTGGCAAATATTAATCAAGAACGAGAACACTGCCAACCCGAGAAAACACAACGCATATATTTTTGTACTTTCCTTGATTACACTATGATCTGGTAGAAAATAAACTGATATCATCGATCCCATTGCGAATGCATATAGTGGCTGAATAGCACCAAATAATATTGCACTTATACACCCTCTGGCATGTTCATAGCCAGTAATCTTCTAAATGAAGGCGTTTGAAACACTTGATCGCGGATACAATTGCCATGTCTAGTCCTCTGCTTGGTGCAGCCGAGTTAGCTGAACTGGACAGGCTGACTATTGAGTGCCTTCTACTACTTGTGTTATGAATGTCATTGTTGGTAATGGATGATGGTCCAACGCTAAGAGGATCAAATTCCTTGGTTTTCTCAGATTGTTGGAGGCGAACAAGTGAATTGTACAGGCCGTGATCATCTTCAATAAGCTCATCATGCGAACCATCTGCATGACCTGGCCATTTTGGACCACAGCAATAAGGTCAGCATTGCGGATGGTGGAAAGACGATGGGCTATGGTAACGGTGGTGCGTCCCACTGCTGCCTTGTCAAGAGCTTCTTGGACTACTCGCTCAGATTCTGAGTCCAGAGCACTGGTGGCCTCATCAAGAAGAAGAATCTTAGGTGCCTTAATTATGGCTCTAGCTATTGCTATTCTCTGCTTCTGGCCTCCAGACATCTGTACTCCTCTCTCACCAACCTGGTGCAATATATTTTCGCATTACTGCTAGCAGCTATTATCTCGATTATTGCATAGAAAAAGGCATCAAATAAAGCAGTCTAAAATTTAGTAATTTCATGAAACTGTCGAACAGAAATTTTAGTAACATAAAGCTTATAGAACAATTTCAGTTGCCACAATTTTAAGATTTCAAATTTTATTAGTATCAACAATGTATATGAGTGCATTATGGATTTTAAAGGTTTTACTTTTTGATCTTTTCTTACGTAATGGAATTAAACTCTACCTTTCATTTTGGTAGATTAAATTATTGTCAAGTCATAATCACATTTAGTCAACTAGCTAATTAAATGATTTAAATGACTAAATATGTTAGTGTAAAAAGATGTGCACATGTTCGGCACACATATTACCAGATTCTGATATCCAAAATTTCCAACTAAAGAATCAAATGAAGAAAGAGTTATATGGAGAAGCCAGAAGGTAATATAGGAAATATTGGAAGTTGTACATATCCATATCTTGTCATGCTCATAGATCAGATTATTAGTATTAGTTAGTTTAAGAGTGTCTCCAGATTAAGAAATTCTACTTGGAATTCTATATTCTGGAAGGTAGACAAGAAGAGTTGATGTGATTCCATTTTAACAACATTAAAGATAGGAGAAAGTCATCTTATATTGCGCAAAAACAAGACAAGTAGTTTTCAACAGCAAAGTCATGGTTGTCACTTATGCTGTTTCCACTTTGATAATATGCAAGCATATAGCATCAACATCCAAAAGCAGTAGGTATACAGGATTCTTTCAAACAATAAAATGTACCACTCGGTATGAATGCTGTCATGAGTAGTTAACTCTTTTGTCACTAATTGAAAGAAGACAATGATGTATGTCACCTCTTACCTCCTGGGTTTTTGGTAATATATTGTTTATAAGGGGAGGATACGTGTACAGTACTTGAAAGATAGTATATAGTATCTGTTCTGGAGTGCAAAAGTGATAGCAATATTAACTTACAGTAGCGGCACTATCACAATGGCAAAAACAAGATAAGCCCACCATGATTTGGGAAGTGCAGAATTTTCTTTTTCCTTGGTTAAATACACCGTAATTTGACACATTGCAAATATAGTAAAAAATTTTAGTTTTTTTCTTTGTGAAATAAAAAAGGGCAGAAGGCAAAGAGCTAAAGGGCAAGCCAAAATAATTACCTGTGTATCATAACCTAGAGGCAACTGACTAATGAAGTTATGAGCATTAGAAGCTTTGGCAGCCTCAATAACCTCTTCCATGGATGCATCTTCTTTTCCAAAAAGTATGTTCTCCTTAATTGAGGTAGCAAAAAGGGCTGGCTCCTGACTAACCAATCCCATTTGTGACCTTAGCCACTTGAGTTGCAACTTGTCTATGGCCACCCCATCAAGGAGAATTTCACCACCAAGTGGATCATAAAATCTCTGCAATAGAGCAATCACTGTTGATTTTCCAGATCCACTTCCTCCAACCAATGCCACTGTCTTTCCTGCTGGGATTTTCAGATTAAAATCTTCAAAAATTATGCTCTCGGGCCTTGATGGGTAGGCAAATTCGACGTGTTTAAATTCAACTTCTCCAGATACATTCTGTAGTATTTGGCCTTCCATACTGTCTGAATCGATTTTGGGGACTCGTTCAATGACTTCCTTTATAAGTTCCGCAGCTGCACTCGCTTCAGAAAAGTACTTTAGGTTGGACAAACCCGAACCCAATGATCTGTTCACAAGAAAAAAGTTCAACTAAATACTGCATAGAAAATCCATAGGATTACTCACAAAGATGTGTATAAACACTATACAAATAAACAATAACAAGTCATTGACAAGAAATCATATTATAAGTAGAGACAAGGAAAATCCTTACAATCCACCAAGAGCAATTGCGGCTCCAACGGCAAAGACAGTGCCTCCTTGAGCGCCATGGTACATGACCATTCTACTACCATAATAAGACATGAACGACCAAACTGCAAAGACCACACCATTACTGCCAATGGCCAAACCTTTAGCTAAACCTTGCCTCAATCCCAATTTCACAGTCCCCTGAAGAGCAGCAGAATATGATGCAATAGTCTTGCTCTCACCAACAAAGGAATAAACAGTCCGGACAGAAGAAAGGGCCTGTTCCACTATTACACCAGCTTTATTGTACTCATCCCTGATTTTTCTAGCAATGCTCATCAGAGCCCTCCCATACATCAAACCTGGTATGACAAGAAATACTATAAATGGAAATCCCACAATCGCTAATCTCCATAACATTATGAATGCCACTAAGTAGGACCCGATGAAAGTCGAGAGGTTCATCACAAAAACCGGAACCTGTTGGTCAAATCAAATGTGTTAGATACCTAAGGATGTTATCTAGCTATCACCGTACAAAATTTGGCATCAATCAAGAGAAACAACATATGTCTAAATACCTTACAATTCATAGAAATACAAATAATGAAGAGACATTTAGATTAGAATGAATGCATTAACCTTTTCACTAATGGCATCTTGAATTACTAGACTGTCACTGGAGATGCTTTCGATGACCTCAGCCGTGCTAGTCACGTGCAAATCAAAGTAGCCAACATCTTGCCTCATCACAGCTTTCAAATATCGTGTCCTTAATCTCGAAGCTTGTCTCTCTGCTGTTCTTGTCCAACAATACCCCTCTAAACAAACCAAATATGATAAGTAAGAAATTGAAGTGAAATTCGAGGCTTAGTTATAAGTTGCTACTGAACCATCTCAGTGTCAAAAACAATTCAGAAACTTTCCTGTCTCCGAAACACCTCTACCACACATATCAAAAATAAAAAAATTCACCTACCAAGAAAGCAAGCTGCCCATTGCACGCAAGCCATGTAGCAAAGAACCAATGCATTCTGAAACCCAAAAAGAGAGAGACAAATGTCTAGTTAGCCACATATAGCCTGGAAAAACATAGCATTCTTACATGTTTGCACATTGATATACACCATCTCTCCTATACAAGTATATTTATAGGGAGAGGGCTCCATAATAATACTAAATGGACAAACATAGCTTCTATAAACTAATTAAGATCCTCAACCATCATGATATCAGGGTGGGCATAACTATTTCTCATGCCAAATTAATTGGCTAGATGCTACGTCGAAACTATACACACGAAAATCAACCCCAAGAAACATGAAAGAATGATGTCGAGAAAAGGAAAATAGAAAAAAAACAAAAAACAAATGCATTTTCGGGTTACCATAAAAAACCAAAAGGAAAAAATAATTTTTTTTAATAATAATCATCCTAAAAAAGGATACCAGCTGGGGTTAGTCCGACTTGACGAGTCATTCAGAAAAAAAAGAGGAGGAAAGTTATTGATTTCTCAAAAAGTTGCAACACACATAACATAATCATCTCCTTTCCCAATTTAGAACTAAATTCAAAGTCAAAAACTATGGCCAAGAAAAGGGAAAGAAGTATACATAAATAAACAACAATGTCTAAATATTCATAATGGAGAAGAACTGACCTTGTTGATGCTGTGAGTGAAATTTTCAGTAAGTGAAATTTGAGAGTTTCCAAAACTGTTCATGAGAATGCTAGTAACTAACAACCTAATAGGCATGGAGATCCCATCACCAAATGAACCCAACAACCCCAGCCCCATCAACGACATGTCCCAACCATCAGCATGCATGAAAATCGACCCGAAAGATATGTTACTATTGCTTTTCTTCTCCTTTTTATTCTGCTCCATATCAGAAGCACCCATATTTCCTTTTCTTTTACCCCCAAAGAATGACAGCAAAATCTCAACTTCTGTTTATATAATTATATTTGGTAATACTTTTGCAAGAGTTTTGTGGTTTAACAGAGTACTTTGGGAAAGACACATTCTTCACCTTTGGGATGGCAATGAATGGGGTGTGTATGTAATATATATACTGGGAGAGAGAGAAAGGACTGCGGAATGAAAGAGACTAATGTATTTGTGTGTTGCTTCGACATAGAGTTCTGTTAGAATTTGGTTCGCATTGTTAGGCCATCACGTTTATCATGTATAAGAATTATAAAATTAATTTGATTTTCATTTTATTATATTTACAAGTTATTAATATTAAATGACATATTGTTTATAGTTTTGGTTGGTTTTGTGCATATTTTATGATGATAGTTTTAAAAAATTGTTTGGAAGTTAAATAAAAATATTTAAAAATATAATTTACAGTTAAAAACACAAACTTATATCTTGAAACAACTTATTACACGGCATTCTTGGCTTTGAGCGTTTGTGCACTACACTCTTTGAGAGAGAAGAGGGTAATTTTTTTGCAAAAAAAGTATAATTTTTCTGGATAAAAAATTGAATTTTTTTCAAGAAAATATCAATTTGCCGATATGCTGCAGAATATCGTCGTCTCATTTGACGATTCGGTACAATAATAACATCAATAAATAGAGAATTTTTATTTTTTAAATAAGTTAAATTATTGTATGAATTAGTGAATTGTTCATTTACATGGTGCGAACTCGTACATATAGGATATTTTTATATTTGAAGCACGTAAAACTATTTGTGTTTATTTTTTACTTTGCACACTTTATTATAATATCATTCATATATGTTAACCTAACTAATTAAGCTAAAGTTGGCAAAAAAAGTACTAAAACAATTAATATATGTTACATCATAGTAACCTAACTAATTAAACTAAAGTTGGCAAAAGTGTACTAAAACAGATCTAACAAGTTTCATGTAGTCATAAAAATTGTTGAGTATTTTGAAGTTCAGTGTACATATTAATAGATGGAATTAGCGAGAGGTTGACCTTTTAAGCTTTTGCCGTCATTAATGACGCCGATATTTTGATGGTCACGGATGAAGCAACCTTATTTATTTGCACAAATAAAAATTAAAGAAATTTGACCTCCAATTTGCTAAATATATTAATTATTTCAAGTTAATTAAGTTGTACCTACTGTTGCTATCAGTGGATACGAATGGATTTAGTTCCATCCGGAGGAGAGGGTATTTTTAAATCAAGAATTTTGAAGAATTACGCTTTCATATTAGTGTATAATTATATATATATATAATAATAATAATAATGATAATAATAATTTTATCCACGTGGAGGAGCATGTATCACGAAATTCACTCAACTTATTTAATTATTTATATATGATTATGATATTAATACTAATTTTAGGTAAAGAAACCACTACAAGAAATAAAAATAAAATGTAGTGATAGAATATTAAGTGTACTTCTCAAAATTATGACTAATGAGATGTATTAGATAACAATAATTTTGTTTTGCAAAATAATAATTTTCATAAGCTTATTTATGGCATATATAACAACAATTGAGAACACAAACAAATATGACTACGAAATTAACTAAACAATTTTTATTGTCACTGTACAAATATCACAATTTATAATTATGTCACCTATCATCACAACAATTCACACATAATTTTTGTCTCTATTAAATTTATAAACATTATAACTGTGATAAAATCAATATTATTATCATTTAATATATATAATAATTTTAATATTTTTTGCTTGGCATATATTATGTTATATTTCGTATAGTAAATTTCATATATTTCTTATAGGAACTACTCTTGATTTTATTTCTTGCTAATTTGCTTGTCAAAATGAAACTGAGTTATTTGGCAACAAATTATTGATATTCTATAATTCAGTAAATATTTTTTCCATATAAATCCATATATATGTCAATATGCTGGAAAAACATAGTAATTTGGACTGAAAATAAATTAATTTCACTTCTTTTTACTTTATTTTATTTTAATTCCAAAATCAAGTGGCATCTCCATCCAACACATGAAGTGACCAAAAGACTGCAAAATGCAAATCATAGATAGTTGTGTTCAGATCGATAATTTTTTTTTCTTATGAATTTAAAATCTTTTTTTTTCGATTTACTTTTGAAACTAGTATAATTTTTTAGCAAAACAAAATACATAAAATTCAAATCTTTAGCTGCAAAGAAAAGAAAAGAAAATATAGTTTATACTTCATTGAAAACTTATATAGCAGTAATTATTTATTATTATATATACTAAGTGAAAAATTATAATCATCCATCCCAAGATGATGAGGCGTAGAAGTTACGTGATGCTCTAAAAGTGGACTTTTTTGCTGCCATTTTACTCCTTTTTTATTTTTATTTTTTGCCGATTTTTACTCTATTACTTATTTGTTTCTTATGCATATGGAGTCAAATTTAAAAAAATAAACTTAAAAAAAATTGTATTGCTTTGGAAACAATTAAACAAATACTTAAATTAGCTTACGGAAAACGAGGGATTCCAGGATTGTATGTGACCATTTCTTTCTCAATAACATTTACTTCTACTACTATTTTAAATATATATTCTGGCTTCACTTTGGATTGAGTAAGGGGAATTTTCATTTCTACGAAGTGTTTGCATAAAATTACCAAACATATTAAATATTGAGAATTATCTAGAAAGGTTGTTATTTTGGAATATATGATAATTAAGTTGTAACGCAGTACAGTAAATAAAAAATCGAATCAAGAATTTTCATATATTTTTAATACAAAAATATATTCTACATGAGACCCACGCATTGCAAATTGAACAAGTCACTAATTCGTATTTTAAGTACAATATTAGGAATTATAGACTCTCTCTTTATAATTAAAACTGTTCTTTGAGCTAAATGAATATTTTTCAAGATCTTCTCCATGATTTTTGCAATATTTTAAACTTGATCTTGTACCATATTTTTGAATATTTCTATCCAAAATCTCATAAAATAATTTCCATGATTATGGCTCTATCGTACAAGATTCTCGGTCTACGGAAATTATTATGTGAGAAATTCAAAATTTGGATGAATATAAAAACTGGAGAGGAACGTAATGAGAGTAAGATTTCCTCTTTTCACATAAAACTTCACTAAACATCGTTTCCTCTCCTCACATTTCACCTGTCGCTGTATGTACATGATTATCGCTCTATCCAAATTCAGAACCTGTTATTATCACAGATGTAATAAAAACCCCACCTTAATTTTGTTGACGAAACTGATAGCCTCTCCAAACTCAGCTGTCCTTTTGGGCGGAGCCTCTTCCTCATAAGTGAGGCTACTTTCATAACCCTTAGGCAAGAATGTGTTAAAAAAACCCAATTGATTAGATTAGGGAACATGTCCTTAACTTGCTTCAAATAACTTAATGCATCAACACCTGCACCACTCCCACTAACTCCAGTACCGCCACCATTAGTACCACCACCACCACCACCACCACATCCTCCTCCACCTCCACCGCCACTAGGAACTTGTGATGGCCCATACCTTTATCAAAATGAGAAATAAACATTCAAGTAAAGCTCAAAAACCAGCACTGAACAGTTCAAATAACTGGGCATCAATAGCGCATCGCATGTAAAAAGTTCTAATTTGTAATAACAGGAATGAAGTTGCGAGAGAGACCAAACGAATAGGTGAATGTGAGAGAGAAAAATATGCTTAGTGAAGTTTTATGTGAAATAGGAAATCTTACACTTATTACGAAAACTTTTATGCTTTTTTAGTGCAGAACTGCATTTGGGCTTGTGGATTTTGAAACAGATTTGCATTTGTTTGGGCTCTGATCGATTAGTGATGGGTCCAACAATTTTGTATGAGCTTTGCCAGCCCGTTTTGAAATTACAGTCATTTTATTATAATTTTCTTTTTGATGAGAAAATGTCATTAAATAAAACTCAAATGTGAGGCAAAAATAGGGAGAGAAAGAAGAAGAGGAGGAGGAGAGAGGTGTTCTTATAGCATGACAACTTCTATGTTTGAGTGCAATTTTGGGGTGTGCTTGTAGAAATTAATGGTTTGATATCGATCACGTATAATACAATAAGTGGACAATAAGTGCGATTAGGTTAAATATTTTAAGATGAGATTTCCAAAGTCTCGAACAAGGGCTGCACAAAATAAAAAGATAATTAATGTGCTGATAAACTTGCAAAGAAACGGCACACAATTCAAAAAGTGGAAGTCAAATGATAAATTCTAATTGTGAATATACTACACTTATTGGATGAAGATAATAAATAAATATTATGTTTATTTAATTGTTTTTCTTCTCTTAATACCAAAATAAAATATTAAGGAAACTATAAAGACAAATTATTGTGAGAATTAATGTTATTACTATGTGATTTAGTGTTTTTATATAATTGAAAATTTGAAAATG
Source organism: Paulownia fortunei (assembly GCA_019321725.1). NCBI lineage: Eukaryota > Viridiplantae > Streptophyta > Magnoliopsida > Lamiales > Paulowniaceae > Paulownia > Paulownia fortunei. The sequence continues at coordinate 207,000 of JAGSPU010001671.1, read as the reverse complement.
TTAAGACTTTGAGTACACAAGTGCCAGCACTTGTTCTATCGAAATCCTTAATTTTCACGCACTATGCAATGTTATCATCCATTACTTGGAATTTTTTTTCCCAAGAAAATTTATTTTATGTTGTAACTTTTCAATATGTAATTTTGGACTATAACTTAACCTTTTGTTTTCGTAGACCAAGTAGTATGTACATGTATGTTTTAATTAAATCGAGTAAAATACAATAACTTGAGAATTAATTTATATCTGCATCTTATATTTTAAGTGAAAAATGAACATCAGATATCACAAGTTAGAATTTATAAGTTATGCATGTGTAAATAATAATATCTTATTTATGCGAGAGTACCACATTCTTATAAAAGTCAATTAAATGTGAAGGCAAAAGAATAATACACGCGGGCTAGCTAATGATTTGCAAGTTTAAATATTGCAATATTTAATTAAAAAAGTAAAGACTCGCCATTCTGAAGCAAAGCAACTTGTGGAAACTGTCACGTGCAATTATTGAGAATTGAATTGAGGGTGAATGAAGAGTCTACATTTGGGCTTGTACAACTTGGGCTTTTCAAGTAACTTAGGCTGTCAATTTCCAGTATAAGCATGAAAAGGATACTTGCAGCTTCCAAAAGTAAAAGTAACCTTTTGGGTCTAAGGATCCGTCCAAGAAGTGCAGTTAGGCTTGTGAGCCCATTAACCCGAAAAAGTCCAATTTGGCTTGTGAGCCCATTACCATTAACATGGGGAAGAATTTTGAATTTCTCAGTGGTCAATAGGAAAATGGAGAAAAAATTGATAATTTTAGTCATAGTCATAGAAGCCCAAATTTTACAACATTCTATTTAATCAAGTTGTATTTACTAGAGAAAAAAAGGCTCACATTAATTTACATCAACATAACACAAATGCAAATTCGACCTCATATTTTAGGGAGTAGTAGATGCCTAACCAAGACAAACTAGTTGCTTAATTCAAATGTGGTTGGGCATTCTCTGATGTCTGAAGCCTGACCAGAGAATAGTATGCTCCTGTTGGCCCTTTAGCTAACAATGAAGAATGAGTCCCCTTTTCCACCACTTTCTTCTTGTCCAAAACAGCAATCATGTCACAATTCTTTATGGTACTTAGCCTGTGCGCCACAACAACACTTGTCCTCCCAACTATCACTCTTTCAAGTGCGTCCTGCACCACCTTCTCTGATTGAGTGTCCAACGCGCTCGTCGCCTCATCTAGTAACAAGACTGTCGGGTTTTTCAATATGGCACGTGCTATCGCGATCCTCTGCTTCTGGCCACCTGATAGCTGCAGTCCTCGGTCACCACAAAACGTATCGTATCCATCCTTCAAACCTGCGATGAAATCATGCGCGTTTGCTGCCTTGGCTGCTTCAATGAGCTCGGTTTCATTGACATCTTCTGCTGCTCCATACAATATATTTTGACGTATGGTGCCAGCAAATAATGTTGGCTCTTGGCTAACAAGTGCAATGTACTTTCTTAATGACCTTAGGTGATATGACTTGATATCTTGACCGTCTATTTTAACTGCGCCTTTGATCGGATCATAGAATCTTTGGATCAAACCTATAATGGTTGATTTTCCGGATCCACTTTGTCCTACCAATGCTGTTGATTTCCCTGCCTCAATGTTGATTGAAAAGCCTTGGAAGATCATTATGCCGGGCCTGGTTGGGTAAGAGAAATCAACATCTACCAGTTGGATTCGGCCTGTTAACTTATTAGGCTTGTGGCCATCTGGGTCTTCGGGTTCGATTAAAGAATGTCGGTCCAACACTGAGAACACGGAACCAACTGCATTGGCACCCTTGACAAGATCACTTGTCATACTACCAGCTTCAGCTATTACTCGGCCCGTGAACACCAAGATCATAAATGTTTGAAACATTGCTTTTGCTCCAATATAGCCCTCTGCTATGAGTTTGCCTCCATACCAGAAATCTAAAGCCCAAGTGAAAGTTGAGAGACTTTGGGAAGTACCAAGAACAAGGCCTGCAAACCATGATTGGCCAATACTTTCTCTTATTGGTCCTTCTTGGGCTTTTTCGAGCATCTTCAGAATGCGGGATTGGGAGGAGAAGGCTGTAACAGTTCGAAGATTGGAGACTGCTTCAGCTGCAAGCTTGCTGCTTTCTTCTTGGGCTTTGATGGCCTTTTGAGACATACTTTTGAGCATGGCTTTTTTGCAATAAAAGCAAAATATGATTAGAGGTTGTACAGATATCATTACTAGTGCAAGCTTCCATGCAATAACCAGGCCCATGGTACAAGCTATGGTCACTGCAGAGAACGTTTGGACGAGGAGTGCCATCCGATCGCCTACCAATGACCTCACCTGTAAAAATATACCAATATTTGAATAATTTAGAATATGGTTGAAGGTATGCCACATAATTGGTGCATAGGATAACTTTTATCGTATGCAACAAATGATGGCTTGATTTTTTATTTATGTGGGCTGGTGTTACATTTTATTTTCACAAATATGACGAGCTTGAAAATCATATTTATTTTGTGATGGAAGCGTGGCTAGTGAACGTACCGCGCGGGCATCTTTGGCTAGCCTAGAACAAATTGCACCAGTGGAATTTTCATCCTGATCAAACCACCCAATTTCGAAAGTAAGCATTTTTGACAGCATCCTCTCCCTGATTCTCTTTGTCAAGTATTCTCCCATGGCTGCAAAATTGTAGTGCTGGCAAATATTGATTAACAGGGAGAATACTGATAGCCCAGAAAACACAGCACATATTTTCTCGTCTCCCGATTAATTTCAGCATGATCCGTTAGGAAATAGGTAAAAATTGTTGACCCCATTGCAAAGGCATACACTGGCTGAACTGCACCAGATAGTACTGCACTTATGCACCCAATTATTGCTTGCCTCCACTCGAGCAAATTCATGGCTAGCAATCTTCTGAACGGAGGAGCTGGAAATACTTGACTTTGAGAAACAATTGTTGGCTCCATTCGCCTGCTTGGTGCAACTGAGCTAGCCGAACTGGAGCGGCTCCTAATGGATAGCCTTCGACTACTTGTGCTGTGAACATCATTGTTTAAGCTATGCACAGATGAAACATCAATGCCCTCAGCATCTGCAAGTTCTTTGATGTTGTCATTTTGAACTTGTAGGAGGCGGACTAGTGAAGTGTATAAGCCATTTTCATCAGCCATAAGCTGATCATGTGAGCCGGTCTCCTGAACTCGGCCGTTTTGAAGCACGGTTATGATGTCAGCATTTCGGATAGTTGAGAGACGGTGAGCTATAACTATAGTGGTGCGCCCCACAGCTGCATGGTCTAGAGCTTCTTGGACGATTCGCTCTGATTCGGAGTCCAGGGCACTGGTGGCCTCATCTAGCAGGAGAATTTTAGGTTCTTTAATTATGGCCCTGGCTATTGCTATTCTCTGCTTCTGGCCCCCGGATAACTGTACTCCTCTTTCTCCCACCTACTTGGAAACATTTTGTGTTCACCATCACTCTAATTTAAGTTGCAACTTTAAGTTTTTGTACTTTGTGAAGTAAATAAATAAGGGCAGAAGGCAAAGAGCTAGAGGGCAAGCCAAAATAATTACCTGTGTATCATAACCTAGAGGCAACTGACTAATGAAGTTATGAGCATTAGAAGCTTTGGCAACCTCAATAACCTCTTCCATAGATGCATCTTCTTTGCCAAAAAGTATGTTCTCCTTAATTGAGGTAGCAAAGAGGGCTGGCTCCTGACTAACCAGTCCCATTTGTGACCTTAGCCACTTGAGTTGTAACTTGTTAATGGCCACCCCATCAAGGAGAATTTCACCACCAAGTGGATCATAAAATCTCTGCAGTAGAGCAATCACTGTTGATTTTCCAGATCCACTTCCTCCAACCAATGCCACTGTCTTTCCTGCTGGGATTTTCAGATTAAAATCTTCAAAAATTATGCTCTCGGGCCTTGATGGGTAGGTAAATTCAATGTGTTTAAATTCAACTTCTCCCAACACATTCTGTAGTATTTGGCCTTCCATGTTGTCCGAGTCTATTTTGGGAACTCTTTTTATGACTTCAATTATGCGTTCTCCAGCTGCACTTGCTTCCGAGAAGTACTTGATATTGGACAAACTGGAACCAAATGCTCTGTTCAACAAATTAACACACACGATATGCCTCAATTGACATCAATCCTTGCTTTTTGGAGGAGATTGGCAAGTTTTCGAGTAATTGATTTAAAAGGAATAGTTTTTTAAAATAACATTTGGAAGCAACTCCTAAGCTGAATTGTTTTAAAAAAGATAAAAGAAAAAAGAAAACTTATTTCAGTTTTAAGCAATCGAAGCACTAATGCGATTATGGCTACCAAACAAATTCGTCAATAGCATTTGACACACTAACGTCATTTCTAGCTTTCCAAACACTATGCCAAACTCCCTTGAAATTTGATACTTTAAAGTGTAAAACAATGGGAATCATAAAAATTAAGCAAAGGAAAATAGTGGAGATTCTTACAATCCAGCAACCATCGTGGCAGCACCAACAGCAAAGACAGTGCCGCCCTGAACGCCATGATACATGACCAATCTGCTACCATAGTAAGAGATGAAGGCCCAAATGGCAAATACCACACCGTTGCTGCCAATGGCCAAACCTTTTGCCAAGCCTTGCCTCAATCCTAATTCTACAGTCGCTTGGAGAGCCACTGAGTAGTCAGCAATAGTCTTAGTCTCCCCAACAAACGAGTAGACTGTCCGGACGGAAGAAACTGCCTGCTCCACTATAGTACCAGCTTTATTGTACTCATCTCTAAGTTTTCTGCCAATGCTCATAAGTGTTCTTCCATACATCAAGCCTGGTATGACAAGAAATAGTACAAATGGAAATCCCACAATTGCTAGCTTCCAAAGCAGCAAGAATGCAACTATGTAGCCTCCAATGAACGTTGATAAGTCCATCACAAAAACTGGAATCTGCTCAATTAGAAATTCAACAAGATTACAAGCATTACTACCTCGATTAAAATCACATTACATAGTTTAATCAACATTAAAAATCGAACCTTTTCACTAATGACATCTTGAATGACAAGACTGTCGCTGGAGACACTAGCTATGACTTCAGCTGTGCTGGAGACATGCAAATCAAAATATCCAACATCTTGCCTCAACACTGCTTTCAAATATTTAATCCTTAATCTTGAAGCTTGTCTCTCAGAAGTTCTTGTCCAACAGTATCCCTCTTAAGAATTTAATGGAAATATATGTTAAATCAAAGTCCTATGTATCATTAATGGTCACAATTAATCTGGTCCAGGAATGTAAATTTTGACTATGACAAATGTGACTTACCAAGGAAACAAGAAACCCCTTGTCCACAAGCCAAGTAACACAGAAGCAGTGCATTCTGAAACCAAAGTTATTGAATAATCCAGTTATCTAAATATTATAAGCGAATCTCTATATTTATAAGTTCGTGAGTGTTTATACAGGGAGGGATGGAACCAGGATTCTACGTTAAGAGACAAAGGAAAGTTTGGTAAATAAATCTAAGTACACTATCAAACAAAATGGTAACAGGCAATTTTCATATTTGAAAATTTACATGGGAAATTTGAACTTATTTTCAGTTGTCCCCTACCATCTCCTACCTGGTCTGCTTCGTTTCAGGCATATTGGAAGGTAAAGAATAAGTAAATCAAATTGAACTCTTAGTTCACCAAGTTAACCCCATTTGTTATACATAAGGAAACAAAGGGAAAGAAAGTTTAAAAATATGAGGTCCCACTTAACACTCTTCAAAGGGGAACTTCTGGTATTGATTATTGTCATTCACAATCAATCCACCTCAAATAATATATACTTTCACTGGGTCTAGTCAATGTGCAGATAAAACAGACAAGTCAATGTGAAGAGCATCTACCATAGTATGCTCCGGAGAATAATTTGGAGTATCTAGAATTTATGGCTTATGCTTTTATCAAAAGATATACTCAAATTAGTTTTTGTTTGTTTCTCTTGGTCAACCTTGGAACGGGAAATAAAATAGAAGGGGTGGTTGGAAATTAGTTTAAACTTTGATTTTCATAGAACTTTAACTAATTATTTAAGTTTCATTTAACAAAAATAAGAATTATTTGACTTTAACCACCACATGAAATGCTGTTATGAACTTATTTCTTTAAGGTCACAGAGAATGTTAGAGTTTCTTCTTAAGTTGATTGGAACCACAATCATTATTTGATACTCTGACATTATTAAATTAATCAATGCAGAAATTTTGAACTCCATTTCTTAGCACATCCCATATCCCATTACATATGTGATTCAAGATTAATGATTGGAACTGTAGGGGCAAAAAGATTACATTGCTATAATGTTGTGTTATCATACACTGTGATTGTAGATTTATATAGCACAACTGAGAAAGGATTTCTTGACTAATTTAACAGTTTAGGCTATGAAATGCCTTATGAGTTGCTTGGTGGCTGATAGCAGGCTATTGACTAACTTTCACTAACATGAACAAGAATGAGAACTAAGAAACAGTGTCTCTTGACCCACAAACTTGATAATTATGAATCTTGGCTTGAGCTCAACGATGATCAATGGTATCACAAGGGCGACACGTCAAGTTTTTGGAGACAACATTTTTAAGAATCGGGCTTCAGGCCAATGTAAAGTGAAACTTAATTTATCATGCCCTTTTAAGTTACTTGTGTCGCATCTACATCTATATCGTGCATATTATCAATTGTTTATGCATAACACAAAGTAATCATTAATTCTGGAAATCAAGAAACCATAAAAATGCATGAAAGTATTCGTTCTGCTTTAAGGTAAAATCATGCATGAACCATACCTGTTTGATGTGATCATTAAAATTGGAGGCAAGTGAAGTATTTGCGGTACCAATGGTGTTCATGAGCCTGTTGTAGAGAAACAGTATCAAAGGCACCGTGATTCCATCTCCGATGGCCCCCAACAATCCCAGAATCATCAGCAGCATATCATAACCATCGGCAAACATGAAAATAGACCCTAACAGACCATGTCTTTTCCTATAAAAGGTGGTAGGCGACGCCATGTTTTTATTATCAGTGGTAGCCATATTTTGTAGCTCTCTATTACTTTATAGAATGAAAACTAATTCGATCAACTTTGAGAAGCACAATAGTGTATTATATATAGGGAAATGTATCTGCAGAGAGTTTGGGAGGAGGTTTAACTATTAATACTCCACATACTAATATTAGTTCAAGCTAGTAGCATGCTTGACGTTGACGAGCAGTGAGTCTGTTGATCTCCTACAAAATTAAGCATCTAGCTTTCCAAAGATTATTGTAAGTTAGTGCTGACATAGGTTCTGTATGATTGAGAAGTAAGTAATAGTCCCTAAAAGAATATATTACTTCATGTCAAATAATATAATGATTGTCAAAGTATTGTAATTTGATTTGATTTGATTTTCTCTTGTTGCATATATTAAAAATTGATATAAAGGGATTAATATATTGTTCGTAGCCATAGGAATCAATATGTGAATACATACTTCAATTTACAGCTGATCACAGCTCTGCTTTCGTATTAAAAAGACATTGATGGATGAATATTCAGAATTTTCGGAAAGTTTTGGATGGGAGTAAGGCGTTCCAATAAAACTTATTTAATCTGAATGGCAGCGACGGTCTAATCATTGTACTAAGCAGAAAGGCCAACACCAGATGAGCATACTATGCAGAAACAAAATTCTCAATTACAGGGCTAATGAACTTATGAAAGCCATGCACTGGGATTGGGATTGAGAAGTGATTAAGTTTATGGATTTGTTTGCCTTATCTTTGGGATTTTGAACTCCGATGTTAAATCTAACCCTTAAAATTTACTATATCTTGTCCTTCAAATCAAGGGATTAATGTCACTTGACATGGTCATTCTTATCCTTCACTCTGAGTTACAGGTTCAATTTGACTCCCACCTTGGAAGAGGGTAACATGGCTACCACAGGGGTTTTACTGAAATGTACTAAGAACTAGGGATTTGCACAGGTTCCATAAGCCATATCAATGCTGGATTGTCTTCCTTTATCTAAGATTTCTATAGATAGAATTTTTGTCTTTTGTAGGTCAGCGAAATTCATACAAAGTTGTTACAGCATTGCAGAAACAGACAAAGAGGTAATGCAACTATAAACAGATAACTTTGAAGCTTTTTAATTTTTCTGTACATATACACATAGCAGAAAACCAGTACAGATTCATTTCAGAGCGTAGAACATTACATTCACCTTGCTCTTTCAAAAATGTTAAAAAGTTAAAAGGCCTCGAAATCATAACAATCTCATCCACATTGATGAAAGAAAAGTTAAAGGCCTAAGTACAACATATTCAACACCATTAGTTGATTGTTTGAGTGGTGCTGGGCGTCCTCTGAAGACTAACAAGTGAATAATAAGCTCCTTTTGGCCCTTTCGCCAGCAAGGAAGAGTGAGTCCCCTTTTCTACCACTTTTCCCTTGTCCAAAACAGCAATCGCGTCACAATTCTGTATAGTACTCAACCTGTGTGCTACAACAACACTAGTCCTTCCGACCATCACCCGCTCGAGTGCATCTTGTACCACCTTCTCAGATTGGGTGTCCAATGCACTTGCGGCCTCGTCTAGTAACAAAATTGCAGGATTTTTCAGTATGGCACGAGCAATAGCGATTCTCTGCTTCTGGCCGCCGGATAGCTGCAGCCCTCTGTCTCCACAAAAAGTGTCATAACCATCCTTCAATCCAGCAATGAAATCGTGTGCATTTGCTGCCTTAGATGCCTCAATGATCTCAGCTTCATCAAGATCTTCTGATGCTCCATAAGTGATATTTTGTCGTATGCTACCAGCAAATAATGTGGGCTCTTGACTAACGAGTGCAATGTGCTTTCTCATTGACCTCAGGTGATATGACTTGATATCTCGTCCATCAATTTTCACCACCCCTCTAAGTGGATCGTAAAACCTTTGGATTAGGCCTATTATGGTTGATTTTCCAGATCCACTTTGTCCTACTAGCGCAGTTGATTTTCCTGCCTCGATGTCAATGGAAAAGCCTTTAAAGATCATAGTATTGGGTCTAGCGGGATAGGCGAAATCAACATCGCGCAGCTCGACATGGCCTGTTAACTTATCAGGCTTGTATCCATCTGGATCTTCTGGTTCAATCAAGGAATACCGATCCAAAACAGCAAAAACTGATCCTACTGCATCAGCACCTTTGGCTAGATCATTTGTCATAGTTCCAGCATCGGCTATGACACGGCCTGTGCTCACCAAGATCATGAAAGTTTGAAATAGTGCCTTTGCTCCAATGAAGCCTTCTGCTATAAGTTTGCCACCATACCAAAAATCTAAGGCCCAAGTGCATGTCATGAGACTTTGGGAGGTCCCAAGCCCAATGCCTGCAAACCATGACTGGCGTATGCTTTCTTTTTGAGGCCCTTCTTGGGCTTTCTCAAGCATTTTGAGAATCCGAGCTTGCGAAGAGAAGGCTGTTACAGTTCGAAGATTGGAGACCGCTTCTGCTGCAAGCTTGCTACTTTCATCTTGAGCTTTGATTGCCTTTTTTGACATATTTTTTAGCAGGACACGCTTGCAATAATAGCAAATTATGATTAGGGGTTGTACCGCTATCATTACCAATGCAAGCTTCCATGCAACAGCAAGACCCATGGTGCAAGCAATGGTTACTGCAGAGAAGGTTTGGATGAGCAGTGCCATCCGATCACCTACCAGAGACCTCACCTGTATTATTAGATATCAAAATGTGATTAGACTCTATACTGATGATATCTATAAAAATTGTTTTCTTCTATGATGATTCCTAATGTTCCATATTTTCTATAAATAAAGTGATAGCAACGCAAAAGTTAGACTTGATGATTGACTATAGGACAATCACATAAATGTGTAACAGAACATTATCTTAGACTTGGATGGAAAATGATCACAAGTCTTAAGTTCTTCTGTTAATATTTTTTTGTATGAAAAAATAACAGCATACGATTAAAGTGTGGTTAGTCAACATACCACATTGGCATCTTTGGCTAGTCTTGAGCACACAGCACCTGTAGCATTCTCATCCTGATCAAACCACCCAATTTCAAATGTGAGGATCTTTGACAACATTCTTTCTCTGATTCTCTTTGTCAAGTGTTCCCCCATTGCAGCAAAATTATAGTGTTGGCAAATATTAATCAACAGTGAGAACACTGCCAACCCGAGAAAACACAAGGCGTACATTTTTATCCTTTCCTTGATTAAACTATGATCTGGTAGAAAATAAACTGATATCATCGATCCCATTGCGAATGCATATAGCGGCTGAATAGCACCAAATAATATTGCACTTATACACCCTAATGTTGCTTGCTTCCATTCTGGCAAGTTCATAGCCAGTAATCTTCTAAATGAAGGCGTTCGAAACACTTGATCACGGGACACAATCGCCATGTCTAGTCCTCGGCTTTGTGCAGCCGAGTTGGCTGAACTGGACCTGCTGACTATTGAGAGCCTTCTACTACTTGTGTTATGAATGTCATTGTTCGTAATGGATGATGGTCCAACAATAATAGGATTGGCAAATTCCTTGGTTTTCTCAGTCTGTTGGAGGCGAACAAGTGAAGTGTACAGGCCGTGATCATCTTCAATAAGCTCATCATGCGAACCAATCTCCATGACCTGGCCATTTTGGACCACAGCAATAAGGTCAGCATTGCGGATGGTGGAAAGACGATGGGCTATGATGATGGTAGTGCGTCCTACTGCTGCCTTGTCAAGAGCTTCTTGAACTACTCGCTCGGATTCTGAGTCCAGAGCACTGGTGGCCTCATCAAGTAGGAGAATTTTAGGTGCCTTAATTATGGCTCTAGCTATTGCTATTCTTTGCTTCTGGCCTCCAGACATCTGTACTCCTCTCTCACCAACCTGCATGCGGACATATTTTCGTGTTAATGCTAGCAGCTATTATGTCGATTATTGCACAGAAAAAGGCATCAAATAAAGCAGCCTAAAATATAGTAATTCAAGAATTTGTATAACAAAAGCTTATAGAACAATTTGAGTTGCCACAATTTTAAGATTCCAAAATTTTTGGTATCAACCATGTGTACAAGTGCATGATGGATTTTTACCAAGGTGGAGGTTTCACTTTTGACCTTTTCTTACATAATGGAAATCCACACGACCTTTCATTTTGGAAGGGATTGAATTATTTGTCAAGTCATAATCACATTTAGTCAACTAGCTAATTAGATGACTAAATTGGATGTGCTCATGTCTGGCAAACAGATTACCAGTTTCTGATACCCAAAGTTTCCAACTAAAGAATCAGATGAAGAAAGATTTATCTGGAGAAGGTAATATAAGAAATATGGAAGTTGTACATGTCCATATCTTGTCTTGGTCATAGATTAGATTATTAGTTTTAATTAGTTTAAGAGTGTCTCCAGATTAAGAAATTCTATATTCTGGAAGGTAGACAAGAAGAGTTTGATGTGATTCCAATTTAACAACATTAAAGATAGGAGAAAGTCATCCATATATTGCGCTAAAATAGGACAAGTAACTTTCAACAGCATAGTAATGGTTGTCAATTGCCATGATGTTTCCACTTTGTTTATATGCAAGCATATAGCAATCAACATCCAAAAGCAGTAGGTCTACAAGATTCTTTCAAACCTAAAATGTACCACTCGGTACTAATGGAAAGAAGAGCAATTATGTACGTCACTTCTTACCTCCTGAGGTTTTGGTAATAAATTGTTTCTGTTCTGGAGTGCAGAAGTGATAGCAATAGTAACTCAATAGTAGGGGCATTATCACAAAGGTAAAAACAAGATCAGCCCATCATGATTTGGGAAGTGCAGAATTTTCTTTTTCCTCAGTAAAATACACCATAAATTGAAATATTGCAAATATGAGTTTAAAATTTTTAGTTTTTGTACTTTGTGAAATAAAAAGGCAAAAGCAAAGAGCTGAAGGGCAAGTCATGACAACAAGTACCTGGGTGTCATAACCTTGAGGCAACTGACTGATGAAGTTATGAGCATTAGCAGCTTTGGCAGCCTCTATAACCTCTTCCATGGATGCATCTTCTTTTCCAAAAAGTATGTTCTCCTTAATTGAGGTAGCAAAAAGGGCTGGCTCCTGGCTAACCAATCCCATTTGTGACCTTAGCCACTTGAGTTGCAACTTGTCTATGGCCACCCCATCAAGGAGAATTTCACCACCAAGTGGATCATAAAATCTCTGCAATAGAGCAATCACTGTTGACTTTCCCGATCCACTTCCTCCAACCAATGCCACTGTCTTTCCTGCTGGGATTTTCAGATTAAAATCTTCAAAAATTATGCTTTCGGGCCTTGATGGGTAGGTAAATTCAATGTGTTTAAATTCAACTTCTCCAGAGACATTCTGTAGTATTTGGCCTTCCATACTGTCCGAATCGATTTTGGGGACTCTTTCAATTACTTCCTTTATGCGTTCCGCAGCTGCACTAGCTTCAGAAAAATACTTTATGTTGGACAAGCCCGAACCTAATGATCTGTTCAACCAAGAAAAATTCAACTAAATTCCGGTTGGAGAAAACATAGGATAACTGACAAAGATGTGCATTAACCCAATACAAATAAACAATAACAAGTCACTGACAAGAAATCCCATTATGAATACAGGAAGGGAAAGTCCTTACAATCCACCAATAGCAATTGCGGCTCCAACGCCAAAGACAGTGCCTCCTTGAGCGCCATGGTACATGACCATTCTACTACCATAATAAGACATGAACGACCAAATTGCAAAGACCACTCCATTACTTCCAATGGCCAAACCTTTGGCTAAACCTTGCCTCAATCCCAATTTCACAGTCCCCTGAAGAGCAGCAGAATATGAGGCAATAGTCTTGCTCTCCCCAACAAAGGAATAAACAGTCCGGACAGAAGAAAGGGCCTGTTCCACTATTACACCAGCTTTATTGTACTCATCCCTGATTTTTCTTGCAATGCTCATCAGAGCCCTCCCATACATCAAACCTGGTATGACAAGAAATACTATAAATGGAAATCCCACAATCGCTAATCTCCATAACATTATGAATGCCACTAAGTAGGACCCGAAGAAAGTCGAGAGGTTCATCACAAAAACCGGAACCTGTTGGTGAAATCAAGAGTGTTAGATACCTAACGATATTAACGAGCTATCACAGTACAAAATTTGGCATCAATCAAGAGAATTGGCATCAATCAAGAGAAACAACATATACAGATTGAGACTGAGCTTCTGTGCATGTCTCCACACCTTTTCAATAGCAAAATCAATTCATAGAAATACAAATAGTGAAGAGACATTTAGAATGAATGTTTTAACCTTTTCACTAATGACATCTTGAATCACTAGACTGTCACTGGAGACGCTTTCGATGACCTCAGCCGTGCTGGTCACGTGCAAATCAAAGTAGCCAACATCTTGCCTCATCACAGCTTTCAAATATCTTGTCCTTAATCTCGAAGCTTGTCTCTCTGCTGTTCTTGTCCAACAGTACCCCTCTAAACAAACCAAATGTGATAAGTAAGAAATTGAAGTGAAATTGGAGGCTTAACTATAAGTTGCTACTAAACCACATGAGTGTTCAAAACAATTCAGAAATTTTCCTGTCTCTGAAACGCACCCACTAAACGTATCAACAAAATAAAGTTGAATCACCTACCAAGAAAGCAGGAGACCCATTGCACGCAAGCCATGTAGCACAGAACCAATGCATTCTGAAACCCAAAAAAGACACAACACCAAAATGTCTAGTTAGCCAGAAAACTTTACTGGAGATATAAAATTCTTACATGGATGCACATTGATATAGACCATCTCTGCATATATAAGTATATTTATAGAGAGAGGGCTCTCAGAACAATGATAAATGGACAAATATAGCTTATGTGAGCTAATTAACATCGTCATCGCGAATAGACAATACACCACACATGTGGATGAATGATAAATAATTCACTTTCTATAAATTGAACACTTATTGATCATCATTCAAATATACTTTTACCCTCATCATCGATCATGTTATCAAGGGTTGGCATAACTATTTCTCATGCCAAATTAATTGGCTAGATGCTACATAGAAACTATACACACGAAAATCAACCCCAAGAAACATGAAAGAATGAAGTAAAGAAAAGGAAAGGAAAAAAACATAGTAAATGCTTTTTCGGGTTACCATAAAAAAAACTAAAAGAAAAATAAATATATTCTCTAATGGTTATTATCCTAAAAAAGGACACCTGCTGGGGGTTAGTCCCACTTGACGAGACATTCAGAAAAAAAATGAGGAATGGTTTCGCCAAAAAGTTGTAACATACATAACATAATCATCTCCTTTCCCAATTCAAAACTAAAAATTATGGCCTAGAAAAGGGAAAGAAATATATACATAAATAAACAACAATGTGTATATCTTCATTATGGAGAAGAACTGACCTTGTTGATGCTGTGAGTGAAATTTTCAGCAAGTGAAATTTGAGAGTATCCAAAACTGTTCATGAGCTTGCTAGTAACTAACAGCATAACAGGCATGGAAATCCCATCACCAATTGCACCCAACAATCCCATGCCCATCAACACCATGTCCATACCATCAGCATGCATGAAAATCGACCCAAAAGATATGCTACTACTGCTTTTCTTCTTCTTTTTATTCTTCTCCATATCAGAAGTACCCATTTTTCCTTTTCTTTACCCCCACAGAATGACAGAAGAATCTCAACTTCTGTTTATATTTGGTAGTAATTCTGCAAGAGTTTTGTCGTTTAACAGAGTACTTTGGGAAAGACAAATTCTTCACCTTTGGGATGGCAATGAATGGGTGTTCATGTATATATTTATATACAGAGAGAGAGTGAGAGAGAGAGAGGTGGGGAAAGAAAAGAAGGGCTGGGGAATGAAAGAGACCAATGTACTACTTTATGCTGGTGCTGATTGTGTGTGCGTGTGTTATTTGGACATATAATTTTATCTAGTTATAAATTTTTTTGAGAATTTTTAAGTTCAATGTTTATATATATATATATATATATATATATATATTATACATGTGCGATTGGAAGTGATGAGGGGTTGACTTTCAATCCTTTTGCCGTCATTAATGACGCCGATACGTTTGGTGATCACGGATGATGAACGACCTTAATTATTTACAGCAAAGAAAAAAAAAATGACCTCCAATTTGTTATATATAGTTATTTCAAATTGATTAAGTTGTAACTATTGTTTGATCTCAATCGATACAAATAGATTTAGTTCCATCCGGAGGGGACGGTATTTTTAAATAAATTTGAAGAATTACGCTTTCATATGAGTGTACAATTTCATATATATATATATATATATATATATATATATATATATATATATATATCATTTTGTCCACGTGGAGGAGCATTTACCATTAAATTCACTCAACTTATTTAATTATTTATATATGATTATGATATTAATACTAATTTGAGGTATATAAATCACAAAAAAATATAAATATTAGTGATAGAACAATAAGTGATAATTCTCAGGATTATCAACAATGAGATGTATTAGATAATAATTATTTTATTTTATTATAATAATAATTTTCACAAACTCAACATTAAAAAAAAAATTTTAAAATTTTCACCGTATACAGTGGTATATATAGTGACACAAATGGCAACACAAATATGGTTATGGAGTTGTCGCAATAATTTTTATTGTCACAAGTTATTATTATGTTACTTATCATCACAATAACAACTTATATATTTTTTTATGACTATTAAATTTATAAAATATTATAATTATAATTGTGACAAAGCCAATATTCTTATCATTTAATATGAATGATTAAAGACAACTTTAGCATTTCTCACTTGACATATATTTGTTATTTTTGTTATAGTAAACCCAATTTCATATAATGTATTATTAATTGGAATAAAGGTCGTGATAATTATTGGGGAGACAGGTACTTATTTATCATTTGCAAAAGTATATGAACTTTATTCCCTATTTGCCTGACTTGTCATAAAGTGAAAAGGCAAAGTGGGGAGGAGAAAGAACTAATCTTGATATTTCTTCTTGCTACTTTGCTTGTCAAGATGAAATTGAGTTCTTTGGCAACAAATTATTGATAATCTAAAACGCAGTAAATAATTTTTTTTTATAAAACTTCATATATATGTGAATATGCTGTTAAAAATAATAAATATTTTTAATTCCCTTGATTTTTTTTAGTAATTTGGGCTGAAAAGAAATTAATTTCACTTATTTTTCTTTTATTTTAATTCCAAAATCAATTGGCATCTCCATCCAACACATGAAATGACCAAAAGACCATGAAATGACCAAAAGACCGAAAACTGCAATTCTATTGCAATTGTGTTTAGATTGAAAGATTTTTTAAATAAATTTATTATCTTTCTTTTTCTCGAATTATATTTTAAACTAGTTCGATTTTTAGTGAAATGAAATACATAAAATTCAAATATCTGGCTGCAAAAAAGAAGAAGGAAAATCATAGCTTCTAATTCATTGAGAATTTATATTAAATACCCTCAATCAAAAATTATAATCATCCATCCCAAGATGATGATGCGTGGAATTAGAAGACACTAGTATTATTGGCCAGATCATTCAGGCTGAGCTATTCTCTTACGTCATGCTCTAAAAGTGGACTTTTTTGCGGCCAATTTTACTCTGTCTCTATTTTTGCTAATTTTGCTGTATTACTTATTTGTTATTTTATGCATATGGAGTCAAATCTGTTCACCGAACAAAATAAACTAATAAACAAAACGTATTGCTTTGGAAAACAAAATACTGACTTAAATTAGCTTACGGAAAACTAGGTTGCACGATGGAGGGAATCCAGGATATATTTATATGGCTTTAATGTATTTTAAATTTTATTTTTGACATATATATATTTAATATAAATTATATAAATTTATTATTTAAATATTTAATTTTTTATAAAATAGTATACTTGACTTTCATCCATACACAAAATATATCATAAATTTGGTGTAATATTTACCCTTAGGATTTAATTAAAGTCAAATTTTTTTTTATGAAGTGTTTGCATAACATAATAAATATTTAGTAGTAAAAATTCATGTTAAATAATTTGATTTCATATTTTAATAAATGAAATAATTAATTATGGACAAAGGGAGTATAGGATGGCAAGTTTTGCCTTATTTCAATAGACTTTGTTCCATATAAGGGGGAAAAAAGGAAGAAATTAAAAAGTAAATGGAGTATAAAAAGTTGAAAAGGTAAGATAAATTAAAAAAAAAAATTAAAAAACCATTTTTCGCTAACATATTCCAAATTATTTTATCTTCAATGAAATATGAATGGAGTAGTCAGTAAAAAATATTTTAACATATAATTTTTTAAATATTGTAATTGAGTACCTATAAAATATATGAATACCAGTAACACGAGCTATGTAACAAAAGAAGAACTAATTTATATTCTTTCCACCATCCGTCAAAAATAATTTTTACTGAAAATTGAAAAAAAGAAAAGAAAAAAAGGCTATAAAAGTTTGTCTTCGCCCTACTAAATGCATCCAAAGAAAACAAAATATGAATCGGGTTCCATGTTTCTGCATTAATGCCCACAAATGAGACTCCATTTTAAGCGGTTGCTAAAAAATGTCATTTAATATCTGTTTTCTTGGAATTTGGTATTCACTGAATTAGTAAAAATTATCACTAAAAGATGGCTGTGTTAGTTTATTTAAGATAGTAAAACAGGAAAAAAAACAAAAAAGAGTAGAACAGTAGAAACTCCTAGGATCGAGCAGTGCCGGACCATGTCTATTAGCCTCGTTGTTCGTGGCATTTAAGCCGCTTCGGGAACCAGACCATGGGAAAGCAATTGCAGTTTCTACGGCTTTGTATTTATACAGACTGACACAATTGGGCACTCCCAGGCCACGGCGCCTATACTATTTCGACATGTGGTCATTCCTCATTGCCTAAGAATTTATTAGGTTAATTTCATTTTTTTGACATTTATAATTTTTTTTAAAGAAACTATAAATTTTTATTGTATTATATTCATGTAATATTAGTGAAACTCCACTCAAGACCTCTTACTAATTATAGAATTTTAGGATATTCAAAATTTTATTGACGACATTTATGATATTTTGGATTATATGGAAAGTACATTTCAATTGATTGTTTTGTAATTGTTGAAAGTTGAATTGACTTATCAACGTAGAATATAATTTTATTAATATTTTGATGAGGATGTGATGATTAACATATACATTAAGGATTATATATGTTATCTAGAGAAATAGTGTATCGGTATTACAAATCAATTATTAAGATTCAAATTTGAACCATATTAAATACTAGCAATTATATAATTCTTAACATATATCAAATGCTAATAAAAGAAACTAGTATATAAGTAAACAAAGACTCATATTAGGGTGGCTTAAACTCGTATAGTCTCAATCAGGCTCGGAAACAGGATTTTAATATAGGGAAACGAGATTCGATTATTAAATTATTATTATTATTTATATATAATTATTTTTATATTAATTTTTTTTCTTAACTAATTATTATAAACTAAAATATAAATATAAATATAATACGTCATACTTACATATAAATATTTTATATATATTATATTTATACAAGTATTTGAACAAAAATTAACTTTTAAATGAAAATATTAATCAATTATAATTCAATCCAACACAAAATAAAAACTAATTTACAAGAATCTTAACATTATTTTATAATCATTAACCAAATCAAATAATTTTTATATTATGAAAAACCTACATTTATAATTTTTTGTGAAATAAAAATTAATATAATCTCAAATAATAAGCAACAAAAGTAGAATCAAATAAATTAAAAACTAAAAAATAAAATTAAAAAATCACAATAAGGAATAATTTTTGACTAAAATATCCATATTTGTAGAAACAAAATCATAGTAAATTCTGAATATTAATACAAATACCTTTTAAAATTTTGTATCAATAATAAATTTTATTACCTAATTTTTTTTAAAATATAAAGTTTTAAAATAATTTTAAAACATCTCTAAATTTATTAAATTTACGTATTCAAAATAGAATTATAAAAATTTGAGAGGCGGTTAGAATAATTTAATTATTCTAAAGAGAGCAAATTTTTAAGTTTATTAATTTGTATATTAAAATTATAAATATAAAAGATTGAGGAGGGCGACTGCACTCAACTACCCCTTGGCTCCGCCATTTGGTCTCAATTTTATCACTCAATCAAAAATTTCTTAACAATTATTATATTTTCCAAAACTTTCTTCTCATATTTTAGAGTAGAAAGAAATTGACATAAACTGTAAGTTGTTCCTTGCGAGTCAGTTCACAAATTGAGGGTTGGGAGTAATATTAACAAACTTTAATATTTAAGGTAGTAACAGCTTGACAACATCACAATTATTATTGTATAAGTTGCATTTTTAAGAAATTGGAAACATTTTCCTAAAGTTGTTTTTTGAAAGCCTAAAAAATAACACAATTCAAGAATTGCTATATCAACAACTTTAGGCTAAAAATAGAATCAAATAATCAACATCGTTTGAGAGAACCCAAATGAGAGAAGAAAAGTTCGACAAAATTTACTTTTGTGTTTTCATTTCATTGTAATAAAAAAAAAAAGAATGTTAGTGACAAGAAGTCAAGTGATAAAATTAAAATTATTATAAAATTATATGTACTAAGTGACAAATTTTTTTATTTTATCATAATAATATTTTTATAATTTTAATAGTAACAGCAATTCTGAAAAATTGTCACAATTAATAACTATTAACAAAAGAATTGTGTATAAAATTATCAAATTGCCATTATAGATAATTAATAACACAAATATAGTAATGACAACAAATACAATTTTAACTATACTTGCGTTGTTACTGAATTATTAATATACATATATTATTAATTATCGATAATGACAATTAAGACATAAATTTTCTCAATATTAAAATTTTAAAATTATTATGGCAAATTTTTTTTATCACTTAATATTTATCTTGAATGACAATTTTGACATTGTCATTAATATTCTTTTTAGTGTTCATATGTTAAAAGAGTATAATAAAAAATAGTCCTAATAGAATTTTATGAGAATTTTTTTGGTTATAGTCGTATAAACATGGTCCTAAAAGAACATGAAAAATTAAAAACAGTATACATAAACAGTTCCTCATGAAGATATAAACAAAAGACCCATAACTATTGTCCTCAGATTTGAGTGTGCCATTGTCAGGTCTTAGGTTTAACTGTCATTTTCTTCTGCCATTAACTATTAGTTACTCATTTATTGCTAAATTATGTATGTGAAAATCTATATTGTTTAAATCAAATTAAAAACAAAACTTCTTTTTATATGTAATAAAAATATATTTTTAGATATATATCATCTCTGAACTGTCAGGCTAGTAATAATATATATTCCATTTCCACGATGATTAGTAACTTAGGAAGTTCTCTCTCAATATTTTAATTGCTAATTTATAGACTTTTTTTCAAGCTGGAATCTTTCCTTGGTATATCCGGTTGTTTCGAGTACATTAAACTAGAACAACCCTTATTTGTTAAAGTTATTTCCTTTAATGCATTATTTATTTATTTATTTATTTTTTATGGAAATTCCAGCTCAAGAGCACTAATAAAATCCTGTACAACTTAATAGTTTTCTTATAGGGAATTGCACTTATGATTTTTGTGCTTCTATGGATTATTTTCAAGATGTTACTTAATGGAAAATCTTCACCAAAAAAGGTATTTATTAATTTTAGCATTCAGTCTAAATTTAGACTTTAAATCCACAGGCTAATTGGGTCCGACTCAACACTTCTCACAAAAAAAATATCACCACTTCTCACAAAAAAAATAAAAAAATGTATCATCGAATTAAATCCACTTGTGATAACAAATTATGAATCAGTCACTAAATTAATTATTTTCTTCCCCCAACTTATATTTTTTATGAAAAAAGTCCAATTTAGAAACAAGATTAGAACAAAACAGAGTCTAAATTCTTTGATTATGTTATTTGTTGAGACAAAATAACATACGGCTGGACTAAAATTGCCCAGGTTATTTGTCTCTAGAATTTCACATCATTATCGTATTTAATTTAATCAAATTCACATCAATTCCCACTTGTAAACTCATCAAAATAAGCCACATCCCTTTGTTTAGTAGCGTGTTTAAACACGTTTCTCCAAATATATAAATATAAAAAAAAGGGCACCAACGAAGTGAAAGAAATAGGTAAAATTTGACCATTTAGTGAAGTAAAATAGCTAGGGACAAGTGCGATTTTTGTGTCTACTGTTCTTATGACCTACAAATATGAGAGAAGAAGAAGAAGAAGAAAAAAGATAGAGAGAGTGGGAGACACTATTATTTTAGATCAGAGAACTATTCTTTACTCCCTACCACTCAAACTATCCTGTTGTTTTTGAATATATGAAGAGGTTGTGTTTGAGCAAGAATGGGCATTTACTCGGGGCCTCACCCTATCCAGTGGCAACTAGCACAATTTTTGACAGGATCTCGATAGGGTCCTCCTATTAAGTTTGTGAGTTATGAGGAATGACAAATTCGGGGTGCATCATTTTAGATTCTGACTGCTATTATATTCCATCTCAACAATTGCTACGAATGATTGCATCCATAAATTAAATATTATATCGTTTTTGAAAAGGCATATAGATATTGCTCGTGTGGATTAAATAATCATCATATGATCAACTTCACTGATTTTCCAAGATCTTGTTTTCATGTGTCAGATTTATCGTTCTTATACTTTATAAGAGAATAATATTTGCAAAGGTAGAAGCGGTTGGTTGTTTATTACGATGGTAAAGGACATTGTTTTTGTTTATGTAGGAGTGAATTTTTTTTATTATTTTAGGATCATAATTCATGAATTTAGATAGAACACTATGAGTCTGTTATATTATTATTTTATTATTCGAACCACATTTAAAAAGACGAAACTCATTTATAGATAAAAATAATATATATTTATCATGTGATTGACTCATTATTCATTATTGGAAAGAAATAATCATTCAAAAAATAAATACAAATTATCCTTTTCATCTAATTAGTTAAGTAAAATCCTATGCAAATTCAATCGAATAGGATGAAATGTTTGAGTTTGTTTTTCCAAATTATTTTTATTTTTCTTTCATTCTCTCAAAATAATATCTTGCTAATATATTATATTTTTTAATAAATTCTCTAAAAATACATTCTTTCAAAATATTTTTTTAAAAACACAGAAAACAAATCCAAACATTCCCTCAATTTTCCCCGAGTCCAAAGTCATGCAAGGATGTAGACCGCCACAATTCGTTTGAGCAAGTGTAAGTGACAAACATGTAATGGTACAAATGTGAAAGTTGTGAATTTGATTTATATGGATTCCAATATGATGAGTTGCAAGTCCATTCTTGTCTCACACCATGGATACAAGGGACCATGCCAAGCACTTTAACCGGATTACAAAAGCTGGAGAAAAAGCAGAAGAGCAAACCCAGCAGTTTCCCCACCCATGCGAGGCAGATTTGGGACTTCCATATTGCAATCATCATTAACACGTTGGTGCAAGGCGGAAAAAGACAAGGACATATTTATTTTTGTTTTAGACTTCATTTTTTTTTCTTTCATAAATGTACTTGTTAAAAATTTGATTGGATTTTGGACCTTAATCTAACATACATATTTAAGTTGGATGTTAATTACATAACGTAGATGAATTGAGATTTTTAATTGAATTAAAATTTTTACTTGTGTAAAAATGTATATCTTATATATATCAAATCCTCATCTTAATGAAATCACGTATTTTTCCAAATAATCTCTCTATATTTTTCTTTCTATATATTTTGTCTCTAGTATGTTTTTAGAGTATTACTATAAAATTTCAAGAATTCAATAATATGAGAAATATATACGTGTTAATAATTCTAGTAGTTATTTACTTATTATGAATAAATATTTATTCATAGTTCATTTTTTTAGAGCATAGAGTTGAAGATCTTGTTCATAATGTTCGTGATTTAATAAAAAAATAATTTATAAACGAGTTTGATTCGAAGCACGTGAATCAATAATTTTACTTTATTTGATAATAAAGTCCACTTATTTATATAAATATCACGTTCATATTATTACTTATTTGCTTTAACAAAAGTTTATCTTTTAATTTCATGAAAAATTATTATCGTTTGTGAAATTATAGAACTATAACAAGTCCGAACTATAGAGCAGACTCTGTTTAGTTCAAAGGAAAATTAATGATTATACATAAAAAAAAAAGGGAAAAAGAGAGAAATTTTATTTCTCTTTTTTTTTTCAGAAAATAAACGTTTAAATTTTTTCAAATGACAAGTGTACAAGCACAGAGGTTAAAAGTCACTACCTCATCATTGTCATCTACGAAATTCTGATCAACAATTGGCAAGCCTAGTTAGTGCCCATTGTCGGGGTTTCATTGTAAACGATGGACTAATCAAGTACACATAGGAGATACAATGGACCACCCCACCAAGTCATATGGATTTTTAATTAATTATTCCATAAGACTTGGCCTAATTAACATATATATATATATATACATACATATATTAATTCATATTGGATCACCCATTTCACCGTAATTCACTCTTAAATTTAAATTTTTTAATATACAAATTACTCTTAGTTATTCTTTCAATTGAGGGCTATAACAAAATTTATTGCAATTTATTTAAGATAGATTTGGCAAAGGGATGGCTAACAATGAGCCAGCCCACTTGTAACCATAGGTATTGTCATAAAAGTTGATGTGTAAGTAGGATACAAGGTCCAAATATACAGTGGTGAGCCTGCAAAGTGGCAAAGTTTATTCATCAGAAAAGTCATGAAAAGAGGATAGAATTGGCTTCCTAAAGTGCGCATCCAGTCTGCAACAAAAAAAATAACCCTAGGAGACCAAAATAATACAAGCATGCAGCAACATAATCGAAAATTTCACCCTCTTTTGCCGCCAAGCATTACTCAGTCTCACATGGAATAATTATATATCGGAAACATTAATTTTATTTTATTTTTATAACTAGGTGTCCACATTTTGCTTGATTAATTTTGGGGGTTATTGATATTTCTCCTAGTTCGACCATTGAGTAAATGTAGGTATGACAATAACTTAAAAATACTTAGAGTGAACATTCGACACAATGACCCCTACTAGGGTATAGCCGTACACTTTACATAGGGCGTAAAGGCAGGGGTCGAAAACTCATTTACCAATGAGTATATCTACAGGGTTCAAAATGACACCTACTAGGGTATAGTCGTACACTTTATATGTGGCGTAAAGGCAGTGGCCGAAAGCTCATTCACCAACAAGTACATCTACAGGAGGCCAAAATGACACCTAAGGAATGCGAACGATCGATCTTCCATAGGATCCTTCAAGTATTTTACCAATACGCCACTTCAAATGAGAACAGAAAAAAAACAACAATTCTTATATGTGCTAATTGTGTGTAAGGTTATATTCAGAGACGTGTATAATAAAGTGCTAATTGTGTGTAAGGTTATATACAGAGACGTCCAACAAGGTGCACATCCCGTGTGTTAATGTAAGCACAAAAGAATTACACTAAGAGCATGAATTGGTGAGTGTTTCACACTGTATAGAATTTTTCATATATATCACATTTTATTTCTTGGAATGTGAAGAAAGTAAGAAACCCAAACTAATAATTATGTTTTTCAATGGAGTACTTCTGGGCTGTGATGAGACTGATGAACTTCCCTTAAATACCATTGCACGTCCAATTCACCAAGTTGTTACGTAACTCAAAGAATTTGATGTTATTATGGTCAGGACCACTCTTGATGTGTTTATATTGAAATGTGACTACCACCACTCTTTGTGCAATTTATGACTCCTTTGCCTTCGATTCTAGTACTAAAGATGTATATATATTTATTTGTATGCAGGGATCGAGCCAAGTGAAACGACAATCGCAGCCACTATATACTCCATAAATTTTTTAAATAAAATTATTAAATTAAGAAATTTATCCTCTGAAAAATTAAAAATATCTTTTTGTGAAAAATAAATAAATTTCATCTCCAATATGAATTCAAGAACATAATATTCCACTTTATTTGTGCAAGGTACAATGCCCTCATCACTTAAAAGTGAAATTAATAATATAATAATATTATTTTTTTTCCCAACCATCCAATGTTATTATGATGTATATTCTTAGTCACCATCATTTTCTTCAAAGTGCTGAGGCTCTTTGGTTTGAAATCCATAATGGTTCTTTTTAGGATTTGAGAAGACGGATTGCACCATGTTTTGTTATACCCTTTTTTTATGAGGGGAACTTCATTCCGGAATCAATTTTGATCGAATTAAACTAAATCAAGAAAGAATCACTATCCAACTATATAACAAAGTGGTGTTTCTTATAGTAGTGTCAATTTCATTATTAGTGGGATACAATATCTCTCTCTCTTTTCAAAAAATATCTAGAGAATGCAATGTAAAAAGTTACAACCTTTGTTTGCTTGGTTGATATACACGTGTTTATGATAAGAGAAAAGCCAAGCAAAACGAATATTGAGATGGTGGAAATTTGAATGAATGAGAATTCAGTAAACTCCTCGTGAGGATTAGGTAGAGGTGTGATATGGGTCGAACTTATAGTACAAGCAAATTATTAGAGGAATTGATGGTTTATGATGGAGTTCTTTCGATAGTTAAATTAGTCTCATATTTTTAGAAAATATAAAAAATAGAGAGTTGAAAATAAAATAGCAATAGACTTCATATATTTCACCTTAAAATATTAAGGATATTTATAATTGAGCTCAAAGACAGTGAATAATATTTACTATACCTTCGAATGACGTAAAATTACTAGCATGAATTCCTCTGCACATTTCAAGTAGGCATATTTCAGATGTAGCTGAGGACATTTTGGTAATAAGCCTCATTTCTCTTCTTCTTCTTTTTTTTTTTTAGTTTTTATTCATTTAATTTTTAAGGAGAAATTACAAGTAATTGCCTTTATTGCTAAAACTAAGGCCCATCACTTATAAAGAACAAGAAAAAATATATATATGCAAACTCAAATACCAAAAAAGTAAAAAATTATATTTCAAAGATCAACTATATTATACAAAAATGATTGTTACTTGCATTTATTGTGTTGATTTCAACCAAAAAGTTAATATAAAGAAAGGATGATAATCCCTAACGTAAAACTCCTAAAATCTAAGCTTGTACATACAAAATTGATTATAAAAAGTCGATTTTATTGTACTGGACCCATATTATACGCAATAATTACCTATTAATAATATGAATACACTTAAGTCAAAAAATTAGGAAAAATATAATTAATCATACGTATTAAAATTTTCGATTGCTCAAGTATTTTCACATAGTAAATTAAATTTTGAACAAATTGCACACATAATTGAACCGAAGAATGAATAACATTTAAATTCTTATAGCTAGACTAAAAACCTCAGCACTGCCGATATTCCCCATCCACTCTCGCCCAGCAGCATAATTAGTTGTAAGTTGAATGATGTCTCTAACAAGTGGGTCGTGACCAATTCTTGATAACTATTTTAAAAATAAAAAAGACCCGATGGGAATGAGGCACTAAACCCAGCAAATAATGAAGGTGATATCCACAGTTCAGTCATATTGGAATGTATCGTGTCCGTTGGTTGGCCACGGAAAGGGACTGCACTTTGCCATCCCCCTCAACCCACAACCAGTACAAATGTGTTACAATTAAATAATTACCTCCTATTTTGTTTATTTTATTTAAATGTATATTTTTATTTCGGCCTTGGCATTTTACTATTTACCCAAAAAATACCCTTATAATCAAACGAAAAAAAAAACAAAAATATTTGCAACTAATATTTGAGAATCGGAAGTGTACACTAGGTTGAGTGAAAATTAATTAGGCAATTGTAACAAGTAAAAATATAATATTATTCATGTGACGTAACGAAAGGAATATATTTCAATTATTGGGAACAAAATATTCCTGTTTTGTACTTAAAGAACTTGAACGTGCCGTTGCCTTTTTGTAGAATAATTACAGTAATTTATCCTAACAAAAAAGTGATCGATACATAGTGCATTTTTATCATGTAACTTAGAAAATAAGCAAATTTTGTACGGAAAAAATGTACTGAAATAAAATCGTTGGAAGTCATATTACAATAGAATTAATGTATCTATCTATCAAAGTTGATATCTTAATAAACCATATACTTTAATTTAACAATAAATCCTCTTTATGCAGTCAAAAGTTACTCATGTTCTTTATAATTATAAGGACACAATTTAATATGTAACAAGTACAAAAAGTTATTAATTAATTAATAGCTTTAATGACTAATATTTTATTTATTTACACGTAAGAGACGCAAAACCATTTTGTAACATGACCTAGTTGGCAGTTTTATTCTCTATGGCCTAGACAAATCGTTCGGGTTTCATGAGACATAAATGGTGTCCATGGCCCACTGGCCCAATGGCCCAGACTCCACTTTGGGCTTTACCAATAACATAAGATCCACGATTGCTTCACTTTTAAGCCCATAAAAGTTATAAACTGCATCAAATATTAAAATACTAAATTGGTAAATAACTAATGCTTTTCTGAACAATTTGCATTTTCAATTTCCACGAAATCTTTTTTTTTTTTTTTTTGGTCACCCCAAGTTGTACAAGTGATATTTTAATGAAATTACTAGATTTATTTATGTCACTTTTTTTGGTTGCTAAAATGAATAGCTTGGCCACAATAGACGAACGAGCCTTACTCACCGTCGATTTTCATTTTACATTTACACACCAAAATCGTACGGTCAATATTCAGTCACCAATGATTTATAATGTGGGAAAATTGGTTGACACCTCTCTGTTTACACCGTTAGTTTTCGAAACAGTCCTCTCGAGAGCTCGATGGCGGGAAGCGATTCACAGAAGCAACTCCTAACCCTAATTCGTGACTTCACTACTGAAAAATCTCAAGGAGGTAAAACCAAAACAACTCGCATTGAAGTGCTGATTTTATATTTCCTCGCAAAAAATCAAGGATTTCACAGTCGACTTGGCATTTTTTTTTTCTTTGCATTTTGGTTTAAATATTTGCAGAGCGGAGAATTGTAAATCAGAAGAAACGAATCGAAGAACTAAGATCTGAGCTGGATTCGTCAAATACGGAGCTGGAAGAAGCAAAACGTGATAAAGAGACGACGGAGCAACAGCTCAAAGGCTATGAAGTTGAATTATCCATGAATGAGGCTTCGATTAAAGCGCTAGAGGTTTAATTTTCTTGAATTTTCGGATTTTGGCAGGAATGACGTTTATTCGTTTTTAGGAATTGTTGTATCCTATTTGGGCGGAGATGTGACTATTTGGTTACTTTTCTAGTAATCTGTTGTATAGTTATAATATTTCTCCCTGAATGTGATTACTAGGTAGGAAAGAGAATTCCGCGGAAACTCATCTCCATAAATTGTGATCATATTTCTTTTTATTTCAATTTATTGCTTGAATTTGTTTTAGGCGAGGATTGCTCTCACTAACAATGAGATATCGAAACTTGGCTCTGAATTGGCGGCTCTCAAGGTGTATTCTACTGTTCTGCATGTGCATCAACCATTGTTCGTTTCATGTGCACATCATATGGACTCAGAGATTTTCTGTTTCATGTTTTTTTTTTTACTTTGCTTTTGGTGAAATATGCTTCAATGATGTGAAGAGTGAAGAAAATTCCTCACGGTAAAGATTTATATATGTTTTACTTCACTGTAAATTGAGCTACTGCTTACAATTGTCAATGTAGAGATCTAACTTACGTTCAAATATATAACTGCCCTTGCTTTGGCAGAGATGGATTTATTGAAAGAATGCTTGAGCTAAATGCACAGATAAGGTAGGTCTACTTTACTTTGTTATCAATGGTTGGAGTTAGTTTTGCCTACATAGAGAGATATTCTTGCAAATATAAACTATGCTGGTACATTTGGTGAGGATTGTGTGTATGTGAGATTTCTTTTCTTTAAGGCCAGTTTTATGCTATGCTGTGTTATTTCAAAGTACTATACTATAGCATACAAATAGATTGGTTGACGTGGCACATAGTATCAGAATGTGGCAGAACAATTAATCTAGTTGTCGCTTGCTAATCTAGATTCAGTGTAGCCTATTCAAACTTTTGTAAGTTATTCCTATTGTTTTTCTGGGTCACAGGAAATTTCAAGAGTTACTAGCCTCCACTTTCAATGCGGAGAATTGCTCTGAAGCAACTTTAAATGGTGGTATGTATTATATTTGCAGGAACAGGACATGTGAGCTAAGAGGAATTCCATTTCTGTTCGTCGATTGCATCAAGTGAAAAGTTATTAAATTGAATTAGAATCAAAAATATGATTTATGGAAGATAAGAAAGTAATCCTGAATGTTGATTGCCTCAGTGAGAAGTTTATTACTACCGATTTTTCTTATGCATTTACCTTCATAATAACTTGGAGGCAGAACTGATTCAATGGCTTGCATAGCCTCATCTTATATAGCTATTATTTTTATTTATTTGTGCTAAATATTTTTGGACTCATTCGAATGCAGTCTCCTTAACTGCGCACAAGCAAGATGCTCAACAAGCCAGAGTGGTTCTAGAGAATAAACTTGCTCAGATAATCTTGCATACTAACCAGGAGGAACAACAATATAAAATTGAACAAGTGATTCATGATCAGGTGAGAAGTTCATCTCAATACTTGACAACCCTGGTGATGCTTTCAGATTACTAGTTGTGATGCCTGATTAGAAAATGAGACATATCTATACAAAGAACTCCTATAATCATGTAATGTGCATGTAAGTATCCGAATTGTTTAAGTTTTTCTCAATAATCTAATAATCTGACAAACTTCTGGAGCTTGTGCAGGTCGAACAAGAGCTTATTAATTTGGAAAAGCAAGCATTGCTGTTGGAGTCCGTGATGAAAGAAAACATGGAGCTGCAGGAGTTGAGTAGATATCCTTGGGTTCTGTCAGTTGTTTCGCAATATCAAGCTTAGTCAGGATAGACCCTAAGGATTCCATTCAGTAGCCTTCTTTTCTCCCTTTTTTTTTTTTTTTTTTTTCTGTTTTGAGAAATTAGACACTTCATAACAATTCATTAATAACTCGGATAATATTACTCATCATACTTTTGCTATGCTGAATAATTCTGCATTAGCATGATGTATGTTATATTCCTTGACCATTTTTTGCCTTGACTGGAAACAAGCTGACGCAAGAACTGGAAGAAAAGTGTGCTGCTCTTGGTGATGAGCTGCAGAAGAGATTTTTATGTCCCTGCTGTCATCAAGATAATTCAGAGGAACTTGGTGAAATTCTTCAGATAAGTGATAGAAGCTAACATCTTGCAAGTAGTTTCACTGGATTACTGGGTTCTAATTTCTTAATCTTAGCATGGTTACTAAATGTGAATATAGGGTCCTAGAGAATACTTAAAATGTTCATATGCTATAAGGCAAATCACATATGTCAGGGTATAGCTAAGTGCAATCTTATATAACGCTGTATTGCATAGTTGAGACTTAATATTTCTTGCTTGTATTTGATATGCTTTTCACTTGGATGATTTGATGGATATGGATGTGTAGAGCTGCTCTGACCTGACATAATCAAAATAGTAATGTGTGAGTTATCTTTCCTATTTTAAATCCTGACATTAAATAAAAACTACAATTTTCTCTCAACATGCATGAAGTTTTCCCTTTTCTTTTTCCTCATCACATACTCTATTCAATTTTGTGTTTGGTGGGGATGGGTGGGGCTATATGAAACTTTTCAGTATCAATACAGTCATAGAGGTAATTGCATCTTTCTTTGTCTATCAGATATACAAGTCTGAATACTTGTCGGTGAAGCTTACATATCCTTCACAATTAATGACAGCAATGTGGATGTAGCCTCTTCACTAGCCGTTTCTCTGCTGCAATTTACATAAGAAAATTAAGGAATGGTCTCTTGATCTTGAATTTAGGAAATTTGTTTTAAAGTTTATTTATCTTTCTCAGAGACATGTAAATCAGCAATCTGACAGAAACAATTTTATGTTACACTAGGAGACTTACAGTTTTGCTGGGAGTTCTGGTGAGGAAGGTGGTTGGGTCTGTGGGACACCTTGTGTTTGCAGATTTAACTACGGTCTGAGTAGAGAAAAGAGCTGATACAGGCCGATGATCGGAAAACTTGCTTTCACTGCGAAAATAGGAAAGTTGCCTCACTCCTTTACCATACCACAGAATCCTGTCACACCTGCGATTGGGAACCATACCACCTTATAATTGTCCTAGGAAGATATTCTAGATTAGTTTTTCCTCTTAATAGAAAACTTCTCCCAAAATTTGTGCACACAGAAAACCACTTACACACGAATACGCACTCTGATAAGTATGCATAAAATAGGCAAGAAATGGGTTGGCAATGGCTATTGCAATTAAAAGTTGAAGCCAATTGTTGATTGAAATGGAAAAAAAAAAATCATCAAGAAAAATTGACGTGATAGAAGTTTACCATGCCGGAGTTCTTTGCTTCTCTCCTGCTCTACTTGGAATTCCACCTGAATACCTGTTGCAGTTGTAGGAAGAATACTTATAAGTGGGTGCAAATTCTATGTTTCCCTCTTTCCAACCCTGGAATACACCGCCATGTTCTAGTTCCCTCCGCAACTGATCAAACTTCTGCAATGCTCTCCAGTCTTGTTCTTTTATTAACTGCCTTGCTAAGTTGTCTTCTAGGTATAATCTGTAGTTGAGATCTCCAAACCAGAATATCCGACTGTTCTACATAAGAACAGTTCCTATTAATTTACAATCACTGTATTTACTTCCATAGATAAAAAGTAAAAAAATCAAGGTCATTGATTTCCTCTTTTCCTTGAAAAAGAAAAGCTAGGGTCTCTTGCAAGTATCTAAAATCATGATTCAGAATGTTACTCAAGTACATGTGCCTATCTAGCCATCCAGGTCATTAGATGTGCGAGTGATTGTGGCTAGTGTTTCACAAGTCCATATCTCAAAATTTGATCACTTGCTAATGATATTTTTTATTCATCTTCTGGTCTCAATATAACTTCTTTGGTATTCTAAGAAAATCAGAAATGTAGATGGCAAGTATTGAAATTTTTCCTTGTGAGATTGATTCATCTATATTTTCTTTAAGGTCAACTTACTCATGTCCTAAGATGGTTAGTGGATGAAGCCTGTCGCCATCCTCAGGGAGCCGTGGGAAAGAGGTTCTCCTAAAAATCTCCGAGACTTGGTGATTCCTTCTTCCTTCATCACCTTTCTTCTCACCAGAGGCTAAATGGGCAGCTATGAAGCAAAAACTAGTTCCACCAATAGACATGCTGACAGAAACTGATCCTTTGTTTCCCAAATAACCCATTATACCACAAGCCACGGAACAAACTTTAACACCTGATATGTTGTACTTCTTGAGCAATTCCCTTCTCATCCAGACACTAATGAAGACACCAACCATCTTCTTGCTTGCCATTAATTTGTACCTACTGAATTGATTTTTTGCAGGAATTGCGGTTTGGTTGCTATCACTAAGTTGTCTGTCAGACTCGGGAGCTCCATCATAACAATAATTCTCATTAGTGATTGGATGTATCATAGGTGTTAACCATGGACATCCATATTTGTCATTGAGCGTTTTCCCAATTAGTAGATTCCAGTTCGTAGCTTCTGTTGGGTCCTCTGCTCCAATTACAGTTGTTGCCTTTAACGGGACAATTTCTTGGAATCTGCAGGATGATAACGCTTTGGCTTAGGGAAATCAAAAAGATATCATGGTATAATAGGAAACCATATATATTGTTCGCAGTTTCACTTTTAACATACCCAAGAACATAGATGTCAGCTGCATCTCTGAGATTCAGCCATTCATCCAAATCTACAGCCAAGCTCCCCACAGGAGACCTTCCCGCCACATTCCAAGTACCCACAAAAATTCTGAAAACATAAAAATTCCAATCCTTAACAAAAGATGATACACAAAGATAGACCCCATCATGTTTTAGCATTGTGTCGTTTGAAGACTAACCTCAATTCATTGCTTGCAATGCATGGATCCATTTCCAGCGACTGAAACGAGTAACCATCTGTGAAATCATCTCATCTGCACCACCATCTGGTGTTGACGGTACATTTAAATTTTAAAATTATCAGATAGCTGCAGAAGAGAAACTACAGCACAAAGCAAACAGGATATATATCATTGTACTATGCCTGAAATTTCACTTAGTCGAAATGGATCGGCTCTCTTTTGCTTCCTCAAAAACCAGCGATGAAACCTTCTTGCTCTCCAGGTTCGGCGCTTTCTTTCCATGACGGCAAGAAAAAGAAATAGTCCATGCCCCAATCACAAAGCAATCAAATAGTTAAAAAAGGCTTTCAAATTTCTCATGGCTTTCATGATAGGAAGTTGTACATTTCTGGCCGCTCTTCCGAATGCACATCAAACTTGGCCTTTGCTGTAAGCGAATATTGTATTGTTCGCCTGCACAAAGAGACTACCAAAGAGACAAAAAGAAGAAGCCTTAACAACTTGTGCTGAAGCGGTTATCACGAGAGAGAGAGAGAGAGAGAGAGAGAGAGAGAGAGTTCATATGAAGAAGGTCAAAGGTGGCATACTTGATGAAATTTAGGTGCAGTCCAGAACCAAATTAGGACCTCACATGGTTCCATCATGTCTTGATTATTAGAGGTGCTTATCACGTACTTCTTGTGTGAGGTTTTCTTTCAGGAAGGTACCATCTAGGTGAAACTCTTTTGCAAACTCAATAAATTTTAATATTTAAATTTTTACTAGGGATTTTCATGCCAAATATTGTATAATTCTATTATATTGATATGTCATAATCTCACCATTCGAGGTGAAAATAATAGTGTATTTTGAGTTCAAAGTTTCAAAAAATACGAGCATTTCTCTAATTTCATAATAATTTTACTAATGATATTTATATAATATTAATTATTATTCTTAAATAGTCAATTGATACCCTTATCTATGTACTAATGTATTTCATCATTATCTCTTGCATAAATAATTTTATCTTATGGCGAGGTTATGTATATCTTTTGACAGAATAATTTGTCAAGAATTTTGAAATTCAGAGCCTCCCACTCTGTCTACCCAATAAAAAAAAAAAACCCAACCAAACAAACAAATTCTGTTAGTCACCAATCGAAATTATAAATTTCTCACAAAAAAATAAAAAAATATGCTTTTTTCCAACCAACTACCTGTTCAATAAGCCGGGTGTTTAACAGTATTTTGTGGTTTTAAGAAAACACGCAAAGGAATCTGCTAATGATGTATGGATGGTGGTTCGACTATTTGCCTAGCTTTCAAGCAGTTGACTTTTCGAAGCGTAATGATTAGTGTTGTATACGTGTTCCAAATTATTGATTGAAAACTATAATTGTATTCTATGGATTAATTCCATCTGAAGTTATTGCTATTGTACATGCTCCATTATTGAGAGTATTTCTCAACACCCCACAAGTTGGAATAATAAATAAATATGAGCAGTTCTTATGGTGATTAAATTAAGAGATATCAAATCAAGATTTATTCTGTAACAAATATATATATATATATATATAAATATATATGTATGTAAGTAATTTATTTTTTGACTACTGTAATATCGTATGAAGATATCAATTATGATAAATAGCTGACTAAAAATATATCGAGACTTACTAATAAAATTAATAAGTGTAATATCATATTTCTGGCAGATTTAAAGTAGTGATTAGTACTCTTTACAATCAAACTTAATTTGACAAACTAAGGGAGAATTTTATCCATATTAAGTTTGGTAAAACTAACTACAACTAGGTTAATCAAATTAGGTTATTGTTTATATTTCTCCAAAATAATCTCATCGCTTCATTCTCTCAAAACACATCCAAACATATACATTGTTCTCCAATAAAATTCCTAATAATACATTATATCTTTCAATATATCATTCTCATTTCATTCTTCTAAAATACTTTTTCAAATCACATCCAAACATTTCCCTTTTTAAACTGTATATGCATGTATAAATGATTGAATGCCAATAGTTGAGGGGAAGGGATCCTCTTGCTTTTTTATTCAAACTGCAAATGAGAGCAGGTGATTGATCCCAACGTATTAAATGATGTAGCTTTCACAAGTTGAGACATTCCAATTGGTAGATGAGATTACAGTTCTTGCAGAAACCTTTCAACCTCACTCATTATGAACAGCTCTATCTATGATGTCGTTTGGAGGTAATATTAATGAGAAAATGAAAAAAAAGAAAAATTGGCTGGAGAATTTAGTTTTGCAGTACCTTGTGGAAGTGCAAATGTTAGCCAATTCTACACCACTCAGCTAGTTGTAAAATACAATTGATGCTGTTTTCTTTTCTTGTGATATGAAAGATGATGGAGAAGAAGGCAAATCAGAAACCAACAGAAGAATCTTATCTATATCTTCAACAGGGAAAATTTCATTTAAAGTGGGTCTACTCTCATTTTCATACTCTTTAAAATTATTATTACTTTTAGTTTTGTGGAGTACCACGATATCTCTCAACAGGGTCTTTTGAATTCACTTTGAAAATCAGTTTTAAGCTTTCACAATCTACTCAAAGTTCAGCATTTCTTAGTGAATTGTTCGGATAAATAGAGTATCTGTTTTTCCTTGGAATAGGGACTACTTTAGCCTAATGCAACACATATTAAGATGAAGAGTTGTGTTTTCATGAATAAACAACGCAATGATTTTCTGCAATGATTTACCCAATTTCTTTTCTGCTGCAGGGTAAAGTCAACAACTATTACAATCTTCTGTTACCAAGTATAGCAAAAAATGGATTCCATAATCATCCCAACAAAAACTCCAAACTAATTTTAACAAAAAGAATGACTCTCCCTGAACAACTGAGGTATTGGGCTCATGATAGGTCTTCCATTCAAATGTAAGTCTCAAAACATATCAAATTGACTTCAAGAAAGTGATGTTTGACTTGGAAGAACCACCATGATGCCCAAAGTCTGCAAGTTATGGAGTTAATTACTTGAATATCCATCCCTTCACTTGTCAATATACTCGTTACTGTGTTAAAAAGATAAACATTGAGGAGAATTCACTTGATTTGATGCCATCGATACTTGTAGTCCATAACTCTTACCCTTTGCATCAGAAACCAAATGCTGCCTAAACATAGCAATGAAGGCCTCCACTCTCTGGTTCAATTCCTCCTTCGAAAGCTGATCATAATCTTCTTTCTTTCCATAATCTCCTGCCTTCTTCATTTCGTGCTCCACACCGTCTCCACACTCGGGCAACTTCGGCATCTCACCACCACCATTAGTCGAAACCAGTTGGCTACATTCTTGCCTTCTCTTCTTCCTCTTTAACTCTGAATCATTAGCACCATCTTCTCCATCAATCTCGTTCGATGGGAGTCTGGATTTAGAGGTGAAGAGAATAGCTAACAGCAAGAGGTTCAGGGCAAGGAACGCCCACACACGCCAATGCACGAACACAGAAACCATGACTGCACGTTCAATGCACGCCATGCACGCAGCCGTTCCAGCTGCAAAGCTGACTGCTTTTAATTGATCTTCTCCCCTCTCGCCTCCCGCCATTTACACACAGACACAAAACTCCTAATTGGGAAAATTGAGTGTGAAAAATTTGAGCATGCTAAGAGAGTGGCCAATGTCAAGGCCTTTTATAGAGGCAGAAATCATAGACAATGATATTTTGGCTGCTTGAAACTTGAGAACCATTGAGCTATCTTTTTATACTGTAGCTGGGGGCCAAAAAGAATATGGGTTGCAGGAGTTGTAATGATCAGATGACGTGACGAATGAGAGGGACAAGAAGACATTCTCGTTATATAGTTGCAGTATCAGTGCACAACCTTATCATTGCTTCCAACTTAATATTTTTTCAGGCTTCGATTTGAGGCGTGCACCGGCTTTTAGCATGTTAAAGTGCTATATTCTTATGTCACACTCTGAATTCCCTTTAGTTTAATGATAGTACACTACAAATTTTGCTAGTTGATGATATGTAGTTCACTTCGTCATCTATTGGTAATCAATTTGTTACTAAGTGAAAAGTTACCAAAAAAAATAATTAGCAACACTAATCTATGCTGATAAATTCACCACAAGAATGAAGAAGAGATGCCATCATTCATTATTTCGGGTCCGATGCAGGCATGAAAACCTAGAGGAACCCCAAAATGCAGAGATTTTAACATTTTCTGCAATTGTACACTAAGTTCATCTTTTATTTTACAAAACAAAATACTTTTTCAGTGTTTTTTTCACTAAAATCCGTCATTCAAAATTACATTTGTAGTGTAACATCCGATTAGTTCAATGATACTAACATTAAAAAACAATTTGAAAAACTTATAGCTCTGAACTATTATTTTTGAGAGAACAAAAAGAGGCAAGTATTGATTGGTAATGAGACATTGGGGAGTTTGGTGTTGGGGTATTCAATATTCAATCAAGACCGCATGCTTTTTGCCTGAGTTTCAAAGCTGACTTAACAGAAAAATTGTGCAATTTTTTGCCGGGTGGAGGACATGAATGCACGCTGATGCTACTTACTGAGCCCACACATATTTACCAAATGCTTAATAGCCTTCTCTTCTTTTCCCTTTACTTTTTGCTTTTTCGTTCTTGGGCAAGTAACTTGGTTTGTATGTGGTCAATTGAAAAGTTTTGGAGAAAAAGGATTGTGGCTAAATTTCAAAAAGTCCATGATTTAATCCTTAAAATTTTTGATCTCAGATTCCCTCCCTTGCAGCCTAAGGGAAGTATTCCTTAATTAACATGTGATCCAATGGCCTTTGGAGGAATTAGCTTCAAATAGTCCCAGCCCCATCATCCCTCTTATTGTTTAGTTTTTATCTTTGATAATTCGTGGATGAGGGATCCTGGAAATGCCAGCAGTGTAATGGATTCTTTCAGAGGAAACATTTAGCATGATAAGGCACCAAAGTCAAGCAAGTTCATGTTTTCAAGTACAGGCAATAGCCTGGGTAAAAAGCAACAAATTGAACAATGTTCATTATACCAAAACAATCTGGTTTTAACAGGGTCTAGCAAGCTTGATATCCACGAAGAAAGTCGAGACTTGGAAAGTTGAACCTACATCTCGCCATGTGAGTGCTGAATTTTTATGCAATGACGTTTCACTTAGTTAATAGTTTGGCTGGAAAGAGCAAGCCAGCACTGTATAGTTTAGCTATGTTATTATCAAATGACACATGTTAATTAACATGTGATCCAATGGCCTTTGGAGGAATTAGCTTCAAATAGTCCCAGCCCCATCATCCCTCTTATTGTTTAGTTTTTATCTTTGATAATTCGTGGATGAGGGATCCTGGAAATGCCAGCAGTGTAATGGATTCTTTCAGAGGAAACATTTAGCATGATAAGGCACCAAAGTCAAGCAAGTTCATGTTTTCAAGTACAGGCAATAGCCTGGGTAAAAAGCAACAAATTGAACAATGTTCATTATACCAAAACAATCTGGTTTTAACAGGGTCTAGCAAGCTTGATATCCACGAAGAAAGTCGAGACTTGGAAAGTTGAACCTACATCTCGCCATGTGAGTGCTGAATTTTTATGCAATGACGTTTCACTTAGTTAATAGTTTGGCTGGAAAGAGCAAGCCAGCACTGTATAGTTTAGCTATGTTATTATCAAATGACATTCTACTTCTCAGGAAAATTTGTGAGTTTCTTAGCTCAAGCATGCTATTTTGCTTAATGATAAAGCAATTCATATGTAATATACCTCACCCTCACTACCAACACAGACACATAATTGAGAGAGAGACAAGCTATATATTTCCACCATAAGAAAATGGAGGAAAATTTTTAAGGTAAAATTGGTAATACCACCTCAAACTTTAGTCAGAAAGATATGAGAATTGCATACTTAGAAATGATTATATGACTCGGATAACATATCATAAATAGGAATATCAGGCTGTTTCTTGAATTGCAGCTTGTGTGAGTGTATCAGGGGATACATACATAATATCTCTTGGTTTTTGTCCAGGGGCACATCAATTTCAAATTTCCTCGGCAGAGTGCACAGTACTACCACCGCTCCTAGACAAAGATATAAGCTGCAAATAAGAGAGAAAAAAGTTTACAAGAGGTTTTAATTCATTTAAGACAAAGGATTTTGGAAGCAACAGAGGGTTTATATACTCCAAAGCATAAAAACATAACTTACATTTATTCAGTCAGAAAACAATTATATAGAACGAGATCGATCAGCAAGAGGTTTTGGTTAAGACTTCTAATTACTAGACAGCAAATTAGAAACATGGCACAGTTTATGTAGTCTACAGTCAGATGCATCTAAATTCAAATTCAAGTCATCCATCACCTCTTTATGATAAAATCTGAAATTAATTACCACATTGCATCTACTACCGGGCAATTTATTACATTTCAATTGACAGCTATTTCAAAGCTAACTAGAAGGGTCATTTCGAAAATTATTACCAACCTGATGAGCAACCTGCACCAGTTGCCTGCTGTCCCTTTATGATTCAGTCAACAAGTTTGAATTTTGAAAACCTGAATTACCATTTTCATTCTGTAATAATCTTTCTCGAAATGAAGAACTTTTTTCAGGGTAAATCATGGATTTCTTCTTCCATTTCCTGCTGAATGTATATTTAAAAGGTTTTTTGCCATCAGCATAACTAAGATTAGATGTTTTAGTTGCAGTGCCACCTTCCACATCACAATTAATTCTTGATGAACTAGTCAACTCAACCATTACAGCAAGCTCATCCTGTTTTACCAACACATCAATCAACTCCATGTTTTCTGGCAGAGCTTCAGTATGATTAAGTTCTTTTTTGGGGATCTCTGCACGATCAAGACTCTCCTCAATTTGAGTCCCACCTTCTGCTTGAAACTGATCTTCACCAGATTTTACACACCTTCTTGCTTTGCTAGTATTGTCACATGAAAGATGTGGAAAAGCCTGACGAGGTTTGTTGAACTGATAAGAGCGATGCAATCCACAAGCAGTAATAACATCGTCCCAGAATTTGAGTTTTCTTTTTCTAAGACTTCTACGGACTACAGAAACAGCTTCATTTTTTCCATGTTGAACTTTTTCTTCTAATACAGAAGTACTTCCAACAGCACTCACAATCTCAATATTGGTTGAATTATTGCAAGGATTTGATGTGTCTCCAACAGGAAACCCCTTGTGCACTAAGCTTGTCTCTGTTGCACAAATTCTCTGTGTACATCCATTCCTGAACAGTTCAGGCTCTTTTATTTGGTCCAAAACAGGGTGGTTATCACCAGAGTAAACATCACATTTAGGATTGAACTTTACACTTTGTTTAGCTGGACGGCAACACTTCTGGTCGAGTGTACTCCACTCCAAACATGAATTATTGCCACCAACAGTGATAAATTCAGGTCCAGAGTTCAAGGACGATGTGAAAAGCTCATAACCACTATAAGTGCCCATTGGTGTTATATTACGCACTTCTGCATTTTCATTCTGTCTCGTAGAGCGCTGTTTTTTGTTCTTCGCCTCATTCAGTTGCTCCTGTGCCTGGTTCAATTCTGCTCTAAGGTCTAATATGATCCCTTCTGCTTCATTTAGCTGAGACTCAAGCTCATCAAATTTTCTTTGTTGATTCAACGATGTAATCTCTGCTTCTTTAGTCTGTAACCAAAACCAAGTTCATTGCTTTTGTATTAAATCATAACTCACAATCCTCAAATGAGGAGGATAATAAATATGATTTTTTGAGAATCACTTCCAGCTACAAGAAGCCATCCATGTATGTGTACTCACTTTAGAAATCAATAGAATTTGAAACATAATGTGCTTCACAGCCTAATAGATAACTTTAAAACTGGAATTAATTTCTTCTCATCCAATTCTGAGGCCCCCTCATTAGGTTCAAATTACATGAACCACTCCAAATCCACTAACTGGAACTATCTTATTTGGAGTTCTTGATGTTATCTTGAACCACCAATATCACCACTCAAACACAGCAAAAGTGTTCATGCAGACAATGGTTGCGGATACATGCTACAAAATTAACTATAAGTTTGTTATAATCTAACGTTTTTATTATCTAGCAATATGAAAAAAAGAATATAGTTATATATAATAATGAACACGAGCAAGATTGTTGTTGAACATAAATTCTTACAAAATCCTAAAAACACAATAACAGACATCCCATTGTAAGTCTCTTCCCACAATCGAATTCTTAACTAACATCAACATTTACCATAATTTAAAAAAGTGCTTCAAGCAAACTTATTCCTAGAAGAAGATAAGAGACCGACAATATCAAAAGTATCGTCTATGGATGGATTAACATAACCAATACAACTTCAAATGAACCTATTGCCTGTATTTATGACTAATACTACTAAATGTAGAAGAGGAAAAGTTTTTATAATTACCTTTGCATCGATCATTTGCTTCAAACGAAGGAGCGTTCCAGCCGCTTCTTCTTTAGTAGAAACCAAGTCCTGCTCCAATCGCCGGGCTCTTAATTCCGCCGCCATTACGCGCGCCGCCGCCTCTTTCGCCGTGTTGAGTATCATTTCCGCATACGCCCTCTTCAGCGCCTCCATTTTCTGCACAGAACAACTAAATCAAACAGGTAATAGACTTAAAAGTTCGGGTCAGTTCGGTAATTTCACGCGCTTACCTCCGGTTCTGTCATGTTTTGAAATCGGTGATTGTTTGACGGGAGGGGAATTTGGAGTGGAGGAGCTGGGGAGAGTGTGTTCGCCGAAGTGCTTATTTGACGATAATAGCCCGTTCTCGATTTTTAATTACCGTTAGGGGGTGTGGATATATTTAATACGACGCCGTGTGGTGGGAGTGGCTGACTCCTGCAATGTCGCTTGGGCGTGTTTGGGTGAGCGCGAAGAATTGATTCGGAAGGCGCGATCGGTATAACTGAGCTTTTGAAATTTTGAAATCTGGATTTGAGTCCTGGCCCACTATAACTAATGGGCCATTGTGGAGAAATGGCCCAAAGATCCATGATTAAATGCGCTCTTGTGTCTGCTAACTTTTTCTATGTAACAAAACGACCCATTACTCTTAAGGTTTGCAAGCTGCTAATCAATCAATTTGAATTCGATTATAATTTAACCTATTTCGACTTAATTTTTATACAGGATTAAAGACCTAATAAATTCAAAACCGAAATATAGATTGTGAATGCCTGAAAATAGATTAGTATCTAGTCAGTGATTTGGGGTTGGTAAATTTTAGTATATAAATTCATTAAATTTGAAAATGTTATCCCTCTAAAAACTTAAAAAATATCCTTAAAAAAAGTTAACCCTAATTTAAGATTTTTGGCTCCAGCCCAATATCGAGTGTTGCATGACCCGGTCCAATTAATAAAGATCATGTTATGTTAATATAAAATGAATTTTTTATCAATGTGAAATAATTATTCATCATTTCATATACAAACATTCGATGCAAATAAAAAATTTCCAATGCTGACTATCAAGACAAATATTTTTCTTTGTTCAACAGTCAAATTAATGAAACCAAAAAAATATACTAAGTTATTTGTTGATTTATTATTTTTGCCATTTTTTTAGGATCCTGTGATGTATTCCATATTAGAAGGCTATGCATTATTTATATCATTTGACATATTTTTGTTGAAAAAGATCCATAATTCATTGACTTTCGTATTTTTTAAACATGCTCGATCAAATAAACCATTTTCAAAGAAAATGTACTATCACAAAGGTTTACATTTCTTCTTTTTTTATCAACTCTCGAATTTTCTTTCTGAATAAATGATTATTTATACAAGCCTATATAGTATGTAAGTAAAAGTCAGAAAACCATTAATAAATATTCATTTATCTTTTCATATGTACCTATATATATATAGTACGTAATTTAATGCTTTTGACCAGTCTAGTAAAAAAAATCCAACCACTCTCTTCTAATTATAATTTTAGCTCCATTTTTCAGCAGTCAGCAGTCAGCAGTCAGCCAAGAAGATGATTCACTTTATTAAATTCACAGATACAGTTGAACGTGTTCATGAAAGACTGAAAAAGACATCACACTCAAGAGACAACCAAGTTGAACAAATATTTCTCACAAATATCCAAAGTTAGTGAAAAAGAAAGAAATTTCAAGCTTTGTTTGCAGCTTTGCATTCACTTCAATAACTACATAACTACGCTTAATAGAGTGCAATATCTACAAAGCCACACTTTGGACCAGAGTCATCATCTTCTCCAACCCCAGTCAAACACGAAATTTCCCTACTTTTTTTTCCAGTGAAAAACAAAACCCCACCCAAGATAAATCTTAATCAAACACCCTGTAATTATCATAACCCACTTTCATTCGTTCAGATTTTTACCAACAAACCCAGAAAAGAACACTCAAAAAACAATCGCTCCACAGAGAGCAAAAATGCCTCCCATTAACCCTGCTGCATTTTCCCCTACCCTACCCTACCCTACCCCATCTCCTCCACACCCAAAAATGAATCATCATCTTCTCTACAGTAGATCCCTGTTCTTTTCTCTACTGTTGCTTTCCCTGCTGATCTCTTTTTCCTTGGCGGAAGATGATATCAGGTGTTTGCAAGAAGTGAAGAACTCGTTGACCGACCCGGATGGTAAGCTGAATTCGTGGATTTTTTCGAATACTTCACTGGGGTTCATTTGCAGATTCGTCGGCGTTTCGTGCTGGAATGAACGGGAAAACAGGCTCATCGGTTTGGAGCTCCGGGATTTCAGCCTCGCCGGGACTATTCCGGATTCTCTTCAGTTTTGCCACAGCCTCCAAGTCCTGAATCTCGCTGGTAATTCTCTCTCTGGTTCGATCCCTCCGCAAATCTGCACTTGGTTGCCATATTTGGTTACTCTTGATTTGTCGCAAAATAGTTTGACCGGTCAAATACCGGAGGATCTTGCTAATTGCTCGTATCTGAATAATTTGATTTTAGATGACAATAAGTTGTCTGGGAATATTCCTTACCAGTTTTCGAGTTTAGGGAGGTTGAAAAAATTCTCTGTGGCGAATAATGATTTATCCGGGAGAGTGCCGTCGTTCAATTATGATTTGGAGCTTGATTTTGGTGGGAATAGTGGCCTTTGTGGCGGGCCGTTGGGGAAATGTGGTGGATTGAGTAAGAAGAGTTTGGCGATTATTATTGCGGCGGGGGTTTTCGGTGCCGCAGCTTCGTTGTTGCTGGGATTTGGTTTGTGGTGGTGGTATTTTATGAGGTCGAGTAAGAGGAGCAAGAGAGGGTATGGGATTGGACAAAGAGATGGTGGGAGTAGTTGGGCTGAGATATTGAGGGCTCATAAGCTTACACAGGTTATGTTGTTTCAAAAGCCGCTTGTTAAGGTTAAGTTGGCGGATTTGTTGGCAGCAACGAATAATTTTAGCACAGAGAATGTTATCGTCTCGAGTAGGACGGGGACGACTTACAAGGCTGTTTTACCAGATGGGTCAGCGCTTGCAATTAAGCGGCTTAGTGCTTGTAAAATGGGGGAGAAACAATTTAGGATGGAGATGAATAGGTTGGGGCAGTTGCGGCATCCAAATTTGGTGCCACTATTGGGGTTTTGCTTGGTGGAGGATGAGAAGCTCTTGGTTTATAAGCATTTGTCGAATGGGACTCTGGGTTCCATATTGCATGGCAATGCTGGCGTATTGGATTGGCCGACTAGGTTTAGGATTGCGTTGGGGGCTG
The DNA here is from genome assembly GCA_019321725.1 of Paulownia fortunei. NCBI lineage: Eukaryota > Viridiplantae > Streptophyta > Magnoliopsida > Lamiales > Paulowniaceae > Paulownia > Paulownia fortunei. The sequence goes on along the minus strand of JAGSPU010001671.1, from coordinate 162,010 downwards.
CAAGAGGGCTTGCTTGGCTTCACCATGGTTGTCACCCTCCAATCTTGCACCAGAATATTAGCTCAAATGTCGTTTTGCTTGATGAGGATTTTGATGCTAGGATAATGGACTTTGGTTTGGCAAGACTGCTGACTTCGTCGGAATCTAATGAGAGTAGTTTTGTCTATGGTGATTTAGGTGAAATTGGATATGTTGCTCCAGAATATTCAAGTACGATGGTTGCTTCCCTTAAAGGGATTCTTACAGTTTTGGAGTGATACTTCTTGAGTTGGCAACTGGACTAAAACCTCTTGATGTTAGCACTGTTGAGGAAGTATTTAAGGGTAATCTAGTGGACTGGGTAAATCAGCTCGTTGGTGCTGGTCGAATTAAAGATGCTATTGATAAGCAGTTATGTGGGAAGGGCCATGATGAGGATATTGTGAGGTTCTTGAGAATCGCATGTAATTGTGTTGTTTCTCAGCCCAAGAATAGGTGGTCTATGTATCAAGTTTATGAACCACTGAAGAACATGGCTGAGGAACATGGTTTCTCAGAACATTATGATGAATTTCCGCTGTTGTTTGGAAAACAAGAGTCAACAAGTCCCATTTGACTCGGAGTAGAAGCGTAAGATGCATGGCTAAATGGTTGAAAATATTCTTGCACTTCTGCAGCGGTGAGTTATAACATGCAAATTGTGTGATATAATTTTAATTTGCTCGCCAAAAACATATTCCACTTTTGCTGAATATAGCTGTATAAGAGCTCACCTGCATAAATTGTACTCGAGACATTGTTTGAAATTTGTTGTGACAAAAGCTACTGCATATGGTACATAGTATTTGTTATTTGCTCTTCTAATGCTAGTCTTTCAAATTTTTATCAACAATTTTAATGATCCCTAGCCTATTTATATATATAGTTTCTGATTGCGAACACAAGAAATAGCGTTCCTCCTCCTCTTAGTTTTTTGGCATTGATTCGTTGGGATGAAGTTTAATAGTGTATGAGTTTACTGTTACACATAAGTTTGGGTCCAATAAGTTCATGATTCTGAGTGTCAAGACTCCTTAACAACACCTATTATCTACTCAGCCCTAATGCTGAGGAATAAAAATCCTCTTTGGGTTGAAATGAGAGGAAAGCTTGAAATGTTTTCCCTATAAAGATGTTCAATTTTCTGATATAATTGGTTCCAACATCAAAATAAACATAAATGCGAAAGGTGTTCTGATGGGAAATCTGAAGCTCATGCATGTCGCGACATTGACTTTTGTCTGACTCCTCAGGGATGACTGGCCCAGAAAGTTGAAAAAAAAAAAAGAAGAAGAGAAAAACCCAATCCTGCGGGCTCATTTGCATGAATCGCAAGCCTTTTCCTGTCCTTGCTGTTGTTTCTTCTCTTTCCTCCTTTTGCTCCCCCACACTGAGCATACTGAATGTGGGAGATGGGTAAGATATGTAATTATTATGCTTTGCCAATTCTATTTGAGCTTAAGTTTCCAAAAGTAATTTTATACGCCCCTCTGAAGATTCTCAAATAGTAGGCAAATAGTGCCTTACTGCAATGATATGCTCCACCAATATTCAATAGTTGTTGTTCTTTAGTATAGAAAGAAATGCATGGTTATGTTCTATCTCACAGTTTTGAGAGAAATCAGATGCCATACATGCTTACAGAAATTACTTTTTCCTGCGCTCATGATTTTCATTTTCCTTCAGCCCACCCTCCCTTTGGTTTGCTTCTTTTCTGTTGGAAAGTTATGCTCCTACAGAAGTATGGACTGTGCTTACTTTTCTTGCATTAGTGAAAACCATTGTCAGGGAAGCCCAAGGTGAAAGTTACTATTTCTTGCCATGCTTAGATGTCTGTTGATTTTACGCACTAGATTGATATAGAAGCCATTTCAGATACTCTATTCCAATTTTAGTGTTTCATTTTATGCTTAAATATTACCTTTCAACTGCTTGTTTAACACAGCTCCCAGAGAGATACAAAAGCAGGTGTCCCTATTGAATCTCATATTTTTGGGATTTCCAGCCCATAAATATGGGTTTACCTTAAATACCAAACGCCCTGTTCTAGTGGCTATTAGACGTTTTTGTGTTTACACATCGTTAGTGTGATACATCGTTATGGTGTTATCCTAGATGGTACAGTACATAACATTCTAGTTTTTCTTTAATAATGTTCTTGGGTATTTTTTGTTACTGCAAAACACCGATAATAAGCTATCAACTCAGTATTTTCAAACTTTGAAAATGTGAAAATATAATGAAAAATTTTCATTCAAGTGCAACCACGTTAGGCGTTGCCTGCCATAACTATCTTCAGAAAATCAAGGGCCTCTCTCTCTGTAAACTTTTTTTTATTGCTCAAAAAACTGAAAAATATGATAAAAGGCTAAAATAAAGTCATGAATTTCCACTTTTAATTTAAAGAAACTGGTGGACGTGGGGTTTGTGTCACCCATGCGGCAGAAAATGGAGCCCACCTCCAGTTTGAATCCCATTTCACTTTGGACTTCTTGAAACAATCAAAATCAAACCCAAAGAAGCAAACAAAAAAGTATAATTGGGAAAAAAGAGAATATGCAGTTACTTTTTTTTTTTCACTGTCGATAGATATTCATAGTGCTATAATCATCAATCTTTTGCAACTGTTCCCATAATGAGCCACTGATTCTTAAATTAACTAAATGGCCACTTCTCAAAATCTCAACCCACCTACTGCAAATATGCATTTTTTATGTATCCAATTACTGAAGATAAACCCTTCCTTTTAAAGAGAAAAAAAAAAAAAAGAAAAAAAGAAAAAAAAAAACTGATACCCACATTCCCATTCTGCTATCTACTAGATTTTACACTGATGCCTACATGGAATGTGCATGCACCGCTCGTTGACATATAAATACAAAAGCATCATATGATTGTGTATGAATAAACGATAAATGTGCATTCATATGGTTGTGTATGAATAAACGTGTATAATATACTACACCATTATGCCTTGCTTCCTAAGACAGTAACAATTCTGCATTTGAAAAAATCATATAATAAAATAAAATAGTAAACGACCTAAATTTCAGGCACTGGCGACCCACAATAATGTCAGGTAGCACCATTTAAGGCAAATAATTTTGGAAAGAAGAGCCCCTTTAGCCCGTGCAAGGTGCTTTATTAGGGAAGATAGCCAGTCCAAAACAAAAGGTAAGGACAATAACCCTTTATTGCATGAACCACACTAACACAAAATGTGTGTAAATTTACTGAATTCTCGGATTATGAACCTTTTTTTTAATATTTTTCAATCACAAATCAAATATAGTGAAACCAGTATTACATGTTAGTAGTACAAACCAATTAAGCAAAATGTACAAGCCCTTTCTCAAATAACTACTTAGAACCCCTCTCAATAACTTTCTCAAGGCAATGCATATCTTTTCTATACATGCAAAGTAAATTCCTTGAATCTTTCTTTGATTTCAAAGGGAAGATAAGCAAATATACCTATGAGACCCCCTGCAAAAAGTTTGTCCTCTTACATACCATAATGCATAACAAAAGCTTCCATGGATCGGCTTAGCGCAAATAGTCCTAGAAACAGGAGTCATGATACATGGATTCAGAATTTCATAAAATTACTTCACAGTACATGTATAGAAAAGTTTTTCCACTTCGTTTTTCTTTTTCATTTTTCATTTTTTTTTTTTTTTTGATGGGTAGGGTTTTCCCATTTCAGAATGCAGAAAAATGCAGGTTCAAATGCAACTTCAGCTAAATCACCTTAATTACGTGCCTGCACCTCCTTCATCCCATAGTAGGATTAAGCTTATGTTGGTGGTAATTTTGAAGTCCCTGTTCTCCTGGAGGAGAAAAAAAAAAGACAATCTTGAGTTGTGAAATCATAATCCTATATGCTTCTGATATGCAGAAACTTTAGGTAGGGACAAGATAATATCTATGTATACATATGTTTGTATCATCAACATAATCAACCATATAATCAAGCATATGAAAACATGAAGACGACTTGAAAATAAGAAATGAGTTTATTTTTTCTTCATACTTCACAAGAAGCAAAAACCAGAGAAAACTAACTGACAAAGCAGCCCCCACAACTTTTCTACTACCACCCATTATCACGCTCACTCCCCCTTGAGTAAAATTTCAATGCAGATTTGTACTTAAATCAGTTTGACATAAGAAGGTACAAATTCGAGATGTACATAAAAAGTCGCATCATGTATGAATGGCGGTCATAAGCAAGAGAAATATCAGCAAAAAATTCTAGTTAGATGATGAACAAGATACGATCACTAATTCTAACAGAAGATTTATGTGAACGACAAATAGGAAGTATTGGTGAGGAAATGGAGGAGGAAGAGAGACGGGTTTGGACGAGGATAGATGGTTTTTCCTTGGCCGAGAAAGAGTTGACAGGTCGAGAATAGAGCAGTTTATATGGCCGTCAAGGCAGAGAGATTACCTTGGCAGACAAGAATTTAGTAGGAGTTTTTAAAGTTTCATTTGTTCAAAAAAACAAACACTAGTAGTAGTACTGTTAAAGTTTGGGGACTCCCAATTGCTTTCCATTATTGGTCCACCCTTAGAACTTCCCCTTTATTTTGGCGTGTTCATTGTTATGGACCTCACTATATTCCTATTTCTCACGTACCCTCAGTCTAAAGAAGGAACTTTGAGGTTTGTGCCACATCTATTCAAATAAACACCTATTGAAAAAAAGAAAACATACAGATTATTCCCGACTTAACACTGAGGATTCAATGAAGGAAAGTGAAAAAAAGAGAGAGCAAATTCTGGGAAACCAATTTTATTTGTAAAATAGTAGTAATTAGTAATTTAAAAATGAAAACTCTATATATGCAGAGTAAATATGATAGTAATTGTTTCCTGATTATTTCAGCTTAGACTTGGTAAATAAAGCAGTAACTAAACATCCAATCACATTCAAGGAACAAATAAATATTCACTTAATGTCAGTACTTGCCCTTTATTTATAATGAACCATGAACATTCAACTTTAATGGGGACAGCAAAATTTCATTCAAAAATAAAATAAACATTTGTCTTTACTACATTTCCTTGACTGAGAATGTGAAGAATTGGCACACGCAGGGGTGACTGTCAATCAAGTTGTGAAAAAAAGATGTGCTGAAGGTTGAATGAACCCTGTAAAAGACACACAAGTTCATTTACCACTCTATTACATCCTACATGCATGTTTAAATAGGGGCCACCATTGTGTGGTCCTTAATGTGAATCTGTATGTTCCTTTTGATTCAAAAGATCCCAAAGCAATTAGCAAAGACAGACAGACTATTGAAACAGCATTTTTAACAAAGTTCTTTTCAATCAAGGGTCTTTAAATTTAACTAAGTCACAAATTGGAGGATATTTTCTGTCAGAGATGCCTTCATCCTTTACCAAATCTACAGGATCTTGAACTATGTTAAACTCAAATATTATACACAGATAGACTTCAGTTTCAGATTCGGTGCAAAGACCAGTGGCACTATGGAATTGAATCAAACATGAAACTTGAGATTTCTGAGAGTAAAAAATCATTCTGAATGCCAAAATCAGCCACTTAAAATTAAAGTGCAAGTGCATATTCCAGGTTGCCAGCATCACACGTCAACTTTCTTTCTTTATCTGAGGATTAAAGAGAAGTTCCTGCAACGATACTCAAAGTATCATACAGGGTTACAAATGGGGCGGGGAGACAGCAGAAAAAATGAATGAGAAAAACAAGAAAACAAGAAGATTTCTCTAAACTATGGGTCCATGTCCATGCCCAAACAAAATTCATCCCTCTTTTCTGGTCCAACTTTACAACATTTGTCCTAAGCAGGATTCTTAGATCTTGACTCAGGCATCCAAGAAATAGTGTACAGTTTTTAGTCCCAACTTCCAAGTTGATTTTGTCTTGAAAGCCAATGGTTGTGGCTCCACTCATGTTATGTTGGTCTCCCACATATAATAGCATTTACAACAGCAGGTGTCACTGGAACTTATATTTCTTTTTGTTGTTTTGTTTCTCTGTAGATCACAATAGATGACACTGGCTCACAAGAAATTATCATGCAATTCAGTTATGGGGAAACCAAAATGGCTAGAAGAAACTTAAAAAGGGAAATCATGGAAATTTTCACTTTGCAATTATTTTCTATAGCTTGCTCTATTCAATTCAAATAGTCTGCTCAATTTGGTCTGAACAGCATCTAAATTATACAGACTCCAATTACAGGCGGCATGCAGTTATTGCCACCATACATGCAGTGAGATTTGAGTAGCAGCTGCCTTACATGTAAATTCATTGTGTTATACATTGACAGATTGACATGTATATGTAGGAGAATAGAACCATATTTAGCTACATTTAACTTTGTAGCTCATTGAAATTTAACATTTGAAGATAGAACTAGAATTGATCAACTTCAAGTTTAGCACTCCCTTTGCCAAATTTAAATGTCGACGATTAAATTGCCATCCTATCTGAAAATGTCAACAGCAGTGTCAAAATGGTCAATGAAGAAAAGGATTTAGCAACTTAAATAGAACAACTCAAACCTATCAACAACACTGCATTATACAAACATGGAATGCCAAACGAACTGTTATAAGGGCTTTGATAAAAGTGAGTTCAAACCCAGAGGTTAGTACAGGTCATCCCAAGTGCTGAAAGGACACCAGAGGCAAGTGAACTACCTCTAGCCTTCAGCAGTTAAAATATGCTCAGTGACTAGTATAAATATTTACATATACACCCACTGCCAATGACTAAAATAAAGAAACATAATACTGTCTTATGTTCAGCTCAGGTTGACTTGACATTGAGCAGATAAATCTCTTCAAATTTGTTACACAGCCTAAACACAAAATCATCAACAATGAAAAGACATGCGACAGATGAGTCCAAGTATTGTAAGACACAAAGGGTCGATCAATATACTGAAAGCAGGCAGTTGACCACTGCAGCTCGCCGACAGAGATTTACCTGGAGAATAAGCTGAACTTGCAAGGCAAAACAGCTGCTCAGCAGCTATATGATTGCAATCTTCAGAAAAGATCAGAATTTTGACCATGGAAATGTTTCCAGTTCTGTCCATTTTCTTAACAATGGTAGTCATGTCTCCAACTTACTCTTCTTTTGTGCCCATTTCGGTCCATATATTGCTAGATGCGTCCTACCAAATCGCCGATCAGCTATCTGCATTTAATAAACAAACAAACTTGCCGTTTACATAGAACTCAGAATATAACATGAGGCTTTTTATGATATAACATTGACACGAAATATATAAAACAACATATCTGATCACCATGATATGATTACCTTTACCAAACATGCATATGAATCCAACATGTCAGTTCTCAAAGGATACTCAACTACCTGGAGAAGTGAGATGAACATATTAAGGAGTAGGAGATAAAAAATAATATCGAGCAAAAAAATTCAATTCCAACTTACTATAAAGGTATTCTCCCCAACAACAGATGAATTTGAAATCTGATCCATCAGTACAGCGTAATCCACAAGCATATATGGAGGAGTAACACTGACATAATCAAACACCCCATCTTTACCTACAGTAATCAGATCCCAAAATGTAAGAACCCCACACAAGGACAGTGGTACAAAAGTACAGAAAGTAGACTGCAAATCAAAAGCACAAGATATCTGTCTGCAGTTAATTAGAATTCTTAGTCATCCAGTTCACAGCTAACTATAAAATGGTATCTCACTATACTTCATTGGCGTGCGCACAAAGATCTACACTGATATACAGGAGATCATTTCCAGAGAAAACAGGAGTCCAGAAACTTAACTCAACTCAATAAAGCCTCATCTCATTCTTACACAGATGTTCTCTTTTTATAATTTAGATCTTTTACAAACCCTTTTCACCTCCCTCCTCTAGTAACTAACTAAACATTGTACAACAAGAAAATATTTGGAAAAGCTTCTAGTCATGAGAAGTCCTCCGACTAAAAGGACATTACTGAAAGGGGTCACAAAAATAATATCCAGTATGCATATAGTTCAAGACTTCTTCCATGAAATATTTATATAATGTGTGGGGATACTCTCTTTGGCATGGAATATATCATTTCACATCTCCGCTCAATCATATAGAGGAGACACCAAAGAAAAAATATAATCACCTACAAATCGTTCTGCATTTTTCAAGAAGGTTTCAACGCGGACAGTATGTATAACTGACACATCAAGAAAACCAGTTGACTCCAAATTTGGCCGTAGCACATCCGAGACAACCCAAGGATCCATCTCCACAAAGTGCACCTAAAATAATCACAAATAAAGCCAGGAAATATTTCAAGAAAGACAAGCAAGGAGCACACTAAAGAACTCCAAAACCAAGCCAATCAAGATACTATAGGAAAATAGTCGCAAGTCACATGGTATTGTTTTGTATACTGGAGTCCGCAAAAAGTAAAATAATCAACTCAAGATGTATTCTGAGCCTTAAAAAATTAAAAGATAAACCAAAATTGATTAGTAAAAGTGCACCTCAGAGCATCCTCTGCTGATAGCTTCAATACCGACGGATCCTGTACCACTATACAAGTCTAACCAGCGTCCAGGCCTTAGAGACTGAGGACAGCCACCAGCTGCCTGTTTTGTAACAGGTTAAATGCTTTTACTCCTTGCTTGATGTTTGTTTTAGTGGAAATAAAGAATAAGTGAAACACTTTCATAATTCAAATAGGTCAAATTGCATTCGAATATCTAAGTGGAATTCACCTGCAAAATCCCAAAAGCTGCTCCCTTTACAACTTCCATCATAGGCCGCACATCCATACCCTTTGGTGAGAGCAACTTTTTCCTCCGAGCTGTTCCTCCAAGAACCTAAATAGCCATTGAGGTCAACATTAAATTCTTTTCTAGATTAATTTATGTCTTTTTCATTCTCGAGTTAATTTTATTATCACAGCTGCATAAAACGTGTTTTGATCTATCTACGTTCATAATGTAACAAATTTCTCAATTATATTCTTCGAACAAAAAGTGGACATCCAGCGGATTTTTCTTTACATGTACTGCAAAACAACTTGCAGAAAGCAATAACTTGAGGAAACCTAAAATTAGACCATCCTCCCAAAATGGCGAAAGCAAATTCGTTTCCAGATCCTAAAATGCACCACCAGTGCATCCAAATAGATCTTATCAAAGTCCCTTTTCTCATACGTAAATCTAATATAACTCTTACCTTGTGTTTGGATAATTAGATAGCCTTTGGTAGCAAGAATTTGGAGCCTTAATTTGAATTAGACAGCTATATCTTGAATTAGGATAGGATTTTCATCAATTTCAATTCTACAAACTCAACTCTGTGGTAATGAGTCCGAAGATTAAAAATAGAAGTCAAATTTACCCAACTTTAATGGAACTATTTCTAATTCCAGTTCCAAAATAATTGGTGCTCTAATTCCAGTTCCAAAATAATTGGTCTGACGAAGCATGTTTTCTCGGTTATTCGATTGAATAAATAAACAAAGGAGACTGAAACTGCAAAACAATCCCAAACCTGAAGCAATTTGTGAGTCTCACGGGGAGCTTAGGCTCCTCCAAAGGTGTATGGTTTCTCATTCCTGTATTCCCCTGCTCCCTTCTCCTCTTTATCTGTATTCAAATAGTAAACAACTGAAAAACACAACTCCCCATTCAAAACACCTCCACTTATCACACATACACACGCACAAAATAATAATGAGGAGAAAGACCTTTGGAGAGGGTTTGGATAAGAACTCATCGGGATTAAGACCGTACTGTTCAAGAAACTCTCTCTTCTTGTCATTATCAACAATTCCGTTCTTGGGTTCTGATATATAATCAAAACAGACAAAAAAAAAAATTGCCTTCTTTTTCCTTTCTTTAAGGAGACTGAAACGAATATACAAAGAATTGAAAATTATAGGATTTGCAGTGACTTACTGTAAGAGAAGGTGATAACAAATGAACGATGGCGAGAACTGCAGGTGGGCTTGGAGGGAAAACTGAGGAAAAGCGAACTGGGGCAAAGCAAATCACTTCTTGCAATGTGAAACGGAGATGGTAGAATCGCCATTTTTTCTGCTTCTAGGCTTGCTGCCGAGTGATAATAATTAAGCAAGATTATTGAAGCCTTGCATTAGAACTTAGAAGTGATTTGGGCTTGTCTGCCTTTCGGACTTTTGGGTTGTGACCTTGTTAATGAATGATTTATTGGGCCATGGACCATGGGCTAAAACTAATTCCATTGCTCAGAAGTCAGATCCAAAAAGGGTTGGAATAATGAGGAAAGTTCCAACGTATAATCCACTATGTTTTATCCATCGGTGATGCCTCAAGTTCCTTGTTATCAAGATTATGAGTGTGAATTAAAGAAAAAGGTCAAAAACCTTTCAATTAGTTTTAGCCCAAATCTTTTTTAAAACTTTAGGGTTCCACACCAATATTTTAGCCCAAATCTTTACTTGAGCTTCAAAGCCCTCGCATTTATGATGGCCCAAATAAATGGGTGTTAAGGCCGGACTAGATTGTGCATCCTCGGCCTATCAATCCTTCTCACCTACCTAACTAATGTAACAAGAATTCGACTAATCAAAATTTATATTGGGCCTCAACTCTTGAGTCCAATCCAGATTTTTTTATCCTAAATATTCATTTAATATTAATCAAACACCTAATAATTTTACAAGTTGACTTCTATATTTAAACATACATTTGAAATTTGTTTCCAAATAAACTGATAATCTCTACAAACTTTATATATTAGTCGTATGACCAAATGGTTAGTATTTTGAATTAAACTTTCTAAAATAAAATCAAATTCAAATTAAGTTCGGATAAAGATACAAATATTGACAACCCTAAATGAGATTTATTTTGAAGTGGGGATTACTTTTGAGATAAATTTAAAAATGATACATGTAAAATCATAATTTGGGACCAACAAAAAACCATTGAAATAAAGAAGACACATAGGCCATTGAATGTTACAATTTGCATTTTATCAGTTATTTATTTTCCACATTAGAATTAATGATATATCAATGATTAAGTTGGCAGTGGTGTTGGAAAAAAAAAAAACAAGAAAATGGTAATTTGATGGGCTTGGGTTGTGATAGTAGTATAAGACGTGGGCCCACATATCCACAATATTTTGTCGTCTACGCGTATCCCGTCCCTGTTATAACGACATCGTGGAAGGCACTGTATCTACTTCAACCCAACCTCCCAGGTTCCGAAACGACGACGCATTCTTGCCTAAAATCAACTATTAAACACGCGTTTATGTTGGTAGCCCATGGATGGGAGGTTTATTTTTTAGACCTGAAAAGTCAACTATTCCTTTTAGTAAAATCTATTATGATCTTCTGTTTTATGTTGATTTGATATGAAAAAATAGAGTTGAAAAGTTAGTCCTTATTTGATTTGATTTTTATTTTTTATTTTTATTGTTTCCAAATGTTTTTTTTTAATTTTTACATTGATTTTTCTTTGCAAATGAAAATTGTGTTTGGATATAACGTAAAAATATTGACTTATTAGATTAAAAATTAATATTTTAATGTACAGTAAATAATTAATAAATTTTATTATTTTCTTTACATTTGATTGGCTAAATTATATTTGATTAAAATTTATTAGTTAATTTATTTTAATAAATTATTATTAAATTAGTAATAAATTTAAATTATTCTAAATTTAATGAATTATCATACCAAATATTGTTAAAACAAACACAAAATTGATGATTAGTTAATTAATTAAGGTGTTTATTAGACTAAATTGGTGTATAGTCCTATATAGGTTAGTGGACACTGTATCGGAAATTAATGGTTATAGGTATAAAAATAAGAATGAGTGGCATTTTTGTTGATAATAGTAAAATAAATAATTTTTTATATTTTAAGTAATAAAAAGTACAAAAATAAAAATAAAAAGGCCCTAAAATATTTAGTATATTCATCCTGGAAATTAATTATTGAAAGTTAGTACTCACATAATTACTTTAAAAAGAAGATAAAGAAAAAAAAATTCATTTGTCTCAAAAAATTAAACTTTATTTAATAACATCTCAAAAAATAAAAATAATAAATTTACATAGACGACTAAATATTCAACTCAATTAATATCGGCTAAGTTTGATTTATTTAATAGTTAAACAAAACCTAACACAATTTCAAGTATAATAATCAACCTATAAATTTGTTGTAATTGCCAACTCCATCAAATTTTGGTACGTGCCAAGGATCACCCGACCAGGAAAGTGCGTACGCTAACTTTACAAGTCAACAACTACTACGTTTTCATTGACCAGTCGTAAGTCGTCATACTCCGATCCCTTTTTTTCTAATTTTTTTGCGTACAATAATTGTAATTTATTGAACAAAGACTAAAAATTCAATGAAGTTAAGCCAAGGCACCTTTTGTTTGGTACCCTTTTTTATTGAGTTCTGAACTGGAATTACATATAACTACCCTTATATATATACACACACACCAAGGCAATCCAATTCCAACTCTTGATAATTATTTCTGCAGATTTTTGTAATCTGTTTGTGAATTAGAGAAGATGGGTGTATGTGGGTCAAAGCCCAAAGGATGTGTGGGAATGAAAGGCAAGTTGAAATTGCAGAAGAAACGCAAGAAGCAGAGAACAAGAAGAATGAAAAATGCCCATTCTTCAAATAATAGAAACCGGGTCGAACCCTCTAGTCAAAAGGATCTTTCTTACAGTAATCCTGCATTCCAAGGTTCTATTTGTGGCTCTGATTTGTATTTTTGTTTTGTGTTTTTTAAGGCTTATTTGGGTTTCTTTGGGTGTGTTGAAATTTTGATAATGTTTTTGCTGGGGTTGTTAGAGGAGCTACTGTTCTTTAGAAGTTTAGTAGTTGTTTATTGATGAATGATTACTAGGTTGGACAGCTGAAAGGGAGCATTCGATGACATTTATGTTTTCCGATGTATTTGCATCACATATCATTTCTTCTGCAGCTGCGAAATGATGGATTCTAAGAGATTTAAGTGGTTTTGAATTGAAATGCAGGTTCCTAATAGTCTTAGCTTATTTCGGGTAAAATTCAGATTGTTGTCACGGTTGAGTTTTTGTGAGATTGATGTTTTTTTCTCCTGAATTTCACCTTGATGATTTTCAAGACTTGGTTAAGCAATGCACTCGTTTTTGTTTTTGTTTTTTAAGTAAATTTAATCTTTGTCAATTTCTGTGGTTTAAACAGGAAATAGTGAGTCATGGTTTGACCCTGATGCAGTGATTGATTCTGACGGTGAAGATGAATTTTACAGCGTTCAAGATGGTTAGTGCTTCAGCATTTGAGTTCCTCCGGATATATATATATATATATATATATATATATTAATGATCTCATATTTTCTGCTGCTATGAACACAACATCTCTTATATGCATTGTATAACTTGAACACTTACAGATGTATCTCAAGCTGGATCCCTATCCAATGTTGTCACTCCAAGGTTTTCAAACAATGTGATGTGTGGTAATGGAATTGATTCTCAGCTGAACTCTGATGATCCTCAAAATGAGGTGAAGAATCCAGCTTCATTGGAGAAATCCTCTGCTCAATGTGAGGACGAAAATGCTAGGAGGAATGAGACAGGAGCGTTGCACAGTTGTGGATTTATATCAAATGCCTTGCTCCCTTGTCTTGCTTGTGACGAGTCTTTAGATGGGAAGAGAAAATCGCCAAGTCTAGGAGGTCCAAGCACTAGGAAAAGAATATCACTTACTCCTTCGTTCAAATGGAGAGAAGGACAAGAAAATCCAGTTTTATGTAAGTGTTTTGGCTTTTTGCCTCTTGAAACTATGTTGTGATAACTAGAATATGTCCATGGTTAAGGAAGTTAAAAAAGCAAGTTATAATAAATCATGAGATATTATATCCGCTGCATTTTTTTCGAAATGTCTGGTTTCCAGCTTCCGTTGACCCAAGAAAGATATTAAGTTGTTGGCATTTTGATCTATCAATTGACTTAATTGTTCCTGTGCTTTGAAGCATACGCCTTATGCTTTTTTTTTTTTCCTTTGAAAGGGTTTCTCTATTATTGTTGATTATTTTTGTTTTCTATCTCAGCATTGGCAAAGCCCATTATACAAAGACCAATAGCTGGTTCTCAGATTATGTGTTCCCCATTAGAGAAAAAATGTCAGAATGTTGGTCACTGGTTGAGCCAAATACCTTTAAAGTCCGTGGACGAAACTATACTAGGTAAGAGCTATTATGTTTTGTCCTCTCTTCTGAATGACAGCATTCATATTTTCTGACATATGTTTTCAACATTCAGTTATTACCTTTTGGCAAAAGTCAATTAATTATTTATGTTGATGTACCAAAACATAATGCTGAATTCCTTCCTATGTGTTTAGCAGAGATAAAAAGAAAGAATTCGCTCCAAACTATGCTGCATACGTTCCTTTTGGAGTGGACGTTTTCTTATCTCCTCGAAAAATCAATCACATTGCTCGATTTGTAGAACTCCCTGCTGTTGATTCACATGGAGAAGTTCCTCCTATTCTTGTTGTAAACCTTCAGGTATATCTACTCTCACTATATCTGTCTGTATATTAGCCCGTTTCTCTTTAAATAACAATGTTGCTAGCAAATTTATCAAAGAAAAAAGGACAATGTTGCTAGCAAAGTATGATATAATACACAGAATAGTAATTCGAAGTTTATGTAGTATTAAATTGTTCATTGCACTTAAATTTTTTGGAATGAGTGATGAGATTAAATAATGGGAATAATTATTTAAAAGAGAATCACAAAGTCCGGACATGCTCAGGAATGGTTGGCCTCGCATTGATTCCTTTCTATGTTAACATAGTGATGTTGGCCTCCATAAGAGACATCTGCACAGGAATTGAATTTCAGAACATTTTTTGGACAACTAATTTTTACCTTTTTACTGTATCAGATTCCACTTTACCCTGCAACAATCTTCCAAAACGAATACGATGGAGCAGGAACGAGTTTTGTTTTCTATTTCAAGCTTTCAGAAAAATATTCAGAAGATCTTCCAGTTCATTTTCGGGAAAATATCGGGGTAAGGAGGAGACATTTTTAAATTATTGGTTTGTATCTGTAACTATTATTATACTTGCAGACAACCTTCTCCATTTTTGGGAGCCAGCAAACTCATATATGGCAGCAAAAAACTCTGAATAATTTTTCGTGCTTTGTGTTAAACAGAGGATAATTGCTAATGAAACAGAGAAGATCAAAAGTTTTCCTTTAGATACGAATGCATCCTTCAGGGAAAGATTAAAGATCTTGGGCCGAGTGGTGAACTTTGAGGAACTTCAATTAAGTGCAGCTGAGAGGAAGCTTATGCATGCTTACAATGAGAAGCCAGTTCTTTCACGTCCTCAACATGAGTTTTACTTGGTAAAGTTGTTAATTTTCTTTGGATGGCTGGATTCTTTTGATATGCTCTAATTATCTGCATCATGGGTGAAATGTTCATGTCTTCTCTTGAAATGGGATAACAACTATTATGAGTGAATTGTTCATGTCTTCTGGATAACAACTTTCACATATCAATGAACAAAGGTATATTTTATCACTGTGTTACCTGGATAGATCTTTCACTGGCAGCTTAAAACAATAGCGCAGCTTAACATTTTTGTAAGTTTATAGCAGTGATAGAAATATGTACATCATTTAAGAGTTTTTGTCTATGTATACTGTTTTGCTGAAGGTGCGAATATCTTTTCTTAATTCTGATTCACGTCTCTCTTAAAGCATATGAAAAAGACACTTTATTCAAATTTCATCATGGTCTTTCTTCTGCAACTCTTTTGGTGCTACAGAATATCAATTTAGATCCTTGACATTTTTAGTGCAGCTCTAATTCTAAGATATCTTATTACTTGAATAATATTTTAGTTGGAGTTCAGACTACTTATAGTTCAGGAGAATAAAAACTTTTTCAACATAGTTGCAACTGAAATTTAGATAAGAGGTCTGGTTTGAGCTACAATATATCTTGCTTTTTGACCAAGAGAGTTGATCATGCAATCTTTGCAGGGAGAAAACTACTTAGAGATCGATTTGGATATCCACAGATTCAGTTACATTGCTCGGAAAGGCTTTGAAACATTTCAAGACAGAATCAAGCACTGTGTCTTTGACTTCGGCCTGACAATTCAGGTAGATATTAGAATCGGCCCTAATCAGAGCTAAACTTCACTCAGAACTCCAGTTTTGATATTTATTGGTGTAACACGATGCAGGGAAACAAGGCGGAAGATCTGCCTGAGTGTATGTTATGCTGTCTACGATTGAAGGAAATAGACTATACTAACTATTGCCAACTTAGCTTCTGAGTCAAGAAAACTCGACATGTGCCTGAAGACCGCGAGGTTTGAACTAATGTACTGTAATTGAGCATGTTTGTCCCTTCTCTCTAAGTAGCTTAGAGGTAAAACCTTTTCTGGGACAAGTTTTTCTTGTATTGTCAATGGCTGAGTTCCAACATATCGGTTTGCTGTTCAATTGTACAGCACTGATATCTGAGTGTACAGTTACACTGAAATTGTAACAAATTAATATAAAGTTACACATTTTTTCCTGGTTTCAAAGAATTATGCCTTCATCATTTACATGGGTATTTAATTTGCTAATTCAAGTACTCTTTCATTTAGAGAATCACAACTGAAAAAATGTTAAAAGAAATGGTACTCCATGCTTACATCAGAATCACAAACTGCTTTCGAAATATTTTCCGCACTCGTCTCAAATCATGTCAAGCTATAGACTACAACAACTTGCCAAACATACCTCCTACCACAAAAAAAAAAAAAAAAAAAAGGGAACCACGTAGCTACACAGGCATACATTGTGAAAAAGGACAGCCTGGTTGGTGGCAAAATGTTTGGAAAATTGAAAGCCAAGATAATTACATGCAACAGGGGATTGAGAAAAGAGTGAAATTGAGGGCTCTAAGAGGCAGGTGATCCAACGCAGCACCCGAAAACAGAAATGAAAGCGTACCTCTGGACCTTAGCTTCTGATCTGGAACCCGGAGGAGGAAGCACCATGGAATCAGGGGGAGGTGCATTGACAATGGAGGCATTGGAATTGGAAATGGCGTGGTAATTGAATTCCCTGGATTTGTCATGGGTTGGTGCAGGCCTTATGTCTGGGATCTGAACCCTGTTGTCCCTGTTGTCCCATATGCGGCCAGAAGATCCCTGCCTCCGGAATGAGTAGGATGATCTCTGCAATGTGCTCATGGCAACGAGGTTGATGATCAATCGTATAAGTTTGTGTTCTTGAGATTTTTTTTGTTTTTTATTTTCCTTATTTTATGTTTGTCCTTGCAACTAACATAACTGTTATTTGACATAGTTAAGGTGTTTTTTTTCTTTTTTTTTTTCTATTTATTTTTCTGTTTTGTGGTG
The DNA here is from genome assembly GCA_019321725.1 of Paulownia fortunei. Classification (NCBI taxonomy): domain Eukaryota; kingdom Viridiplantae; phylum Streptophyta; class Magnoliopsida; order Lamiales; family Paulowniaceae; genus Paulownia; species Paulownia fortunei. The sequence goes on along the minus strand of JAGSPU010001671.1, from coordinate 144,556 downwards.
GTGGTGGTTGGTTTATTACTTTAGTTACCTTGACTTGGCAATTATTTAGGTTGGTAAAGTCTATTTTCTTTTTTTTTTATCTGTAGTAATTACTTTTCACTGTTGTATTTGTTTTTGTTTCCTTTTTCTTGTTGTGGAGATAGAGAAGAGAACCACTTTTATCTTGAAAGGTTTTGTTGCATGCTGTGTGAAAATACTTGTAATCTTAGGGACTCTTAAATTATTTACTATTAAAGTGTACGCTTGTTGTATGTAGTTAGTTACTATCAATTTTTTTTTTTCAAAATTCCTTCAATCCCATAGATCTTGTAAATATATAAAACAATTTGGGATATTAGTCTGGTACAGAAAAGTGGAATAATCAGTTGATTGCGACAATTGTTCAGTTTTCCTAAATCAGCACAGTAAAAGAAATTCCTGCTCTACAGCATTATATAACCCTATGTTTACCTGATCACTGAAGTTGAGCAGCCATTCCAACTACAAGAAAATTATTCCAAATCAGTGACAACTCCACCACCATTAGAAAATCAGTAATCATAAGTTTCATCCAAAATGTTAGGAAACTGAAGTCGCATTTCGCTGTCATGTGCCAAGATGGCTTCCACAAATGAATCTGCAGCAGATGAAGTAACAACAAGAGAGCATTTTTCCACAACTCCAGTGGAATTTTCATGACAGGATATTCTGGTTTCCCTGTATTCATCTCCATCCCAGTAATTTCCACACTTTTCACCAGTAATAAGGTTATGTATAAGTCCCTCTTCTTGCACTGGGATAGAGTCATTATTCAATGACAGCATTCCCACATATTTGCCTTCTAGCATTTGATCGGTGTTGTCAGTGGAGGGGAAGGGATCTCCCAAAATATATTCATTATACACAAAGGGAGAAGAAGGCACTATTTGAACCTGAGAGGGCTCACACGAGTGAGATGGTCCGCAGCCAAAATGCATGACTCCATTTGAAGATGAAAGTGTATCAGAAGAGGAGGCCTCATTGAAAAAATGTGGTTGAACAATATCTTGGTTGGTGACTTGAAACTGAGTCACAGTTTCCACTGGATGGTTTTTACTCAAGATATCATAGCTGAGGGATTTCTCAATCTTTGGTCTATTGTTTTCTGGTTTCCAAATGGACTCGTTGCCTGTGGAATTTTGGAGGAAAGGGTTTCTGTTCCTGGTGCTTGGGAAGCCACTGATTTTTCCATATTCACTGAGAAGCTGAGAGAAGGGCTTGTGAGTTACAGGATCAATTCCCATTTTAGTTAGTTTTTTCTTCAGTTTGGTGTTCCAGTAGTTCTTGACATCATTGTCTGTTCTCCCCGGCAGCCTTTGGGCTATTAGAGACCATCTACAACGTAACAACCATGGGACTATTATTTAGTGATTAATGCGGCTTAGACTAATAAAACAGTGTCGTTAATCTTCATATGCCTACACACAAATTACAATTCGATATTCTTTCAGACAACATTACCATAATTCGATGGACTTGAAATACTCATGATAATAACTGTAATAAGTTCTTTTACTTACAAATAATACTCCTCTTTTGCGTTTCAAAATCTTTTTCTTAGTAATCAAGACTAGCAATCAATATCAGTGGAATAAAAAATCAAAACTACAGAAACGAAGCATATCTTCATTGAATTGCATGAATAATTACAATTTTTTCACATGATATGAAACCCAAAGAATAGGGGGAAATTTGATTTAAAGAGTTCTAAAACTTCATTATATTCTCATTTCCATTGAACAAAATTTAAGTGGCAGATCTCCTGGTTTCTAACAAATGGCACATACAGGGAAAAATAGAGAAATAAAAAGCCAAAGTCATCGTAATCTCAACAGGAGTCGAGCAAAATAAAATGTATATCTACCTGCTACCAAAGGTTTTGTGCAGTTCTAGAATGCATTCTTCTTCTTCAGGTGTAAAATTGTCATGTTTGAGATCAGGCCGCAGATAATTAGTCCATCTTAGTCTACAGCTCTTCCCACATCTGTTAAGGCCTACACAGCCTCATAAAACAAAGCAAACAGGCATATTTTGCATCGATAAACAAGAGCTCATGCATGTCAAAAATTCATACCTGCTTTCTGGGGGACTAAGGTCCAGTTGCCAATTCCATGGCTTGCTACATAGGCAAGAATTTTTGCATCTTCCTCAGGTGTCCAGGGGCCTCGTTTGACATTTGCTTTATCGCAACAGGGAGGCCTCCCCATTGGATGACAAATTTGTGTGTTTGCCTGTAAGTGCAAGGGGGGAATTGACGTTGGGAAACCTGATGTAATGATGATGTGATTTTAACAGCTTCAAGCATAAATTTTAAAGGGGAGACATTTAACAAGTGAGGGAGCATGAAATGCATGTAATTTGGCTCCTATTTAACAACAATTGCATGATTTTTATCAAAGAATCAGAAAAAGAAAACTGTTTGACATGATATGAAAATAACGCATGCAATTCATCTCTCTCTCTCTCTCTCTCTCTCTCTCACACACACACACACACACACACACACTCTTGTTTTGCTCCAAGAAATCACTCTAGTCAGGTTCGAATTGCCTGAATTGTTTTTCTTAAAGCTTGCAGCTAGCATTTGTTTAGCATTAGCCATCAAGACGAATACATGGAGTTATTTGTATCTGAAATATTGTGAATAATTGCAACCTTGTTTTAAATCATATTCAGTACAAGACTTGAGTTTTTTCGCCTAACGATATTCAAAGTGGTCTTAAGGGGCTTGTTGCTGAAATATTTTTAGACCGCCCTAATTTAAATTTCACGAAGGTCTCTTATAGACTAAAATGAAGCTCCTTTTCACAGCCCCAATAGCCCGGATTGGGAGGCAACGGGAAGAACCAAACTTTCTTGGTAAAGTATATTATTTCAGTGGCAAACCTCATCCACTTTAAAAGCAGAAATGGAACATAGTTCAATCCACTCTCGAGTAAATTTCAGGTCATTACTTCAATGCTAATTTTTTGATTTAGGGTTTTGATGGAATTGTGCGAATGAGACAGTAGCACTACAAAAGTTTGATGACATTGTTTCATCCACTCTACATGCCTAGTACAATGCCCTCTTTCATTTACAACTGAAATTTCTTAAACTTTTCCTTTGTAAATAGCCCGGAGAAATGTTACTAAGATGAGCACACCTTGCAGCTCTTCCTACAATAACCCGCACCTTCCTCAGAGCCAATCATGTACAGGGGGTTCTTTTCACATTCCCCTTTAAGAGCCCATGCAGCGCAGTTTGGATTCTCATCAACACAATCACCGCTTGCTAAATTGGCTGATGGTGTATCAAAAGACCTCACATGAATCCACTTGGTTGCAGACCACTTCTCACCTTCAATGACAGGACAGCTCCCATGTAAGCTTGAAGAATCAGTAGTTGCGTCAGGATGAAGACTGAAAAACAACAGGGCATCACCCTTCCTGGGTTTCACTGTCAAGAAGAGCAAATAAGAAACTGAATAAGAAAATTAACACACATCAGATGTCACCAGTTCAGTAAAAATCAACTCTGATCACAAACCAAAAGTTGCTCATTTCTCATATGTCTATGACCACTGCATTTCATTTTTTTTATTTTTTTTTTAACAGCACCTTCCCAGGTAGCATGATCATATTTTCCACCAAGCATGTCATATCACCATTGAAAACTTATCAAGCAATCCATGGACACACAACACCGTCAAATCATGTTTACCTGCATAGCCTTCTTTAGCGCACTCAGACAAGTCTTCGCCCTTTGGCTGTCTATCTTTCACCTGCATATACAGTAGAAATATAAATGAAGACATAATTTATAGGGGGAGTGCTTATAGGAAGAGAAAACATTGAAGCAGCAAATTCAAAAGTACAACTTACCTCTGAATTAGGAAAAACTGTTTCTCCACCCTTCGCTACATTTGATAAATACATAAGCACAGTAGCCACTCGGTGACCACCCAATTCTAGATTAGCCTTGTCATGAAAATAATCAAAATGTGGCTCATACTTTTGGCCATGCTCATAATGCAAAATCTGCATAGCCTCCCCGTTCTCTACATAACAGATTTATAGGAACAATAAGTCTTAATTGACTGGTGAAATCCTACAAAACATCAAAGAAACTGTTCCACAATACCTATAGGGAGGAACGTCCATGCAGCAATTTTTGCCTCAACACCAGCAACTACTTCATCCTTCAATGAAGAAAAAAGAGAACAAAACATCCACATTCATCATCAAAGATAGTAATAATTACATTCATCATCAATGAACTGTATTGAAGAAGTACCTATGTTAATCCAGTATAGTAGAGCTCCTAAATAACACCTATGAACTAAACTAGAGTTTCAGCTCATTACTTATGTTCCAACAAATGTGACTCGAGCACATGTAACCCTAGGTTCCAGTTTCTTCACAAAATAAGGTTCATATAGGATCATCAGCATTTCTAGGCTAAAAGGACAACATTTTGTGCAACAGAGAACCCAATTTTTTGACTCTGATGTAGGATGCAAACAATATTTGAAAAAATTTATAACGACAAAGAATGCACATCTTATGAGTTTTATAGCATCATGATCTGGTGGAGTGGAAATAATTCATGTCCAAGTAGACCACTTATTAATTTTTTTCTCAAATTGATCAAGAGATATCATGTATATGAATTTGGCATTCCATTCCAGTGTGCCACAAACCAAGAGTCCTACAACAGGTTCAAGTCACTTCATGCATGCCTGAGCACGCCAATCATTATCCCTTTGATTGAAAGAAAGATCTTTAAGAGAAAAATATGTAATTTAGACTTTATAAAAGTAAAGGGTTCAGCTACAAAAATAGAACTTAATAAATAGAAATTTAACAAACTCCAAACAGATCAACGGAGTAACACCATAACGGGACAGAGATTCTCAAATTGCTTCTGTAATCATAATCATCTCAAACACAAGGTACGAAATCAAGTAATTTCTCAACTACAATGAACATAAAAATGAGTCCTATCACATTTATGAGCAAATTAAATTTGGTTTAGACAAGAAAATACTTACAATCTCCAGCAAAGTATCACAAAAGCGGGCAAATGACACAATCTGAATATTTTTGGTCAAAGATAAATGATGCCGCCAATATTAAATTAATGCCTAACTAGCCTTCCTTTTCCTCTTCTTTTATTATTTTTTTCTTTTGTCTTTTGGTGTGTAGGTGTGTGTGTGTCTTGGCAATCATCATGTGACTATAAACATGAGAAGGATGAATAGAAGTCCACATTTGGCTTTTTAAAGCTTTTTTGCACTTGCTTTTTTTCATCAAACTGACATGGTATGCAGAGATATGAGGCTTACATGGACAGACACTACTGTCAATGTTAAGGGCAAGAATTGCATGACAGTCACCATTCAAGAACTTTGAATACTTGTGTAGGTTTTGCATTGATTAAATAACACATTAAATTTAAGAGATCATGAAGATAGCACCCCAGATCCATTTGAAGACTGTTCATGCATGAGGGAGACAAGGATTTTCATGCAACAAGCCTCTAAAACCTCCATTGTCTATCTATAGATATGCAGCACAACTAGGAAACAAAAAGCAGATCATTCTCCCCGAAACTTGACATCCATCAGCTTCTTAACAACAACATTCATTAAAAACCGGAGCAAGAATAACTCTCATGTGACTACCTGAATATAATAGTCATTGCAGCTAAGCAAAACAGGATTACACATCCACAATCAAGCATTCAGTTGTAAGATAATTACATGAGATAATTACATGCAATTGATGCTATGAGAATGAAATTGTTAACATGATTACAACATTTTTTGAATCAAGTCACAAGTATCTGAGATTTAGCTAACCTGAGCCTTCTTAAGAAACATGCCGGAACTAGTTCGGACTTCACTCTCTATGCTCTTGCCAGAATCATTGTCAGCTACCATTGATTTCTCCAGCTTATCTTTGGCCTACTCACACAATTCCACCAAATAGACACCACATTAGTAAAGAGACCATCTTTTCGAGTTTGTTCCTCCCCCACAGATAAATCAGAAATATATATGAGTAAATAAATTCATGGTAGCCAAAGGGGAAATGCAAGAAAACAAAGAAGATAGAATCTTATACTAGTTAACCCTTTTCTATAACACAGAGTTAATCATATCCAAAAAACATTTCATTTAAGCATTAATATTCATTAAACCAGGAAGCATCAATGATGAAAATAATGCACGGGTGCAAGAAAAGATAAAATAGGCTAACCAGGGTAATGAGATGATCACATTCCTTATCAGTCAAAAATCCTCTGTGCAAAAAAGCCCTGTAGAATACCAGTTACCACCAAAAACCCGCATCAGCATTTATCCACAAAATGATTAAACGCACAAAAAATACACAAAATCGCATAAATGTATGCAAATATTCCTTTAAATCAAAAGATTTAAAAATAAAACCTGGGACTCCAAGAGATTTGGGTGACCCGGGTTGGATCAAACGGAGGCGAAGAAGCACCAGTTGTCAATTTTACCACTGATTCTTTTCTGATTAAACCCACAAAGAAATCAGCCGTGATCTACATTCTATAATAAGGAAGATTAATATATATATATATATATATATATAAAGCGATAGATAAACATACCCATAAGAGGATTGAACAAGGAAACACAGGAAAACCAAAAGAAAGAATCTTGGGTCCATCAAAGGGAAAAAAATATTGAACATTTTGTTTTTCTCTTTTCTTCAATCTCCCTGTTTCTTTGCGGTGGGAGGCAAATTCTTGCTGGGTTTTTTTATCGTGCTGAAATTTAGACTTGGACTGTGCCTCTGTCTCTGCAACTCTGCAGTTGTTTTTATGCGTTGATAACTGGAATTCAAGGATTATTACCAGGGGTCGCCCACTGGATTTTATGGGATTTTAGCTTTTCTCGGATTGTGTTCTTTTTCTAGAAGTTTCTTTGTTCACAATTTTTGAAAAATAATCTCATATGTTAAGTGAAATACGTTAGTTGAATAATTTGATTAATTTTCTTTTATTCCTGAAAAGGAACAAAAAATATGGACAAATTGAGTATGTCTACACATCTTGTTTGTAACATTTAAAGAATTATTTTCCTGATTAGAATGGTGTAATTATTGAAATTAGGCAAAAATAATAGTGTCTTAAAACTTGAACAACTAATTGAAAAGAAAAGTCAAAAGGTGCACATTCTAACTCTTCCCCTGAGTGGGCCCAAGGGAATTCATTTTGAACGGGTTTGCAAATGAAAAGTAAATATATTTTGTAGGGATATTAATTAATCTAATTAAAACAATTAATTGGGGTTTACTTTTTGCTTAATCAGCCAATACATGTACTTATTTATAAAATTGAACTCCACCTAAAAATGTATAGACTAGAGACTATAGCCTACAAGTACTACATCGTGCGACAATATTAAGTGAGAATAAATGCATCAAAGTTCGACTTCTTTATTGGTTGAAAATTTTCCAAATCCGTCTCATATTTATATATGAAGTACATATAATTATTTTTGTTTAACACAAGAAAAAAAAAGATAAAAATTAAATTAAATTAATTTAATACTTCTTGCACGATTAAGACAATGGCTGAAGCCTATTTTTCTTGGTATTTGGTTGTCATTCATGAATTTGGGAATTTGTTGCAACACACAAGTAAATTTGAGAGGTAGAGTAAAAATAGAGATGAAAATAAATTGAATTTATGTTGAATTTGTTTATATTTAATTTATTAAAATTTATAATGATTTAGATTCCTCCAAATCGAAGTGAATAAATCTTATTAGAATCGTATTATAATTTAAAAAGTATTAAAAATTATCTTTTTAAAATAATATAATTATTTAAAAAAAACTATTGTTCTTAAAAAAAACATATCATATAAAATATATATTAATTTTTTTAAAAATAAACAGGTCAGATTTTGATTGAGTTGGGTTTAAAAATTAAAAATTTATAACCCAACTTAAATTTATTTATAACATTAAAATTAACTCCAAACAGAATGATTTATTGACTTGTCATCTTGTCACCCTAAGCAAAATTGTTTATAAAATACAGCAAGTCTGAAAAATGTGTATTGGCTGGAGCAATGGACTGCATTTAAATTGAAATATTCAAAACTTACTAATAATATGCTATTTTATAGCGTGATTTGTGTATAGTCATTTAAAAAGAAAATGGGTCTTTCATAATACACAAATAATATTGCAAAGTAATAATTGCATGGATTAAATTCGGCCCATATTAAATCGGTCCAATTATATGGTCCAAACTCAATCGTCTCAAACTGGAAAAAAGTACATAAATCGACATGCACCTTTTCTTCTTGTACCCGTAATGAGAATCTAAAGCTTTGTCTATGTTGTGACAGAAACAAATATGAACATTGTACATTCCAAATAAACCTTCGATGGGCTCACTAAAATATTCAAAAAGACTATTTCATTGTCAGTGAGGTCTTTCTCGTGATAAAATTTGATATTTCAAAACTCTAAAAATATGAAATTTTAAGTGTTGCCGAACATATTAATATTTATCTAATTATATGTTAGTAACAACGATAAAATTTGTATGTTATCATATACTTTCACAAATAATTATGTTTTATTACTTTTAATGTTATGCTATCATATTTTAATTTAGGTAGTGGAAACAGTATTAGGTTCTTTGCCTAAATTTGGTGATGAATTTTAGAATTCAAATGAATTTTATGAAATCGTTTTTCATTCAAATTCAATGGTTAAAAAGCAACTGATAAGCCAGATAATGGTGAAATTGACCAAATTTCTATTTAGAAAACAAAAACAGTAGCCATTTAAGTCGTATTAAACACCAATTGTCAATCTTTTATTTACACCAAACTACCAACTCTTTGCAATCCATGGATTTATTTATCCTATCATACGGTGAACTCTAAAGTAAGCAGATGGAATAACAAGACTCTATTTTGTTCGGCATTTTCAGCAGCCCATAACTTTATCAGCTGCAATTCTTGGTTTTTCCACCACATTACCATCATTTCCAGCCAGCGCCTTGTACTTATCCTTCCTAGTAAAGTTAGTGCACTCGTACGAAAGAGTTGCAGCAATCATCCTCTGTATATAATTTGCCACCTCATGGCTCGATTTTCCAGCTCCACAAGTCAAGTCCTGAGGTAGCTTATTCAAAAATGTCACCTCATAAGCCGGGCTCGGGTTCATGAAGAAGTAAAACGGGTCCATTCCTTTCCAGCCTCGAGCTGTCGTCCCATGAAACATGCTCATGCGATTAGACATTGCTACAGGCACGAGCTGATCTGTCAGTTCAGCGAAAAGGGCTGAAAATCTGAGCAAAAATGGTTCTCTACATGTTGTCCCCTCGGGGCATATGACTAGGTCCCCTTCTTCTAATAGTTTCTTGATCATGTCAGCATCCTTGACCCGGTCACGGTTCAGCCGAACAGTTTTGATGGGGGATATGATTTCCGATAGCCGGGACAGAGAGTATGTGACTGCCGGGATAGGGCGGCCCAGGGCTGTGGAAAGGAAAATCGGGTCGAGAAGGGTACGGTGAGAGCAAACGAAAAGGACACCAGTTTGGCCTAAGGATTTTTTGGCTGGAGGGGGTGGGGTGCCCTTGATGGTGACCCTTACTCCGAGTGCCCAAAACGCGTGATAAACTATAGGCATTGGGAGGAGTGCCCCAGCCGCGATACGTAGACATGCTAGGAGGAAGCCTATTGGGATCCATAGAATGATTAGAAGTGCCATTAGGGGGCTTGGTTTTTGGACAATCCTGCCATCGTGGAAGACTATTGGTTTTAACAACTTGTCGGGGCTGACGGGCTGGACTTGGGGCTTTCTTGGAACCATGTAACTTTCCTGCAAAGGATAATCAACTAATCAAATAAGTGTTGGTTTGAAAAAATCATATTTCTTGAAAATTGATCTTGGGATGAGGTTAACAACTTCTGGAGCATGACAAACCTTGCAGAGCTTCATGAATGGAAAATCAGTCTTTCTGTCACCAAGTCCAATTTCTGGTGTTGTAGTGCTAAATTCCTTCTGAAGGGCATGTGCCTTATTCTCCCCAACAAGTACTCCAGGGCTAGTAACAAGACCTGTGGCTCTACCTTTGAATGTTGAAATCTCAGTCCCTATAACTAAATCAGCACCTAAATAGTCTTTCAGGAAGGCCTCCACCATGACCCGAGGATTAGCCGTTAGCACGCATTTCCTCCCACACGACGAAAAAACGCGCCATGCCTCAGGATGCAAGTCACCGGAATAAAATTTAGGCAAAACGGCCCGTGCAACTGATTCAATGTCATACACCCTCATGCCAGCAAATGTTGCAAATATAAGTACACGAATGCCAGCAGATTCTGAGATGAAATAGTACAGGATTCCAGCTAGTGGAGAGGCCAAGAGCAAGAAAAGAAGCCTTAAGATCCCACCAACTTCAAAGGCCACTAATGCAAAATAAGGAAATGAACTGCGGCCTATAAGCAAAGTTCCATCCATGTCAGCTACTACAGTGTGTTTTTCACGCCCGTGGGGTTCACATTGGCTGATATTTGGAAATTTAACAGCAGAGTGTAAATTGGACTTAGCCATTGATCGGAGGAGTGTGTTGTTAAAGGGAGCTTATGCTTAATTTAACCCTATTTGATCTTAACTTCTTTTGTACCATATATAGTAAGAATCAGGCTGCAAATACGCACAAATTGATAATATGGACAATTTTTTTGGTTATGAGATCAATGGGGCGCGGAGCTCTCCAGAATTGTTTGAATCAGGACTCTCATCGGGATTATCGAGAAGTTTAATGTTTCTTTTCAAGCTTATGACATATGATTAAGAATTTTAGCATATACGATTACATTTAAGTTGGTTTTTATTCCATGTAGGCCAAATGTAGGAATTCGCATTTGACAGGTTCAGATGAGAGTCCAGTGCAAACTATTCAATCATGCTACATGAAATTGATTATGGACTTGGAACCCACAACCTGAAGCATCTTTATTCAGTCTTTGGGTAGTTGTGAAAACCTTCCTCGTCTATGATTTTAGATGGATTTCTTTTTCTTTTTTTCATTTTGTATACAATTCTTGACCAACAAGTTCAACAATATTTGTCTTTTGGCATCCGTCGCTTACTCTGCTTACTCGGCATATCCAATACAATGATAGCGATCCAATATTAGATTCTTCTTATGCTTAATTATACTCGTCTCTATAACCCCACCACCAAGTTAGGTTAATTTATCTCTTGTACGTCGTGGAAAGTAAGGAATGTCATTCTTCAATGATACATCAGATGGTTGGAATTTCCGTGCAGAAAGAGATGTTATATTCCTACGATCTGTCGCATTATCTAAAGAATCTTAAGGGAACAGGATTGAAGTGGACTGGGTTTCTGGTTTTTACTCGTTCAAAACGCCACTTATTTGTCTAACATTGAATTTTTCTGTTGACCAAAGTTGGGGTATTTGTCTGACGAATAATTAACAGTGAATATATCTCTAGACTTGCTTTATATTTTTTCTTGTATCACATGAGTCTCTTTAACTATTACTCTATCATCAAGCCAGTGAAACTTCACTATCATTTCAAGACTCACTCGTATCAGGATATAGCCTCTTGTATTTTATTTTTATTTTTATTTCCGTAACCAAGTTTCTTTAGCAACCCATGTATTACCAAGATTTTTTGGTATCTCAACATTTTTCTTTTTTGTAAGCGAAGACAGAAAGTAAAATAAAAGAATGTTTGGCATCTGTAAAGTTGAAAGGGGTTGGCTCCATTTAACCAGCATCCTGGAAAAGCACATTTGTGTACAGAAAGAAAAGCAAGTTACAAAAACAAAAGCCTGTCCACTAAGAAGAATAAAACATCTCTGGCATCACTCAGGTGAGCAGACTCCCCAAGATTAAAGCTCTCAATGAGAAATACCAATTCCAATTGACATTGACACTTGTTCAACTCTGCAGTTAAATGGTTTGATCATTTGTCTCAATCAATTTGTCTTTTTAGGAATCCGCAGATAAAGCAACCAAGAATTCCAGGGTTCATCAGGATTCTTGACACAAACAGTTAAATTGCTGGAAAAGTGATCAAGTGTAAAGGAAAAAAGAAAAGGATCAAGAATCATGAAGAGGCAGACAATTTTTCCCTTTCTCAGCAAATGCTGAGAGCTACCTCAAGATACAGTTATTCCTCCAAACTCATGATGACCTAAACAATGGCGTGCTTCTTTTCCTCTCTTTTCACCTAAGCAAAATAATTACAAACTGAAAATTATTTTAATCTGATTGCAGGCCTTTCTCATATGTGAATGTGTTTGCAAATTACACTGCACAATTTTCACGACACCAACTGAACAACTTAAAGTGGCGAAAAAGAAAAAAAAAGAAAGGAAGAATTAAAAAATATTAAGAGAGATTTTGTTAAATTATAACTACAAATCAGAAATGAAATCTAACCTCAAGATACCAATACAAAAATAAGACTGTTTAGAAAAATTCAAAATCTAAGTAATGACCAGATGACCTTTCAGAGTCTGTAGCACCCTTGTGATTTGACTGCAAAGATGACTTTAATGTCCGATTAAGCAATGCAAGATCTACTGGCTTAGGAATCTGAGGAGGGAGCGTGCTACGAATAAGAGCCCAGTTTACACTTTCAAAGAATGGATGCTGTTTTATCTCTGTGGCCCCTCTTTTAAATCCTAATCTTTTCTGAGGGTCCTTTGCAAGCAAACCTCGAATCAAATCCTTTGCAGCAAAACTAATTGTGGAGCCCTCAGGGAATTTCAGGGGCTGTCCAACAACGTTAAACAATGTCTCTCTATTACCATTGCCTTTAAATGGTGTCTTCCCATGAAGCAATTCATACAAGAAAATACCAAATGTCCACCAGTCAACAGCACTGCCATGACCATCTCCTCTAATAATTTCAGGGGCTAAATATTCATGTGTCCCAACAAAAGACATAGATCGGGCTGCAGTTGGCTCTGCGACAAGCTCAGGAAGGGAATCTGAACCGGCCAAAGTTGTTCTTTCACCTCTCACTTTCACGGCTTTTGAGTTGAAAAGGCGAGGTTTAAAGCAAGAGGGTTGGAAACAAGAAGGCTCTACACAAACAGGCAATTTACATGCTGGATCAATGCATGATGGCTGTATGCAATACGAAGAAATTGTACAGGCTGGGCCATCACTGGATGTAACAAGGGTGGGACTCACATAGCATCTCAATGATAAATCAAAATCCGATAGCATAATATGGCCATCTTCCCTCACCAAAACATTTTCAGGTTTCAAGTCCCTGTACACCACCCCCATCATATGTAAATACTCGAGCGCAAGAAGCACTTCTGAAGCGTAGAACCTATGAAACAAACGAAAATGTAAATTACCAGTCAATATCGATAATTATCTCTCTTTAGATGGACGACGCTGTAATTCAATTACATGTGCCCCTAAAAACAGCACTTACCAGTTTCACATTCAATACAATTTGAATCTAGATGTGAAGAGTTCATGACGTGATCTTATGAATAATGGTGCAAGTAATGATTAAAATCTGGCCAAGATAATATATAAGATAGCATTATTACATTTCAGAAGCAAAATACGGAGATCAACTTTGTTACATAATTTTAGCAACACCACTGAGTATCAATTATAATTATCTTAATAGCAGGTTAGATTATAAATGAATTGAAGGTCTATTAGGAATAGCATTCTCCTGCAGTATTCTCCCTTCCATGATAATTAAATAAAGGAAAGAAACATCAATAACAATCTAATGAACTGATCAAGCAAACGAAACCACCAATACAAAGCCAAGCGTCCCACTACTCAGTATCATCACTCAACTAAAGGGTTAAAGAATTTCAAGAAATTCAAACATATTTTTTTCTACCGAGTATTCACTATCCTGATTTTCATCCCTTTTGCATTGTTAGAATCTCACCAACAGTGAATGTGTTAAGCTGTTATAAAATGCAATGGAACGACTTAAAAGGATTAAGATATGAAATCAAGTAAGATATTAAAATAAATTCCTAACCTTGCTGCTTGCTCTGAGAAATGCTTGCCTGCCTGACGCTGCCTAAGCAAATGCAGGTCCCCACCGCTGCAAAACTCCATTAGCAAACACGAAAATTTCTCCGTTTCAAAATGCGAATAAAGAGTCGGAAGAAAGGGGTGATCCAACAAACCCAAGATGTCTCTCTCAGTTTGAGCTCTCACCACTTTCTTTCTACTGATTAACATCCCTTTATCCATTACTTTCATAGCGAAAAGGCATCCCATGCTCCTCAACTCAGCAAGATAAACACTCCCAATATCCCCAAATCCCAGTTTTTTCAGAAGCCTAAAATGCCCCAAACCCAGCTCCCCATCTCTAGCCTGCACACCTTGTATTGCATCCCACCGCGTGTCATTCCCCTTGTGAGGTTTCGATGGGCAAACACTCCTAAAACTAGCCTCATTTGCATCCGCGCCATTACAATAACTAACCGAACTTAAACTACTCTTCTCACTCTCCACACATTCCTCACCCGCATTCACCTCAACATTCTTGATATCTATTTGCTTATCCACGAAACCACAGTCGCTTAATTTACTACTGCCCACACTAGTATTATCGGACCCAGTCACGGTACTGCTACAAAAATCAATGCTGGGACTGTTATTGATGCTAAGGTCATGAAAACTGACCTTAAGAGAAATGGGGTCATTCTTTGAGCTATTCTCGAAAGCTTTGCTCATGATTGGATAAAAAATATCAGCAAAAATGTTTGATGAAATGACTGAGTAAGCAAAGGGTTGTTTTAAAGGCTAGGGAAAAGGGAGGGAAAAGGAGGGGGCCTGGTCAAATGGGGTTTTTGGAAATTGGAGACGCCGAGGCAGTCAAAGAGAAGGCGAGAGAGATGCGGGCGCCAAGTGAGCATAGGGAGTTAAAAGGGCATTCAAATTTGAAATGTGGGTTTTGTGGAGTGTGGTGAGATTTGAGAGGCCCAATGAATACGGTGGTTGGACTGGGGTTGGTTTACGGGTGCAAACCTCGTCTCTCTCTAGTGTTACATTGTCCCATGAATGGAACAGCTTTGAGACAAAACATATGGGAGATAACAAAATATTATTACATATGGGGCATTGTTTGCGTGGGTGGGTGGGTGGGGGAGTGGGGGCGGAAGTAACGAGGGGGAGACAAAAGCCTACTAGATTTGTAAAGAAGCCCACATTTTTAATGACAGATTGATCGATACCGTTGCTTTCCAGCGGATAAAGCTTTTAAGGGCAGTGTCCTTCCCTTATTTTTATGTTGTTTTGTACATGAAAACTAAGATGTAACGAGGCATTATTTAAATTTGATTTAATTTGTTATTAAATTTTAAATTAAATTTGAGTTTGATTTAGTTATGTAAATTAAATTTTAATGAGTTTTAGTTGAACTGTACATGAACTCGGGTAAATTAATATTTCGTATATATTTTATCACTCAAATTTTTAATTAATAGTATTGAATTCAAATCGAATTTCAAAATTTAGCAAATAAAAAAAATATGATCAAATTTAGTTAGATATTCTTAACGAGCATGCTCAGTTGAAGTGTTTAACTATAGATTTTAAAATGAATCTCAAATAAATTAATTTATTTTTCGACCATAACAAAAACAAATGATATTTTTTTCCTTTTAAAATTAATATTTTATTTGTTCTATTACCCATTTTTCGTAATCATAATTTAAGATTCACGTATATAGTTTGTGACACATTTTTTCATACAATATATGAAATAAGATACAATGTACCAAAAAAAAAATCTCTTTTATTTTTTTAAGAAACCATCTTCTCGTGTTTTCTTTCTTTTTCTTTTCTCTTTTTATTGAATATATATAAAAACAAGTTGAGTAAGATTATTCAACGAAACAAGTATTGAGATAATTAGGGTAACACGAATCAAGAATAGTACTGCAAACTCGAATATGAAATTCAAATTATTAATTTTCAAATTATTCAACAAACACAATGGGTAAGATTATGCTGTGCCTGTGTGAATCTGGGTAATGGTCCATGGACATTCGGGACAGACATTTAAAGATGACATTAAAATAGACAACGAATTGGCATCTATAATATGGAATAATACTATTTTCGGCCATTTAAAATCTGAACATACATTAATTTCTACCAACAGCTCCATAAAACTATTGGAGTGAAAACCAGTTTCAAACTAAATGATAGTAAATGGCTGCTTGCCTGGACAGCCCTTGACCATCTATTATATATATATAGTTTTTTGTATGAGGACATAATTAAGAACTTCAACAAAAAAAATAAAAAATAAAATCAAGAGTGGTTTAAATACTTATGTACGATTGATAGAAATTGCTAAAAGTAGTGTAGAATTAACTTTTTATGAATTTTAAAATATTGATAACCAACTGTTTTCTCTAAATATGTTCTCTAAATTATAAGATAATATCCATACTAAACCAGGTGTATGGTATATTTAGTGTATAAATGATAGTCAAGTGTCCAATTTTATAAAAAAATAAGATACTTATATAATGGATTTATATCTCATGTATGTACACTAAATATAACATTTATAAGATTAAATTATAGTTAATTATGATTTGACGATAATTATCTATAAAATGTATGCAAATAAATAATACCTACCTATGATTTTATTTTCCAAATATTATACTATTGATCTTTTTTTTTTTTTTGAAAAAAAAAATAAGGATTAATTTACACTATTTCAAAATTAGATCCCAGCACAATTTCATTAGATACTTGATACTGCCCACCAGCAATCCAAACGCAATGCTCATTGGGCACAAATTTCAAATCTCAATCTCCCTTGTACAAAACTAACCTTTTCTAGCATAGACTACCAACCAGAAGATAGATCAAAAGCACCGAAGTTTGGCTGCGGCGGGCACGCAGTCTAAGCCCCACTTCTTACAAAAGAACCATCACACATCATAGTAGGTGTAATCAAATCTCATCAGGTTGTGAAATCAAAAGTCAATCTTTGTCCCAACCCTATATTATATTATCCTAGTGATACCTAATCAGATCAATGTCTGATCAAACTGCTGATCAGCTAGGTTTAGAAACTGGAATACCGTTGTTGCATAAATTTCTATTTATATATTTATAATACTCTTATCAGTTTTGTCGGCTTGCAAGTTCAAAAACAAAAAACAAAAAACAAAAAAATTATGAGCTCACTTAGAATGTGATTGGCTAAGCTTATTTAATATTTCTGGAGCTTTTTAAATGCTAAATTTTATTTTAAAAGCAAATTCTTAATCTGTTTGAATAAAATAAACTCAAGGAGTTTATAAAATATTAGTATTGATAATATTATAATTCATATAATCAAAATTAAAGAATTTATAAAAAATTTAAAAATAAGTTAGAATATCCTTACTTTTTTCTTTTTAAAATAGTTTATTATATATTTTTAAAAACTTATAAACTCACTCATTAGTTGTACCATCTTTATTCCTTAATACTTGTAATTTGCAGAGACTAGAAATTAATCATGTCCTTTGCACGTAAAAGTAAGACACGGATTATATTGCTTTCGGGTCACAATTTAATTGGTGGATCAACCAACATATTTCTCGCTTCCAGCGGCTGGGTGGGGGTTCGAATTCTGGTTGGAACCTGCGGCTGAATTTCGGTATGGAACAATCACTGTATCCCCAGTGGGACCCTACGACCGGAGTTTAATATGGAGCAATCAGTTTAGAGGCGGCTTCTTGTGCGCAGAAGTGTACAGTTATGGGGGAACCTGTGATCCAATTTGAGGCATATCCCGCGATTTACCTCCTCCTAGGTAATTGGGTAAGTGGTTAGGAGGTTCAGGACTGACTGGTGTAAGTCAGAAACTTGGATATCAAACAAAAAAAAAAAAAAAAAGACACGCATTATATCTGTGTATAGCATTACTAATTTTTTCCCATCAAATATTCCTTAAAGAAAATGATGCAAATTATAGTTATTTTATAGTTAGAGATGATAAGTAATTTTATTAATCTTTCTTTTTTCTCCACTTCAATTTAATAACAAGAGAATATTTTACTGTTTAATGCATCTATCTATCCTTTTTTGTTTTGTTTCATTTCACTTGTTTATTTTTCCAATATCATCCACAACAGACCTCATTTGATCTATTTGAATGTATTGTTAGATTTTAAACAAAAAAAGAATTAAATTTTTTGTCTTGTTCTTGTAGATTATAAATAATATGCACAAAAAAAATAATACATGCTTTGATATTATTATTTATCTATACTCGATTGGTCCTGCTTAAATGATCATTTTACATGGTGTTTTGATAAATATACATTTTTTTTAAATTCGAACCTTAAAACATGATAATGATGAGAGGGACATGATTTTAATATTTAATTTCATTTATAAAAGGTAATGTTAATTCTCCTTTAATATTCAGCTGACACTTTTCTCTTCCTTAATGTTAGGAATAACAGACTATTATTAATTGATTGGATGCTAAATTTAGGAGTTTATCTCAACAGACAAGTGAGAGAGATTTTGAAGAATTAAGAATCCTTGAAGCCTAACTCAAATGACAAAATTGAGTTACAAGAGGTTTTGGGGAATCACATCAAATATATGGATTTTATATAGCCTTATAGTAATTTATTAGTTAATTGTTGATAGTTATTAACGAGTGACAATTGCTAATTACTTGTTCACAAATTATATATTTTGATGTAATGAAAAAACATAAAAAAGAAAAGCTTACACATCCTGTGGAAGAAGACTTATTAGAAGAAGACTTGGTAATAAGATACAAATTACAAAGAGTTCTAAGAAAGTCGGAGATATGAAAAATATAATTTTATTTTATTATATATTTGACATGAGTTACTTTTTTGGATGTTGAGATGTGATAATTTTATCTTTAGCACTTGTTTTATGTTCGTTGCTTCTTGAGTTGGGTTTCTTATCTACTACACGAACAGACAGTTGGGAGAGTTAGAAAGTTCTTCGACATTTACATCAGTAAGAATTTTAAAGAGAATAATTATCAAATAAAATTAAAAAATAAAGCGTATATATTTTAAATGAGTAGAATGAGAGTATTTATACATCTTTAATTGGACATAGGTCTCATGGCCTCTAATATAATTTGGGCCTCTTGGAAGAATTTGTTTGAATTGAAATTAAATATGTATTATGCTAAAACAAATAAAAAGGTTTAATTTATTTTTTACTGTACTAATGATTTGGTATCAAGTATTCTCATGTATTGGATGGACAAAAATACCCTTATAACTTTATAAAAAAATAAATTCACTTTATTCCCTAGTGGCATTTTATCTCATTTTAATCAGAATATTAATTAATTTGAACCCTAAACTTTATTCAACATAATAAACTAATTAAATGATGTTTTACTTTTCTTTTAAATAGTTTTAAATAAATATTTTAATTATTAGTACAATATCTTACTAAAAAATAAAATAAATATAATTATTTATATTAAAAACAAACATAAAAAATATTTCAAAGTACAAAAGTCTAAAACGAATGAAGACTAAAAAATGAAGTTTTAGGGAAAAATACCATCTACAATCAAATATGTCAATAAATTTAACTCCAAATTTTATTCCACAAGAAAAAAATAATCGAACAAGACATCTTTTGCATTATATAAATTTAAACAAACACAAAAATATTAATAAAATATCATCCTAATAAATTAAATAAGTATATTATTTACATTATATAAGCATAAACAAAAAAAAAAAAAAAAACCTTCAAATGCTGAACTCATACAGAAGAAAAATATTCAAGAAATTAACTACTAAAAAAAAAACCTCTTAGCATTTAATATATCCTCTAAATTTTATTAAACATGAAATTAATTGAATAAGGTGTCAATTTTCTTTACATAAGT
Organism: Paulownia fortunei; assembly: GCA_019321725.1. NCBI lineage: Eukaryota > Viridiplantae > Streptophyta > Magnoliopsida > Lamiales > Paulowniaceae > Paulownia > Paulownia fortunei. Next base: position 124,600 of record JAGSPU010001671.1, on the reverse strand, counting down.
TTAAATAAACCATATTTAAACATAAAAATGGATGTTAATTTTGTTAAACATATTTTAATAAAAATATATAAAAAATAAAAATTGACACATTATTCAATTAGAATTTTCATATTTTAATAAAATTTAGAGTCAAACTAGTTGACATATTTGATTATAAAATGTCTTTTTTTTTTGTAACAATCCATTTTTAAAATATTTTTCTTATTTACTAAAGTTTTATTTTTGTGTATATTTATTTAATATAAATAACATATTTATTTTAATTTTGTTTGGATCATATTTTACTATAATTTGTTAGCATGAAATGTAATTAATATTTTTGTGTTTATTTAACCTTCTATAAAGCAAATAAGATAGCTTATACAATTAGTTTTTCCATATAGAATAAAGATTGGAGTTAGTTTAGTGACATATTTGATTGTAGAGGATCTCTTTCTCCCTAAAAAATTATTTTTGAATTTTTTCCTTTGTTTAAGAATTTTATATCTTGAAATATTATTTCATATTTATTTTTCATACGAATAGTTATATTTATTTTTGTCTTAAGTATGATACCTTACTCATACTTAAAATATTACTTAAAACTATATAAAACAAAAATAAAATCTTATTTAATTATTATTTTTATATTGAATAAAGTTTAGGGTCAAATTGATTGATATTTTGCTTGAAATATTATATAGAATATGATAGGGGGTAAAATGAATTTGTTCTTTTATAAAGTTATAATTGTTTTTTTGTCCATTCAACTTATTTTTTATGGTTTGGGGTAATTAAAAATTTAATTTGTACAAGAAATATTTGATACCAAATCCTTAATACTGGGGCCAGAATAAATTTAACCCTAAATAAATTAAACATACCAATCTAAACGAATTTTTTTGGAGCAATTATACTTCCTGTATTTTTATTATAAATGTGTTAATAATTAAGTAAAGATAATTTAGTATTCAGATAGTGGTTTATGTTATTTTTACAAAACTTCATTTCAAGAATTGACTTTAGTAGATTATTTTTATTACTCACTTTTTAAATATGTTTTCACTTTTCTTACTCATTTTACCTTATGGTCTCCAATTTCAAGAGGAACTAAAATATGGCTAGCATCCAAAAAAAAGATTCAATTATTGCATGAAAGCAAAAATAAGTATGGGCTTGATTTGTTTCAATATTTTAAGAGCCTTTTGCAATTTATTGCAATAACTTATTTTTCTTGAAACACATAAAAATAACATTTGTTGTGATTTGCAATTTATATTGTAATTTAAAATTATGAAATTTAGCTACTAAAAAATTTCTCTTAACCATATATGAGAACTGTACAGAGTGTAATTTAATATATTTCAAATTATTTGCCACACAAACATAATAATGCACTTAGATGAACACCATCAAATAAAATGTACTATGTCGAACTTATTAAACGTCTGGTCAACTTCTTCATCATCAAAACTTTAACATCCCTCTTGGGAGTTCGTTGTTCAACACTATGATGAAAAGGAAGAGACGTAAAAACCAGGTTGTGAAACTCACAGATGATGTGCACAAAAATAAAATAAAAATTGAAGTTAATTAGTCCAAAATTAAATGATGAGGAAATTAAATAACCAAATTAATTTTTGATAAATGCCACGACAATTCAACTAATGACATAAACATACAAAAGATTATACTTTTACATGGAAAAATAATAATAGATTAGAGATTAGAGATTAGAGATTTCTATAATTAATTTCCCATTCTCCTCTTTAAGGTGAATTAAGGTGAATAGTGATAGCTGACAGATGAAACGAAGCAACTGAATTATGGGGAAATTTCTCACCCTAAAGCAACTGAATCGTCCTGCATTTATGCTTAAATTTAAATTTTGCAACTGTCAATTTTCAGTCACCTAATGCGTGTAAGTTACTGATTAGTAGAAAGCCAATTCATACAAACCTCGCTCCTTTTTTTACGGTTTATTTCTTAGTCTTAAAGATTTTTAATCTCAAAACTTGACGTAGAATCAAATAAACCTGCAATAATAAAATTAAGTATTTTGTACTGGTATATATATATATATATATATGCAGCATCTCAGCCAAACCCACCACTTGATTTCAATTTCAAGCAGAATGACATTTCCAGGGACATTTGTAGCTTTGTTTCTTGCCCTTGTATCAGGTACTTCATGATTTCAATCTTTTTCTATTTATTTATTTTTGATATATTTACTCCAAACATAATTTTTAACTATTTATTTTTTGCAGGCAATTTACAAGTACAAGCATGCACATTCTACGTGAGTAACAAATGCCCATTTCCTATATGGCCTGCAACTGCCCCAAACATAGGGCACCCCGTATTAGCCAATGGAGGATTCTACCTCCCACCCGGGAGAACCCGAAAATTCCAGGCCCCAGGGGATTGGACAGGCCGAATATGGGCTCGTACAGGCTGCAATTTCGATTCCTCAAACCAAAAGCCCGCCTGCGAAACAGGGGATTGCGATGGAAAACTCGAGTGCGACGGAAGCATAGGCCTCCCTCCAGCCACATTAGTGGAATTCACATTGCAAGTAGACAAGAAGCAACCCAGTTTTTACGATGTTAGTCTTGTGGATGGCTACAATCTGCCTGTCCACGTCTCGACAAAGACCTCGGATCCGAAATGTCGCGTCGGGGGCTGCTCGAAAAATTTGAAGGCCACATGCCCTGGAGAACTCCAAGTTGTGAACGGCCGAGGTGAAGTTGTGGCGTGCAAAAGTGCGTGCTTGGCGTTCAATCTCGACTCGTTTTGTTGCAGGAATGAGTATGGTAGCCCGGAGAAGTGCAGGCCTAGCGTGTACTCGAAACTGTTTAAGGATGCTTGTCCCTCTTACTTTAGCTATGCCTTTGATACGCCGCCTCCGTTGGTCAATTGTGTCTCGGATGAGTATGTGATAACTTTCTGTCCGGAGAAATGGGGCGGCGTTGCTCGTACGTCTGATTAGATTTGGTGTGTTCTTCGATTAAATTAATAAAAAAGATAGAATAGTTGAAATTGTTGGTGTACTATGTTTTATGTAATTGATAACTGCTATTACATTTGGTGTACTAGTTTAGATTTTAAAAAGCTATGATCTGTTGAAACAATTTCTATGAAAGAATAATCATATTAAATCTATACCTTTTTCCATAAATATGTTTAAAAGTTGTGTTAGTAAATCTACCAAAATGGAGTGGCTATCAAAATATTGGTGACTACCAAAATATTTAAAAAAATATGATTATCAATCATTCAAATTACTAAACAAACTTTGAAAATTAGCATCAATTCTTACCTATAAATAGAGCTCTCGTTTATTAACTAAAACACACAAGAAAAAAAAGAGAAAACAAGAAAATTGAGTGAGAGAAAAATAGAGTATTTTGAGAGAAGGAATAAGAAGAAAAATTCTAAAAAAATTTCTTTATTTTTTAAAATAGTCTTCATATTTTTTTTGTTATTTCAAGTTGAAAAAATTGAGATATTTGTGATACAAAAATATTTTTTGAAATTATTTATGTATCCCGTAATTTAGGAATAATTTTGTAACTCTATTTTATATATAGTGGAAGTTTTGTCTGAATTATGATCACGTGATTTTTTTCAATTTAAATTTTTTACGTAAAAATTCTTATGTCACATTTTTTTTACTCTCTTGGATTATTTCTGAGTCTTGGTTTGGTTCCATTTTTAATCGATAGGTTCATCCCATTTAATTTGATTTTCTTTCCCAACAAATTGTATGTTCCAATTGATTAGCCGGTTTATAGAGCTAAATATTTCATTGGACCGAACCAAAGTTTAGATGGGCTTGAAACCAGTCCATGAAACAAAGGCCCATTTAAGCCCATGCCATATAGTGTGCAACTCATCAGCCCTCTTGCGGCGCTCCGCGGCTCCATTTAGGGTTTTTTGATTATTTTTCCCCTCATCGCCACTTTGCTATATATATTGAGAAGCTCTAACAGTTGGCTGCATCCCCTTCTTCATTTGCCGGTTAGATTTTCCTTTCCCTTTTCTTTATGTGTTTTTTTTATTCATTTTCTATTTCTTGCTGAATTGAAATCATCTGATGAGAAAAAAACTGCAACAATATGATCGGTAAATTTATCCATGATTCATTGTATTTAAGTCTCTGATGATTTCTCTTTCAATTTCTTATTTACCTCAATTTATTATTTTATTTTATTTTTTGGGTTTATAGGAGTCTTATTTATATTAAAAATTAAATGATTTTTGAATTTTGGAGATATGATGAATGCTTTATTTGGTCCGTGTTTCTGAATAAACCGTGACTGATAAACCCTTACCAAACTCTGATCTCCTCTTTTTTATTTTGGAGTATATGAATTTTTTTTTGTTTTTATTTTAATATGTTTTATTTTTTGTGAAAAAATTAATTGCGGTGGCTCTATGATTAGCTGCCTAATCTGTAGGCAATATACGCTATGCCGATAAGTAGCATGAGTTATAAACTATTTTTTGGAGTATGAGAGCTGCTGCAATATCATTTATTAATTAATTAATTTGTTTATTTTCTTTAATATTGATTTGCTAGTTTTATTTCTTCACTTCTGCTGTGATGATTTATGGAAAAAAATTCACATGTCAGACTTCAGAGATCTTTTGTTAAAAAAAAAATCTGTGAGAAGAAAAAACAAATAAGAGGATTAGAATTTCAATTCCTAACATAAAATTGGAAAAAAGTTCTATTAGTATGGTAGAGCAGGTATGCAAAATAAGACGTAAAACCCTTGAGGACATACATGAAAATTGTGTTCTGTTTATGTGTGGCAACAGGGGTTTAGACCAATGGGTTAAAACCCAACCCATTTTATTTTGGATTGAGTTGGTTGGTCAGATTTGGTTGGGTAGGGTTTGGTTGTGGGGAGGTGGGTCTTATTGGGTTATGAATCCAAAATTGGTCCAACAAAAAAATTATAAACTTTAGTAACTTGAAACCTTAGAAAATTCTAATACATACTCAAAATTGGTTTTAATTATATACAATTAAACAAATTGATGAAGTCGATTGGATTTATTTGGTTTTGTTGGATTGTGCGTTTAAAAAGAGTCTAAAGCAAAAGAACTTACATTATAATAATTTAAAAAATTAGTGTTATATTTTTCTTCTATTTTACCAAACTCAAATAAAATTTAATGTAAAACACATTTTTTTATTATATCCAGCAGCAAAATGATTAAATTTTACGTAAAAGATTAAAAAATACTAATAAACATGAATTTTATTTAAAAAATATTTCTTAAATGACAAATTAATGTGAACATGTAAAAAGATTAAAACGCATACTAAAGGGACTAAAAAATACAAAATGACAACTATGTTTCTAAATGATTGAAGATAATGCATTAAAGTGAAAAATTACCAAAATCCCCTAAACAGCTATATGGACAAATAAAATGAATTAACCATCTCGAAGGTTGAAATAGTATATGAGCGTGTAAAAGGGATAAAACACTCCTAAGAAGCTAAAAAAATACATAAACATGAAAAACTACAAAAAATATTCCCTAAATAATCAAAGTGTCATGTGGGCATGTAAATTTGCTGCAATACTAATGGATATTTAAAGTAATATATGAATATAGAAAAATATATTTATATATTTTATTTTATTTTACCTTAATTTTAAATTTACTTGGGGTTGAAATGTTATAATTATGGATGCATAGTTTAAAAGCTGTGCAGTATTACTATTTTCTTTTAAATTAAATGTTTTTGTTAAGCAAAATGGATTTTTTTTTCGGTTTTTGTGCAATGGACCCATGATATGACCAGATCCAATCCTACCTGTTTTTTACCGCTTGAGCCGACATGCCTGGTCACTACCCGATTCGTTCATCTGCCGCCCATAGTTCTGATGTATGATAATTGCTCACTTCTGAGAGTAGAAAGAGAAACTTTTGGCATAAATGTCAAAAATTTGCTTATTTCTTCCCGAGGCATGTTAGCTGATATATGGAAAAAGTTGGGAAAAGATGCAAATTTCCTTCATATTTTGACATGGTTATCCAATGTGGACTGCATTATATTTGATCTATTTAAGCAAGAGAATTTTGCAAATAGGAAGCAAATCGATTTTTTCTCTAAAAGTACAATTTGATTATTTTTTTAAAAAAGTTAATTAAAGTGATCGATCATGTTCTAGGAGATAACTTTAACCGATCACTTGTATGTGTAGATAATTTGAACTTGCGTGACATTATGTGAAAAATCTGATCTAATGACCTGGAAGAACATGGTGACAAATTATTCTTATTCCATTTTTACTGTTTTCGGCATTTGGAAAATGGGATAAATTGTGTTTTTGAGATCACTTTAGGAGTTTTCCATGTCAATGGGATAAAAAGACATCAGATAGAAAACGTATCACTTTTCCATACAATTTCTAAGTTGGCTAATCTTAGTTTCTTGTTGGTGTAACTATGCCAAGATTGCTCATGGAGTATATGATGTACAACCCCCTTCTCTCCCTATATATAAGTGCTGAAATATAGGGCAAACAGCATTGCAAAAGCACTTGAATGGTAGCCCACAATGGGGGACTTTTGGAGCCAGTTAGGTCCAGTTATTGGCACTTTGATGTTTATTTGCACCTTCTTTGAGAAATATTTTCCTTACCACCTTTGGTTTCACATAGAAACACACATGCACAAATTAGTGAGCTTGTTCTCCCTCTATGTCCAAATTACATTTCATGAATACCCTAGTGATGGATTCACCCGCAGCAAGGCCTACGCTGCAATTGGAACTTACCTTGGAGCCAAGTCATGCAAGCAGGCAGAGCGGCTCAGGGCCGAGGCAGTTAAAGGAAACAGGGCTCTGGCCTTCAGCATTGATGACTTCGAAGAGATCACAGATGTGTTTTCAGGGATTAAGGTGTGGTGGATTTCCAACAGAACCCCCCAAGTACCCAAACAATCAGCTTTTATCCTGGGGAGGAGGAAAGGCGGTATTATCAGCTCACTTTTCGCAAAAAACACCGTGATTTTGTGCTTAATTCTTATCTCAGATATGTCATGGATGAGGGCAGGGCCATTGCTAAGAGGAACAAGCAACGGAGGCTGTATACTAATATTCCTTGTGGGGAGAATTGGTGGTCTGGGGGCAAAACAAACAGGTGGAGTTCTGTTCTGTTTGAGCATCCTGCAAGTTTTGATACATTAGCAATGGATCCTTTGAAGAAACAGGAGATCATCAATGATTTGCTAACATTTAGCATGGCCAAAGAATACTATGCCAAGATTGGGAAAGCATGGAAACGTGGTTATCTTTTATATGGTCCTCCAGGAACTGGCAAGTCCACTATGATTGCTGCTATGGCTAATCTTTTACGGTATGATGTATATGATCTTGAATTGACAGCTGTAAAAAATAATACAGAACTCCGAAAGTTACTGATTGAAACATCGAAAAGGTCTATAATAGTGATTGAAGATATTGATTGTTCACTCAATCTTGCCAGCAAAAGGAAGAAGGAAATGGAGAAAGAGGAAGAAAAAGAATCCAAAAACTCGTCAGTCTCTGAGAAAATAGAAGATCGAATGAATGATGATAAGAAGAGCAGAGTTACATTATCTGGGCTTTTGAATTTTATAGATGGGCTTTGGTCAGCTTGTGGTGGGGAGAGAGTGATAGTGTTTACTACTAATCATGTTGAAAAACTAGATCCTGCATTAATCCGAAGGGGCCGGATGGATAAGCATATAGAGATGTCTTATTGTTGCTTTGAGGGTTTCAAATTGCTTGCCAAGAACTATCTGGGGATTGAATCACACCACCTGTTTCCAGAGATTAACAGCTTGTTGCAAGAATTTGAAATGACTCCAGCAGATGTGGCCGAGTTTTTGATGCCAAAATCTGCCGAAGAAGGCAGTGCCCTGACTTGTCTGAACACTTGATCAAAGCTTGTGAGAGCCAAAATAAAAAATTGGCAAAAAGGGTAGAAATTGACGAGGATGGAGGCTGAGAAAGAACTATGTATGTGGATTAATATTTACATGCAAAACTATACGCAATTCTGATACGAACCATTATAATATAAATTTCTTATACAATTGATTTTTATTTTTATTTTTGGTTAATATTGTCTACTTAATTATCTCTAATACTTCTTGTCTCATAAAACATTTAGAGACGAACACCTGCAACAAACCTACAATCATATTATTTTGAGTAAATTATAGAAACTATTTTTAAAATTTGATCTATTTATAAAGAAATTTAATTATATTTCAAAATTATAAATACATCCTTAGTATTTGTTTTATTTTTCAAATACCGTCGTGTAATTTTTAAAATTGAAATAAATATGAGGACAATTATAATTTAAAAGTTAATTGAATTTTTTGAATTAGATCAAATATGAAGGATAGTTTTTATAATTTATTCTATAATTTTGTTAGACATTTTTCAACTAAAATACGTGTATGTACATACATACATATATGCACTTCTTGAAATCTCATATCTTTGTCATATATATTATTAATTTTTTTTTTGTTAAATCTCACACTCTTACTCATGCGTTTAACGAACCAGCAATCAATTTTTTCAACGTTCACACAGGATTGAAAATATTTTTCTAAAGCTACCAAAGTAAGAAACAAAGAAAGAGAAAAATAAAACCACGTGCAATACGTTCACACCATATATCTCCATTCAAATTTTAGTCGTGTTTCCAAGAACTGGTCAAGGTCTCCCTAAAATCAATTTACCATTTAAACAATGGAAAAATGAAAACAAAGCAGTCAATGTCAATGTGCCTTCTTCTTAGCAAATATACTGGCCCCTACTTAATAATAATAATAATAATAATAATGTGTGAAATGAAGAAAGTCAACCTCTAGAACACGTGAGTGTGAAATTGTGACACTAATTTCTCATTCATAATTCTAGGTTAACCATTGTGACTAGATTTAGAGCGTGTTTGGGTGTGTTTATAAGATGTTTTAAAGTTTACAAGATGTTTTAAAATGTTATTTTATATTTTTAATGAACTTACAACTTCATAATTTATTTTTAATATTTTAATAATATTTTTTTTTAATTTTGATGATAGTAATTATAAAATTATCGTTAACATTTGTAAGATATAGAAACTTATAAAATATTTAAAATAAATTCAGCCAAACATCAACTTATTTCACTTCTCCAGCTTCTATATATACAAGCTCAAATGGTGAGATTCTCATTAGTAATATACTAGAGGGAGAGAAAAACGGAGCGGCGGGAGTGGTGTCGCAGGAGAGATGGCACTTGCTCTGTCTTTCTCCTGGAAACTTTCAAGCAGGTGTCAATACTCCTGCGACGTGACGCCCGTGCGCTCTCCAATCCCACCCGACAAACACGCATTTCTGCTGCATTTTGTCCAAAGGTTAGTCGATTTTTGTTGCACTATTCTTGTACTAATGGAATCATACTACACATTTTTCTCCGATCACCTTTTCATCACATTAATGCATGCACGATTACCTAAATGTGTTCATTGAGGATTGGTCCAAATTGTGATTACTTATAGTAGCGACTTAAAAGTGTAATTTATGTCAAGATTTTGTGACCAAGTAGACACTCATGAAATCAGAATCAAGTGTTGAGTTCATGTAGAAGCTCCTATTTCATCGGATATGGGACTTGAAGGGCATTCACCAGCAATATGAAGGGCCATCCGTACTAATCAAACTAATAAAGGAAGATGTAGTCTTCCACAAGTACAGGTAGAGGAAAAAGATCTTGTACATCTGCAATTTTTGTTTTTCTTCTACAGGAATACCATGTTCCAGGGCCTCTTACCCATTCTCATTGAATTACCAAGGGGAGCATATCCATGTAGAAAACTCACATGGAGTTTAGGGATAATCAAACCTCAAAATTGGATATAATCTATGTTTTTCTTTTTCTTTTTTCTCGAAACAGCTTCTTTACAGAGTTGGAAAACTAACAATTTATTGTGAAACGAATATCGATCAATCTACCTGATAAAAAATAAAATAAAATAAACGAGAATCTCGAATAACTTGATTTGAAAGTAGCTAAAGTAACGAAGGAATCAATAAAAGAACATGAATTAAAAAAAAAAAAGTCCTAAATGCACACACAGACCAGACCCAACCCACTAAAACGCATATAGCGATTATAAAATGGGGGTCATCCGAGTAATGACGTCAAAGTAGTGACGTAAACAATAAAATTAAGAAAGCCAGTTCACAACCAGCTGTATTTTCAATTAATTGTATTGCTAAATAGCATACTTAATGACTAAAAGATACTATAAATTACTCAAGTTATGACCTTCCTCTAATACCACCTTGCCAGAAACTGACTCCATCAAAATACACATTATACCAGCAGCAAAAGTACATCTTGGAAGAGAGTTGTAGCACAACAATGTCTGGAAGAATGTGAAAGGGACTTTGGTCGCAGGAGAGATGAGGCTCCTATGCAATTTGATGAATGTTAGATTAAGCCTCATCTCCCCTCGACTCAAGCCCCTCCTCCACCTTCTTTTGATCCATTTTCTGAGTTTCTGTGGGGATAAAAGATAAAGAACACAAACCATTTGAGATGAGAAATTCTAAGGTACAATCCATTTTGTTTCTTACATCGTGCCCCCAAGTAGTTTATGTTTTGTTTGATGACTAGAGAAGCTATTCATGTTGTTTCTTATTTTACTTCCTTTTTCTTCTCAGTCCATTAGAATTTCCCGTGTTGCCAAATGTGTTGATGGACTGTATCATGCCGAAACCAAATATGTACTATCAACATCAGTTGACAATTTGGACTGGTGTTGTTGCAAATCATATTGTATATTTTATTGTATTATATTGATTATTCGTTAAGATTTTATTTAAAATGTACATATAATGAAATAGTACAATAGAATATCATATCTGCGTTATTACGTGCTGCTTAGAGCTTATGTGCTGGATTGGATGCAAGTAATATCGCGATTAAGGAAATTATGTTTGTCAGCACTGAAGAATGAGATTGGTAGTGTTGGAGCATCGCAATTTCTGCAATTTGGAAGTTTTGAGAGTATCATTTGGGCTTACAAGAATATTTTTGCAGATAAGCCCAATAGAGGTCCAGGAGGGAAGCCCAGCCCAGTCCCCACTCTGTGCTGACTATTTGTTTAGAATCACAATAATTCAATCCATTCCTGTGTGGTTCAAGTTTGGGTTTACCCTTATCATACATTGTTTACATCATTTACTTTCTGAAAAAAAATTAATTTTAAAAGGAAGACAATAGATGAGAATTGATCTGGAGAAAATTAATTGTGTTTAAAAATCCACATTTTAAAAAAAATGCACAATTTTGCGAAAATATTCTCGAATTTTTATAGCTCAAATGCTATTGGGATTATGGCTGCTTGACTTCAAAATAGTGTACCATTTAATTTAAAATTTTAAGTTCATGAAAGAAAAAAGTGATTAGCTGACAAATTAAATAACTTAGGGGAGAGATTTTGGATGGAAGGGAAGAATTATACTCTTATCAAATTACTAGTTACTATTAACGATAATGCGCAAACAATAAAAGCAAAGCAAGTCCAACAGTGTATGTAAGTTGATGTACATCTGTAGTCAGCCTGTTCAGCTCAGCTCAGTTTATATCCAGAAGAACACTGGAATCATATATCAGCAGTTCCATAATAGACTATGAATAACAGAAAATGCCTGCAAGAAGCAGATGATTTGACCATGGAGCATACCCTGATTCTGTATTTTCAGGAGGAGAATTATCAAACTGTATGCTCACTTACAGACAAGACAAAAAACACATATAGGAAGAGGGGAGTGGTCTCTCTCATTTACCTTATCTAGCTCAAAACTAATCGAATAAAACAAAATGTGATAGCAGAAGTAACAATAAAAGCTCATCTGCATCCCTTCTTGTAAAATTCACCTCAGTGAAGTGCCCTACCAGTACTGCATTGACGACTCCGATGGCTGCCATACGGAACTGCAAGGACCGGATAGTTGCAAGTCAAAATGGTTACAGGTCAAAGAACAAGATGAGGGAAACATAGACCGAAATACGCGCCCGCCAAAGGTCCAGCATTCTGTGATTTCTTCCCAGTGAATACAAAAAATCTGATACCAATCAAGCTCTGAGCAGTCTTTCTCCTAATTGAAATTTAATATTTATCTGATCTTGCCACCTACTTTTCCTGCCATAGAAATGTACCATAAACAAATTGGCCACATCTAGAACAAGTTTTGCTATTTGCACTGCCGTGGTCGAAAATTGTTGTCTGATAAAAGGAAACTTATAAGATTTTCCAGTCTCTTTGCACCAGCAGTAGGTCTGAGAACTGTGTATTACCCACAACAGAACAAGGGTCAGTCCCATTTTCACGACTTCCTATGCACCATCCACCAGGAACAAGCATGCCTGACCACGAAACAGAAGTTCTGCATCAATTTTGTCCAGTACTGGGTCATCATGCTGGAACTTTCTAGCAAATGGAGCATTACTGTCAACCATCCTTTGCATGTCATCGAGGGTAAGGTAGTGGGGATGCTGCTTAGGAGGGTTGTCCCATGATATGAAGTGCAGATCACTGTTCACAGTGGTATTGTGAAACTCTTGAGCATTACAGATGACAGTGTGGAAGTAGCCTTCTGGAGAAGATATGAAGTTTGCATAGTACATGAGGCAGTTCGAGGTAGGTTGTCCCATCCCCATATGCAGTAGTCAATGAAAGGTCGAGAAAGTGCCATCCAAGCAGATCCTGCATGGAAAGGAGTTCAGCCCTATGCAGAATATTTCCAGATTTTTGGGGAACCAGTAACACTTTTGGTTTCAGAATTCTAAACACCCATCGAACTGGACTTCACAATTACAGGATAAATTAAAATTGAGAAATTTATACCTTTCTAAAATCCAATTTCAGAGGTTAACATAATTACCCAAGGTTTTACATCAAAATCAGTTTTGCAATCAACATAAGAGATTCATCTTATATCTTTGGTAACTAATTTCTCTTTTATCTTCACTGGTGAGCTTGCACGGAATACCTGTTATGAACTATTAACCTCCATTGTTACGACCTTCATGAAAAGTAAACAATTTAAATTACTATATATATTTTTTTTCCACAACTCTCAGGTGTGAAAGTGTAGGGTGGGCTGAAGGGGAATTGAGATTTAACACATGGTTGAGGCCATCAACTCTTACCTAATTTGTCTTTGCTCTTCATGGAAATCTTACCATTGTTCTCAATATAGAACATTGAAATAAAGACAAGAAGAAAAATGAGGCTGAATTCTGTTTATTAAGATAGCTTTCACAGTTGCTTATAGATATGTTTATCCACAAGATTACAGAAGTTCATCTCTGATTGTTTGTTGTTGCACTTTCACCACATTCATTTCTTTCTTTTCTAATTGCATATGACAACTGAGCCACAGAAATGAGATTAAGAAACTATAGTACAATAATTCATGAAAATAGAGAATATAGAATAGTAATAACAAGTAAGAACTGCCAAAAGTAAAATTCCAATCATTTATTATGCCATTCTCATTCAAATTAATTGATTTCATTCTTCAACACATCTGCATTCAAAGGATGAGAAGTTCAATATGGACCTGGTCCATCACTGGTCTACAAAAGACCGCATATTGCACAATATATCTAGAGAATTTGGAGAAACCAGGTGGATCATGGTCACTAGGACTTCAACTACATTTTCCCCCTCCTTCACCTATGGTTAGCTGTCTACCATGAAACACGAATCACTAAAATTTAAGCGCACCACTAAAGGAAGAACATATCTGTGCAAAGCAAGCATACCCAAGATGCATAACCAGAAATGACAAGAAAATAAATTATTATCACCTTATGATCTTTGAGGCATTCCATTAAGATGCTATTACTTCACCCGTGGCACACAATAGTGTGCCGTTAGTTGGATTAGAAAAAGTAATACCTTGATGAATCATATTAGCTATTAACAGAAGTCCCATGGATCCAGATCTTTAATTGGTAATAGCATTGATTGCACATAGTAGATTTGCCTAAGACATTACACAAGACTCACGACATTAAAAAATATGGTCTGACTTTTCACAAAAGAAAGATTTGACCATGATTTAATAGGCAGTGTGGTAAACACAACTGAGATTTAACTGGACAACCATAAAAAAATTGATACGAATACAGTTGAGCACTTTATAACTCGAAGAAGGGAAGACAGGAAAAAGCACCAAGGAATCAACAAGTTTCCATAAAAAATCATAAATATTCTCAATCCAACACAACAATATACCGATCCTCCATGCTCAGGTTTTCACAAAATGGTGGAGACACACAGCATGGCAAAAAGGTGAAGCATCCACCTGACTCCCGTAGCTCTTTCAGACCAAACAAGTAACATTTCACACATAAAGAACAAAACAAGTAGGAAACTAAATAGAACCATATTCAGAAACACCAAATTACTAATTCCAAAACACACCTGTAAAGAGTTTAAATGCAGTGGCACACTTCTTCGCTGTGTAATCCAAAACACATCATTTTTTTTTGTCATATACAACCCTGGATCAATGATAATTGGCTTCGCCCTCTGGAACCTAAATGATTATAATGTTAACAACATGCCATAAAAATTTACCATAATTGCCTAAAACCCATATAAAAAATCAAATATTGGTAAACAATTAGAATGTAAAGGTCACTTACTCTTTCCAGCCAATATCACTTGTATGATCAATGAAGTTGAGATCCCGCGGCAAGTATGAAAATGTATGTAGCAGATCTGATCGTCATCAAGAACCCACAAATCATTAAATCCGACGCAAACAGACAACATCAAAATCACCCGCATATTCAACATTTTTCGAATAACAGAAAAAAAAAGATGACTTTTTTAGCATAAAAACGCTTAAAAAAACCAAAATGATTACCATCTTGAGTAACCAGTGGATAATCAGACGCGCTGAGATTAATAAACCAATCCCACTCCCCACCTTCCTTCAACAAAATAGCAGCTGCGTGCAATGTATTCGCCACCATAGTAGGCCCACGGTAAGTGACCAAATTAGCCTTAGTAATCATCCGAACATTCTTGAATCTCCGAAATATGAAATGGGTAGTTACATAATTATACAGATCGAGTCGCTCATCGGCAGAAGACTCGGCGTCGAGGTGTACAACATACTGATTATTAGGGTGATAGAGAGCTTCGAGTGTGCGGCGGAGCATCGCGCCATCTCCGGCGGAGCCGGAGATTAAGTAGGCCAAGCGCGGCGGCGGAGGGAGGTCAGTAATCGGGAGGGGTTTGAGCTTTGACTCAACAAAAATGGAGGCGGCGGAGGAGGAGGAGTAGTATCGGCGCAGTGGGAAGAGCGGCATGCCGTCGGGGGAGGTTAAGGTGGTTAAGAAAAGAAGGAAAAGTGAAACTATAGAGCCAATGGCTAGTGGAAAGATCCATTTTCTTCCATTTTTGGGGGTGTTTCAACTGTAGATAGTAGTTCTTCAGCTTCTTCATCTTTCCATCAAAATTCAAGAAAGAAAAGGATTCTTGAATCTGAGGAGGGACTGTGAAATGGGCTTAGTTCAAATCTGCAAAAGAAGCTACAGATTGTAGGCGTGGTTTTGATGTTTGGAGGATTTGAGTTGGTGAAAGGTGGGAGGTTTGCTGTTGGGAGTTTGGTTTTAGCTGAGAGTTACACCTGTTTTTATTTTTTATTTTAGGAAAAAAATCCTTTCCTTCCAGATGGAGTGAAGACTGGTTTAAGTACTATTTTTTCTTGCTGTAGAGTTCAGATCTCCATCCGTGACTATTAGAATTAATAACTTAGCCTACTTACAAAATCTTCATATGACGAATAATTGAATTATACTCAAGATCTCGCTTTAGCTTGTTTTCTCACTTAAATTTAAAGTTGAAGCATTTATTGACTAATAAATTTTTTATTGCAAATCAGGTATTTTTGTATTAATTATCGTCACATGTAAAATTTATTAATATAATTTTATATGAAAAATTAATTTAATACAATAAAAAATGTAATAAAATTTATAATAAAAAATTATATTCAATTATATTAGTGTATGAACAGTCTTTGTTTTCAATTTTTTTAAAAAGAAAGGATCTAATTTAAGTAAAGGTGATCAGATATTATTTTATTTTTGATGACTTTTAGAAAGTGGAGGATTTGTGAAATTTGGTCACGCTTTGTTGCTTAATTTAGGAGATAATTAGGGATCACGAAATATTGATCTAATGTGTTAAGATGATGAAAATTAGGAGCGCAATAGTTGACATTGACTCATAATTAATGATGGTGGATAATTACATAACTTTGTGAAATGGGGTTGTTGCATTACTTTGCTTGCATGAGAAAGGAAGAGATTGTGAGAAATGAGAATCAATTATGAAAAGTGCCCAATTTTCTTTTGACTTATTTGTCACTATTGATCTATCTAGAAGAGCAATTAAATAGAGTTTGAAAATTACCCCTAGTAAAATTGACTTTGGAAAAAGTAATTTCTTTTGGTTATAATCTTGCAAGAATTTGGCTTTGGCTATGACAGTATTATTGTCGATTTGATGCACCATTTCAAGCCATAATTTCCAAATCCTAACTTATATAAATGGAGAATCAGTAAAAAAGATACATTAATGTTTGACTTTTTGGATGACTTAAAAATAGAATAAAGAAAAGTAGTGTCATAGTTGACTCCATCAACATAGAATATTTTTTAATCACTATTGATGGAATTTAATGTTTTTTTCTTGGATCACAAGACATTTTATTGAGACATTAATTGAATTTGGATAAATCAAAAGTTAAAAGTGATTGCTCAAAGCCCAAAATTGTGGCTGGTGCAAAGGACTCAGCAAGCAATACATGACAATACATATATATATATATATATATTTTTAACTTTTATCTGGAAACTTTCAGAAATAACAAAATTGGATTCATGTTCTCAAAATTAATTATATCAAATTAATATTTTAAATGCTTTTAACATATATTAGTCTATTAGTGATGTTATTTTATATTTTTAAAATAAAAAATAAAACACCATGATAAGAATCCAGAATCCAGAATCCAGAATCCAGGTACATCATACCCCTACTATATGTTTGTAACATCAAGCCACGCAGCGCATAGCCACACCACTATTGTGTAAATGAGTACGAGGTCGTTCCCTGCCATTGCCATGCACACACAACACACCATCCCATCTCCTCCATTGTTACGCTTCACCCTCACCAACATCCTCGTATCATCCGAAAACCTCAAGAAACACCAAACCCACTTCACAATCTTGGCTTTCTCATCACCTACAAAGGATGTCTGGCGAAGACAACCGCTTGTCTCACCATCAACACAATGCCGCACCAACCCCAGCGGCGAAAGCAAAACCAAGCGTTTTTAGACCACAGCGTAGACATGGACGAACTCTTATACTCCATTGGTCAGGCTTCTGACGAGCACGAGCTCTACGCTTTAATGTCACCGTACAAAAGCCGCAGCCTCTCCATAAGATTCATGGTCTCGCTCCTCTCACGTGAGCCCGACTGGCAACGCTCGCTTGCTTTGCTCGACTGGATAAATGAGGAAGCACTGTACACTCCATCTGTGTTTGCTTACAATGTGGTGTTGCGTAATGTGCTGCGGGCAAAGCAGTGGCAGATTGCTTATGGACTGTTCGACGAAATGCGCGAAAGAGCTCTATCTCCCGATAGGTATACGTATTCTACTCTAATTACGCATTTTGGGAAAGAGGGTCTCTTTGATGATGCATTGTCTTGGCTTCAGAAGATGGAACAGGATCGCGTGCCCGGGGATTTGGTCTGTACAGCAATTTGATTGAGTTGTCCCGTAAACTGGGCGATTACTCGAAGGCAATCTCGATTTTTTCGAGGCTGAAGAGATCGGGGATTACGCCCGATCTTGTTGCATATAATTCGATGATTAATGTGTTTGGGAAGGCCAAGCTTTTCCGGGAAGCAAGGTCGTTGATTAGTGAAATGAGGATGGCAGGAGTTATGCCAGACACAGTTAGTTACTCGACTCTTTTGACTATGTATGTTGAGAATCAAAAGTTTCTGGAGGCTCTATCTGTGTTTCGGAAATGAGGGAGATCAAGTGTTTGCTTGATCTCACTACGTGTAATATAATGATAGATGTGTATGGGCAGCTTGATATGGCGAAGGAAGCAGATAAGCTGTTCTGGCGTATGAGAAAGATAGGGATTGAGCCGAATGTGGTTAGTTACAATACTCTTTTGAGGGTTTACGGTGATGCTGAGCTTTTCGGGGAGGCAATACATCTGTTTAGGTTGATGCAGAGAAAGGATATTGAGCAGAATGTTGTAACATATAACACTATGATAATGATATACGGAAAGACGCTTGAACATGAAAAAGCTAATAATCTTATTCAGGAGATGCATAGTAGGGGCATTGAGCCCAATGCAATTACTTATTCCACAATAATATCGATATGGGGTAAGGTAGGGAAGTTAGATCGAGCAGCAATGCTATTTCAGAAGCTTCGAAGCTCTGGTATTGAGATCGATCAGGTTCTTTATCAGACAATGATTGTAGCATATGAGAGGGCTGGTTTGGTTGCTCATGCCAAACGTTTGTTGCATGAGCTTAAGCGCCCAGATAATATTCCAAGGGAAACTGCCATTCGTATCCTTGCTGGGCTGGTCGAATTGAAGAAGCCACTTGGGTTTTCAGACAGGCTATTGATGCTGGAGAGGTCAAGGATATAGCAGTCTTTGAGCGCATGATCGATCTTTTCTCCAAATACAGAAAGTATACAAATGTAATTGAGGTGTTTGAGAGAATGAGAGAGATAGGATACTTTCCTGATTCTAATGTCATAGCCCTTGTTCTGAATGCTTACGGCAAGTTGCAAGAGTTTGACAAGGCAGATGACGTATATATAGAGCTGCAGGACGAGGGCTGTGTTTTCTCAGATGAAGTTCATTTTCAAATGATGAGCCTTTGTGGCGCAAGAAGAGATTTCAAGATGGTTGAAACATTGTTTGAGAGGCTGGAGCTGGATCCCAACATTAACAAGAAGGACCTGCATCTTGTCGTTGCTGGCATTTATGAAAGAGCAAATAGACTTAACGACGCATCGAGAATTGTCAACCAGATGAGTGACAAAGGAATTCTAACGTGATTTTTTGTCAGTCCAAATCTGCTGTTGCATAAATTAAGCTCCTCAGCTGTTGTAAATTACAACCTTTTATATTGTATTATCTATATATATTCCTTTTGCATGAGTACCAGTTATGTACCTGCAATGCAAATACAATGTTCATATTCCCTTATCAATCTAAGTTCAAGTTTAAGGAAATTCTGTTTGAAACTAGACTTGAGGTAGAACAGAATTAAATCAATGACAAATTAAACTATTGTGGTCTATATATTTTCATTTGTCTGATAATTTCCTGATCGTCCTTCCCTCTCAGGGATCAGCTTGCTCAGTTTTGACCCAAAAAATGTGATTAGCAAACAATATGTATTACAATTATAATTATAGTATGCATTATACTTATAATTATTACTACACATTTTAATAATAATTATGTGTGCTTTGTATCTCCAGGAGAAGTTAATTCGGTAAAGCACGCATAAAGTAGGTACATAATCAAGGAGATTTCTAATACACTAATCCATATGGATAAGAGTTGTAATTTATTAAAGAGTGTCTCCGCGTGTTTGAATGTTGTCGGCGTGCTCCAGAAAATAAATTATCCCTTGTTCTGACTGTGTCTTGGTCATGAGCAGTAATAAATATAGTCCAAACCCTTGTTGTTGCAAATCAGTGCACTCGTTCACATGCATCTGTCTGTCAGTTGATTTAGTAAATAGATAGACAGGAACAATGGTTTAAACTTTAAACAAGGGCCCTAATGGCCAAAATAAAATATTTTATCCTCAACAAATTACCTACACAATCTTCAAAAACTCAAAATTAACATAAGGGCAAAACATAAATTCCTCTAGCTTTGTTTATGGTAGCAAATACCTTCTTGACATATAAATATAATATTTATTCTCTGAATTAATTTTTGATCAAAATTGCCCACAATGTAATGTACTTATATAGTTTTAGTATACTTTAAATATTTTGCACCTCAAATTTAACTTTTTAAATTTTTTTAATTTTAAAAAATATTTTAAATTATAATTTTTTAAAAATAATTAGTAACTTAAGTAATTTAATTAAAAAAAGAAAGCAATAAAATAGTATAATAAATACATAAAATATATTAAACATGAAAAATTATTTTGATCATTTAAATTCAAAATAGAGTATTAACTATTTAATCCAAATCAACTTTGAACTCTTTATATATATATATATATATATATAAATAACAACAAAGATATACTTATTTATTTTTATCGAGTTCAAAATTCTTTTAATTAGTTAATACTTTATTTTGAATTCAAATAATCAAAATATTTTTCTCATGTTTAATATTTTTTTTTGTATTTATTATACTCTTTTATGACTTTATTTTTTTAAAAAATTTAAATTATTTAAGTTATTAATTATTTTTTCAAAAAAATATAATTTAATTTTTTAAATTAAAAAATAATGTAAAATTAAATTTAAGGTGCAAAATATTATAAATATACTGAAATTTATATAAATTTATTGTATTGATGGTAATTTTATGACAGAGACAAAATTCAAGAATTTGAAAATATTATATTTATAAATCCAAGAAGATGTCGGCGAACATAATAAAGTTCAATATATTTAGATAAGTCCAACAACCGTCATTTACTGATTTTCATCACGTGAAAAGCCAAACAACTGTCTCCACATCCTACCGCCCCAAAAAGTGTAACGTTGGATCCAAAACGCCAAACCCATCTCGGATTTTTTCAAAAACCCATTTTTAGATCCCTATAGAACTTTAAGTTCCTCCCACTATCAGTCACTCTCAATTCAGGTAAAGAGTTGGACTTTTTGTGCAGAAAGTCATAGTTGTTTTAAAAAATTTGATCAATTTTATTTGGTTCTGATTTGGTTTCATCAGCGATGCAGGTTTCTGGGATGGAGTTCTTTAAGAAAGCCAAATCCTTGAGGCTAAAGAGCCGTCACGACAAATACTTAACAGCCGGCGCCGATGAAGAGTCCGTGGTCCAAGATCGTTCGGGCTCATCTAAGTGCGCCAAATGGACAGTAGAATTCGTGGAAGGAGTCGAAAATGTCATACGTTTGAAGAGCTGTTTCAGTAGATACCTTACGGCCTTGGACGAGGAGTTTCTTCTGGGAGTCACGGGTAGAAAAGTTGTTCAGAGCCTGCCAAGAAAACTGGATTCATCTGTCGAATGGGAGCCCATTAGAGATGGCGTGCAAGTGAAGCTCAAAACTAGATATGGCAATTTTTTACGCGCAAATGGAGGTTTGCCGCCATGGCGAAACTCTATCACTCATGATATCCCTCATAGACACCATGATTGGATTTTATGGGAAGTTGATGTTGTTGAGATACGGCCTGAATCACCGCCTAAAGTTTCGCGATCTGATTCGCTGGAGGATGATTTGAGTTCTTCTTTTCATCTAAGGTTACCAAGTCATGAGGTTAGTTTTTTTTTCTTTACAAGTAATTCTGTGTATGATAATGCTTGAGCTGAGTCAAGTTATTACAAGTATTTTGTATTTGTATATGTAGTTTATGGTTTATTAGTATTTATACTTGGTTGTTTTGATGCTCAGTCCAGTTGTTCCTCAGAAGATTCACCGACGAAATATGAAGGCCGGCTATATATTACAATGTCGCTGATGATGATGGGAATGTTGACGATGCGATTGAAGGGCCTTGTTTTAAATTAAAAGGGCATGGATTGGAGGAATTGACCCAAAAGTTGGAGGAAGAAACAGGGCTTGAGGATATAATTGTGTGTTGGCGAAACCGTGTAAACGGAAAGCTTTATCCACTTCGGTTGGCTCTACCTCCCAACAATGCAACTATGCACGTTGTCGTAGTTCCATCAACATCTAGAGGTTGTATGCACTATGCACCATGCTACTCTTAAAATGTTCAGTAAGGTGTTGTTTAATTGTTTTGTCTCTGAGCATCTCTGTTTTTGTTACTTGCAAATGCTCTGGCAAATCATACTGTGAGATGCATAGTGTTGTGGATAAGAATGAAGAGATGGGGTAGATGTAATGGTTCTCCGTCCTCGGATTATTCACCATGCCTAGGATAGAATTGCTATATTCTGCCATTTGAAGATTTCATGATCTGGTTTATTATAACAATTGCGTCAGCCAAGTATCCGAACATTAGCAATTGTTCTAGTTTGACAAGACAGTGAGATTTCTAATGACAGTTGGCGATTCCTTATATCATTTTAAATACAAGAGAAGAGCTAAGGATAATTACAGACAAAACTAGTTAAACATAAGACAGCTAGAGTGACAGTAGAATGATACATTTATCTGGCATGAATAAATAATAGGACCAGGACACATGAATTCTGTTGATCCTTTTCAAAGTTTATCCCTGTAATGCTATTTTAGTGAAGTTTCACGTTTCCTGATCTCCAATTTATCTCTAGTCTAGCAGTTTATCCTTAAACAGCATGCTTAATGTCGCTACTGTTTTTAGCATACATGGTTCTCTATTTTCTTGAGGCTAATCTGCATATGCTTGTGCTGAATTACTCTACAGCTGGCTGACAATAATCCTTGTTTGTTCTTTTGACAGTGGCGAATGATTTTATGCCAGCAGCTCCAACCTCTGCACCACATGTTCATCATTCGTAAACTTGTGCTCTCAGTTGTGATCTTATTACTATGACTAAGAAGCCAAAGCTCTGTTCAGATAATGAGTGTTCAGATCTTCCCATTTTCTCATTTTACATAAGGTAGTCGGTGAAATTTACTGATATCAAGCAATAATAGCTAGGTGCTTTCAAGAATGAGTACTCCAATACATAGTGAAGTAGGGGAGGTGATTTTTCTGTGTAAAAATGTTCCATTAACCAGCTATTGTTATTACAGCGGCAACTTAGGCCACTGTTTGTCTAAAACTACACATGATGGCTATTTGTTGTGTTTTATGCTTCTCATGTCAGCAGAAAATGGTTTCTTTTTGAGAAGCTAGATTACATGCCAGGGAAATGGAAGTGATGAAACTTGAACCACATGTCTTCAGTTTAATCTTTCAATGCTCTTCGTCTTCAGTAACGATCATGTGATTACTACAGAACAGGCGAATGCCCACGAGAAACTAGAAAACAGTCTTCAGACAAGGCAACTAGAGAAGATAACACCTAAGCCCTCATTGCGAAACACGTTTTAATTAACTAAGAAGCAAAAGACAACAAGAACAGTGAAAAGGATTGAGGTGAATAATATGATGAAAAAGCATGATATTTCATTAGTCTTCTTTTCTTGTAAAAAGATGGTTGAATGGAGGAAGGTGATCATGGTTGTTGATGCTTGCACCAATACATACAGGCATCTAATATGAATCCAAGCTGCTGTAACAGTTCTTCAATTTTAAATTGATATTTCATTTTATATAAACTAATTATACATGTCAAAATTATATAATTCACTTCAAATATAAATTTTAAAAAATATTTTATTACTTAATATATTTTTGTAATGGAATATGATATAAAATATAAAATTAAAAAAAAAAATATTTTATATACTTGATATGTTTTTGTAAATGGAATGCGATATGAAATATAAAATTAAAATAAAAGTATTGAACCAGCATGATATATAATATAAGATATAATCCTAACTTGAAATGAACAAATAATTTCAGGAGAAATCAGGTGCACAAGCTTTGGATTAAATTCCCCAACTAAAAGTCACTTCATTTCTTGATAATACTCTTAAGTGGCTCAAATTTATTTATCAATTTTCTTATTATGTCCAAAATAAGATTTTGTTATTTTCTTTAAATTATCTTTCAAAATTTAAAAAAATATGTAACATTAAACGAAACTTTTGAAAATAACAATAAATTATAAAAACTCATTTTTTCAATTATCTTTTAAAATTCAGGTGTCAATAAACTTAAATAGGAAGCATTGAGGCACCCATTTTATGGATCCCAGATTCCCAGGTGCCTTATATTGCTTGTCCCCGTCATAGTCCACCACATAGCCATACAAGTATTGATTAAGATGTGGATAAAATTAATGCATTATATCTGTACATAACTAATGCTAATTTTATATTTTAAAAATATTTTATATATTTAATTTGTATGTATTATGTAAAATATAAAATGAATATAGCCATCACAATCCGTAAACAGTCCTTTTCAATGGAATGGCTCACCCCATCGGCCATCACTGCCTTTTCGTATATTCTACAAATCTCTGAATCCACAAATTCTCCAAAGATACCACACCCTATAAATTAAACTAAAACCCGCATAAAAACACACACTGTATCTCGACGTTCTCGTTTTTTGGTTGTTATGAAAAAAAAAAAACAAAAGAAGCCTTCGGCAAAACGTTGGCGTATCTGTATTCGTGTTTTTCCATACCTGTCCCGAAACACTTGCATCTGGGGTAACAAACTTGTGCATATTTCTCGGTTTCTTTATCTTTCTGCAATGTACTTGTGCCGGCGTTTTCTTTTTTTCTTTTATGTATATGTGAATGAATATAGGTGCACTCTGTTGTTTTCTTGAGGTTTGAGCAGTGCGGAAGAGATTGAGAAGTGGAGGGTAGAATTCAGATTTTCGTAGTTTTCGGTTGGAAATGGAGGGGGAGGAGGGTAGTTTTCGCAAGAAAATAAAGATAGGAGTGTGTGTTATGGAAAAGAAGGTGAAATGCGGCCCCGAGGTTCTGTTTCTTTTGTCTTCAAATTTTCACTCCACAGAAAACATGCACCATTGGTTGGAATAGTGTTGATGAGTACTGATCTTTATTCTTGTGTTCTTTCCCCGTTTTTTGCTTTTTCTTGGCTGTTTGGACCCTTTTTAGGCCTTTTCAGGGCCGATGTTGCAGATTCTGGAGAGACTGCAGGCGTTTGGAGAATTTGAGGTAATTAGTTCTTGGCCAAGTTTAATGAGTTCTGCCAATGGAATTCATTGCGTAAAAAAATAATAAAGAATTTGTTGCAATGAAAAAATAAAGATTCATTGCAATGATGATAAGAGAAAATTTAGCACTTTAATTTTGGTTTCTCATTTTATTTTATTTTTTTAATGATGACTATTTGATGCTGAAATGGTTGTAGATTTTGCATTTTGGGGACAAGGTAATCCTTGAAGAGCCTATTGAGAGGTGATTTTCTCTAATAATATTTAATGTTCAGGCACTGATGATTGTTTTTCTGCTAGGTTTATGTTAGTTCTTCTCTTTCTTGTCAAGAATTTTCTAATTTGCTTAGATGTAACTGTGTACTAGTGCCTGGTGGATAACATATTGGTCTTAAATTGCAGATGGCCAATATGTGACTGCTTGATTGCCTTCTATTCCAACGGGTATCCTCTGGAGAAGGCTGAAGCATATGCTGCACTAAGAAAGTAAGCATACAGCTTGTTGTTCTTCTTATTCCCATGTGCATATTCTTATCCTTGCTCTCACATTTTGTACTTTGGCAAATATTCATTTTCCATATCATTATATTTGATATATGCATATGTAGGGGTTAGGATTTGCTTTGGAGAGGGAACTTTTGAATAAGCTAGAGATATTCTGTTGATTTCTTTCTTTTTTCTTTTTTTTTTTTTTTTTTGTGCTTGTGGAAATATTAAAAGATGAGATATTTGAATAATTTCCTTTTGTTGGATATTTGAATTCTTCTAGCGAAGAAGCAGGTATTATGATGGTGCTGCAACTGAAGGATATAAATGTTACAGCATCTACATGTATATAACATCTGTGAATTTGATGTTGATTGTATCAACATAGCAAGAATATGTATTGATTTTTGTACTGTTGCCCCTTCTCCCCGTCTCTCTCTTGCGTTCCGTTTCTAGAACTAGGAGCATTTTAGTCTCAGTAGGTTCCTTGGAGTTCCTTAATGGTAACTTTGTTACTTTCCCACTGACTTTATTTGGACCGTTGTTGTGGCTGCATGTGTCAATGTCATCATTCTCAAGAGCACTTTGACCTCAGTTAACTTTTCTTAAATCGGCTATCTCATGCATGCTCCTTTAAGCTCATGTAGTTTAAACTATTGAATATCAACTTGAAACTGGTTATAGTTTGTTACCAATTTCTGCTTGTTTCTTCACCAAAAGTTTAGAGGAGAAGATGATAGAGGAGTGGACATACCCACCATCCCCTTCACAAGCCACAAGTGGCGTACTAGTAGAGTCACCTTTGTGCCTTTGTAACAGCAGCATGGCCAAATAATCAGAATGTAATATGTCCATCACCATCACAACAGTTTCATGATGTAGTATTCTTTGTGGCCAATTTTCAAAATCAGTCTCAAAGTTTCAACTTTTAAGGAAACATCAGAAAAGTACCAAAATTGATAATAATCCTAATGCTTCAATATCTATTTTGTTGTCCATGGCATGTATCAAACATGTAAGATATCAAGTTTTAAGGACTTCTAAGGTTGAATTTGCTGCATGTTTTTGCCTTAGAGAAAAAGAAAATATTGTGCGAGAGAGAAAGATAGTAAGTTGTGAGTAAAATTGTGGAAGAAGTGGTGAAGGTGGTGGGTGGAACCATGGAAGGAGAGTGATAACTTAGGATTGCTAGGTGTGGTGGTTTCTGGGAGTCCAGAGTTTGATAACTTCTTAACTCTGCTTCTTATTCAAAAATTGACTTGTTCCATCTTCCTGTTAACCATAATGTATTGAAAGCCACATGGCTGTGCAAATAGGCAGGTGTATTTTAGCAAGTTCACAAGATGAGATCATTCCTTCTGGAGAAAAGTGCATCATGTTATCTTTAGAGGAAGCCTTCATTTGATATGTTTTTTTTTCTAA
This sequence comes from Paulownia fortunei, assembly GCA_019321725.1. NCBI lineage: Eukaryota > Viridiplantae > Streptophyta > Magnoliopsida > Lamiales > Paulowniaceae > Paulownia > Paulownia fortunei. Next base: position 97,641 of record JAGSPU010001671.1, on the reverse strand, counting down.
TTTATTGCCATTAAAGAAATTATTTGTGATACGTATCTTGCTTCTGCAGTTTTCTCTAATCCCTTAGGACTGCTGTTTTATCATTTTATACGTTCTAGGCCTTTCCTTGTAAATGAATTGGGGCAACAACATCTTCTTCATGATCGGAGGGAAGTGTATGAGGTTTGCATCTTTTAGTCTTCTAGAGAAATTTAATATAAGTGTACCTATTCGAAATATTCTCTACCTTTTAGTTTTCATTTCCTCAACTCTTTATGCATGCCAAGATAGCATTCCAAAAGACTCGGTCTTTGTTTGGTTCAATGAGTAAAAAGAGGAAATGAAACGGAAAGGGGAGTGACACTTACTTTACTCAGGGGAAACATTATTTTTAAAGTTGTTTGGGTATGACTTAGAGGGAAGTAAATCTCTTATACTTCTCAATGTTTATTATAATGAAAATAAAACACGAATGGAATTTTTTTTTTTGGGTTTTTCTAATCCATTTATATTTTGCTTCTCTTATACCTCCGCTTTCACCCCAACTAAACATAGAATAAGTGAATGAACGAAACCTGTGTGGCTTAAGCGTCTGAGGAACTTGATGGTAATCTTCCATATCTTACTTTCTCAGTACGACTACAATAGATTTGGTATTGATGTAAGTCATTTTTGTCTTATTAGCCATCCTTCGTTTTGGATTCTTATAAACTAAATTTTAGTTCTATTGATTTTCCTGCTTCTCTTTTTGAGTTCTTGGATTTGACTTACCAGTTAGCGCTCTTGCAATTCATTTATTATTACCATTATTCTTAGCATTGATAAATGAAAATATATTCCTCTTAAATCAAACGTTTTGTTGATTTATTTCTCTATCTAGAAGAAAAGTATGCACTCTATTAACAAATTGCTTTTTCTTGGCATTGGCTTTCTAGTTACCAATCTTGAAATTCATTTTTTCTTTTTTACCAGTTAATAAAATTTATATTAGTAAATTTTAATAGAATTTTACGTTGTTTTTCTATCAATAAATGTAATTAATTTATTAATATTTTTTTTTTGGGTTGGGGGTGGGGGTGTTATGGTGGTGATGTTGGGGTGGTTTATTTGATGGCAGAGGCTTGAAATGTTTGGAATTCCTGTTCCAAGATATGCCCTGGTCAACAGGGAATTTCCTAATCAAGAGCTGGGTTATTTTGTCGAGGAGGAAGATTTTGTTGAAGTCCATGGCAATCGGTTCTGGAAGCCTTTTGTGGAGAAGCCTGTTCATGGTAAGATATCTATTAGTAATATTTACATAAGTTGGTTTCGTGTTTTAGAGCCTTTTTGTTTGTAATGGTAGGACCGAGTCATGTGATTCACCAATCTGGGGTGTACACTTGAGCTCGGTTATATATTCCCAAATTTGCTCTTAATTTTGAACTGAATTTGCGTCTTCTGCAATATAAAATAAACATCTATATCTGAATTTCTTGCTGAACTGCTAAATCTCATATTGCTATCAAAAATATTTCCTTCAATATATACTTGCACCATGGCTGTTTAAGGAATATGTAGATGTCCATTAGATCAGTGGCCTTGATGAATTAGCTAGGTGTGCTCCACTTTTGAGGCCATATCATAAAAGAAGAAGTGCATGGTTGCATCGGATCTTCTCTAACAGTTATCTTTCTTTGGCTTCTTTACTCAGAAATTATGCTTCTTTAACTTGTTCTCTGTATTGGTTTGTTGAGCTAATAGTTGATATAACTAGAATAAGTTGGCACTGTCTGTTATGGAATATAGTGCAGAAGTATTTAAAATCTGCAAGGCAAAATGATACTGGAAGTCTTATCTTTAAGAAAGAGAATGAAATATGATGCTTTGGTACTGTGTGCTCTTAATTACATTTTGTTCCAGAAATGCCTAGCAATTATCATCTTCTGTTTTGTGAAGGTGACGATCACAGTATAATGATATATTACCCTAGTTCAGCTGGTGGGGGAATGAAGGAATTGTTTCGAAAGGTGAGAGCTTCAGTAGATATTTTAGTTCATTTCATTTTAGATCTTATGGCTTGTATATTTTTGCATCTCTTAATCCTCATTGGAGGAGAGTAGTAGTGATGGCTGCTGGGATCATTGAACTCAGGATAGACCATAGATGTGAAGGCATTATTTTTTATTAACTTTTTGGGGGTAGAATGCATTACATTTTCATGGTTTCAAGCCCTTCCTGCAGCAATTTCACATTTTATTTACAGATGATATTGTGGAGGATAACTATTTAGATATAATTTCATGTAAGTATTATTGACAAATTATATTCATCAGATCAGCTATCCTTTTCCTCTCACAAAAAACTACAAGATCTCTTCTTAATGGGTGCTTCTGTGTCATTGAGTAGTGTAGTTCGTCATCCTTGAGTTTGCTTGTTAATATCTCTGTTTTTAGGCCTATTCTGATTTACATTATTTTAGTTGGTTTAACAAAAAATCTGCTTTAATCAGTTCAAAACAAACAGTTTGTTTCGTTAGCAAATGAAAACTGGTTTTATAATTCAAGAATATTTGATTATATACCAATTCTCTTTATTATTGTTAATTAGAATAATCATATTCTGATAAAAGTAATATAAAACAAGCAGGACCTTAGTTATTATTGGATCAGTTGCAGATTAGGAATTGTTCATGTATTAATTAGCATAATACGTGACCATCCTTGATTTTGTTTATAGATTCTTACATTACTTATTGATATTTTCACATCTTTTCTCAGGTTGGTAATCGCTCTAGTGAATTTCATCCAGAGGTCAGAAGAGTGAGACGTGAAGGGTCTTATATATATGAGGAATTTATGCCCACTGGGGGAACAGATGTGAAGGTTGTCTAATCCTTGCTTTGAGATTTTTGATGGATAAATACTTGTGAAATTTTAACCTTTTAGTATACAAGTACTTGTAAAATTCCTGATGTACTAAAAACATGGAAGTTATTGGTATTGGACTCTGTATTGTTAAACCTCTAAGAACTTTTCGAATTGAGAAGCAACTTATATACGCTGCTTGAGGTTATTTTTATAGTTTTTTTGTTCCCTTGTGCTATTTGGGCGTATTTTGGAGAGATGAGTGATATTAACCCCGTGTTATAGTATGTAATGTATGTACTTTCTGGAAATTAGAGTTACGTTTTTCATTCTCAAGCTTCCTTGAGTGCTCAGAATTAGGCTGACGTCATTGTCCCCATGTCTATGAAGCCACTCATCTTTAATTTATTGAATCTCTGCTTTGACATTTTTCAGTGAATGATTGCATCTAAAACTTTTAGCTTTTTGGTACAGTTTCTTGTAAATTTCTAGTTAGAGATATACACAGAAATTATCTTGCTGGACTTTCTATACCTGATCCCATGAGAACTTTACCAAAACCAGCAATTTACTCTTGTCTGCTGAAGTTACTCTGTTGCATTTTTGTGTTTCCTTACGTCTTATTGAAAATCTGTATATGTTCAGCATTATAAACAGATGTCTTGATTCTTAATACCACATGTTAGATTATGTGGTATGGTATTCTGCAATAAGATTGTCATTGGCCTTTTTTTCTGGTCACCTCCCTCCAGTCATGGACGGAAAAATAAATTTAGCACAAAAAGAAGGGACTAATAGTAATTATTTGTTTAGGCTTTTATACATTTGATATTATTGCCTAACTCTGCACAGGGGTATTCTCATATTTGATTAAGAAATAATTTCAACTTGTATCTTAGGTGTATACCGTGGGCCCTGAGTATGCTCATGCAGAGGCAAGGAAATCTCCTGTGGTCGATGGCGTTGTTATGAGAAATCCTGATGGTAAAGAAGTAAGTTATTTTTATATGTATACCTTAAGAACTTTGCTATTGTTTTATGTTCTTGTGATCTTATTCCATTTGGGACTGAAGCTTGTCCTTTATGTCATTTCTGTGAGATCTTAATATATGAGTTAGTGAATACTTTGCAGCATTTTGTGGCATTGGGTACGGGGGCAGATATGCAACTTTCTGCCTATGCTTAGACGCTTCCAATGATCGTTGCTTACTTCTGCTGTCCCCTTGGCTCTCCTACATTATTAGATACCAAAAGCAAAACAAAAAATATCAAAGATCTACTTCTCATTCTTCTCGTTCAGGCCTCCATATAGCACACTGATCAATGGCTTTTCTCTCAAGTTTTTCCCTCTACTTTCTCATGTTTAAAGACCTATTAGCTATTATGAAACCTGCTAATATGTCCTGCTTCTTTTCCTCTCAAGTTGCATATAAAATATTTTCCTGTTCCATGTAATGATGAAATAAAGGCTGACATCTTTACTAGCAAACCCTCAATCAAGTTGCTGATTGGTGAACTTGTATAATTCAATTTTCTTTTTCCGCTATCTAAGGTTTGAACTTTGGACTATTGGCTCTAAGAATTTCTCTGTTTGCAGGTCAGGTATCCTGTTCTACTTACTCCTATTGAGAAGGAAATGGCAAGAGAGGTTTGCATTGCATTTAGTCAAGCTGTAAGTAAATATGATGCTTTGAATGTGCACTTGTCAAAATTTTACTCATTCATTTATGTGTGAAATTTTTGTTATGCCAATCATTGGAAAATTTAAGTGATTGTCAGATTTCAGTAATTGAGTTCTCTGTCTCTTTCTCCACTGCCTCCTGCAGCTTGCATCATGACAATATCGTTTTAGTGCCTTTGGAAGTTCATGTAAATTTTTTTGGATGGGCTTCAAGTTAACAAGTGTTATCATAATAATTCGTTCCATTGTGTTGCGTGAATACATAGACTTTGACTATGTTGTTTTATTAGGCATTAGTGAAAATGTTTATTTATCAGTGTTATCCAGATGTTACGACACTATTTGGTCATCATCCATTATGGGAGCCAGTTTTTCTTTTAAACTGTTCTCAGTTGACTTCTCAAAATTTTCTTTCCTCTCTTGGAATACTTTAGTTTTTATGGAGTGGTGATTGACCTTAGTGCATGTAGTGTACTGATTAAGGTTTTGTTATTGGGTCTAGCTCATCATCATATAAGTTCACATCGAAAAACATCTCATAGCTTGTGTATTCACTAATTTAGGTTGCTTGGAGGATATATGCTTGTCACAGAGTCAGGCAAACTTTCTACAAAGAGTCTATGTTGCAATATTTCATTAAATAAATAATATTCTCTTGATGTTATTTCAGGTTTGTGGTTTTGATCTCTTGCGTTGTGAGGGGCGTTCCTATGTTTGTGATGTCAATGGATGGAGCTTTGTTAAGAACTCCTACAAGTAACATTTTCTGTTTGCAATTTTTTTTTCATGGACTGTTTAATTTCATAATGAGTTGGTTGATGGATTTCAATTATGGATTATTCTGCAAAATATGTGTTCCTGTTCTGAGACTCTAACTTTATATGCTATATTTTCATTTTTTTGGTCTCCTTTTTTGGTTTATGGATTGTGGACATGTGACCTTTACAAGCCAGCACACTAGCAATCTAGAAAGAATGATTTTGTTCTGCACGTGCTCTTATTACCTTTCTTCTTCTTCCTCTCCTCCTCTACTTCTTCTTTTCTATGTTTTCTAGGCCTTCTGAATGTTATTTATTACTTATTAAATGCAGATATTACGATGATGCTGCTTGTGTTTTGAGAAAATTGTTTCTTGATGCAAAAGCACCACATCTTTCTTCAACAATTCCTCCAACTTTACCATGGAAGGTCAATGAACCAGTTCAACCATCAGAAGGACTAACACGTCAGGGAAGTGGGATAATTGGGACATTTGGGCAATCTGAAGAGCTACGTTGTGTGATTGCCATTATTCGTCAGTAAGATACACCTTTCATTACTGTCTTTATTTAGTTTTACATGTGTTTTTCTCCCTTGAGAAATCATTCTTTGCTGGACAGTGGTGATAGGACTCCAAAACAGAAAGTGAAGTTGAAAGTTACTGAGGAAAAGCTTTTAAATTTGATGTTAAAATATAATGGGGGAAGACCTAGAGCAGAGGTGCTTATTAATTCTTCCATATAATCCTCATTTTTTTGATTCTATTCTTATCATCATGTACAAGTAACTTGTCTTTATCTGTTAACCTTCTTTCTTGCCCTTTTGCAGACAAAGCTAAAAAGTGCAGTTCAATTGCAAGATCTTTTGGATGCAACACGAATTTTAGTACCTCGTACTAGGTCTGTGAAGAGTGTTTCTTATTTTATTCCCAGAACAGTAATAACTTGTGAATATGTGTATCACTCTCAGCCAATATTGACTTACCACTAAGTTCATGTTCTTAAAGAGAAAACTATCGTACGACATGATTTTTTTATCTACGTTACTAGTTGTAGGGCAGCTTGATATGCTTCCTGGTTATTAAATTTACAGCCTGTGCCTAGCCTGTTATATATGATAGTAACTAATAAAGTGTGTTTAGTTGTTCAATCTGAATAAGGTATCCACTTAGAACTTGTTTTGCCTGTGAAGAAACAAAAGGATTCGTATTTCATCACTGTTTTTAATAGTTTAGAGAATATTAGCGATGGACAGCTGTAAGTTGGTTTTAGAAACAATAATGTAAAATTATGAAGATCATAGAACTGAAAAAGATGAAATATAGATATTCTATGTTAAGGGAATTGTGATCTGAAAGCCAGTCACTTGAGAAGTTCCTAACCTTGTAGTGGAAAAAGGCTTTTGAAGTGTGGTAAATATGGACTGTAAGCCAATTACAAAAACCTTTGTCTATAGTGTATCTAGATAACTTTATTTGATGATTGAGAATACTTTCCTTGAGGCAGAAGTGTGATAAACCTAAACGTTGGTAATTGATGAGTCCCATAAGATTTCAACAGTTGAAAGTTTTGAGTCTGGTAATATACATTGGCGTCCTTTAGATTTATTGAATTCGTTGCTGCATAGATCAAGGATAATCCAGAAAGCAATTCTTTTGTCACGACACATTTTTTAAATTCTGAAGGCGGTCTTGGTTGAAGTTTCATGTTGCCACTGACAACTATTTTGTGATGCTATGTAATGTTCATCCAAACATGTTGAAAACTGTGATAATTCTGGCATGGATGATGTAGAACTGAATGATCATATCAGAAACACAAAGAAGGTGTTAGGAACAGCTAGCTGCTACTTAGATGAAGAATAAGTGTTTTGTGTAAAGAACAATTGGGTGGAGTATGGTACTAACCTGTTTCCATGTGATATGATCCGCCACTTTTATTTGACTTCCCAATTTATCTTCACCAGAATTTTATGGTCCTTTTAGTGGTCGTCTTGAATAAAGAAACAGAACTACCTGTGTATGCTGTGCCAGAGAATTAAACCAGCTTATACGCCAGATAGTGTTTTCTTGGTTCCTTGCATCTATCACTTGCACTTTTCATTCTATCATGTTCGAATTTTCTAAAATCCATATCCTCTTTTTGTGTTGCACGTATGCAATTAGATCAACTTATTGGATGCTTGCTAGTAAATCGATTGATAGAAAAGATACAGAATCATCAAATAATGCATTTGTCAGTGTTTGTTTTTCTGATTTTTTTGGGACTTAAATTATGTACTTGAATTGTCTAGTACACTGTATGTGTAGTACATGTCAATTTGCTTGTGTTAACTGTTTTTTTAGCAATAATAAAGACATTCCATACAAATTGTTTACATACATTCTGGAGGAAGGATTTTGCTTTTGATCGAGTACATGCCCGAGTTTAGAAATTCTTGTGGAGCCCTTTTTTCTTTAAGAAAGAGTTAGTAGTACCATTTCCATTGATATAGCGATGGACCACGCCAGAGAGGTATTTCATCTGATACAAGTACAAAGAATATAATAAATATTGCTTCCAGACATCTTTGGTGAGCTGAAAAGAAGTCTAAGAACACCAGTTAGGCCTCAGAAGATGGCAGCAACTTACAGGGGATGGAAAATTTACTGAGAAATACTCCAAAGCACACTCAACTCCTGATTCCACTTAATCTTTGGAATGCTTCTCCAAAAAGAAACATCAATACTTACTAATTACTTCTTATAAAAACATTTGAATGTGGCTTGTATGCTGAAAAAAAGTTATTCTCTCTCTTTCATTCCATATGTTGTGGACAACAGCAGCTAGAGCCAAGTTCATTGTACACTTCACAGTGTCGTTCCCTTCATAGCGGTAATCAACCAAGCCAACTATTGATTCTACCAGCAAGGCTGTCTCTGAAATCATGAAGCCTTACTTTCTCATGCACAAACATGTTTGAATAACTTTTAGATTAAGAGCATTTTTCATAGTTGCTTCACTCTCATAATGTTTTATTGTACATACATCTTCTTAAACACTTTGGTGTCATTATTAAAAAAATAAAAAGCAGATAATCTCTCCTGTTAAATTTCGTCAAGATAACTCTGCGCTGATGTTAACCTTGTGATCCAGACCTGGTCGAGAGAGTGATAGCGAAGCTGAAGACATTGAGCATGCTGAAAAGCTTCGCCAAGTGAAAGCTGTGCTTGAGGAGGTCCATTTAAATACTTTTGCAAGCTCTTTTCATTGTTTTGGTTAATAAAATTGTACTTTTGAGTCATTTTAGCAGGCTCAAAGTGAGGAACATCATAGGTCCACCAAAATTTTCTTTCTGTTGACCAGTTTCATTTGAAAGCTACGGCATTTCGTTTGTGCCTAGTCCATAATATTTTGTTTGGTAGGAAGAATATGTTGGACGAATAGAATACTATATAATCTGCAAAAAGATTTCTTAAATGAGATAGACTCAAGATGGAACCATTTCATTACCATTTTTTTTTAATTTATATCTTTTAGTTTTATATTCTATTATAATATTACTAATATATATAAAGTATATATTAATAATATCAGTATGTATTGGTACTGTAACAAAAGAGGTGAAATAACAATTGAACACTACAATTGAACACAGAATCCCGATTGATTCCGCAAAGGTTGAAATGTGCGAGTTTGATGGTGGATGATCTTGACAAGTCCTCAGGTTCAACTTCCTGGAATTCCCCACGGTGGAATTTGGAGCATCTCCAAATCCATGGGTTTTTTAGGATCTCCAACCATGTGCTCTCATTTCAACCCTCCATCCCCCCACCCCCAACCCCAAAAAATTAAAATAAAATAGAATAAACAATAATGTTTGGTAGAGTTGGCTGACCCATATTTTTAGCAAAAAATCCTCCTCAATCTTTAATGTTGGAACGCTATATGCATCCACATGCTGTTTTGCCCTAATCTCAATATCTCCTTGTTCAAACTAAATTATTTTCAGTTTTTATTTCTTTCCTCCAGTAATAAACTTTACTTCTGTCAGAATTTTATTTCCTTAGTCTATTTCGCTACTCTGATTTTCACGGGCATTTCTTGGATACGTTTATAATGGTTATTAATGCTTATGGTATCCAGGGGGGGCATTTCTCTGGCATTTATAGGAAGGTCCAACTTAAGCCATTAAAGTGGGTCAAAGTTACAAAAAATAATGGTGAAGGGGAAGAAGAAAGGCCTGTTGAGGCCCTGATGATTCTTAAATATGGTGGTGTTCTTACTCATGCTGGCAGAAAACAGGTGAAAATTCGGTTGTATCATATCATGCATGTGTACTCTGTGATTCTTTTTTGGTCTCAAAACGTGATAATCAGATCTATAATTTTGCATTATTCTAAGAAAATATTGTGGTGTATGTGATTAGCTTATTCTATTAAAACATCTATTACCCCCTGCACTGTGCTCATCAATTTTCTTGTCAGGCTGAAGAACTGGGAAGGTATTTTCGGAACAATATGTATCCAGGTTAGCGGTTAGGTGTCAATATCTCGAATGGTGCAGTTTCTGCCTAGTTCTGGCTTTTGATCAATGTTTATTTTTGATAAATTTCATGCATATCATCTTTGTATTTTTTTTTTTAGTTCCAATCATTTGTGTGTGTGCGAGCACGTGACATGAATCCAAGACCCATACTCCCTACTGTATATTTATTATGTCTTGTTAGTATTGCAAGGAAGTATATCTGATTATGATTTTCTTTTTGTATCAGTTGGTTTCTCGGTTTCTTTTAGATAATAGGATAAATATGATTGTAAACATATCTTTAGACATTCTTTTTTTATTCTTCAGTAAGCGATACATTTTTTACATTTGAACTTGGGTTAGCATAATCAATCCCTTTGATGAAATTGACAGCTATTCGTAATTGCGATTACTTTCATACTTCTTTTTCTGAGTTTTTTGGTGACGCCAATCTCAGGTGAAGGTACTGGCCTTCTTCGCCTCCACAGTACATATCGTCATGACTTAAAAATATACAGCTCGGATGAAGGGCGCGTACAGGTTATGCTTCTACATATGATTGGTGGTGTATTCAATACATCCCCAAGCTCTATTCTGTTTATGATTCAAAATTTGTCTCTTTGGATTTATTTGGGAGAGTTATATTGGACTGTCCAAATTCTAATGTGGCTCCTTCATTTATCATTCAATCATAACATGCTTGTCAATTGTTCACTTCAGTTATTCATTTAATATTGGCAGATGTCAGCAGCTGCTTTTGCTAAAGGTCTTCTAGACTTGGAAGGGCAATTGACACCTATCTTGGTTGGTAACCGTAATACCTCTTATTGGTGACTTGTTCTTTGTATGTGTGGTCACTCTTGTATATTCTGAAATCTGTTTAAGGTTTCACTCGTCAGCAAGGACTCTTCCATGTTGGATGGACTTGAAAATGCCAGTTCTGAGATGGAAGAAGCTAAGGTTTGTATTGTGAGCTGCATTTTACTTTTATACAATGATATAGGAAGTTGAGAAACATGGTTGAGGAAATAGATGAGTTGCATTTCACCATGACTCAATTTTATTTAGTTTTGTGAATGCAGCATGGGCATTGTGGATCTTATGACTAGGGATGTAGTGGATATAATTTAGATAGATCTGTACTTTTATTATGCATATTCCATTTACTCAAGCTTTATGTTTTTTATTACTTTAGTTTCATGTTTGTTGTTATTTTATTTCAATCAACAATTGAAGAGATAAGAAACTTAACCATGATTCAGATAAATAACTTTATTAAATAATTTAGGCCCAGCTTGGGGGTTTACTACAGTAAACCAATATCCTAATGCTGGATTTTGCATACAGTTATTACCTGGATAACTTTATTGCTTAGATCAGCTTCAAGACACAAAGTCTTATGATTAAGCCCATAGAAATTTACATTCTGTATTTGCCAGTAATGAAGTGTTTTCACTTGTCGTAGTTTTAGTCATTATATTATTATGGACATAGTTGGAGGATATTAAATATGATGAAAGATACCTCAAATTGATAATGAACTTCAAAGTAGCTTTTTTGCCCTTCTTACTTTTTCTGTTTGAAGTATTATGGTGAGTGTGTGAGAAGTTCTGCTTTTACATCGAAGCACCTCTGACTCTTGGATGTACAAACTTTTAGAAATCAGAAAAGAATCCCAGCATCCTGAAAATTTTATTTTCTTTTATCGACTTTGTTTTTTCTTTTTGCTTTTTCCCAGGCCAGGCTAAATGAGATTATAACTTCTGGAACAAAAACTGTTCATAGCAGTGGCCTGCCAGAAAAGCCTTGGATGGTAGATGGGGCTGGGGTTCCTCCAAATGCATTTGATCTTCTACCCAAATTGGTAAAGTGCTAACATACTGTATGAGATAAGTGGCATCTCCTCATGCTACATTTTTCTCCTTTCCATGTTATGTTTAATTATCCTATTTCCATGAACTTGTACTCCTCGTATTGGGGCAGCTTTTTTTTATTATTTTCTATGGACTCTAAATGTGTTCACCAAAATCACTATTAGGTGAAGTTAACAAAGAAAGTTACTGAGCAAGTAAGACTTCTAGCCAAGGACGAAAGTGAGGAGCTTGCGGAGGCAAGCTCCTATGATGTAATTCCCCCATATGATCAAGCTAAGGCACTAGGTAAGACAAATATAGATGTTGACCGGATTGCTGCAGGGTTACCTTGCGGTAGTGAGGGATTTCTTCTCATGTTTGCTCGGTGGAGAAAACTTGAGAGAGATTTGTATAATGAACGCAAAGAGTAAGTCTTATCTGATAATTTTCCTTTTATTCTTTTGCCTTTTCCACGATAAATAAAACTGCTGCATTTCATACTTTTCTACCTGGCTTGGCTGACATCTTCATGTGTTTGAAATTTAACCAACTATATGCACACAATTGCAGGCGGTTCGATATAACACAAATTCCTGATGTTTATGACTCTTGCAAGTAAGAATATACTACTTTATTTGTGGTGGATCATATTATGAAATTATAATGTCATAAATTAGTTTAAATAAGTTTCTTGAATTTTATTTTGAAATTGGTAAGCAATGATGGACTAATGTGCTTGTGATGTGTGCTAATATACTGTCTGGACTCCATTATTTTCGATCATCACATGCCTCTTATTTTCTTGTATCTTTTGCTTTGGGTACAATTTTAACAAGAGGTGATGACCAAGGGGGAGGGATTCGTGTGGTTTTATGTATATATTTGGAACTTTATTCTGTTGGTGCATGAATATAAAGAATATATTCTATCTCTTTATATTCTATCTGGGGACACATGCATATTAACATGAAGATGTTTGACCTTTGAATATAGAGCATGTGAAACTTGGTGAAAAGTGTTATATTTACATTACTGTATTTTTATACATCTATTATTGTAATGTTAGGACAGCAAAATTTGCTCGCCTTTTTCAAATCTGTATCATCTTTGTTTATTGAGACTTACAGATCACGTCCTTGTGGTTATGATTTGTTTTCTTTCTCCCTTTCTGTTTGACAGATATGATCTCTTGCATAATGCACATTTAAATCTAGAAGGCTTAGATGAACTTTTCAAAGTAGCTCAGGTATGAAATAGCCAATTCCTATAATGCATATGCTCTCTAGGGTGTAAAAAATCTTCTGCTTTGTCCCTCCGCGCGCGCACCCCCCCCCCCCCCCCACACACACACACACAAATAAAAGGAAAACATAAGAAAGAAAGAAATTTATCTTCTTTGTGCTGATGCTCTGAATCTTTTAACCATACATCATGCGATTCTTTTATTTCACTGTGAAGGCAGAAGCATATACATTTTGGGGGGCATAGGGGTTAGATGCTCGAAGTTGTCGCAATTATGTCACTCCTCTTTTTTTCAGTTACTTGCAGATGGTGTTATTCCAAATGAGTATGGAATCAATCCAAGGCAAAAACTGAAGATTGGATCTAAGGTTGATTAACTGCTACATTTTTCCCTATTGCAATACATTTTCTCCTTTTTCCTTGAGTTGAAATTTCCTCAAACTTACAGAAGTTTCCTAGAATTAGGTATAATTCTGAAAGGGGGTGGCGGTCGGGGGCAAACTAGTTTGACAGATGATCCTAGGCTGATGAAGAAAAGAGTGATGGTAGGTTTGCCCATCACTCAACCTGCCAGACAAAAATGACCCAACAGAAACTCACTATTTATGATGCTGCTATTAGTTTAAGGAAGCCATGTTCTCTGGGTCTTCTTTGGGTGCTTAAATTTGCTCCAATCTTTAACTTGTCTGCAGATATCACTTGATAATAGCAGTAATAATATAAATATGCATATTCATTCACGTTATTGTGGATTAGCTTGTGATGCTGCCGTGGAGGTTTAGGATGGGTCTGAAGTACTATTGTTACTGCTTCTTTCTGTGCTGTCATGTTGTCTTAAAGTTTTAATCTTGCTATTACTGCTACAGAATTATACAATGTTCACTTGTATAATAAGTGGTCAACTAGCTAGCTAAATGGAGTTATTCTCTTAGTAATTTGATTTCATCAAGTTCTGAATGGTATACATATTTATTTCTTATATTCTAGCAAAGTAACATAACTCTGTAAAAAATCATTATAAGTCCTTCGTATATTTGAAACTTTTTTTTTTTAATAAATCTTTCATATTCAAAATTTTACGAAATTTCAGATTGCTCGCCGTTTGTTGGGGAAAATTTTGATTGATCTTAGAAATACACGTGAAGAAGCAATCAGTGTTGCAGAATTGAAGAGCACCCAGGATAATAATTCAGCAGTCCCTTGCAATGGAAGAGAAGATACAGATTATCATTCCAAGTCTCAGAGTAAGATTGAATACACAAGAAAAGCTAGTTTTACCAGTGAAAGGTCAATGGATCAAGATGATGATGATGACAAAGAAACTAAGTACCGTTTGGACCCAAAGTAAATATTGAATTAGATTTTCTTCTTTTCACGCAATCACACACTTCCCTTACTATCTACAAATAATCATCTATCATTATGATTAAGTTTGGCCAAGCAAATTGAAAGCCCTATTTAAAATGTTGGAAATAGGGTCAATTTATGTGTTCTTACTTCCATAGGTATGCGAATGTGAAAACACCAGAACGACATGTGCGAACACGGCTATACTTTACATCAGTGAGTAAAAAATATTCTGATTATTTGATTACTTGGTCTTTTCCCCACTCGGCGTATCTATTTTCTGCAGTTGTGAGGTATTTCTTAATGCTTCATTAACTCTTTATTTTTGTTCTTTATTGATGGAATGTGGACATGAAGGCACAGAAAAGAAGGTGATTCTTTATAGTAGGATCCACAACTAGGTGATTTCTTGGAAGGTTTTGTATACCACTCAAATTCAGAGCATTTTGTTGAACCGTGTTCCCTAGAAAGTCCTTATTTCTAAAGTAGGTTTGATAGAAAGGAGTCTTGATGCATATTAACCATAGATTTTGAAGGTGACAAATTTTAGGGCCGTTGTAAAAGTAACATTATTAATGATTAATTTATTTTCCTTTGAAGTTTGTTTCATCATAAATTTTGATTCTTCACATAGAAAGTACATTGGAGGGTATGTTATGGCATTATATTTTACTGATTTCCGCAGGTCTAAATCCAGTGTCAAATATAAATCCATATATGATGAACAATTTTAATAGTACAAAAATTGGGAATATAATGGGCCGGATTTGTGATTTGATGTTTCATGTGAAAAGTTTATGTTGATCCCAAGTGGTATGAAAGGATCTAGAGGAATTTCAAGGAAACTTGCATAAAGTTTGCTCTCAAAACATATTCAAAAGATGATTATTCGCCTGAAGACTTAGACGCTCGGTCTACTGGAGGCTGAGGTCGTGCTAAGTTTCAGTAGAGTTATACAGCAGAAAAACATGATATAAAAGTAAAGTTTGAATAGGCTACTAGTTTGCTATTAAAATCATTGAGTAATGAAATTATACAATAGCAGTTGAGTAAAATGAGAGACTGTGAAGTGATAAAGAATAAATAACACAGCAAATTTTTGTAGTGGTTCGAAGGTCCTGTAATCTTTCTACATCTACACTTTTTTGATCTCTTGCAGAAATCCTCTAGATTTTACAGACTTCACACAAAAGTCCTATTTCTAGTTACAACAGGCTAGTTGCACAAATTAAAGCTACTAGCTTCCTTCTCAATCAGCCTACATAAAACTCCATTGATACTGTTGAAGTCACTCTAAACAAGTGTTAGCCTACACAAGGCTCTAACACTCCTCTGATGATACAAAGTGTTTGAAAAACAAAACACTCGGCCAGACTATTTGCTCAATATCTTAGAGTTTGTTGAGTGCAGTGGACTGTTTTTGGACTTAGGAATTTTTCCTCTTCTTCAGATGGCAGCTTTTTGCTCAGAATTGCGAATATCTCCTCTATTGTTCTTGTTTTCTTTATCCTCTTCTCCAGCTGCCATTTATAGCCATCAAGGAATTTCTGCCGGTTGTAGCCTTTCCTTCAAAGTTCCTTTGTCCATTTGCATACACGTCCCTCCGTACATCTTAGTAGTGCACAAATTTCTGCCTTTGTCCTTTTTGTCCTAACCATCCTTTTATCAGATAAAAGTTTGTCTGTTTTTCTTGGGTTTTAGTGACGCTCCTCAGTACTGTTGATAACTGTGAGTACTGCTCCATAACAATTCATATATGTCCTTACTCCATTGAAGATTTTGCCCAGCTCTGCTCTGGTCTTAGAATATTGCTGACATTTCATTGAAATAGTTTCATTCCTCTGTTCTCACTCCGCTGCTCTGACCTTCTCACTTGTTCTACTTAAACTGTTCTCCTCAGTTGTTCTGCTCTGCTCAGCTGAACTGCTCTGATTTGTTCCTCTGAGCTGATCTTGAACTAATCTACTCTACTCAGCTGTCTTGATTGACTCCTCTGGGCTGTTATGCTCTTCAGAGAATAGCTCTTACAACTACATCCATCCCAATCATCATGAAAATCTATCCAATATAATCCTAACAGTTTGCTAGTGAGGCCTAATAGATAAGTGTGATGGTTTTCAAGGTTCCAACTGGATTAGTCTCCGTGTGATCTGAGGATGACATTTGGTGGCACATTTTTTTACCACAAAAAAGTATTTGTCGATTTTTGTTTTCCCTGTTGCAGGTTACTTTTAGCAGCTGGCATGACTTGCAACTTAAATATCGCTAAGCAACTTAGGATTTCTTATAGTGTCCGACATCAGTTTTGCTTTCATCCATCCAAATTATGTTGAGCTCTATTAATTTTTCAATGACAGGAATCCCATATCCATTCCTTGATGAATGTTCTTCGTTATTGCAACCTGGATGAATCTCTTCAAGGAGAACCTAGCCTTGTATGTGATAGTGCTTTGGAGCGCTTGTGCAGGACAAAGGAGCTTGATTACATGAGTTACATTGTATTGAGGCTATTTGAGAACACGGAGGTTGGTACTTTTAATCTAATGTTTTCAATATGTCACGATAATATTTAAGTTTTTATATGTACCCACTCCATTTTTTCTTTTCATAGACTGATACACGAAGAATCCATTTCTGAGTGGAACCCTAACCCATGACCATCTTTAATTTTGGTGCATTAAATATGCCCCATTAGAAGTGCCCCTAACATTCCTAAGGTAGATGGTGCTGATCATGTCATTGTATTAGCCACATGTGGAAAACTGATGACAGATTTTCATTTTGGAATTTAAGGGCATTAGTATAGAAGCATGTGTCTAGCCCCAAATAAATAGAGCTGTGATTTCTATTATGGCATTTTTCATCAAATTTAAAACTGTAACATACTTATATATTTTGTTGATATTAATGGGCAAATCCTTTTTATAACAGTTTGCTAGCTCAAGTAGAATTTAAAATTGAATGCAGGTGGCTTTGGAAGATCCGAAAAGATTCCGTGTAGAGATGACTTTTAGCCGGGGTGCAGATTTATCCCCTTTGGAGGTAACCTTCAGCTGAGACTGATTTTCACTCTTCTTTTTGACATCATCATGTTATGGTTTACTGTTAACTGTGGCATGGGTGGTTAGCTTTTTTGAAAACGTACTATAAATATAGAGTAAACACGCTACAGTTCTGTCATTTACATAGCCAACTGCATGATGCACTAATAATAATAATTGTCAAGCATCCCAACTATGTAATTTATTTTGTTTATCAGTCAAGCGACATAAATTGTATTGTCTAGCATATACAGTCAAGGGAAATATAAAATGACTTTTTGGGTTCCTCAGTGAGAGCCAATCATTTTGTTTCATTTTGACAGGGCAATGATAGTGAGGCGGCTTCATTGCATCAGGAGCACACATTGCCAATAATGGGTCCTGAGAGGCTGCAAGAAGTAGGATCATATTTGACATTAGAGATGATGGAGAAGATGATTCGTCCATTTGCCATGCCAGCCGAAGATTTCCCTCCTCCATCAATACCTCAGGGATTCTCGGGCTACTTCTCCAAAAGTGCAGTTTTAGAACGCCTCGTCAATCTTTGGCCCTTTAACAAGCATTGAAACACTAACGGCAAGTAGTAAGTAGACTTCACATTATCGTTCCTCCGTTCATAGTAGTCTACCTTTGGGTGGTTCAAGATACCAGCTCAAAATATTTTTTGGAGCAATCTGAAAGAATGAAGGCTGACCATTTTGCTTTGCCTTTTGGCCTTTTTCTCACTACAATTGTTCTTTATTCATTCATCTACATATATCGTAGTTAGATGGTAATTCAAATTAGAAGTTCTTTATCAATATTATTGGTTTCCATAGATTGACAAAATTTAGTAGAGATTTTGCTGATGCACATGAGTCCCAGCTGAATCAAGTGCAAGAAGGTGCACTTGGAATAATAATGATGAGATTGTATTTAAAAGCAGGCCAGTTAGCCCAACAGAATCTTTTATAGGCCCCTCGTTTCAACCCAACTCGTGGGGGCCCATAATTAGGTATACAAAATTTAAGTGTCTTTTTGTCTGGAATCCGAGTGGGCCATTGTCTTGTAGACATTTCATGGTTTGGACAATAAATGGGTCCTGACGGAAGCTCGATGGACCATCCATATTTTGTTCCATTTTTCACGACTTGACTCACGCACGCAAATAAATAAACTTTATAAAGTACATTTGATTTCTAAATATTTTTCCAAAGATTGATTGAAAAAGAATTTCCGAAAAAGTAGGCTTAAATTGTTGGGATCTGGAAAAAAGGCGAGCAGCTTGAATTATTAACAAAAGGTAGCACTAATACTGTTTGATCCGACCCCAAAAGAATTCGATCACTCTGAAATGATATGGATACCATATAGATTTTGCCATAAAATAAAACTAGAATAAAATACGTACCTTTAATGTTACATAGTATTTGTTTTTACATATAGCTTGAGAATAATCAAATATAGTGCACATTTTATATGAACAAAAAATTAAATTTTAAATTTGATCGTGAATGGATCTGGCTTGACCTACGAATAAGTGTGTTAGTCCTGTCTTGGATCGTGATTGTCTTTATTTTCAAGGGTAATTTGATACTTTTAGGTATGAATTTATTACCCATGTTGCTATTATCATTATAAATGTTGCTATTACTATATCATAATTGTTATAATTATTCAAGGTGCATAAAAAAGTTCACATACATAGAGTTTTTGTTATAAATGATATGGAAGAATTTAATAAGTTAATAAATTTTAGTGGGTTTGGCATACTCGTACTTGGTCAAATCTGCATCAACTAGGAAGCTTCATCTTTGCTCTTTGGTAGTGGAGGAAAACTAATGCACTCCATTTATGGTTTAAAATTTGCCCTTCGAATTTTATTTTGCTCCTTCAATCCCTTGCTGAATTATTCCAAAAAAGAATAAAAAAAAAGTCCAAGTATTTCTTGTCAAACTGATTCTTACAATTGGCACCAAACTCGCCACACAAAACACTGCGTGGAAATTAAGGAGTGGTGTGCACGACAGTAACATTAATTCGAGATTCGTGGTCCATCCATTACATTTTTGAAGAATATTTGTCAATGTTTTTTTCTTTTTTTTTTCCCCAATTTTCATGGATTGAAATGATCGATTAGAAAAGGATCGAATTTCTGAACAGACACGAAACCTAAGCTAAGAAGTCTTTGAAATGATTAATTATGACATTCTCCAATATATTTTAATGTTAGCTTAAAGACTTGGAACTAGGTAATTGGCTATCTACCACAAGTAGTCTGATATCCAAAAGGCACAGAATGTGAATTTAGGTTGATGATGGAATGGTTCAAAGAAATTGATTCTTTCCACTCTAATGGATGGAAATTCAATGATAAGACACATTAAAAGGGCAGTTGTGTTCACCATTAAGTGCATGTGTGAATATTATACCATATTAATGTTCTAAATTTTAAATAAAAATATAAATCAAAATTCAAAATTCAAATTTTTTTTTTTTTTTCAGTGGATCAATCATCAATCAATTGAGTATATCAATGTATAATAACTAATTAAATACAATCGATAATGTTTTGGGCTCAGAGTGAAAGTTGTAAAAAAGTTAGAGTTTTTTTGGCATCGTCTACTCACTTATAATATTCTTTTATAGAATATTACTGTAAAACTCACAGAAAATTAGATAAATTATTAGTTATAAGGGGAATCAAGCCCAAAACATCTTAATGTATAATTATAATAAAATTTGGCTTGTATTGCTGTGGAGACAAGAGGTCAATATAATTGATAGTAGTAAATTAGTTATTTTCTATTACATTAAACACAGTGGAAAGAACCATAATAGTTTATTAAATAGGCAAACACCAGTCATTGTGATTGGTGACAAATCAATGATAGTTTTTGGTCCTTGCTGTCCTTGTTTTGGTTTGTCGAAAATACACTTTTGCCCCTTTGAACTATTAGCTATGTAACAAATAACCCCCTAAACTACCAACCCCTACACTTTAGCCCCTACTGGTAACTTTTTGTTAGGTGTCCGTGCATTGCTTTTATTGTTTAAAGCTTTCTAGCAAGTGGACAATATGTGGACAAATCTGCCCTTTTAAACAAATATATTGTTCTCTCATTTTTATTCATCATTTTAATTTACACTTTTAGTTGTGATTTTTAATTAATTTTTTATCTCAGTTACTTGTATCCTATAAGTTGGCAAGTTTTGTTTTTGTTTTTTCAATTTATATGTGGAAATTGATGAGGATTTAAGAAATATACATGCTTTGAATTTATTTTTTAAAATTCATAAGCACATAAGTATGTATACACTTCTATAAAAAAAAATTCCTGTGATAGAAAGAATATGAATGTTACTAATTAAATAAGCCCAAATGTTAAAAGTATCAAAAAAAAATATTGAATATAAATTTACAAATATTTATATACAATGGCCGGATATTCTTTCAGTACAATGGGGATTATTGTATTTAGCTCATTTATATAATGAATTGCATAAAAAAAAGTTTAAAATGCAATATAACTATCAAATTAACGCAATGTTTTTATTTGAAATAAAGATTTTAACATCTATTTCCAGAAGAAAAACATAATAAGGTATTTTCAACTTGAGAAGTTAATGGAGATAATATATAATGTATGTTATAAGTATGTAAGTTATTTTAATATATAAGCAAATTAATGTATTATTGATTTTATACAAATAATACTGTCAAATTTAACATCGTATGCGTTGCACTAACTTCATTTTGAAAAGTATATATAAATTACATTTAGGACTTGCATTTAATATACAATAAGCCTTATTTGAATTAGATATTCTAAATTATTATTCTTTCTTATAAATCACCACCAGGATTTTCTCTCAGCAAGGGCAAATTTCGGGTTCTATACTGTGAAGTGGTGTTGGCATTCATGATCTATTGTAAGGGTAATTTAGGGAATCCAAATGCTGATATTGCTGCGATGCAGCAAAATTTGGTAGAATTTCTAGCGGGGAGATGACGATAGGGGGAAAGTGTATGGGTTGGGACTTTAGGGGGGTTATTTTTACATGGTGCAAAGTTCAGGGGCCAAAGTGTGTTTTACCCTTAAAATTTTCCTTAATAAAATAATGATCACAATGGCTGACTGCATGTATCTTTTCCTTTGTTTGCAAGAGAAATATACGTTTCAAAATCTTTCTATAATTCAACTTTCCACCCTTTCAAGTTTGGGAAAGTCCAATAAATAATCTCAAACTTCATTTTCTGCCCCTGCCCCTCGTAATGCTTGATGGTGAGCCTTGACTTTTTATATTTGGATCTATTTTCTTATTACAATTTTACTGATTCCAGAAAGTACTTAGCACTAGAATCAACCAGATAATTATAGATACTAAAATCTGGGCATATGCAATCACTTGCTATGATCTACTCAAAAGTGGAAGCATTATTTTTGGATATTTGCTGATTGTGTGATTATTATAATTCAAAATTTGACCACCCCAAAATCACAGAACTCATAGACGTATAACTTGTTATGTTAAAATTTGATTTAGTATAGTAATTCAGTTTTATTTTGTCATAAGGCCATTAAAAAAAAAATTGTTTGTTTTTTAAATCCGACACTGAAACATGGAGAAAGATGAGAATGACAGAATTCGAACTTTGACCTTATTTATAAGAAGTGAGATTAAATACCATCACTTTTAGTGATTATTTATTTGTATTGTGACAGAATAACACAAATTTAAGAGGATAATATTATTGTTAGTTTTTTTTTACTATAATCATTACTCAAATTTGTAGATTATACTCATTTAATATTTATTTGAATTTCCTCTCATAAAAATTGCAAATGAAATTACACTAAGGCCAAAATAAGAATTTTACCTAAAGTTTGAATAACAAAAGTCCCTTAATAAGGCAGAAGGCATGGGCTTTTTTCGCAACAAATGAGGAAAAAATTTGAAGTGACTGATAAATCACGCATGCTCTTAAGATGATATAAGCTCGACATCAAAAACCCCAAAAAGAGGATCCCTACCTAACAAAATAATTTCTTGATGTCACTATTTTACGGGGCCATTACTCATTAGCACTTGAATATAAGCAAGCGTTTTGCCTAAGAAGTTGAAAACACATCAATCAAAGAATAAAAAATAAAAATAAAAATAAAATAATAAAGAGTGTGAGAAAATGCATTGCAGCATAACTAAAATTTTAAATTTCAAATCCAATTGTCACGCTAAAACTAATTATATGATAAATAAATTTATTCTTATCATATAATTGATTCTCGTTTTCTATTTATTGGGATAAAACTTTTCTTCAAAAGGGTCTTGTGCAGTAAACTCCCTATGGTAGATTGTTTGTTATAGCAAAATAGTCCTCACGAAGCTTTCAAGAAGAGGGGGTAGTCTTGCGGACTTAAAAGTTACCTATTTATGTCTAATTATTTCAAATAACATGGCTGTTGACACAGAATTAGCTAATGGTTATTTTCCGTCATTTTTTTCTTTTCCAAGTAAAAAAGTTTATGATCTGGGGTTAAAAAAAATAAAATTATTACTTATAAAATAAATACTTGTCATTGGATCAGCAGTAATGACCAAACCAAACTATGTTTGGATTAGAATGAAAAGAAACTGATTTTTGGATGTTGGTACTTTAGGCTGTCATGATTCATTGATACACTCACTTTTCCACCAAGCACTATGCCTACTACACTAAAGCAAGCAACGCATTGTAGGTAAGAAGACAGTGTGCACTTCTTAATGCCTTTTGAATTCATTATAAAGCTGCGCGACAATGCATTTCAGTTGCCCCTAATCCTACCAACCAATTCGTGCAATTATAAAGTGACGTTTTTTATTTTTTATTTTTTCCTTTTTTTTCTTTAGGAATTAATTTTCCACATTTACTCATCTCACTCTTTTATAGGGTATTAAATTAATGAAGGGCGTATAGGAAAATTCAAGTGAAAAATCAAATACCCTAGTCTGGATATAGATATATATTTAGAGCTTCAAAGCATCCACAATTTTTATTTATTAGTGGTGAGATAAAGATTCGAATTCTGTCCATTTTTTCAATTGTTTCGGGATTCGAATAAAAAATTTAATAAAAAAACTACTTATGTAATTAGTTCAAATGGGCAAAACTAAATAACTTAGACTTTAAGATCTTGAGTTAAACTCTCGTAATTACGAGGGGCTATTACCTATTATTTCTTGGTCACTAGTCCCTATTTTTTCAACTTTTAAGTAATTCAGCTCAATTGATATATGTTTGGACTTTATAATGATCTAATACTTATGGTACTCACAAACGAATGCTTGAAAAAAAAATTGAAAATTCTCAATATAAATTTAAAATTCTCAATATATTGGTGTTTGAGTATAGTTTGTCTGGTAATGAGTGAATTTCAAATGAAATTTTGTCACGCCAAATTCAAAATTGACAAGTTTAAATGACTTTAATATTTCAATGCAAATGATCGTTTCATAATATGTAGAACTTAGTTTGATAAATTAATAAATAAAAAAATGTGTAAGATTTAGTTTATTAAGTTGAAATCATTTTTTGAGAACACGTTACGTTAATATTTGAATACTTCAGCAATTTTTATACCTTAGTTTTGCAACTAAAGAACTACTCACATCCTTTTGTACAACATTAGATAGGGCTTTCGAAATTTATTTGAACTTTCTTGTAATTATTAAAAATATTTGATCTTAATTTAGACCACTTTAAAAAAATTCCAACTCATTAATTAGCATTTCACATTTTGGTATATTCAATTATTTGGAAAACCCATTTTATTACTAATTTATTCTTGCAATATAACTTTTCCTCAAGTTTTTGCCAAATCAACCCTTGGTAATTGGTTTTCTACGTTGAAATCTCCACAATTTGAGGGCAAGAGCTCCAAAAGTAGTATCTCTCATTTCTCACGTGAAAGCCTTTGGACTTCGACTAATCATTACAATTCGTGAAGTCACGCCAAAAAACGTGGCAACAAAACTACAGAAATGGAAAAAAAAATAAACACGTTATCTTGGTGGAATTATGAGTCAGCGAGTATCAGAAACGGAATCGGCGGAGGGGATTTTGTTTCAGTGAAACGACGCAGTTTGGACACTCGGCATAGTCAGTTTAAAAGGACAATTCCGTACGTCACCTGCCAATTAACTTTCTGGTAAGTGGAAGAAAAAAAAATAAAAAATATTAGAATAAAGCTGACAAGTCCAAAGACGAAAAGGCCCACATAGGACTCAATCCTAATCAAACTATGCCACTGACTTTTCTTGACTTTTAGGGATGCCCACGGGCTGGTTTTGCTTGACTATTTATCCTCATCATTGACTTTTGGCTCATAAGCCGAAAAAAACCAAAATGAAAATAAAATAAAAAATAAAATTAATTCAACTATCCAATTCTTAAAATAAATCATAAAAATTTATATTATTGCATTTAAAAAAAATCAAATAGACGTTTTAAGATTGTACAAGATAGAAGATATATAAATAATATGATAAATATAGACCAAAATTTATAATGTGAAAAAAATTTAATAAGATAGACACAAAGATATATAGACACAAAATTACAATTCATTACGAGAGTGATATATTTGATGTCACTTCTTATAAATGATAGCAGAGTTTGAGTTTTGTCTCGGGCGTAAATTATGCCCCTCGCCTTGCTCATTATGTTTTAGGGTTCAATTTGTTCTTTTTAAAAAATAATAGTAGTCTAAGATTTAGACGAGATAGACAAAAAAGATGATAGTATTAAAGGAAATTTAATTATTTCACCAACTACATGACTTAATTCGCTAACAAAATTTCTAACAACACATGGTTCATATATTTCGTTTTCGATACTAAAAAGTGAAGGAATAAACTTTAAATTAGTCATATTTGACCTCTTTCAATATCACAAACAACAGTTTATGAAGATGTTGGGAAGTTCTTGATCCCATGTCAAAGTTTGAGCGATTTTCATTGGCCACAATTTCCTAGGCGGCAAGCAAGAAAGGTTAGGGGTTGTCAAGGAAAACATGTAATTTTTAGAGAGTAGTACCACTGAAAAGTACCATATACTAGACCTGCGAGTTCTATTCTTTATTTATTTATTTGGGGGTGGGTGGGTGTACGGATGTCAGTTTTGCTGTGAAGCTTCAAGGAAACATATTCGAAGAAAAAGAATAAAAGGAGAAATATGCAAAAGAATGAAGTCTTTTTTTTTTGCCCCCTTCCTTTTAGGATTCTTATCCATGCAAATGCTTTACCTTAATTTTAGCAATCTTATCTCTACAAAAAGATATTATCTTTTGGCATGTGTCCATCATTGTTAATACTAGTAACTAAGATTAGGTAATGGGGTAACAGATATGATTAGGGAGAACTAATTTTAGCTGTTATGTAACAATTTCTTGTAAGATTAATGCATATGTAATTGCCATTGCATGCCTTGTAACACGTTGTCATTTCAAAAAATAAAAAACCTAACCATTGATAGGACCCCATCCCTTAACTTACACGTAAAAAAATAGAAAATAATTGATATTATACATTTTATTAATACCAATAAGACAAAATAATGTATGAGATGTTATATTGTGGTGTTTATTGAATGCGTATATTATTATATATTTACATTCAATCATACATATATATAAATATATAAAATATGTAGTGAAATGTATACTATCAAATATAATATGTATTGAGCGTTATAAATATTTATTTTTATTTATATGATCAAACATTTAATATTGATATTGGAAGCCAATTTTGTAGTTCTTTTGCTTTAGTTCTTTCTTTTCTCTTTGCTAGGATGATATGTAGATTATTTCTAAATTAATCAAGATATTATATAAATTTTTTTTTTTAATTCAGGTATTCAGGCTAGCTAACTAATTTTTGGAGATAACTATCTCAATTCCTCAGGACCAGCCTCTGGATAAATGCGGGCATAGCGACAAACGACTTACATGACAGGGTCAAATACGTGACTCATTTTATTTTTTATCAAAAAACAATACACATGACCCTTTTAAACCTACAACCTTATTAAATCTCAAAAAAACTCAAACTATCCCAATTCACGTTGTGACCCTGTGAGTGAGGCTCTTCACGTGGGAACAAGATACCTTTTCATATAGCTTCAATGATAGGAACAAAATCTTGTGGTCCAAATATTTTGATATCAATCTCATACCTTTGAAAGTTCAACAATAATTTTCAAACCAGCTCTATCAATTATTTATTTGACTAGTTGACTATATCATACGTAAGAAGTTCTTACCAAAGCGTATAAAATTGAGCCTCAATTGTGTGTAAAATTGTATCAAAAGTAAAACCACGTGTGTACATAGTGACACTTTATTTTTTTGAGTGGTAAAGTTTTACCATTATTCTTCATAAATTATTATATTGTGGTCTTACAATGCGTCCTAATCTTGTCTTAACTAAAATTAATCAGAGTCAATTGTTATAATTTTTTTTTAGTATTTTCTAATAAGCAATAAGGAGTAGGTGGCCAAAAACTCCTTATTTTCAAAGGTAAACAAGAAAAAATTGTAAAAAATATACGACACTCTCGTATCATAGTTATGCCCGTTGCCATTCCCTAACAAACCTACCTAAAACCAACTTGTAGTTCTTTAAATCTTTTTATGCAATTCCTTAACATTGCCAAAACAATAATAATAAATCCAAAGTCATGAAATACAATTTTGTAACCACTTGTACAAAATCTAAAAAAATAAAATAAAATTATGTTCACTTTTGTAATTTAGATAATCCATATTTACCAATAAATAAATAATCACCCCAAAAATTTTGTACCCGCCAGGTACATGATCTTCTTAGAGTGCTCACCTGCTTCATTCTACCGTACACCATCTGATCCCGCTCTGATTCTTCGTCTCATCTCCTTTAACTCACGTGCCCTCCCCAGCGCGTGGCGAGTGAAAACAAGAGTTGTGAGTATATATGAGAGGGACGAAGAGCTGCTTCTTTTTCATTCCCACTCCATCTCCATTTCAGTGCAATACTGCTGCTATAGGCAACTAAGCTAATTTTTTCGGTGGGTTTTGTTTTTAAACCTTTTATCAGTGATATTATTTACGCATATATATGATTACGAACTCATACTCGTGTATAAGCATATGTAAAGAATATTACTGAGGATCTGTGTTGTGTGTGTTTTTGTAGAGATGGCGGCGAAGGATGAAGCAATGGAGGCTCTCAAGAGAGAAGCAGTTGATTTGGTATGTTTTTTTTCCAAATTTTTCCTCACTTTTTTTCTGTTCTGTTTTTTATATTACTGGGGTTTTTTCTCTGTTTTTGGATTGAATTTTGCTCTATAATTTTAATCAAATTCGATTTTATTTTGTTTGTAGGAGAATATACCTATCGAAGAGGTGCTTGAGAATCTGAGGTGCACGAGAGAGGGGCTTTCATCGGAGGATGCTAACAGAAGGCTGGAAATTTTTGGTCAGAACAAGCTTGAGGAAAAGGAGGTGAGATTTTTCGACTGTATTTTATTTTCTTACCTTCCAATTCTACTTTTTGTTTCAAGTTTCTTTTTTTTTTTGTTGGTATTTTATGTGATTGATTATGTTTTTTATTTTTTTGTGAAAATTTAATGGAAAATTGCAGGAGAGTAAGTTTCTAAAGTTTTTAGGATTTATGTGGAATCCTCTGTCGTGGGTGATGGAAGCTGCGGCAATTATGGCCATCGCTCTCGCGAATGGAGGGGTTAGCACTGACACTCTCTCTTAATTGCATTATTTTTTTTCTGGTTTCCTGCTCCTTGTATAGCTCATATAAGTGCTTTTTTTTTTGCCTGGGTAACTGAAACGACAGTATAAGTCTGGTTGTCTATTTCTGCATATGTTTGTGTTTGTGTACATATCAATATTTTAGTCGAACAAAGTCATCGATTGATGATTTTTTTTTTTTAATTTCTTATTATTCTTAAATTTTTTGTTTTGTTTTGCAGGGGAAACCACCAGATTGGCAGGATTTTGTCGGATCATTACTCTTCTTGTAATAAACTCAACCATAAGTTTCATAGAGGAGAACAATGCTGGAAATGCTGCAGCTGCTCTCATGGCTCGTCTTGCACCCAAAGCAAAGGTATGGCTCATTCTAGCTGCAGAGCACGATTTTTTTTATTATTATTTTTCTCTATGCATTTTTGAGAAATTTAGCATTTCCTACTCGGTGATACAAGACTTCATGCTTAGTAACGATATCTTTAGGTTCTTCGAGATGGGCACTGGAATGAGGAAGACGCTGCTGTTCTTGTTCCCGGCGACATAATTAGTATAAAGTTGGGCGATATTATTCCAGCTGATGCTCGGCTCCTTGAGGGTGATCCGTTAAAGATAGACCAGGTCCTCTTGTAACTTATTGTTCTCTTAATCTCGACAATTTGCTTTGTTCTTTTTAGTTCTTTTGCTTGTTCTGTTGACGCTGAACTGTTTACCTATTTTTATTTGCAGTCTGCTTTAACTGGGGAATCCCTTCCCGTGACAAAAGGCCCCGGGGATGGTGTATACTCAGGTTCTACTGTGAAGCAAGGAGAGATTGACGCATTGGTCATTGCAACAGGTGTTCATACCTTCTTTGGCAAGGCTGCCCACCTGGTAGACTCCACTAATCAAGTGGGACATTTTCAGAAGGTGAGCACCATAAAAATTTCACTCAAATCACCATCATTAGAAGCGTAGATACTGTTTGGAGATTTTAGGAATTCATTCATTTCATTTATACTCTAAAACTTTTCTGCATGCATGCCAAAAGAATTATAGGCTCATATTACTATGGAAGTGTGTTAAATGAACAGTGAATTTTCTTTTCTGAATCACATCCTTTTATTTTTCTTTTCTGATTCACGTCCTTTTCTATATTTGGTTGTTGGGATTACACTGCTTCTCTCACAAACTGCTTTTGTTTGTGCATTGAAGGTCTTGACGGCAATTGGGAATTTCTGCATATGTTCTATTGCAGTGGGAATGGTTATCGAGATCATTGTAATGTACCCTATTCAACACCGTGCTTATCGTCCAGGAATTGATAATTTGCTTGTGCTTCTTATTGGAGGAATTCCAATTGCAATGCCAACAGTATTGTCTGTTACGATGGCAATTGGTTCCACCGTTTGTCCCAGCAGGTAGAATTTTTTCGGTGTTTTGGTTGAAGCTGCTATCTTTAGTTTGAAGTTTTTGGTATTTATATATATTCTTGTTAATTTCTCAGGGGGCCATCACTAAAAGAATGACAGCAATAGAAGAAATGGCTGGCATGGATGTGCTTTGCAGTGACAAAACTGGAACTTTGACCTTGAACAAACTAACTGTTGACAAAAATATTATTGAGGTTGATAAAAAGTCTATAGTTTGTATATAAATTTGAATTTGGCTAACCAATCCTGTTTTGACCCTCGACATTTCTAACTGTAGGTCTTTACCAAGGAGTGGATGCAGATACTGTTGTTTTAATGGCTGCCCGAGCCTCTCGGTTGGAAAATCAAGATGCCATTGATGCTGCAATAGTGGGGATGTTGGCTGATCCCAAGGAGGTATGACGTTCTTCATGTTATTTTTTCGGTTTGTTGTATAAAGTTACATGATAATTCTAAGGCGTTGATATTAAGAAGTACCTTAGGTGCTCCTTATCTTTTTTTCAGTTTGCCCTCTTATATAATTTTCTTTGTTTTTCACTATAAACTATCTATTTGAATAAAAGGCAAGGGCTGGAATTCAAGAGATTCATTTCTTACCATTCAATCCAACTGATAAGCGCACAGCTTTGACCTACATTGATAATGAAGGTAAAATGCATCGAGTCAGCAAAGGTGCCCCTGAGCAGGTACGTCAAAGTTCTGATAACTGATTGTTGTAGTGTTGCTAAGCAGAGGTCTTGATCAGTACATATTTGGTTTCCAGATATTAAACCTCGCATACAACAGATCTGAGATTGAGCGTAGAGTTCATTCTGTCATTGATAAGTTTGCAGAGCGTGGATTACGATCACTTGCAGTAGCATACCAGGTGATGTGATCCTCTAGTTAATCTCCAGTACTATTGTGATATTAAAGCCAGGTGTATGGTGGAACTTATTTTGATGCATTGACGGCCTTCTCGTTCTGCAGGAAGTTCCTGAAGGAAGGAAGGAGAGTCCTGGAGGTCCATGGAAATTTATAGGACTCATGCCTCTTTTTGATCCTCCTAGACATGACAGTGCGGAGACTATTAGAAGGGCTTTGAATCTAGGCGTAAATGTTAAAATGATTACTGGTGAGCATGTTTCAGCTGATGCTTCTTGTGTATCTGTTTCGGTAAACTACTTGCTATATGAGAGTTGAACTGAATCTGAAAAATTAGAAAAATTATCAACTTTGACCACTTTCAAGTACAGGATGTTAATACGACTGCCTAACTGCATCTTGGTATTATGCCTTTATTTGCTTATAGTTGTTTTGATTTGCTCGCGCAACTTCTATGCCTACTTTTCCCTCCCTTTGAACAAACAATTATAATAAAGAAATAACTGATTAGTGCTGACAATAGTATGGGGTCCTTTTCACCATAGCAATTCTCTAATTGCTATCTTGAAGATACTCTTGAAAGAAATTCCATAAAAAAATTTAAGCATTTCTAGATATATGTGACACCATTTTATATATAGGAGGATGGAATCTCATTGTCTGAAAATGCTCATTTAGTTGGGGATATGCAGCAGCAAAACGACAAGTTCTTCATTTAATCCACTTTGTTCTGTAAGAGTCTGCTAGTATTCTTAGATACTGGGTACTTAATTGTCTGCATCATGGGGAAGAAATAGGCTGAATACATTTCATAGGTATTGTGCATACAAGCGCCTTTCTTAACATGAAAATGAGATTGCTGATGGAGATGAAAGTTGATACCTTGTGCTGTTGGCTATAGCTAATTTCTTTTGAAAAGCCCAGGGGGGAAAAAATAAAAATAGCTTGCCTTAGTGGCACTCTATACTTCCTGGGATTGAGTTTATGCTGAAGAGTTTAAAAGTTGATCATTGCTCTGTTTCTTAATGTCAAAAAATCTTCGTTGGTTCTTACTTTTTAAGGTTTTAAATGCTGAACTTCTTATTTTGGAACCTCTGCATCACTAGTTATTAGATCTTCTCCATGTGCAATTTTACCTTTATTTACATGGCCGTGACCTATATTTATCTGTGTCAGGTGATCAGCTAGCAATAGCAAAGGAAACAGGTCGTCGTTTGGGTATGGGAACCAACATGTATCCTTCATCTTCTTTATTGGGACATCACAAAGATGAGTCCATTGCTGCTTTGCCTGTTGATGAGTTGATTGAAAAGGCTGATGGCTTTGCTGGTGTTTTCCCTGGTATGATTAGTTCTCCGTTTATAACTAGCACTACAATCTTTTGTATGGATCTATATATTTACGTCAGTCTGAGAATAAGATACAAATTCACTGCATATCTGGCTTTGGAAGTGGTTGTCATGTTTGTCCATTTTGCACCGATCATCCTTATCAGCATTTTTTTTTAATAAACGTTTGGTATGTCAGAAGTTTTAAAAATTTACTCTCTCATTTTCAGAGCACAAGTATGAAATTGTCAAGCGATTGCAAGCTCGGAAACATATATGTGGGATGACTGGAGATGGGGTGAATGATGCCCCTGCTCTCAAGAAAGCTGATATTGGAATAGCTGTTGCTGATGCGACTGATGCTGCTCGAAGTGCATCTGACATTGTACTGACCGAACCTGGTCTAAGTGTCATCATCAGTGCTGTGCTAACTAGTCGAGCAATCTTTCAGAGGATGAAAAATTACACGGTAAGTCTTCACAAGCAACCTTCCTAGGTAAGCAGGCCATAGCAGAATTTTTCTTGGTGGTGGTCATGGTGTGCTGCTGGGGGTTTAGCTGCTAAGCCTGTCCTTTGTGTGATGCATATGGCTATGTCTTCATGTATTGTACATTGTAAAGGAATGGAGCTGTATTTTATAAGGTTTTATGAGACTGTTGCCACATTATAAAATCTAGTAAAATAGGGGAAACTACCATTTCTTTTCCTCAAAATTGGGCTGTCACTGATTGCCAAGTCTTTACACCTCTTCATGAACCACACTTTTGTAGATGACCTTATTCTGTTTAAAACATCAAGACATCTTCCTTTAGCTTTAGATAAAGCAGGGTATGTTGTTATTACCAAATTGTAAACTTATCTCCGCTCCTGTAGATGTGTTGTAGATTCTCCGTACATATAATGGTGCCCCTGCTCTTGTTAGTTGTTCACTATGCTGACTAGTTTCTCTAAACATGCAGATATATGCTGTTTCCATCACAATCCGTATTGTGGTAAGCCTGCAAGTAGTTGTTTATTTGATGCATAATGTAATGCACAATTTTGTCAAATTATGTACTGTGATATGATTATGGTCTATTCCGGTTTGCCTGACTTATTTTGTTTTTTGCCCACTGATTATGTGATGTTCCATTTTCACAGCTTGGTTTTATGTTGCTTGCACTCATATGGAAGTTTGACTTCCCACCGTTTATGGTTCTGATAATTGCCATACTAAATGATGGTAAGTAGTTGTGGCCGGTAATACATGCTTCCCTCCCAATTTTGCATACTAGCTAAATCTGATTCATTTATACCTTTTTCCAACATTCGCCAATTTATTTCAGTAAGTTTTGCCCTTCTTGTGCTTAAAAGAAAAATGCTGGTGCAGTGCACATGGAAGGATGGGCTATTGTGATAATTGGTGGTAAATTCTGACACTTTGGCTTTTGGCTTGCAGGTACCATCATGACAATATCCAAGGATAGGGTGAAACCATCTCCTTTACCAGACAGCTGGAAGCTAGCTGAGATTTTCGCAACAGGAATTGTTCTTGGAGGCTACTTAGCAATGATGACAGTCATTTTCTTCTGGGCAGCATATGATACAGACTTCTTCCCTGTAAGTGTTTCTGATGCAATATTAGTTACCCTTATGACTCTGCCTACTCCTCTTATATAAGTACTCTGCTTATGTAAGTGATTATTTTTTGGAAAGCATGCTCATATACTGCCAATTTTTTCATACTTTGTCTTCGTGTTTCCATATAGAAACTGCATTTGAAAGACATTTTTATCCATATGCATTAGTGAATTGAATGATATTCAGTGTGTGGTTGCTCTTGGGAACTTATGAGCTTATATGCCTTTTTATTTGGTCCCTGCTTTTCTTTTCTCTCGAACTGGGAAAATGTTAATCTTAATAGTTACACGTCAAAATCCATCCCCGTCTTGTAAGATATCCTATCATTCCTCACAAGTGTGCATTTCCACATTTACGGCAATTATGCTGTATCTGCTACTTTTTATTAGAAAGTTCTAATTTGGTGGATGAAATCAAGAACTTCAGTAACTGATTTTTGTTGACCTTGTCTACTAAACAGAGGGTATTTGGAGTTAAGTCTCTGAGAAAACAGTCAACCCTAACTTCAGAATGCTTGCCTCCGCAATATACTTGCAAGTCAGTATAATCAGCCAGGCTCTCATATTTGTGACAAGGTCTAGAAGTTGGTCTTTTGTTGAGCGTCCAGGACTTCTGCTCGTGGGGGCTTTCTTTATTGCTCAGCTTGTAAGCAAACTCTACCCCCCCCCCCCCCGCCGCGTTGATTCTTTATTTGAACGCTATCTAGTACCTTGCTCTTACCTCAACACTTCTGTTTGATGGCAGATTGCTACCCTGATTGCTGTATATGCAAACTGGAGTTTTGCTGCAATAGAAGGGATAGGATGGGGTTGGGCTGGGGTTATATGGCTATTTAATATCGTGTTCTATTTCCCGCTTGATTTCATAAAATTCTTCATCAGATATGCATTGAGTGGAAGGGCTTGGGATCTTGTCATTGAGCAAAGGGTATGAAAGCTACAAACTCATTTGCCAAATAAACTTATGAAGCTTTCCTTAAATCCTTTTGGGATGTTCTATTTTGCAGATTGCCTTTACAAGGAAAAAGGATTTTGGTAAGGAAGATCGTGAACTTAAGTGGGCGCAGGCACAAAGGACCTCCATGGGCTTCATCCACCTCAGACACAATTTGGTGAACGTAGTAATTACAACGATCTTAATCAGATAGCTGAAGAGGCAAAACGACGAGCAGAGATGGCAAGGTAGAAAACAAATTCCATTTTGATTATAATTGGATTGAAACCTAGAATATTCTAAATCCTTGAATTTTTCAGCAGTTTTCTAATATTTTTTTACCCAAATTCTTTGCCAAAAAATGCAAAATAATCACAACTCACATTTTGTATTTTCTGAAGCCTTTATTTCCTATTCCTCTGTCAACCTGAATGTCATTCTGGTTATGATTTTCTGAGTTCACCTTTTTTTAACACCTTATAATCCACAACACATACTGGCTATGTAGGCATATATATGCCAGTCTGATTCCCTTTTTGTTTCTCATAACTGCATCTTTAGCAAATATTAAAAAAGACTCAAAAAATTTCTTCTCAAATATGTGATTTGGATCCTTGATTCCTTGTTAACATGATGGGCATTGAAAAACATGTCTATTCTGAAGCATTAGGCAGTTAGAAAACATGCTTATTTGATATTTCTCATTCTTACATCATTGTGGACAATGTTATAGCATGATTTCCAGTTCATTCAAGTCTCCATTTGCGTAAGAATATATTCATCTTGTTGCAGGCTGAGAGAGTTGAATACACTGAAAGGCCATGTTGAATCAGTTATAAAGATGAAGAATCTTGACATAGACACAATTCAACAATCGTACACGGTTTGAGTTGGATGGATGTCCCCCATTACATATTTTGATGAGCTCGCGTGTGTTTGTTGGTTGTTGCTTGCTTCATCCACATCAATCAATCAATCAATCACGTCTTTGTTGGTAGTGACGTGCTTGCTTTATCCATGATCAATCAACCATGGAGATAACCGTTGTCACTTCCCTTTTTTGTTCTCTCTTTTGAGGAGTGGGGTGTGTAAAAAGCAAAATTTTGGAATCATAAGAAACCGAGTGGCCTCTTATCAACAGTGCCTACTTTTATACCGCAAAGTTTACCTCATTTTTGCTTGATAGGTGATGCTCTGCTCAATCTTGTATCTGGTCTTTGATTTGCTTTGCTGCTTATTACTAGAATCTTTCTCTACGTTATGTTATGTTGATTAATATGCTTATCGCTATTAACTTGTTGCTGGAACTATAATACCACAAGTACTCTCTTCTTTTTTCCTTTCTTAATTCTTATCTTCGCGTGAATGTGTACGCCCAAAGGCAGAGCATCTTAAGATGCACCAAAAAACAATATCCAAAGAATTTCAGTTGCAAATATAACGAATCATCATCGATCTTCGATTGGATTTAATGTAAAATCTTTATGTATATAAAGGCACCAGTTTGCCATTATTTATCAGTACGAAGAATTTGTTGGAACATAATTCAAATTACAGTGATAATTTAGGGCAAGATAGATTTTAAGCAGCAAATTTAGGGAGTTCCCTCCATGTGCTTGATTATCTTCTTGTGAAGCTCATCTTTCTTGGCTCCTACCACCCTCTCCACTTCCTTCCCTTGCTTTAGCAACACGAATGTTGATATCGCCTGCACCCCAAACTCCCGCGACACATCCTATCACAACCCCCACCAACCATCCATTAATGGAGGAGTAAAGAAAATAATTTTAGAACTTGGAAAGAAAAATAACATACAGAGAGCTCATCGACATCGATTTTGACAAAGTCGACGTCGGAATACTTGGCGGACATGTCGTTGAAAGCCGGCTCTATGAACTTGCACGGCCCACACCATGTTGCCGAAAAATCAACCACCATCTGCTCATCCATTTATCGAATTAATTATAAATGAAAGTCAACACTGATAGAAAAAAACTTGAGCGACGAGTATGGAGTTCCACTCTTTACACATAAAATTCTGGGGGGAAAAAGATAAAAGACGAATAATTATTTTTTGCAAAAAAAAAAAAAAAGAAAGCAATTCCTAGCCCCAGTTTGACTGGTATCTTGGAATTGCAAGCGGAAAACATCGAAAAATTAAAGGATTGAACGTATGGAGAAGAAGAAAGAGAAGCAATTAGGTAAAGAGAAGGGACCAGTTTATTTAATTGCTTGGAGGAGTTGAAGTGGAGCTGCCAGAGCTGCGATGAGTGGAAGGCTGTGACGCGCGACGGTCCAGATGACTCGGCGGCCGCCGCTTCTCCTCCACCGATCAGATTAGAAGCAATTGAACCCATGGGTTTGGTTTTGATTGATTTTCAGTAGGAATCAAAACTGGGAAGAGACGGAACAACAAGAGAGGACTGAGGAGAAGAGTTTGCATACGTCAATTGCAGTTGACGGTCGACGTCAAAATGGTGGTGCTGCTCCTTATTCGGTTGAGGATTGGGCCACGTAATTTAGAGCCCATAATGAATTTGAGAAGGATAAGAATCCAAGGCTCATGGGCCTAAATAGTGAATTGTACACCCTCAGTCCCAACTCCCAAATATATTGTCCTATTTGCTACATTAAATATTTAATTACACTATTGTGCTGACAATTTTGTGTGATAATTTTTTTATATTGTTTAATACTATTTAAATATTTTTTTTACATAAATTTTCTAAATTATTTATTACTGTATTTGAAAAAATATCCAAGTCAAGAGTGCCAATATGAAGGTAATACAATCCATACTAAAATGGAATTGTAGATGAGTTTAGAGATTTGCTCTCATTTCTATTTCTAAAATTTCTTTTGTAGCTAATTACATCTAGCTCTGGGTCATTTATCTTACAAACCAATTATTCATCTTCTTTTTTGTTTCTTAAATGCCCTTTTGGTTTTTGGACTTCCAATAATCTTCTTGGTAAGAATTTCCCAAGAGCATCCTGAATACTGTGCAATTGATGGTCTTTGAACTAGCAAGTTTAAAGAAGATTTATTAAGGGTCACTGCAGCAATTAATGTTTATTATTGTTTTCAACGTTGCAACTCAAAATATTGAAAGGATCAACACGGAAGAACTTGAGCAACTGTATAAAGAAATGCATATCTTGATACAATACCAACAAACTACTCCTGAAATGGAACTGGAACTCCTTGCTTTTGGTTAACAATTGCCATAGTCAAATACCGCGAACCCATCCCAATTGGAGCCTGCTCCTCAGGACCCTCCCAAAATGGGGCTTCACCTTCACCAACCAGACGCCAATATCCTGTCCTAAGAGATACAGCTTGTTCTTCAGTGCAATTCTCTAACAGGGCTTCAATCCGAAAATTAATTCCCAGAGAGCCCAGAAACTGAGACTGAGTCATTGGACCATGGACAGACACATCTGCAACAAGATATTTAACATTTAGAATTTTTTTTTATTCAGGGACAGCTGAGAGAGGGTTCATTTAAATATGAGAACATTCATATGCACATCTGTGATGGCAATTCTGTTGTCTTCTTTTGGTTTTTTGTTTTTTAACTGAACAAGTATCAAAACCACAGCAATATAATATAAGCACATAAGATTTTGGCAAACCTGGAACTTCAGCAGCAGAATGCCTAATTGCATCAAAATCAACGTATGCACTGAGATCAGCAGTGCCTGGATTGTCCAGTATGTCAACGAACTTATGCTTCCGAATTGCCTGCATCATTAAATTATAAACTCAAGACTACTTTTGCTAAAGAAATGTCCATGTGTAGAATTAAAGAACGAAGGTTTCCCAAGCAGGCAGAAAATTCAAGAGCAAACACCAAAGTCTGTATAAGGATTATAACCATAGTACAATACTTAATTTTGTGCGTAACCAGAAGAAAGCAGTTTCTATATGAGTCCAATATTCGTATGTAAATAACGATATAAATGAGAACTCAGATAATGCATATGACACCTCTGTATTTTCAGAAAAGTTGTAGCGGACACTATTGCAAACATAGAAGAAGCATTATCCTGACTAGTTTTCACTTAATCTGGTTTCTCAGTTTATACATTTTGATAATAAATAAACCCGCCACAGCAGGCAGGTGCTTCCTCTGTCGTCGCTGGAGAGCTCTTGATGAGGAGACCTTAGGATAAGTTGCTAAAACAAACGGGGGAGGGGAGGATCGATCCGTTCAGTAGAATTCCGAAGAAAGACTGTTGGCAGCAGTTGGAGTTTCCTACTAAATAAAAATATCAAAATATTCTCATGCATGAATTTCTATTTAAGTGTTAAAGGTGTAAGATTGAACAGAAGCAGACCTGTAGACTGTCTGAGACTATTCCATTGAGGCCATAATCAATTATGAGAGCCCCGCCACCATCAACACCTATTCTGTTGGCAATTGCTTGAGTTAAATCCATCGCTTTGGGACAAACGTCAATATGATTAACCTTAGCAATTTCTTCAGCCTTAGCCCATTTGCAGCGCTTCATGAGATAGAGAGTTGCAGGTGTGGGGTGTGAAGATAAAACAAAACGAAACCTACCCAATGAATTTGAAAAAGAGAACGCCAAACCTCAAATCAGTGTATCTAGAAGGCTAGCGCCATTCACAGAGATGAAGGAAAGGGTTCAAAACCTTACGATGAATTTTCAGCAACATCAATCATCTTCTCGCACCAACCACGAGAAGCTTTCTGCAAGAAAAATATGAATAAGTAATATGCTTTGCTAATACTAATTTCTGAATCAGAAAAACATAAATTGTTTATATACCAACCCAAGGGGATAATCCTAGAATAACAATGCAGCAAAGAGACCATAAAATTTTTATTACACTTTTATCAGCACAATATATCCATTCTGAATTTTCTGATGCAAGAATTCCCATTCAAACAACTGGGAGAATAACGGGACGTAGTGTTTTCACAAAGCAAATAAATTTCATTGATGGGAATCATAGCAGATAGCACTGAAACAGCAACTACATCTAAAGTTTAAAGATTAACCTGAAATTGGTGCACTGGCAAAGCATCATAGAACTCATGGGCAATAATTATTGTAGGCACTGAAAAAACAAGTTAAATCTTCCGTCAGATAAACCTGTAAAAACATCACAACAAGAAACTTATTTCATGCACAACAACACACAAAAATCATATTTTAACACTTCAAAAAAGTACAAAAATATGTCCTATCTATCACATTCCAGCTATCAATGATAGCAAATCAGTATCTCCCCCTCCCTCACAACGCAGTTTTAGATGCTTTTATTGCTATGGGAAAAAGCAGACTCTGAGAGCATGATTGTAAGCCCAAAAATACAAAAATTCTTAACTCATGGGCATAAAATGTTCATCTACTGTTTATTATAGAAGATACCAGGCTTAGAATGTACCATATATAAATATAGAAAGAGATAATAGATTTACAATCCCACCAACCAGCCAGCTCAGCTGATCTTGGTTCATACAAACCATATATCCTCCCATAATCCTCTTGCCATAAGCTGAATACAGAATCAAAGTTATGCAGCTTAAAACAAGAATTCCTTACATCCTGTTGGAACCTGCTCAAGCATCGCATGCCATGATACAGGGTCCCGGCTAATGTGCTGATGCATCTTTCATCAGCATTTCCATCAGCAGCATCTTCAGTCATGCACTTCAAGTTCTGATACTGGAGTTTCTGCAATGCTGGGCTACATTCAACTAAATGTATTTGCAAAGAATCCATGAAATTCTTGATCTTTGATGAACCCTAAAGGACAAGATACCAATCAAACAGTTTAAATTTGAAAACCAAAGTTAATGTATCAGAGTCATGAGATCACAAACACAAATCATGAGTGTGGATGAAAGAACAAATTGCAATGCCATACACGCAGAAGATCAGCCATGAGAGTTCCTCTGCCTGGTCCAAGCTCAACTAAGTTAACTCTATTCGGCTGTCCCATTTGCTCCCAAAGGCACATTGCCCAAACACCAATCATCTGAAGGAAAAAAAACAGATTAATCAACATAACATATTCAAATGATAGTAACTACTGAATGACTACTTCAGCTAAAATCTTTACATTGTTAAAGAGAAGAGACATTTCATGTAATATCTTTAACATGTCCCACATGTGCTGGGCATATTCTTGTTCTCAAGGCCTAGCACATGGAATTCCTTGTCATAAATTGATGGCAATGAAATTCTAAATGCTTAAACTGTTAGAATGCAGAGGTAATATATAACACTTAACCATAAAAAAAGAGCAATAGAATATTAAAGAGTGGCAGTAAGAAAAATAACCTCCCCAAACATCTGGCTCACTTCTGGGGACGTAACAAAATCGCCCTCTGCTCCAAAGACATCCCGATTGATATAAAATCCGGCTTTCGGGTTCGTTAAAACTTCCTCCATGTACTCAGCAACTGTAATTGGGCCCCCTCTGAACTAATAATACCAAACAATCTCATAAAGCTATAGAATAAAATAACACGAAAACCAAATCATGTGGAGTACCTTGATGATGTTCTTGAGGTGCTTAACGAGCTCTGAGTCAGCAGAAGGTTCGTGAGAATGCTCTGCACATAAGCAAAACACACTTAAATCCAATCAAAAATTGAAAAAAACAAAAGACGATAGCTACCGAAACGGGCATGGGTAAATTGCACAAGATTTAGTTCTAGGATGGAGGGTGTACCGGGAGGATGGTA
This sequence comes from Paulownia fortunei, assembly GCA_019321725.1. Taxonomy (NCBI): domain Eukaryota; kingdom Viridiplantae; phylum Streptophyta; class Magnoliopsida; order Lamiales; family Paulowniaceae; genus Paulownia; species Paulownia fortunei. Next base: position 56,750 of record JAGSPU010001671.1, on the reverse strand, counting down.
CAAATTGGAGCGGTCGATGGAAATAGCGGCAGACGGCGGGGGTTGAGGGATGTCCTCCGACTGTTCGACGAAATGACTGTTTGGAATTTGGGAGGATGAAAAGTAGAGCATTGTCGAAGGGATGCGAGCGATAGTTGAGAAGAACGAGAGAAGAGGCGTCGGGTGGAAGCTTGGAGTACCGCTCTTCTCAACATTTCTCTACAAACTTTGCGAAGCAGCAGCAGCTTCTTCTTGTACCGAGTTATTTTTTGAGTGGTTCGCGCATACAAACAATTCTAATTTCATGAATTAATCAATTCAGCCACGAAGGGGATGTAGCTCAGATGGTAGAGCGCTCGCTTAGCATGCGAGAGGTACGGGGATCGATACCCCGCATCTCCACTTTTTCAGTTACTTTTCATTTTTAATTTTGAAAACCCAAAATTCTGACTCAATATTCATCATCATATATATATATTTGTCTCCTTCAATGTTTTCCTCCTCTTATTAGGATAAACTTTATTGAAGAAGAAAAAACAACATATCTAGTGGTGCACGACTACATTAAACAACATAGCTTGATAATGAACTAGATTTTCTCAAGAATGGCATCCCATTCCTCCCGAAAGAAAGCAAATTTCTCACAGCAGTTCTCACCATCATCATGATTCGTGTAGACGTAGAAAATAAAATGCACTGCCTCCAACTGCAATGACCTTAAAGCGGCAGGGATGCAAGTGGGTTTACAACAGGCACATTGCGATTTTCAGCAGAGATTTCTCATGAGGAGGCTGCACAGGAAAGGTAGTCTGCCTAGGTGAAATCCGAGTACAACAAGAAGCTCAGGGGCTAGTAATTAGTCGTGACTGGTGGCTGGCCGGGGACGTGCGCCTGCCCCATTGTGCCAATGCTGTGGCTCATCAAGAGAAAGCAGCCAACTGAGTTAGACCTTTCTTTGGGGAAGATATAACTTAAATTGTACTGTATTTGGTAGTGAGCGTTTCTGTGGCAGGTTATAGCTTCTTGATGATAATTGATGAGTAATGGAACTTAGACGGGGGAAATTAAAGATGAATAAGGACTTGCACAAGAAAAAGTGTGACTGGAAGTGGGATTAAGATTTCTCAGAGAGTGACTAGGAAGTAGCTTAAACCGATCTTTGGCGTTGTGATTTTAGGGAATTTACTAGGCAACTTCTTTCCAGCATCAGGAATAACTTTAATGCATTTGACGTGAAGTTGCTCAAGGTTTTCCAATTGTTTTTAGTTTTTTCTCTCTTTTGGAAGAACAAATTTTACGGCTTAATTAATGAATGATACTAGAATACCAAATACGCATCCATCTAATTTGCACTTTAAACATCCAAAGTTGATCTTGACACTCCCGGATCCAAATACATATCAATATTTAGTTTCTTCTATTAAGATCATATCAAAATTCAGCTGCATTTAAAAATGGCAGATTTCAATTCTTGTCCCTTCAAGATTTCCTCCCAGGTGCGCCTTGTGAATATCTTCATCCAAAGTTTTGGCATCCAGGCAATGTATTGTACTGATAGCATCCACTGAACCACTGCCAAAGATGAAATGGCCATACTTAAAAAGCAGTCTTGATAAAGAAAGTAAATAGAAAAGTTGACAAACAAGTTCACAGGGCATACAACGGAGAATTGCGTAAGACCATAATATTGAAGCAATCGAGCCAAGTGATCTACAAATTGAACAGAGCATCAGCCAAATGAGTATGAAAGTTTAGGACAAACTGGACATTCTTTTTCCTTTTTTATCAAGAAAAAAATAGACATGGAGCAAGACAGGACATAGGTGCCATCACTTTTCAATTTTAAGAGTGGCTCACCGGCCAACAGTGACCATGACCATTCAAATTTATCGATCAATAAGGAAAAAATCCATTACATGCTTCAAGGATCGGAGATTTGCAAACGAGAAGCGTTTATATCCATAAAGCAGGTAGCAATTAAACAACAAAAAAGAGACAATGTTCAGATTAGAAATTTCACAGCTCGATCTGTTTAACAACAGAACTACAAATAAACAAAAACAAACTTTGGTCCAAATTTTTTAGAATCTTTCATTTCAAGAATACTTTTTACAAACGTTCCTATCAACTTTTGTTTCTCTACAAATCTACAATAGTTAGAAGATAAGATGCATACTCATACATAAAAACCAACTCTACCTGTTGCTTGATGATTATTTGAAGAAATCCTTAACAAAATCAGAAGAAGTATCCCACAGTTTGCACTTGTCCCCCTCTCCTTTTATTGAAACAAGGCTCTCCTTATAAGAAAAAACCCAATATATGAAAAACCCATTCTCTTTTCTTCGAACTTCAACAGTCCTTAATTTCTTGGTATCGACATTATATAGAGTCAAGAGTGAAGTTCCTGTTTCTAATAAGAGCTCATTGTGCTCCAGAAACCAAGTGGCCATCTGATGTCTTGAAAAGGGCCAACTGTTGAACTTTTAGTCCAACATCCTTCCTTCTCCATTACCCATACATCGACGCATTTATCAATCTTATCTAAATCACATGTTAGCAAAGCTATCGAATCACCATATAAAGTAAGGTCCCCTTCTTTAGATTTAATACAATCTGGCACTTGAATTTCTTGAAACTTCTCACTGCTCATGTCAAATGCAAGGATAGCAACATCAGTGTCATTAAACTCCGTGAGCCAATAATAAACTCCATTCAAGTACGTGTTACACAGAGACCTATATGCACAACGACTTGAATTAACCAAATCCACATCCTCAAAATGTCTCCAAGAATCACTACAAGAGTTGTAAACAGAAACAAGAGAAGGATAGTGTGGAACATCCATTTCTTCATTCCAAAAGTACTGGATCGAGACAAGCTTGTGATCTCCACTCAACGGGTCCAATCCAAATCCGAGCAAATTGTCATAGGAAGATAAATGAGGTTGAACAGTCGGATGAACCAAAGGGAGTGGCTTAAACTGTCTCATGGCCGGGTTCAACAAAGCCATGTGTCCTGAAATACTAACCACACAGAATACACCATTCAAGGGTCCCATAAGAGCTGCAACTGTAACAGGCATCTGTAGATGATCAGTCTCTTCATAACCATAAAATAATTCATCAACATACAAGGCGAATGCATATTGCTCCTCATCAGGTCTGTAATGCCGAATAAGTAGGCGTTCTTGATTGCTCTTGTGGCCAAAATGCTGGTTTACGAAACTCGGGCTTCCGATGAGTGCATACCAGTGCTTGCAAACACACTTGAATTGCAAGAGGGTCTTCACAGGCAACCTCAATAAAATCTCCACTATCACGTCTTCCGGCAAATCACCATTGTTGGGGCTTTCCATATCGCCCGAGTTGTTATGAGTTCAGTTTTACTAAAAATCTGATAAAAGCTCTATTGGGATGATAGAAGGTATGGAAACAAAACACTGGACAAAGTTGTTTCTTATGTATCAAAGTAAAAGTAACACTAGGGAGCTAAAAAGGACATACGAGCACTCACCATTAACAGGAATCCTTTTTTCCCAAAAACCCTTAATACAGATCTGGAATTGAAATAGAAAATTACAAATAGAATTTTTTTTCAATATAACTCAGAACATTACTAGTGCATCACGCGCACGAGCAAATACACACATCAAAATTAAATGGCCTTTTTAACCCACCTAAATTAAATCTGCTTACTCAAAACCAAATCAAATTATTTTTCTATTTTAAAAACGATTTCGGAAACGAAAAAGAAAATAAAAAAATAAAAACCCAATAAGCTCGAAAAAAACACCATTTCGAGAGAGAATTACAAAAATCCTAAATTCCAACCTAAACATTTTTAAAAATACTCTGAAATGACAAAAATAAGTAAAATCTTATAATTAGCCAAAAAATAATAGCAGTAGAGGTTTTCTGCTTGCCGTTTGTAGTCAACATGAGGTGCGCGTCGACCGGTAAAATGGCGGGTAAGAACTCACCGAGAACAGACTGTTCAGATGGAACGGCGTCGCATTTATGATGTAAGTCCTGTATAAAGCGAATGTAGTAGGAAAGAGAAGTTGAGACGAGAGGTTTCTTTTTATGCTTTCGTTGTTTTTGGGGGAGTATTTTAGTAAAATATTATAATTTAATTAAATAATTTTTAAAATATTATAAAATAATTGAGATTTAAATTTTTATAACATTAAATATTTAATATTTTTTATTTTTATTTGGAATTATTTGATGATGTGATCAAAATATTACTTAACATAAAGTCAAAGCGTTATTTCGGAGAAAGTGTTATTTCAATTCCAAATTTGCTAAAGTGTTTAACCCTTTATCTCTTGGTAATGCCGTCAAATGATTTCAGATGAAAAATAAAAAAATTAAAATAAAAAATATTAAATTATTAATGATTTGTCATTAAAATCTAACCTCAATTATTCTATAATATTTTAATAATTATTTAATTAAATTATAATATTTTATTAAAAACTTCAATAACCTATAAATATTTTAAAAAATTATTTTATTTAGAGTCAAAACATATCGAATACAATATTAGTATTACTCTAAGATCAAACAAAAAAGAAAAAATTTCAACACCAACGATGGTTGGTAGTATGTTTGAATGGCTTTTTTTTCATATTTAATTGTAAAAATTTATCAAAAAAATCAAAATATTTCAATAATAATAATAATAATAATAATAATATTACTTTATCTAAAATTCACTTTCTCTCTTTTTTCTAATCTTTTTATTTTAAGATTATACTCTTTTTATCTTTTTTTTCCATGATATCATACTTTACAAATCAGGTGAACTGATGCCCAATACTACAATCAATTTGAAATCTCTTTTATTGTACTAGTACTTATACTTTTGTAAACCTTTATAAATATAGAATATTTATATTTTATTATCATGTTCGATATGTATCTAAAATTTTAATTGTCATATCGTTATGTTCTTATTATGTCGTATTCGTTTCACCATATTTATGTCTGTATATCATGTTAGAGCACCAATGATAAGTTGTACTTAAATTGGGGGACTAATTTTCAATTGAATATGGACAACTCCACTTTCATGGATTTTTTAACAATTCATTGTTAAAATAAAAAAGAATTAACAACCTAATGGTTTTTTTAAATTAATTATCAATTTTTTTCTTTATTAATATCATCACACCAAATAACATTTGATATTTCTTTTTTTTTCTTTTTTGTTTAGTTTAAGTGTTTATATCAGCACTCAGCATTCTTATAATGGTATTTTATTTTCTTTTTTATTTTCGTAAATAAGAATAATGTGAATAAAACAGAATTCTTGCTAATTTTAAATGACGAATTTGCCCCTTTTTAAAATAGTTTTCACCTGACCTCACTTAAAAAAACAATACCAGAATTTAGTCCCTTTTCTAAAGCATCTTTTCTTTCTTTCTTTCTTTCTTTCTTTCTTCTTGCTAGTCAAGGATGATACTTTTTTGTTATATAAATCAGTTGAGTGAGTTAAATAATTAATTTCACACCAAAACACAGCAGTTAAACTAATACTCAACACAAATCAATTTTATCAATTTTAATTAATTCATAGTATGAAACGTCGTCAATCAAACTGTAGACATGCATTTCATAATTTGAAGAGTTAACAATACAAAAAATATTGGGAATGGTATAAATAAGAAATTTAATCTCTGATGATGAAAACTAATATATTAAACTATTACGAAACTCAAGAAGCAATAAAATCAAATAAATTATTAATGATTTGTAAGGTAATGACTAGTTTCTATTTATTTTTTTTAACTTTGTATTGGTTTATTTCTATATTATTAATGATATAACGATAACTAAATATTACTGTCCTAAAATTACGTAGCTCTTGCTACAATATAAAGTTTTAACTTTTGGATTAACCTATCACATGAAAATCTTAAAATATCTTCATATTGTTTAATATCTCTTCAATTAAACTGAAAAAATTAACAAAATTATTTGTTAAATCATAAAATATCAATTAACTTAATACAATTATGCATTAATATTTTACAATTATTTATATTTCTGATGAATAATTCATTTCTTTTAGTTAGTAAAATAATACTCATTTATCCCTAATTTATAACTCTTATTTTTTTTTTTGAGTCGAGATAAAATATATAAATATTTACACAAATAGACAAAAACTGAAACTTGACAAGATGCAATAGTCCTCCGCGAAAGACTTATTATAGTATGTGTTCAGTTCTCCTATGTTAAAATGTAACCTTTCACGGATGCCGATGAAGAAAGCAAGCAAGCAGAGAAAACATAAAACAGCATTCAAACATTCAGTAATTGAGCTAAGTCGGTTCCAATTAGCACGATGTTAGACTGCTACTTCTGTTTGCTTTCTTCAAGCAAAACCAGGGATTCTTGAAATGAACTTGTAAAAGAGACCAACAAATCTGAGAGGAATGTATCTTAAGAGTTATAAGAGTTGGAGTTGTAACTGGAAGAAACAAATCAATATTTTGAGCCATTGAATATATGATGCTAGAGAATCTCTAATTCATTCCTGATGATGCGCGGAAGAGGTGCATGACAGGCCCTTTGGCATGCTTTTGCTTCAGAAATAAATCTATTCTTTTGGCATGAAATATATCACCAACTCATACCAGTCATTTCTCAGGATATCTTCCTAGATAGATTCTTCAGTCCACATCCAACACATTTAAGAATGACTGTTTCTGTTGAAGGATCTGGCTTTATGACAAACTTAACACCGAGAAAATCTCTAATGTGTCTAAGGACTTCTACTCCATAAGGTGAGAGCTTCCCAACACGAACCTTTGAAACATCTTGAGGACACAAAGCGCAGAGAAGAAACAATAAACCCTGCAAAATAAATGTACAATATGATAACAGAATTGCACAAAGCACGGATCTTGATAACATTTGAGACTATGCAATATTACAAATATCATCTGGAGTTAGGCAATCTTATCATATTAGATCATTTCATTAATACGGATGTTCACAACTCCAGAATATGAAAAATTCCTCCACACACAGTATCTCTAAAAGGTGTACAGGGCACAAGGTACACCCAAATCATATCTCACGAATTATCAAACGTATTAAATTAATAATCCAATAGGCATCAGAGCAATCAAACTTAATGATATTAAGGGAAAAGGGTAAGCCTTGTAACACAAACCTGATGAGTTGAATCCACCACTCCCCCTTGTTCAATCTCACCCAGCAAGGTTGATGCAATTTTTACACCAACATCGTCTGGGGGGCTCAATTCTTTCTTCTCGTCCTCAAGTTCGCCCTCATCCTCCCCCGAGCATAGGAAACAGCCGTATCAGCAGAGATGCAGCAACCTGATGTGGTCTCGGCGACAAGTGAAATTCCATAACCAGGTGACCTGCAAATGAAGCCAAATTCAAAAAAGGACAAATTGTGATTAGCATTGTGGTAAAGTAGCTCAACAGAATCCTCTTTATTTATATTTTGAGTGACATTGAGTATAAGCATACTTTCCAGCTTGCTGTCCAGCTTTATGGTCAGTAAATATGTGAACATCTGGAAGCAGACGATTAAAAATACCACGAGCCGCATGTATCATGGTATTCTCAAACTGAACAGACACTCTAGTTGAGAAGGTGAACCCTCTAATCCTCTTCACCATGCCCTCATCAATCCAGGTAATTGCCTGTCCAACATAAAAAGATATGATACAGTGGCAATTTGTTCTCCATGTGTGTGTGTGTGTGTGTGTGTGTGAGAGAGAGAGAGAGAGAGAGAGAGAGAGAGAGAGAGAGAGAGAGAGAGGGGAACGAGAGATAAAACCATAAAAATAAAGCATGACAAATTTACTTTTAAACTATCTTGGACAATTGGGATTGAAAGAATAACTTCTCCACCACCAAGAGGAGGTACACCGCGGCTCTCAATTTTCAGGTCCAGTCCTTCTGAAGGTACTCCAAACTGCTTCAAGATGGGTAAGGTAGTAGATCGAAACGTATCAACAGATGGGTCCTTGGAATCATTTGTAATACCTAAGAGGGCAGGCAGTCCTTAATTAGGAGTCACTCAAATAGAATAAGAAAATCAAACGCTCATTAAATAAGAGTAACTCAGGTGAGACAAAAGCATCATCCCCAATTATAAGCAAATAAAAGAACCAAGATAAACTAAAATTGAACTGAACCAAATTAAACTATACTACGTCAGCTAGTCCAATTTCTCAAGTCGATCAGTTTTTCACTTTGCAAATATTGGTCTTCACTCCAGTATAGGTTATTAAAAGTCTTAACTGAAACCTTCAAGGGGGACAAAAACGCATAAATTAGACATGCAAAGTTCAAATGTTCCAGCATTGTACAAGATGTTTGAGACCTGCATGAACATCAAATCCTCAACATGTTTCCATTTTTACTGTTTAAACATTTAAATCCCATCCAACTGGTTAGAAAAGCTATTATCTTATCATGGAATAATTAGATCAAGCCTCATAAACATAACTGTAGATTACTTTTTCGCAGCAACAGACCCCCAGTCCTTATGCAATCAACCACCGCTATTCGACGACAAAATTGTTAATGTATATAGAAGAAAGTGTAATTGCAGAAAGGCACCAACTAGCTGTCATCAATGGTAAAAGACTGTAGGGTGAGCAATTTAGCAAGTTTGATATCCACGTTTCAACTTTTGTTATCATTTTTCCTCTAGTTATTCATCGCATCTAGCGAAAAGGTAAAATTCACCTGCATTTAACAGTGGAATTTAATAAAAATTTCTGATTTTGAACAAACTGAGTTTAGTTCGGATAATTGCAGTGCATTCACACTGATTTTTATTTCTATTTAATGATAAGGGTCAAAAAATAAAAGAAAAAATCTGCAAGAAAATGAGCATGGATACCAAATGAACTGATTTTTTCCCAGGTTGGAATGGTTCAATTCCGATTTAAAGAAGTAATATCAAATTGTATTTTCATATCAAATTCAAATCTTTTTATTTGAAGATGCTTCTTCCCAATTTCAATTTTGACATTCCACCCCCTTCTAGTCTTACCACCAATACCATATCAACAGAAAAACAGATACACTATGAGACTTGATGATTTATGTCCTTGGTTAATCCATCAATCACTATAACTAACACTAACTCAAGGCATATAGATTAATGCAACTGTATCATAATCATAAAACACTGAACTCTTGCGCACTAGTACTGATCATAGAAGTAATGCCTCGTAAAACAGCAATCAATAAAATTAACGGACCCAATTTCAACTCAGTGTACATATCCTCCATAAAATAAGACCCCATAAATTTAAAATACAACAATTATATTTTCAGAGTCTGCTGCCCAAAAAATGATACAACCAATCAATATTTTGACTTATTAGCGCTAATTAAACAATTAGCTCAAGTTCTCATCATTTTGAATCCAAAAATGAAGAGTAAAACAATGAGAACTAGAATTACACGCAGCTACGAATGAACACATATATAGACAACAAAAGAAAATACCTTTGAGCCTGATACTCAGGGGCTTCTTCCCAAACAAACCTAACACAATCATTGGCTCCAAGAAATAACCAATGGACCGGTTCGTGCCGCAGTCATGAATTAAATGCCTCCCACCCATCACAATCCCCGGCTTGTACTTGAGTTTTGTGCCTGACCCACAAATTAAGAACTAAAAAATAACATCCACAAAATATCTAAAATAAATTTAACTAAGCATTAGGCATGTGCTTTTCTCTTTACCGGTTTCGTTGATTTCGACAACGCAGTCATCGGAGACTTTTTCCAGGAGGCGGAGGAACGACACCTCGTGTGGGCGGAGGCCAGGCCACGTGGCGTCCGCACGTATGTCCTCAATGAGGATGGGTGTAGAGGATAGCGTCGACAGAAGGAGCCGTAGCCTCATGTTCTGGCTTCCTTTCAGCCTCATATACGAAAATTTCCCCATTCTTTGACTGAATAATTCACTTCTGAAACTATTCTGCAGGTTCTAGGGCTCTCAGCTGGGTAGTGTGATTTCCGACGAACGGTGGTGCTCCGGTGATTCGGAGCTTAGCGCCGCCTTAGTCGAGGGAAAGAAAAAGAGTGGCCAAAAGGAAAGATTGAAGGCGAAGGGGTTTTTGCTTTAAACCCTTGTTCAATATGTATTCGGTCTCTCTCTTTTTAAGCAATCACAATTTGTTATGGCCGCACACAATACACCCGACTACGTGAAAACAAAATGATGTCAATAAAATAATTAAAAACAAAATAGACTTTAGGTAATTCATTTTTATAAATTAAGAAAAAATAGGCACATAGGGAAATAGAAATTTTCCGTATTACAAAAACAAAATATATATTGGGGGCCCATTGCAAGCATAGTTGAATTTGTGTTACAAAAAATCGCATTACTTTGTATCCATTTCTAGTGACAATTTTTTTAGTAATAATCATAAAAAATATTATATCAGAATATTAATATATACTATTAAATATTTAATAAAATCAATGTGTGAAAATAAAAATATATTGTATTATGTTACATGCATCTCTATATGTATTCAATTTCTGCATCGAACACAAAAAGATGGTTATAAATAATGAATATTATAGGTTATGGTTTATAACTAAGGCAATATGCTATGCCATGATGCTAAAATCTAATATTTATTTTTTTCAATGGTCCTTCAAATGGGAGTGCTGAGTAGTACGGAGTTGATGATTAGATTCCTGAGTTTTGATCTTTTGTAGCATGTACTGCTTAATTTATTACTTCTATCAGAAGCAAAACAGTAATTTATTAAATTCTTCAAGAAGGAATTAAGGAAATATGTTAATTAGTAATAGTCTCATAAAAATCTTATATTTGTCCAAATGGATCAGCATGGGAATAGTGGTATTTTTGGTAGTACTTTCAATGTTACATAAATTGATTGTCGTAACCCGATTCCTGATTTCTTTCAATTTGTATTTGGACACGACGTTTTCAAGACAGGAAGACCTTAACCATCTACAGTTTCCTCATATTGTTTCCATAATTGGGCCGATAAATTCCATATTCTGAGTTTGATAAAAATGTAGGAGCTGAGGGTGGAGGACTGATTTTGTGGAATCCTGCTATAAGAGACTTTAGGCCGTTCCCAGCGGCCCGAATTTCCCACTGAGCTTCTTCGCTTATGTAAATGTATTTGGGTTTGGACTGGATCCTTCAACCAATGATTACAAGGTGGTTTGGATTAAAAAATATGGGATCCTATATTAATTCATTTTCATACACTTATTCTAATTTCTCTCTATAGTTTGCTTACTGACTCTTGGAAACACTTTAAAGAAGCTCATAGATAATATAAACACAACATATTATATTCTAGGATATGACTTGCATACTGAGGCACTTGTGAAAATAGAGGTGCCTAATTGTATCACTTCTTCACACGTGAATCCCTCTTTATACTATGATAATCTTGCCATCCTCTCTTAGATGTGCAAGAGTTAGGAAAGTCTATTAATTAGTGGGTTAGAAAGGAAGCAGGATATTGGCTGAAACAATGGGCTACGGGACCCATTTCATTTTGGGATTATGGAAAAATGGTGCGTTAGAAATGGAGACAAGTTTGTCGGATCTGATTTTTTTGAATCTAAATACACGTGATGTTTGGATCTTATTTTGTTGAATCCAAACCACAAATAATTTTAAGACGCTAACGAAGAAATGAGATGGCCTTGATTGGAGAAAATGCGGGTCGACGCTGACACCAAAGGTTACATGTTCAACACGTGATAAATGATAAAAAGAAAACTACAAAAAAGTTCAAGCAACCACCAAGATTATTTCTATCAGATTCCAATAAGCCGCCAAAAGAACCAGCTTCAAGCATCCAAAACATCAATAACAAACAGAAATATCCAACTCATGGCTTGAGAGCCAAAGCCAACCCAAACTTGGCACTCTTGTCAATAGACTTGGTGTCCACCTCAGTTGACACAGTGATGAGCGACTTTGGACGCCATTCATGCTGGATCAGAGCACTTGCCTTGCCAAAGTTGTTCAGTCGTGCCTTCACAGTGGTTAATGGGTCCAATAAATGTTGAGTGCCAACAGTGATAGTGTTCTCATTACTTGAGAAGCTATGGGTCACCTCTGCACCAACAGCAGTGTTGGTCAACGGGCTAACTGTGTGGTAGTACGACGCGCTCAAGGTGTCACCCTTCTCATTCCTAAAGCAGGAGAAAGTAGTCTGTTAACCTCAGGGTCCAAAACTCCATTAAGCATACAGGGCAGAAAGGCCCACAGTCAATATGCCATCAGGTGTCCATATTCATGCTCACATCTGAACATCTTTCAATAAAAATCGTAGTAAAAACAAAAGATCTCCAAAACAACAGAAACCACTTACAGCGTCAAAGCAGCGATAAGATCAGCATTTGTGAAACTTGCTCCAAAGTTGCATTTGGTAAAAGCTCCTTCCTTAGTGTCAAAAGACACATCACTCCCCACAGCAAGTTTATTGTTTCCCACAACACCAGAAAAGTTCACAATGGGGTTAGCATTTAACCCAATGCTAGAGCTTATCCCAGCATAGTCATGCAAGTATTGAAGTTCCAACTACAATGCTCAGTGAGAAGAAAGAATTAGACAGGAACCCAAGATGCAGTACATTAAAGAGGTAGAAATTTTCTTACCTTTCCAGACCTTTGATCAGGAACTCTAAAGCTTAAGATTGTCTTCAGTCCAGGAGTAGGCTCATCAATTGTGACAGTGGTAAAGAGCTGGCATTGGATTTGGCTCCACAAATCAATTAATTGTTTCAAAGGTAAATAAATCCATTTTAACCTTATGCGACAATTTGCAAGAAATTTTTTACAGAACATCATAATAATTTTGTAATTTAAGATATCTCAAAACATAATCCATGAGATTAAATGGGAGACCATACATTGGAACTCGTATCCACTTTAATATCAGTGGTGATGTTCTTGTGCTTCAACTGAGTATTGACATCAGCCAAAAACAGGTCACCTTTCTTTGTTCCTGTCGAAGTGAGAGTCTGCAACAAGAAAAATAAAAAAATAAAAACAAACGAAAAAATACAGAAAATGAATTCAAGATATGGCAAGTTCCGTAAGTATATTGGGAAAACTAAAGGGAACATAACAAACACCCGCATGCCCACAGAAAGTAACAAAAACAATGAATTTTGAAACTCATTAAAATGCTGATAATTCAGAAACTGTGCAGCATTTAGTACAAAATAAGTGCATTGCCCAAGCATGCTCTCCCAGTTCATGGACACTCCATATGGATTTTTAGGTTCTAATGGTGAAGTTAAAAAGAAAAAAGGAAAAGATTGAAAACAGATTTTCGATTTCAATCTTTTCCTTTTGGGACAATATGCATGAATCAAAAAACTTCTATAATAACATCGAGTATGATGAAAAATGGAATGAAATAGAAGTAATTATTATGAACATATCTTATTATTCTCCAAAAATTTCCTTCTCATACTCAAAACCAAACCAAATTAGTATTTTCCTAACCAGAATCCAGATCCAACATATCGCTAACATCAACGAGGCAGCTAAACCAACTATAACCTATATAATCTATTCTTTATTGTAAGAGGTTTTGTTATGAAATTGCATTCAAAGAATATCACAAATTACTACAGTGAAACCAAAACATATTAACTCTACAAATTCGACTTATGCCTAAATTTAACAAATATGAGTCAACTAAGCAACTTAATAAAGGAACGCATACCAAATAAAACCAACTTAATTGATGATAAACTGGAGCAGAATACATAGACAAATAACTCTCACACAGCAAATGCATGCTAAACCACAGACCACAATAGTTCATGCTCAGCTTTTATCTTCAAAAATCACAACCTATCTTAGCAATTTCCATAACTTCAAAACGCATATGAGAGATGGCAGTTACACCAACTATGACCTATACAACCTATTCTTTTCTGTGAGAGGTTTTATTTTGAACTTCAATCGACTAAGCATCCATAAATTACTTCAGTGAAACAATTGATATTCAAATTACTACATCTTCAACATTCAACTTAGCTAAATTAGTACAAAAAGTGTGGGTACATATTACTAGCAACTTAATAAAGGGATGCATAACCAGTAAAAGCTCCAAACACTCATCACTATCCTAGCTACATGATTATATGTACTATAGAGGAATAAACATTTGAACATAATGATAAACTAATACACTGCTGCCTCACACAATAAATGCATAATAAACTACAAAAGCACATAGCTCAAATTTATCATTTACCACAAATATCTCAACAAATGCCTACTTTAGCAATCAGCATATTTTTAAAATACACATAAGAGAAAACACAGAACATTCACCAACTTTCACACTTCCTCCATAACCCAAAAATAAATCTATTGAAAGAGAGAAAAACATGGCAAAATTTCTACCTCAAAATAACTAGTTAAAACAATATATGCATGTATATCCAGCTAAAACAGTTAATGAACTCATTGAAATTTCAAAATATAAACCATAGCTCAGCCAAAAGAAAAAAAAAATCAGATCCGTAAAAAATACCACAAAAATTACTTACAACTCCAGTGGGTGAGTAGGTGGTGAGTGTGAACTTCTGGTCGCTCTGGTAATCCCGGTACAGAAGATCTAAGGAAAAAAAAAACATAAAAAATAAAGAATTACACATAAAAACATAAAAAGAAATGAGAGTAGAGAAATGATATCCGATATATGGATTAAAACTAAATGAAAACAAAACCTCGAGCTCTTTTGCCAATATCGGAGTAGAGACCCGGACCCTTGCCCATGATTTTGTGGCCTAAACTGAGAAATCAAAATTCAACAAAGAAAATTCAGGGGGAGAGAGAAAAAGTAGAGAGAGAATATATTCGTATAATTTTTGGAGCAGCAACGTTATATAAATTGTGGCAAAGCCCTAATTCTATTGCCTCATTTTTTAAGGACGTGAATTTAATAGAATCTGATCCGTTGATGGGGTTGGGTTGGGCAGCGATTGCTTCTAGACCGTTGATTTAATTGTTGGAATGCAGAATAGAGGTAGTTCTGAGGGGTACTTTTGGGATTGATGGACACGTGTAGGTGCATCCTGGTGCAGATTTGTTGACGGCTAAACCTGGCTGAGGGTTTTTATTAGTTTTTCTTTGGTAACAAGCTGGTCAACTCAGGTGTATTGTTCCTCAAGAAAGTGGCATGTTTTGGTAATTCTGAAATTTTATTGCAAACAAAGGTCGAATACATAAAACTAAAGATAACGAATTTGGGCCTAACTAAATGGGCCAAGTCACAGAGCTTTCAGTCGTGGGCATGGAGTTTTTCTTCCCATGATCTTGCAAGTCAATGGGCTTCCCACTAATTCATTATCAACATTTCTAAAATTGAAGACATAACGAGGAGAGAGGAACAGGTCAATTACAAGATTTTATTTTTATTAAACTATGGACTTGGGATTATCGTCCCATTTGTATGGACATTTGAACTTAAAAGTAAAACAAAATTAATATTGTCTATCCTAAAGATCAATAATAAACTTATCAATACTCACTAAGAGGTACCTTTTGAATTCTATCTCTCCATCTATTTTCCTTATTTAAGGGTACGAATTTAAAAAATAATAATAATAAACCTAAATATTTGCAGACTTTAGTAGGGTTTGAATTTACAAAAAAAATTAATAATAAACCTAAATATATGCAGACTTTAGTAATAAAATTAAAAATGATGGTATTGGCCTCACCTTTAGGTTAGACGTTCGAATTCTGTTATGCCTTCCCACTGTTCGGACTTTTAAAAAAAAAAAGCTAGAAATGACCGCAAATGCGATTTCAGTTGGAAAAATAAAACTGCTAAAGAAGTAAGACGACTTTAGCTGAGAGCTAAAAAAGACGAGCAACAATTTATCAAAGGGGATTTCCAAAACTGACTAGCTGTAAGCTGAGTTCATTTCGATCCGGTACTCTGCGGTTCGTGAAGAGTCTCCTCTCTCTGGCTTTCGAGTGAGAAATTTTGAGAAGAAATTACCTTTTGATTCATAGATTGTATCATAACCTGCTGTTTTACTCTATATACTGCCTCCTTTTCCCCCTCCTTTAGTTAATGTACAGAGAAGCATTATGTGTTTGCCTTATTCTTAACCGCAATTTAATGTGTGTGTGTTCGTTGATCTTTATGCGCACTTGTTATACACATGGTGATTGTACAGTTTGTGCATAGTTTTACTCACTTCTATTTGTGTTCGTGGTTATGGTTGGAAGCATGGAATGGGCTTTAAACAATCGGTTGCAGTTAAATTCACTTGAACTGGAATGAGATTTCTGTGGAATTCAGTTCTACAGCTCGCAGATTGTGTTTTTAAGCCATAGCAGCAAAGTATAAGCTAAGCCAAAGCAAAAATATGAGCAAGTTTGTCTTTATAGTGGTTTGTATCAATGAATTGTAGCCTTAGAGTTGGAATGAGAAATATCCCCATTCAAATTTGTGTAATTTTCATTAAGTCAAATTCCATGCGCATTCTATGGACCCAAACATAGTATTAGAAATGTGAGGTTGTGGCCTGTGAAAATATTCATTTGTGCTTTAGAAATAGTTAGATATTTGCATTTCTGATAAGATATGCTTGTTGCTTAAAAATAACACTGTAACTATGATCTATGTACTATTATACTGGATGGTTCCATGTTACTATTAAACGTGTGTTTCTGGTACCTCCTATAATGCTACCTTATCATTAACATATAACCTTAGATGATATAAGTATAATTGCGATAAAATTGGTTGTTTGCTTATCAGGATTTCTCTGATTTCCTAGTCATTTATGGTTTCTGAAAAATCAGTGCTTGTTATTAACCTTAAAATGAATTATTTTAACATTTATAAAATAGAATTTCTTGCATGAATGTTGTGTTTCATACAGACAAAAACAAAACCAGGTTTTTATATGTTTTAGAGTCAGGTGCTTGAAGTTATTCTTACAAACTAATTACAGCATGGAATTCCATTTGAGGAATGAATAAAATTAGGTTTGTGGAGATTTCTCTATTCTGTTTCTTTAGAATGCACATGCGATTACTTAACCACTTCACTGTAAACTGATAACAGCAAAGCAACCGTATTGGAAAAGCTCCAGGAAAGTTTAGAGCAACTTGGTCCCTCGTCAAACATTGCCAGGTATTATACCCTTTTCTCAAATCCCTGCCTTTGATTTACCATCAGTTCCTTATTAAATAAGTAGTGAGTGCTTTGTGCATATTTGTTGGTTGCTAATCAACTTTAAAGTTATATTACAACAATCAACCAAAAATAAATCTAATAATATCAATGACGACATTGAGCTACTGTTTTTTCATATGCATTTTGAATAATCATCCCCAGTAGCCAGCAGAACCTTTCTTTATAAAGCCAGCAGGAAGTAATATGCTAATCCGATTGGAACCGCTATGAGCAAACCAAATATAACCCTACAGACAGGAAACAGAAGTTTTTGAAATATGTATAGTTTTCTGAGATGCTACTATTACTGAAAGTATCATGTACCCTGTGCTCAGTATGTCTGGATGTAGATTATACTCCTTCGCAAATACAAATGGAACTATCCCTTGAGGCAGAGCTGCCTGCATCTCATTTAACAATGCCTTATATTAGTGTAAGATGAAGTAAAGAATAATTCTTAAATACTGCTCTAAGAAAAGGGAGTGCTACTTATGCACCTGCACAATTGCCACTTTGAGCAATGTTCCTCTTAATCCAAGTGTGATTGAGGGCACAGCCATGAGGAATGGTCCTGCTAGAAACTTCATGGCCATGGCTAATACTGCTTTTCGGGTACCACAAGCTATCACTCTGGCTTGTGATGCCATGAAGAGGCCTACCAAGCAATAAATTGAAGTGGTTGAAGGAATATCCTTTTACATATATATGAAATGCATCTGGAAGAAGGTGCAACTGTAAACCATACCTAAGCTGAACATAGCCATTCCAAGCCCTCCATTTGACAAGAGTGATACTGAATCTTCAATCACTTTAGGCAATTTTACTGCCCACCTGCATAGTCATCGTGTAAGGCTCAGAATTTAACCATGAAGTTAGGTGAAGAAATTTTTTTCACTGACTGCAACATATATCGACTATTGTTGTATATTTTCATGATCACCATTGAGGCCTGCAATGACCCAGTCTGTATTCTTAAGAACAAACTACTTGAGCCTATTTTTTCACACTGAGCAAAATGGTTAACCTGTATTAATGATTCACAACTTCAAGTAATAAAGTGATTCATTCAACTCTTTTACAATCAATCAGGAAAATGTAATTTTCGTGTCAAGCACAACTACCTAGTTTATGTCCATGCTCGACATATCCGGTGCATTATTCTCATCGATTGCATCCTAGGGCCTCTTTTTCCACACTAAGCCAAATTACCACTTAAAACTCTTAAACTCCCACATATAAATTGGTGCATCCAACTCTTTACTACGAATCATTGACAACACTATATATGAGGTATGATGCTCGTATTACCTGAAATGTATGCTTGCCCATATGAGGCCTGCCAAGGTGGCATGAGTATTGGGATTTCTGATAAGTTTTTTTCCTACTGTCGAAAGAATGATTCTTATGTTTCTTTTCCTCTGATTTTTTATTCTTCCATCTTCCTTGTCTCCATCTGTTGGTTCTGGTCCTTGTGGGGTCTCCAGTTCTCCTTCAAAGAGATAGTTCATACTTTTCAAATCACAACAAATGAAGGAAAGATAACAGAAACATGTAATTTGTTCACTTTATTGACATTTAAGTAGCATTTATTTGTTTAGGTTCTGACCTTGAAATTTAAAAGGGGAAAAGATGATTCCACCAATCTCATTGTCCAAGCTCTAATCTTATGTAAACTGACAAATGTTTTGAATATTTCATCTGTATTTTGGTAGTTATGCCGGGACTTTTTGCTCCATGCTAACCAATCTTAGTGGATACAGTATCACAATATATCAGTTATTACAAACCTTACAGATTCAATCATTGTTCGTCCTGTTCCATACATAACTATGTCATAGAGAATGGGATTGCTAGACTTGCTATTCTATTCCTCATTGGTTTAGGCAGGACGATCTTTCCTGTCCCTCTCCTGTACGTGAGACAGTCAGCAGAGAAAGGGAGGAAAAGGTAGCGCCTTACCCTATTCCCTCGCGAACTCAGGAGTAGGAAAGGCGAGAGCTTAACTGCGCTTATAGTCCAGTAGGCCTGTAAAAGCTTGATTTTAGTTGTTAAGCATTAATGTAAGTGATAGTTGGATCACCTTTCCTCACTTTATGAGGAACACCACTCCCGAGTTGTATGGGGCAAAACTATTGCCCTAGTTCATAATAGGGCTTCTTTATGTGTTTATATCCTAATTGAAAAAGGTGTTTTACGGGGCTTCCTCATCGCTTATTCTTTTTTCTTTTCTTTCTTTTTTTTTAGAAAAGGGGATAAAGAAAGGAATTTATATATTGGGAGAAATCAAGAGAACCACCAACATAGATGACAGTTTCTAGGAAGGGTTTATCTTTTGTTGACATTGGTGATGCACAATTATGCAACTGTAGAGCTAATCAGTGTCGTGAAGGAAGTTATTCTGTCACCATGTCTATGTTAATTGGGCTGCTTGTAAACTAGTTGTGGTATTGCTAATTCTGATGGAATGTGCTATGAAGGAACTCCATGAGGCTTGATTTTCTGCCTTTATCCAGAGCTATACCCAATTCTTTTTGTGCTATGTATTTTAGATTTATTTTTTTCGCTGTTTATTGATTACTCTTTCCAAAATTACTGGGCTTAAAATGAGATTTTTCATATCTGAAATCTGAAATGGAATTTATCAGAAAAGACCTAAATACACTGTAATGCCATAGGTCTGATTATTTGAGTCTCAATATGTGTGTGTATGATAGAATAGTGGGAGAAGCAAAGCTCAACGTTGTAGGGCCCAACAATAGCAATCTTTTAGAGTGAAGAAGTTGATATAAATAGCTACTAAACATTTCACTGTGTCTTTAACTTACGAACCTTGAAACAGGGAACATGATATAGAAGCTAGATGAGTATAAAAATCAGACCTTCATCCTGAACATAAATTCTCTGTGCATACCTGTTGCTTCTGAAGGTGATGCCACATTGATGGGTTCCTTTGTGGCATCAATCTCAAAAAGAATTAACAGAAGGTTGTACCAAATTAAGCTTTGTAGCACAACTATCTGGGCCAGGAGTGTCGCTGCTTCTTCCCCATACATGCCCTTATTAGTGGGATTCCCAAAATTAATGTATTAGGCAATGTTGACAAGGAAAGACCTGTTATGACCCAGCTTAGGCTTCCTCTGGATCTTAATTTAACAATTACTGCCAGTATAATAAAAGCAAGAAGCTTTTGGAGGAAATCAGCTGATACAAGTTTCAGGTTCATTTTGTAAGGATTGTTTGATGAGATCACCTGGAAGGATAAAAGGGGAATTGAAAAATTTGCAACAAACTTGTTGATGCCTGAGCATTGATCTGGTGTAAAAAGTTTCCACCATTTTATAGACAGATAGGCTGCAATCATGGCAACATACAGGGGGATAATTGCAGCAATAACATGGTAGACATCAGCTAGGGTTATCATGGCTCTTATTAGTTGGAAGTGATAATTGTTGCCTTTCCATATTTTGGAAACCTCTGCGATGAGGCTTTATATGCTTATTTTGATTGGATGCCTGATTATTGAAGGAAAAGGTGGCAGATTACCTCTTTTCAGAGAATCTTCCTCAGTTATTTTTCATATACATCCTCTGGACAAGTTTCTTTGTAGATATTACTTTGTCATTCTGATCATTAATCATTTTAATAGAGCTTATCTGAAATTTGATTTCATTGATAACAGTTTATTGCAATCATCCTGATTCAAAAAGTTGATTCCAGTTTTCTTCATGTGGTTATGTCCCTTTTGCCTTATTGGTTTAAAGCCTAATAAACCTAGCTTATAGGCTTAGATATGAGAATACTATAAAGGAAAAAGAATTCTTGTTTGGTGAATGTTCTCCTTGGTTTTACTTTTTGTTTCAATTGTATTAGCTAATAATTTTTAGCGAGAAACAGGTTATATTGTGTTTAATAGTTTATTTTAGAGTGATTTTTTTTTCTTGTTATTTTCTATTCTCCTTTGTTCTACAATGGTTATCATTTTTTATTGCCAAAACTACTTAAATGCTTTATTATTTCCTTTTATCAGCTCAATCTGTTTAAGTCAACCCGTAGGTTATTCATTAATCCATAACTTCCATTATCTTGAAAATTTGAGGCAGATTTTCTGAAGGATGAGCAATGGAAGAATAAAGAAGTGCATTGCAAGGGAAGTAAGTGAAATCTTGAGTAATAACTACAGTGAAGAAAGAATTTTTGCCCTATATGTTAAAGTATGAGAATAAGTGTTGTGGAGAATTGCTTTCTAAAGTTTGAAATTTTGCCAGAAAAGTCTTGGCATTTCTTCGTCAAGCTCCTCCTTTTTTTGAAATAAATTACTAAAGCTTTTATAAATTATTTATAAATGTTCAGTATTTTAGTAACTGGACCACAACCAAATCGATTTTATTATGATTCAATTGATTGGATCGATTCAATTGTCGATTAGATTAATTTAATAAAAATTAATTATATTTTTTACTATATTATATAAAATGATAATATAATAAATTAATTATTATGTAATATGTTTTAAATATAAAAAAAAATCTATTTAAAAAATATCTAATAAAATTTAAATAACAACATAAATATAATAAAATATTAAATTTAAAAAAAATAAAAAAAAATCTGTCAAATCAATTTTATCGATTTTTGATTGAAAATTCAATTTTATGTATCTAAATAGATTGGATCCTTCTCCAATTGAATTGACTACTTTGATCTCATTTTAAAAGTATGGATTTAATGGCTAACGAACACCCCCACCCACCCAACCACACACAGAAACGGGGTTGGTTTTGGACCCGTTTTGGAATTTTGCAAAGGAAGTGAATCTCTCCGATGACTCGGCCTAGGTTCTTGTTGAGTGTTGACAGGTCTCAACCTGTGGGCCATTGGTAAGAAATTCAACTCATATGCAAATTTGTTTGAATAATGCATTACGGTATCGGAGGCAAACAAGATATTATTAGTCAAACAATGAAGCAGCAGATGGGCCATTCTTTAACTTGGTTCTTGTTTTCTTTGTGTGTTAACAAAGAATGCGAGAGGATTAAAGGCAGAGTTTTGTGCATTGGCGTAAAAGTTACCCATAGGGACAGGGTATATGTTATCACAAAAAAAGTTACATGAGTCTTGTAAGATTAATGCTATCACGTCTTAATACATCACCTTCCTCTATTTTTTATTTATTTTTATTTTTTTATGACAAAAGGAATGCAATAAATGCACCATTGCAAATGAGAATTTTTGCTGTTTTTTCATAAATTTAGTGCCATACCAATCTTTACGGTATTTAGATGTATAATACCAAAATTAGGATATTTTTTTTTAATTTAGGCGTTGGGCATCATGCATTTTTGTAGTATTTTGTGTTTATAATTTTGAATCTAATTTTACTTCTCTTTTAATCGTAATATTTTTTATATATTATATCACTGTTATGAAATTATGACATAATTAATAGTTAATATATTATCTTTCATGACATCAACACTAATTATAAATTAATTAAATTTAACACCCCAAAAATAAAAGACAATTATAAATTTATATCATTGATTCATAAATAAATTTCATAGAATAGGAAGACAGAGAAATTAGTAGATATTTAAAACTTAAATTATTCTTATGAACAAAAAAAAAACAACATAAAATAAGTACTAATTCTAAAAAAATTATTATAATCTCTAAACATATTTTCATATGAAAATGAAAATAAGACAATTCACATGTTGCTACATAAACTCCCAAAAATTAAGTCAAATTTACATGTTAAAATAATTCATCCATTAATTTAATTTAAAGAGATCGACAAAAAATGTTTCAATTAACGCAACGTAAAATAAATTAATCGTGAATATGCAATCCTGAGATTTGAAACAAAAGCCAATTTTACATATGTATTAGCATCATGTAGAATTTGGAATGAGGACAATAAACATAGTTGTTGTGTCTTTTATGATAATATGAAGGGTCTAAGATTATATTAATTAGTCAAAATCATATTAACAACTAAAACACACACTAAATGAAGTTATAAAATAAAAAATGTAATATTATGTAAGGTTAATTTAAATGCTTACCTCATTAGTCATAAAAATGGTTTGAAATTCCACAACTTATCGGCATTCTTAACTCATAAAACCTATACCATACGAAGATTATCAGTTATTCATACCAAAACATATAATTCTTTTTATATAAAATTATAACTAAGATATATTATGACACAGTAAGATCGATATGGTACAATTTTAAAAAATTATTAATACTTCTAGCGAATGATGAATGAACTTCTTATCATATCTTATAAAAGAAAATTCATAAAAAAAAAGGTGAAGCCAAATTTAAACATTTTCAACACATGCACGCAAGGAAAATGAAAAGATGGGAAATCAGTGGTAAAATTTTGGGAAGAACAATTCCCCTATAAAGTGCTATATGCTAGGTCATAAACTTTTTTAACATAGGCTTGTAGTGATTTTAGTGCGTGCATAATATTTTTGATTAATTTTAAAAAAATGAATTTTTATTTATTTATTTTATACAATTTCTGTAGTATTTTACGTGTTTACTTGAACTTATGATAAGTGAAAACGTAAAAAAAAAATAAAAAAAAATAACAGGCATATGTTAGAAGTATGCATTCCCGTAGGTTAATATACACGAAGAAAGGAATAATGCAGTCCAAATTATACTTGGAACCTCTATCTTGTCTTTGGATGTCTGACCAGCTTTTCTTTCATCTCTTTATCTCTTTTAATTATTCTTAACTAGCTAATCTTAAGAATTTAGCTTAAGATTTGCTCAATTCCTTATCCTTTCAAAAAGGTGTTCATTAGAAAGACGACTTATATAATTTTTTAAGGCACTTTTTACTATAATAATAGTAATAATTGTTGATAATAATAATAATAATAATAATAATAATAAGTTTTTAACGTAAAAATAGGTGTATTTTTAATCAAACAGTAAAATTATAAGAGCAAAGTCACATGAGTAGTGACAGAAAAAAATTGTGATGCATTGTTGAATATTGAAAATTAAGACTTCATGGGCTAAAGGCTTTAATATTATTTTCTTAGCTTCGTTAATTGCCTCATTAAATCAATTGAATTTGATTAATTCTATCTTAACAGTGAAAGGGAAGGTGGAAATTAATTTATAGTAAACATGTAGCTCGCCAAAAATGGAAAACTATATTATACTCCCCTCGTCCCAAAATGTTTTACCTCATTTGTTTTGATATAAAATTTTAAATGAGTGTTAAAAAATAACAATTTTACATATTCGCTATTATCATCAAAAGTGGTGGTTTATATTCATAGTGTCATATTATTACATGTAATTGTTTTGGAAAAAAAATTTTATTTTAAAAAATAAAATATTTTTTGAGACATTAAAAAATAAATAAAAATAATAAATTTAGAAAGAAAAATTACATACATTCGGTAATAACTGTAAATGGACACATACGTCACGTTTTATATAGTCATTCCATATAATAATTGCTCCATCAAAACTCGATTTTGAGTTATAGGATAAATTTAAACATTAAATTGTTTGAAAAGACGGAGAATTTTCCTGAGATAAATTAGATTAAAAATGCGACATCCTTTTCTGAGCGGTCACGAGCCATTATTCTTCCCTATCACCCAAAAAGAAAATTGGACAAATTATGTAATAAAACCTTCATCACCATCCATTAGTAGAATTAATCTTGACAACTAGTATTTACAACTGATTTCACCACATATGGACCACAAAAAAGAACACTTTTCGATTGCCATGGTTCTGAACCACCGGAAGCAAGCGGTTAACCCCATTTTTCGCACAGGTTGTCTTCAAAGAATTCTAGTATTTAAACAAATTCTTACAAGTTACAACAACACAGAATATCATACCTTTAAGAGCACTTAATATTTGAGTGTGGTTCGGTCTGGAACCCGAAAGAGCTACAGGGTTCGGCCACAGACCGTTGACATTCAAAAAAAAAAAAGAAGAAGAAGAAAAAGAGAGAATGATGCATATTGGTAGGGGAGGATATAGCAGCAAGATGCAAAGAGCTGAAGTATATACGTTGATCGTCTTGTTGTTTGCTTTTGCTTCGACTCTTCCCGCATTAGAGCTAATATTGCAGATTTTGATGAGGTATGGCAGAAGCGAGCTGCAGAAGCTGGAACAGGACCCTGGAATCCTATGAGCCACATCCTGAAAAGATTGTCAGTCATTTGAATCTGAATGTCCATAGGTAATAACAATGCTTTCGATATCAAAAATACCTGAGCAACTTCAGCTGTCTTTATTTTCAACTGAGAGATTTCACCCTACTAATCATTTCCAGGGCCTTGAAGGAAATAAAAGAACTCAATTTGGCCTGAATAGTACGAGGAGGCAGCTAGCTCATGGGTACGGGGGCCCATGCACGGCCACCAACCCGATTGACAGGTGCTGGAGATGCCAGGCCAATTGGGCCAGCAACCGGTTTAGGCTGGCGGACTGCGGGTTGGGTTTCGGTTACAAGGCCAAGGGCGGAAAGAACGGTAGAATCTATGTTGTGACCGACTCATCCGACAGCAATGTGGTTAACCCGAAGCCAGGAACCCTCCGCCATGCGGTGATCCAAAAGGAGCCATTGTGGATCATATTCGAACGCAGCATGTTCATCAGGCTGACACAAGAGTTGATCATGGAGAGTGACAAGACCATCGACGCGCGTGGTGCCACAGTCCACATTGCGCAGGGCGCAGGCATTACCATCCAATATGTGAGGAATGTGATCATCCATGGCTTGCGGATTCATGACATTGTCCCCGGGAGTGGTGGCTTGGTGAGGGACTCTGTAGACCACTTCGGGCTCAGGAGCAGGAGTGACGGAGACGGGATATCGATCTTCGGGTCCCAAGATATCTGGATTGATCATGTCTCCATGACAAAATGCGGTGATGGACTCATTGACGCCATCCAAGGCTCCACAGGCATCACCATCTCCAATGGTCACTTCACTGATCACAACGAGGTGAAATTCCATACAAATTTTTTGGTCCCACTTATATATATATATAAAGTTTGGTGTTATTGATCATGTTGGACGTGTGAATGCAGGCGATGCTCTTTGGTGCCAGCGATGCCTACTCAGGCGACGCGAAAATGCAAATCACAGTTGCTTTCAACCATTTTGGGAAGAGAATGGTGCAGAGGATGCCAAGGTGCCGATGGGGTTACATCCATGTTGTTAACAATGACTACACTCACTGGAATATGTATGCCATTGGTGGCAGCAGCCACCCTACCATTATTAGCCAGGGCAATAGATACATTGCACCTCCTGATAACCCTTACGCCAAGGAGGTATCATGGAATGTTGTGTTCTTGTGTCTATCTTTTTCACGCAGTAAAACGTATATACATACATTTATGTGCATTCTTCTGTGAAAGACTAGGTTTGAAAATTCAAACGGGATCCTCTATTCCAATGGTATTCCAGCAGTATTTCTAACATTGTTTTCCCAATATAAATACAGGTGACTAAGAGGGAGTATTCTCCAGAATCAGTATGGAAGCAGTGGACATGGAGATCAGAGGGAGACCTTTTCCTGAGAGGTGCATTCTTTGTTCAATCTGGTGATCCAATTTATACAGTAAGCATCCCGAGAAGTATGACCTGATAAAGGCCGCCCCGGCGGAGCATGTTGCTGAGATGACCAAATTCGCAGGTTCACTTGGTTGCCAAGTAGGGCAACCTTGTTAGAAATGTACCCTTTATCGGTCTGTCTCTCTCTATATGGCTAGCTAAGTTATCCAAGACTGCCCCACCTTTTGATCAATATCTATTACTGCTGGTGGCAAGAAGAAGGAAACACTGCATCTGTATAGATGATTTACTTGGGTAAAATTAAGAAATAAAAGTGATAATGAGGAAGATATAGGAAACAAAGCAATTTCAGTTTTTTTTTTTTTTTTTTTGCCATTTATTTTTTTGAGTAGTAGCCAATTTTATTAACCAATAGGACATTTTGTACTGATTTTGTTAATTTACCTGCACTATTTTTTGCCTATTTAAAATCAGAAACCAATTTCCATTGATTCAAGAAATATTTCCTCAGCCACCCCTCCCTGTCTGTATAAAATCATCATCATTCTAATTTCGATGATATGCGTGACATATCAGACGGCTATATATCATGTAAATTATCACAATTTTGTAGTCTGTAAACGCAGAACCCTGAACACATAATGGTTAGACATCGTTTCACAATTCATCAGACAATAACAAAATTCTCTTCGCATGAAGTAAAAGCAGTAAAGAATCTTTCTGAACTTTAATTTATCAAAGAAGCCTATAATGTTACGTATATGTGTGGTGGTTAAAACTTTTAAAAGTGAAAATCATTTTGGATATCTTCTTGTTACGAATGTCAAATTAATATTTAAATTTTTACAAATATTTTAAATCATATTCGAATTATGCTATAAATGTTGAATGAAATTCATTTAATTTTTCTTTTAAATTTACAGTCACATATGTGCCCTTTAATTTTATTCACTTCTAATTCTCCTTTCAATTTTGCATATTATGTTTCGTTTGGTTAAATTTATTCAATGCTATCATACTGATTATATGTATTTGAATCTCCAATTATATACCACCATAAAAGTCAGATATAAAGCTTAATTTGTGAAATTACATATACTAGGTATATCCAAACCCGTGGAAGAAAAAATAACATACTTTATTAAAATTGTTCTTCAGATGGATATTGCAATCTTAATTACTTTTGACCACAGACAAATAAAATCTTACATTGTTTTTATTCAAGAATGTCTTTAGACTTTGCTTCTTGTTTGTTATTCGCTTTGCTTACTTTTTGCTATTATACTATCTGATTTCACCGGATTCATGAAGTTCAAGACCATAAATTCACACAGACCAATTGCAGATATTCTCATAAACTGACAACTATAATTATTTTACACAGAATTAACTACAAGAATCAAAAGTACAACTTTCTATTTTGACTACTCAAAATGCTAGTTGCAGTAGTTCTACCTTCTATATACTGCTGGCTTAAAACGGAACAAGTTGGACAAAAGACGCAGCTATGCTTCTGCAGAAAAGGAACTGCTCGGCCAATGAACTAGATAATACATAACACAAAATACAGCATATCTTTTGATCATACAGACATTTGATCAACAAAGATGCATCTATCTGCTACAAGCAGTCGTGTACTATGAGATCTACTCATAAGCATTCTGACACAACTATGCCTAAGCACTGTCAGATTCATCTGCTGAGTCAACATTTGTGGTCTGTGGATTCTTATAGCCACTGATCTCATCAGTATACCGCTTCTTGTCTGCCCGAGCTTTTGCTTCGTATGGAGCTTTCTCCTCGGCTGCAGGATCCATAACACCAGTATTATCAGGAGCAACGTTTTCATTCTACAAAAAATGCATATAGAAAGTGCACTTGATTAATACCTGTCATCTTATTCCATCTTTCGCCAAGTACTTTCCCAACCTCTGTAAATGAAATTCCTGGATTACTCTTTTTCACATTCTGCATTGGAAAAAAGGATTAGCATAAATTTTGTGTCTAGGATACTCCAAATCAATTGATAAGCTCCTCAAACGGAGGTGAGGTAATCCATACAAGAGTAACCTTAATTTAGGAATACGCAACTTGATAGATAATCTGGCATGAGATCTTGAAATGCTAAAACCAGTTATGTACATTAGAGCATACAAACCTCTCTTTCAGTTTGGGAGAAGAACATGAAGGCACTAATTGCCCTCTTTGGCGCATTTGGATCCTTTTTCTTCTTCTGTTTCTTCTTCTTTAACCCATCGTCGTCACCATCTTTGGTTTTTTTCCTACTTGATGATGCCTTGACAGCAGAAGGCTCCTTCTTGGATTTCTTTTTCATTGGTGCCTAAATCACCATATATTGATGTTGGCTCCATGTATAATAATATTTAAGTAGAAATCCAGAAATAAGGAGTAGAAGCGGAAATCTAACCTCTTTCTCCTCTCCGCTGTCACTGATATCAGATTCTCCTTCCCCAGAATCATCAGTGGGGGAGCCTCCATCATCTTTGTCAATAACAAAATCCTCATCCTGAATAGATAACAAAGCATACCCGTAAACTGAGTTTGTGTGATGTATTCATTGGTGCATTTGATTGTAGTTAGTAGTTGATTTTTGTACCAAGAAGAAGAAGCTAAGATATGTCTGGATAAATATCTACCACTTGTATGTACAATTTTTTTTTAAAAGCACACATGCAAATGAAGAAAATAGAAACAACACCTCCTCGTCACTCTCATCTCCAATAGCTTCATTCTTGATTCTCTCAAGATGCGGGTCAACAGCATCATCAATATCACTCTGAAGAACAGCTGCAACTCCTTCTGTAGTTTGAACACTCCCCAAATTCATGATCTTCAGACCTTTCTCACTGCAATAACACACCAATTCTATCAGAATTACACTTCAGACACAAAGTTGAAGCTATTTGGTCTTATAAACAAGAGAATAAGTAAAATAACAGGTAAGAGAGATGTACTGACTTGACAAATTTAAAGAGATTATGGTACTCATTTCTCTGGATATTTCGGAAAAGGTGCTCCTGCTCAGTCTTAAGTCTGATGAGGAGATCAAAGTAATGCATATTTGAACCTCCAGCAGTATGCCTCTCAAACTCCACGTAGTCAATCTAAATTAATAAGCAAAAACAAGTGCTCAGTACCATCACAAGCATCTGCACATGGTACACCAATTGAATTTGTAGACTTCCCCAAGCAAAACTGGATACTATACCTCCTCGTGCAGAATTAGAGTGGGTGGTTTGGGTAAAAAGAAAAAGCTCTTTTCAAGTGGATAAAGAACTCCATCTTCAGCTTTAAGTGATGACTTCACAGCATAACCATCCTGACTACTACGAAACTTTCCTGGTTTAGTGACTTTGGCGCCAGATAAACCACGCAGAATTGTAATAAAGATCTCATGGATGAGTCCCTGATATTTGAACAAAAAATCATGTCAAGGTTAAGCGCACTTGAAAATAGTATCCTCTTTGCCTCAGCTTTTTGAGCAGAGATATGGAAGTCACCCCACATAGTGATGGAGGATCCACTAAAAATAAAATATAGCACTTGCAGCACCACTAAAAAAATGGTACAGACTACCTAATTTATTAAGACTACTACAATCTAGCAGATAAAGAGCCACAATTCTTTTGAATCAAATAGTCAAGACAAAACTAGTCAATCAGCATTCCAGCAGGTTAGCAACAAAAGAGATGATTACCTTATGCTCGGGCTGAAGCTTGTCCTTATACTTGGTATTATAAAGGTCGTCACTCATGGATAAGGTGGTGTCCATCACAGCATCTGTCTCAAACTGAAGCGGAATCCAGAAAACAAAAATCCCAGAAAATGATTACAATAAATCCTCACATTTTTAGCTTTGATGTTAAAAAATTTAACTGTCATCATTACCTGCATCACTATATGGGGATATAAAGTTTGGCCCTTCCTAATTGGTGGATCAAGAGTAACAACAACAAAGGTATGAGGTTGGTTAGACTGCAGAAGAGAAGATAATTAAGCATTAACATGATGCAATCAGATAGGTGCTCTCATACTATTTCAACAAACCTAAAAAAAAAAAAAAAAAAAAAAGGAAAAAACAACTAAAGCAACAGGTACATCAGATTTCCAAGATATATGTGAACAAGTACCACTCAAACAGACTTAAAGAAAGAGCAGAATCACAGAACCTTAGGCAACCAAAAAACACGAACAACACTGCTGTACTGAATTTTGAAGTCATTAGCTTGTCCTTGGAGACGCAAAAATGAGAGATGAAGTTCAACATTGTATCGTCCCCTAAAAGAAATATCTATGTCAGACATCCTGTACTGGAGAGAAGTAACTGACACTGGATCTGTTAACATATAAAAACTAGCTCTGAATAACCTACCTAGGAGTGAGTATGGCAATTCCATCAAAAGTAACAACAGCTTCTTCACCTCCAGCTCCAACATCTGCCATTGAGACAATCTTGTCTCGAAACACCTACATATAAACTACATCTCCTTAAAAAAAAAAAAAAATAGAATGACAACCCAACATATTGCCATCAAGAATCAGTGGAAAGTAATTACCTGAGCAGAAGGGCGACTTTCATCCCCAACAAATTGAGTGTTCGAATTGGGGATGTGAAAACTTATTTCCATTAATGAATCTTTCTGTAAAAAGAGTATACATTTAAAAAAATGCTAGCAAAAGAAAGAACGAAAGAAAGAAAGCTACCTACTCATGGTCGACAATGAATCTTATACATAATAGACCTCTCTAGGGATCACAAGACATTGCAACACTTCAAATACCATTAAAAAAAAAAGGGAATGACATGAAGTGCATAAAGTAAATACCTCATTGGCGCCAGTTGTGTCATCTACATGGAATTCCAACATGACATCATTTTTTCCTTGAAGTTGGGTCTGTGCAACATCCGCTAGAGATATCTCAAATGCTTGCTTAGCACCCACAAGAAAAGTAAGTGTATTCCCTGAGAAACAAAGAAGAGACAGAGACATATCAACATGAAGTATTTGCATCTTGACAAAACATATGGAGGCAGAATAATTGGTTCAATATCAACTCACTTAAACAAAGAGCAAAATTTATGGCATTTTAAAATGTGCGTATAGGTTCACCATCATACAAATGATCTTTAGAAAAAAATACATGGCAGATTATGCAATCAATCCTCTATTAGTTAAAACTCGCATTATACTCGTATAATACTCGTACATACGAATAACTGAAAAATACTTTCGTTTCCTGTATAGTCGAATAATACCCCATACTTTTGAGTGAAAAGTCCGTACAATACTTGACGAATAATATTCCATTTTATAAATATTTATAATATTTAAATATTATTTTAAAAGTTAAAAATAAAAATCTTTTTAACTTATGAATTATACCAATTATTATTAAAAAGTTATTTTAAAAGTTAAAAATAAATAAAACTTAATAATTTATGAATTATACCAATTATTATTAAAAAGTTATCTTCAAGTCATGTTATAATTATAAGTTAAATAATATTGTAATACATATAAAATAATTTTTGCATAATTAAGTACAATCACAATTTATATAAAAATAATGTCAAAAAAGCTGTACTTTTCAAACTAAGCCGTACTTTTCCTCCCCATCAATTCTTTTACATTTTTATTTTACCCGTACATCTACGAATTCGTATATTATCCATTTTCGTATCTGTAATTTTTAGCAAAAATTCATAATATACTCGTACATATTCAATGCCGAAATTTTTCCATCCTTCATTTAACTAACTAGGATGCAATTACCAAACACAGTTACATGGAGCTTTACAGTAACAACCGTCTCTTGCATATTACACAAGTTATTCAGATATGTATAAAAAAACTGACAATTTCAACACCAACACCCTGATCATAATTGAAAAAACAAAGACAAATTTTAACAACCAGTTGTTTGACACGTAACAATCAGTACCAATTTATGATGACATATAAACATAACGATACAAACAGGGTAGTAAAATATTAATAAAAAAAGGTAAATCCTGTTGATAAGGTATGCATATACCATTTAAATCAACTTCTCCCCAGTTTTTTCCACTGACAGAGAGCTGCTTCTCCTCTGGTGCTGTCCCAAAATTGGACTGGAAAAAAGTAGTAGACTGGCAACATCCTGCAGAACAAACATCCATGGAAAATATAAAATCGAGTAATATTTACAAATCGAACTTTCTTCTGTTGAATGCAAGATAAAGATGTGATGGGAATACACGAGGAGTGTCACTGTACTGATTTTGAATTGCAATTCAATTGGTGAATTTATAAAACAACTTTTCGATTTTCTGTCTTCTCACTTATAGGGAGCTCAATCCAACAATGGACAGAATTATGAATTACATAATCTCAAGAATTCATTAAATATAAGAAAATCAGACAAAAGATATAGGTTCACCTGATCTCGAAAACCAGTGAATTTATAATAAAGGCCATCTTTGGTCCGAACTCCTAGTTGATTAGATCGAGGAACCTTCATCCAGGTAAGGCCCAGCAAATCAGATTTATCAACTTCCACAGCCTTGCCACCTCCTTGTTTCTTCCATACTATCCCACCTGAATGAACTTTAAGTTGCCCTGGATTCTACAAATTGTAGCACAAATTTTCAAATTGCTTTTCTTCAAAGAATATAAACACTCAAAACTTTTACATCAACCATTGTCAAGCAATCTAATATTCTGGGACGCATGTGCGCCAAGTCAAAAATTCTCATAAATCAAACCCTCAAGCAGAAACTGGGAAAACCTTACTTTTCATCTTCTTTTCTGTCTCTTCTTTCTTCTTTTTATTTTCAATATTTCATCACTCCACAAAACCTTGAAATTTTGACAAATTTTTGCAGAAACATCAAATCTATTAGCAATTCGAGTTCTTCATTTGCTTAAAAACCCCTATTTTCACTACTCGCAATCTAGCTGAAAAGCCTGAATTTGACCCAAACAATCATATGCAAACTTGAAACCCCAGCCAAAAAGGAGGACGTATAAATTCGACCGTGCAAAATCAGGAACGCTAAAACAGAACGAGATTCTTATCATCGCGCAGAAAAACAAACTGAAATCCGCGAAATATCCACACAAAACCTAGAAAAGCATAACGATGTAGATTAACAGGGACAAAAGGGAAAAATCAGCTATTCCGACGCAAAACATCAGAAAACACAGTAATAGCTAGGGTTAGGGTTTAAAACCACAAAGCTAAAAAAAAAAAAAAAGAAAAGAAAAGCAACCAAAAAACGAAGTAACTTGATAATAGAGAAAAATGGGTAAAAAATAATAGTACTTACAGTTCCCCCACGGCCGCCGAGAGAAATACTATTGAACAAGTGACCATCCGCCATTGCAATACGAATGGAGGAACTGGAGAGAGTTGAGTGGAGGCTGGTTTATATAGAGCGAGCGGGGTGCGCACTGCGCTCATCTAACCGTGTGGCGCGAAAGGAAATTATCGACTACGAGTCGGATCACGGTTAAATAATGCTTACGCAAGTATGCAACTGCTAAGGGAAGGGCACGACTCACGAGGCAGTCACGTGGTTCTGGGCTTTCTTGGTCTGGATTCACCAATCCAGCCCCATCGAGTCGGACTTTTTGCATTAGACTTGACAAGTTTGCCAAGTTATGCAATTGTTTTTTTTTCCAAAAGGACAATGGGCTGATATGGACCAGACTACAATAAGCGGAAGCCCAATAAGACATTTTAGTTTGATCCAAAACAAACATGAAACTTGTTGGCTATTTTCCGATCTTGAAAAACTTAACCCGGCCAGAACAACATAATAGCGTCAGAGTTGTTTAAATATGAAATACTAAATAGACCAGTCAAAAATATTTGTTTGTAAGCACATTTAGTGCATTTAAAATTTCATTAATCATAAATTCGAGTAATCAAAATATTTTTTTAAAAAAACATAGGAATATTGAACAGAAGAATCTACATTTTTAAATTGAAAATAAGTTTGCGAGAATTAATGGAAAACTTAATAATCAATACAACTTGTGGTATAGTATTCTTCCATACATAAATGAATATTCTATTTGCGAGTTGATTCTTTAAAAAAAAAAAATAAGAAAGATGAAATCGTTTATTTAATTTCATGTATTCAACTATTCAAGCATAACTTAGAATTAACTCAATTCTTCACTATTTCACTTGAAAAAAGTAATCAAAGCTACCTACTCATCAACACCAAATAAAGCATTCATGTTTTGTCGTGTTTGGATGAAGTAATATTGAAAAATTCATCAAATACAACTTGCACTATATTTTGCCAAGGGTATATTATCAAACAATATGAAACAAGAGCAAAGAATTGCATAAACCATAGCATCTCTTTTGCATTTTGTGCCCTGCCCTTAGTCTTCCCATGAAAAAATGGCCAATGATACATATTGACGCTCCAAAAATACAGCAGCTGCTCTAACTTTGTATTTTATGGTGCACACGCCATATTTTTGGATAGTATATATATATGTGTGTGTATGTGTGTTCTGAAAAAAAAATACTTCTGTGATTACATGCATTGCATATTCTAAACACGGAGTGGTGCAAAATAGCAGTAAATATTTTCATGTTACAAGAATCCGTACATGTATTTCTATGATGACGTTCCCACTAATCCTGCATTTTATGTTTGATTCTTGCATAACATTTTCAATTCTTCAAAACTGAGCTAGGAAGAATATTACATTTTGATTCCATAGTTAACATCGCCATATAATTCAGTTCCCGCCTAAGAAGCAAAAACGAAATCAAAACCTTAATTAGTTGGTTAACAACAGACAAATCAGCATATATAGATGATGAATCCAAGAAAATACTCAAGTATGACCTTATGCGACGCCCTGTCAATTCCTTCCGACCCTCTGAATTCTTATTGATAGTGATTTTATCACAGAAATGAACAGAAATCTCGGACAATCTGGCGTTTTCCTGGAAACTTTACAGTTGCTTAATAATATAGAGAAAGTTTCAAACTTCTGGTTGTTACTCTTATAGTTGTTTGCAGTTTATTTTACATGGCTGCATTGCTAAGAATAGTCAAATTAATGACTAATATTTTTTGATGGGCCGAGGTAAACTTTGAAGAAGTGCACCATGAGTTCTGTCTTAGGTAATGATTGTTTAAAACATGTCTTGGTGTGTTCGTATCAAGGATAACTAAAATTTCAACAGAGGTCACAGCTGAAATATGCAGAAATCTTGAGATGGATTTATGTTATATGAAGCAAAAATAACAAGGATCTCTAGCTTCCATTCTGAAAATAAAGGAAATTACCACCAAGTCTGTACCAGTTGAATAGGGAAAAGTTTCCGAGTTTCAGATTATCACATACAATACCATTTTTGCAGTAGACACCAACTCACAAGCTTCACACTTTCTGTGAAAAGGCCGAAACAATTGAGCAAAAGTGAGGTTGGTTTATGCAGGAGGCGCATATTAAGGAATCTATGATCCCAACATCAGAACAAGAAATGAGATTATTTGAGAAATTAATACACCAAGCAACTCTTGTATATTTTCTAGTGGCAGAAGAGAGACATTTGACCCCTGAACTGTATCTACTGAGAAGTTAAACCAGCTACATTCAAGCCATTCCAAATTATGAAGTCACAATCCTGATTCCTGTGGCTGGGACACAGTACAAGAATAAATAATATATGGTCATATTTTTGCTTCCTATGGCTGGCAGGCAGTACAAGGATAAGTAAGTTTGTCCTAAGTTCATCAAAGTCCTTGTTTTCATCGCCCTTCCTGTCATTGTTCAAAAGCTAGATGCAACAACTAAAGACAAAACATAATAAACCCCAAAAAAGCATGAATGTTATATATATACACATGAAATTGAGAATAAATTAAGGTAGAAGGCCAGATAAACAGTAGTCGTAAGTACAGAAACTAGAGGAAAATATAGAGCAAGCAATTGAGGAAGACAAACTGAATATGGCAATGACCATGATAAAGAATGAAGAGAACCTCGCAAGGCGTCATGTGAGGATGGTGGATGGGGCTCCTCAAGCGAGGTCTCTTAAGCGTAGAAGAAGAGATACAGCTGCTGCCATTCTCAATTGTGATAGTCAACAAACACCAAACCAACAAGTTGATCCAACATCTGCACCAACAACTGTAAAAAGAAGTTCGAGGTTTCGTGGTGTGAGCAGGCACAGATGGACAGGCAGATATGAAGCACACTTGTGGGACAAACTCTCATGGAACATTACTCAGAAGAAAAAGGGCAAACAAGGTATCTTACAATTAATCTTCTGAACTATTTTTTCTTTCCTGTTTTTTTTGTTTGGAGGAATATTAATGCCTGACTTGAAACTTCGTATTTTCACTCATGGTCTCCGCTTTGGAATGGAAATTGAAAAT
The DNA here is from genome assembly GCA_019321725.1 of Paulownia fortunei. Taxonomy (NCBI): domain Eukaryota; kingdom Viridiplantae; phylum Streptophyta; class Magnoliopsida; order Lamiales; family Paulowniaceae; genus Paulownia; species Paulownia fortunei. The sequence goes on along the minus strand of JAGSPU010001671.1, from coordinate 19,540 downwards.
GGACAGTTTATCTTGGTAAGTACAATTCTGCCTCGAAGTTTAAAGTATCACTATGTATGTTTCATTTTGTTTAAGGTTTTTGTAGGACTTATCAGAGATATAAACTGAGGCTATCATATATCAATATTCTTCAGGGGCTTATGATGATGAGGAAGCTGCAGCAAGAGCCTATGACTTGGCCGCACTTAAGTATTGGGGAACATCAACTTCCACCAATTTTCCTGTATGATTATCAACAGTTATGCATGTGAAACAATTTTCTCCATGTCCATATAAGCCCCAGATTCTAACCAATTTTATTGATATTTTCTGCAGATATCTGATTATGAAATGGAAATTGAAATTATGCAGAGTGTGACGAAAGAAGAGTATCTAGCTTCACTGAGAAGGTACTAGTGTTTTATCTCATCTCATGTAGTCAAAATTATTGAGAGTTCATATGGATGCAATACTCAAATAATGATGCAATAATGACACAATTTATGGTACTGTAGAAAAAGTAGCGGCTTTTCAAGAGGGGTTTCAAAGTACAGAGGAGTTGCAAGGTATATATAATCCCCATTCATATATAATATCAGTTTCATGATTTAATATTTTAGAGGATAACCTAACATGTCATTGGAAAAAATGCAGACACCATCATAATGGAAGATGGGAAGCAAGGATAGGAAGGGTTTTTGGAAATAAGTACCTCTACCTTGGCACTTACAGTATGTTATCTGCAACCCAATTGGAGTTCCCGGAGTTAGTATAAGCAAGCATGTCTATGTGATATTAAAGTTGCTCATTTGTTTACAGGTACACAAGAAGAGGCAGCTCGAGCTTATGATATGGCAGCAATAGAATACAGAGGTATCAATGCTGTCACCAACTTTGACTTGAGCACCTACATCAGATGGTTGAAACCAGGAGCCAACATTTCCGTTCCTGCTCAAGAAACAAAACCAAGCACAGATTCCCCAGCATTGTCATCCCCTTTCCTAACAAGAGAGGAATCTCTTTCCCCCAGTTTAAAAAGAAAAGCTTCTGGAGCTGATGACCTGCAGGAAACATTTTCTAGCAAACTCCCTATTAGTCCATGTAGCAAATCTTCTCCAACAGCCCTGGGCCTACTCTTCCGGTCTTCTGTATATAGAGAACTCCTTGAGAAGAACTCAAATGTCTCAGAAGAAGAAATTGATGGCAAAAACAGGAAAAACCTGACACAGGTGGGCAGTGTATGAATATGGAGGGATCTTTTGTGATGGAAGTGAAGATATCCCATTTGTAGTGTCTTCTAATGGCCACAGCATTGAGTTACAAGGACAACTCATTTCGACTATGATTGTCCAGACACGGTTGGGTGCACCATAGGGGCCACTATCTACTAATCAGCAGATACCATCAATTTGAGTTTTCTGTGTGTCTATACATATGAAGAGCATTTATTTGCTCTCACAAACAGTCTACTCTTCTTATACAGGATTCCAGTTTGGGCAGACACATGGTTCATTTTTTAAATTTCAGGGACCTTGTGAATATAAAACAAAAGAAACTGAATAGCACGTATCCATCACATCAAGTTGTATGAAAATTCTTGTGTAAAAGAGTTCTTCAAGGATAGGGCGTGTTCCTTTGAAGGGTTCTCCGCCTATAGCTTTCCAATGTGCAAAGGGTACCATTCATTCAATTAATTCACAATGTTCCGGTTGTTGGTCAATAGTGACAGCAGCCAAATCAATTCTTTTTCTTCAGATTCTGTTACAAATAATTCCAACTAAAAGATATACCCAGCACATGAAGTTCCCATTAAACAAACTAATTGATCAGTTAAACATGCATCCTCATCCTCTAAATAAGAATGGAAAATGACAGATGGAAAAATAAAGAGGAAGAGGGAATAAGAAGAGTCTCATTCTGAGCAGCAATTCTAACTAACATTACTTTGAGCAATAATTGCTAAAAGAACAATAATCCTTTTGAATTTATGAAAGGACAAAGACCGGTTTCAAAATATTCTTACGAACAGTGATGCTAATACTATCATGTCCATTTATGGTCTGATAATCATCTATCAATATCCAAAATTCTGATTGAAACTAATCCTAGATTACTTGCACCATTTAAAAAATAGTGTAACACACTATTATTATTACAATTGGTTAATATGTATCTACAGCCATTAACTCCAATAGTCAGAACCAAAACAGGAAAATGAGAATTCAAGATCATTAGACAAACCACTACCTGCCATTAATCACCTCTTGGGATACATGAACTGCCATCAGGACTTCATAAGTGTTATTACAGCATTTTCGCTTATGTCTGGAAGGATGTGCATTCCTGAGATGATGTTTGTTCTCTGATGACATTTAAAAAGAGGCTGGACATAAATCAACCGCTACAAGCGTCTCTTAAAGCCTTCTTTTCACTTTGTCCATTTAATTTGAATTTCCCATGTGCCACTTCGCAGATGAAATTGACAAAGATTCAAACAAGGCTTTTGATGATGGACGCACCAAACCTTGTTTGGTTTACTGGGAAATAAATCTGCTGTAACCTGAACATTTTCCTGGTTTTCATTGTTAGTGTTAACTTCCTTTTTCTCATTAGATGTCTCATAGTTGGAATTCATGAAAATTCATCTACCCTTGGCTGTAAGCTTTCAATATAAAAATTACCACAATCTAGGAATAGTACGATAATGGCTAAAGCAAAGATACAGTCATCTCCGATTTACAGCAATGGCTTTCTTTCCTTTCATATTATGTGCCCAAATTTTAAGCAAGCCCTCATGACATGCATAGTAAGAAAACAATCAAATTGTAACCATGATCAACCATGGAACAGTGCAGAAAATATAAACGAGGAAAATAATGCATTACCAATAAAATTAAGAAGTGGATGAACAGATCCAACGCAGATGAGCTAAACCGTTCGGAAAAAAACTAAGAGCTACAGTAAGAAAGTTTTCAAGACATGTTACCAGGTAAGAATCTTTTCAACGATATTAACTATGAATTCTGTCCCATATCTTTTGAAAGGTTTAGCCTTTTAACCAAATGTGGACAAAGTATTTGTACTAGCGCTAGCTTCGTTATGTTCTGTGCTGGAACCAGAAGAGACCAAATAAACTGAAGATACCCTCAAGGAAATAAACAAAATAATATATTATGTAAGTTAATAAAAACGGTCAATTACACCCACCTCCTCCTAAGAATTAGTTAAATTGTTACTATACCCTTCCTACTTTCATAATTATGAAAAAAATTCTTCCAACCTTTTTGGCATCATTATATTTCAATAACTAACATTTTTGTGACTATTCAGAGTACTAGTAATGTATAGTTAGATTAAGCGCAATTCTTTTTTGATTCATTTAAATACATAAAAATTACGAAAAAGTCATATTGATGCATAAAAACAAAAATAAAATTTTATATTAAAAAAATAAAATGGTATCTAAAAGGGGAATTTAAAAAACAAAAAATATTCAAGAAATGAATCTTAAGAAAAATATTATGAAGAATATTGCTAAAGAAAGAAAGGCTTAAAATATTCATGAATTTTTAAATTCATTGTAATAACACCCTCTCGAAGTTTGATATATTACCAAGGGGATTTTTGTCTTAAAAACTTCAAACAGTTGGATTAAAGTAAAACAGGAAGTCTAAATATTATTTTTAATGATATCAGCATCTTCCATTTAAATTTCTAACAGAAGGGTGAGTTTTGTTAATGTAGAAAACTTAAAGAGGGGTTTTGATAATTATTTTAAAAAAAAGGACACAATCGGAAAAGGTTGCTGTAACTAACCCTTAATAAAATAATTGGCTACATTGCGAACTCCTAATTTGATTCCTATGTCTAGAAATCGTACATGGATAATTAACTTTGTCTCAAGCTGACCTCAGGTCATTGGATCATCTCCGTTTCTGTCCTTGTACAATACAAGTTATAGCAACAACAGACAAAACATAATAAAACCAAAAGAAGTATAAAAGATTATATAAACAGGAGAAATCTCATTCCTAGCTGTCAAGCGAGAAAAAAAGCATCAGAAAGAACATCAGAGGAATGTACAAAGAGAGTACTTTACAGAAAAAACTGGAAATGGCAATGACACTGACAAAAAGTGAAGAGCACCCAAAGAGGCACACACCTGCATGATAGATGGAGAGGCTCCTCAAGCAAGGTGTGTCAAGCGTAGAAGAAGAGATGCAACCGCTTCTGTTCTTGGCAACACTCAACTGATACAGCAACAAGAATGTGACCAACTTCTGCTCCAACAACTGTGAAGAGAAGTTCAAGATTTCGAGGGGTCAGCAGGCATAAATGGACAGGAAGATATGAGGCACATTTGTGGGATAAACTCTCATGGAACGTCACTCAAAAGAAAAAGGGGAAACAAGGTAATTGACCTTACTCTTCTCCAAGTTCTTGCAGTTATTTTTCTACTGTACTGTCAGTTCCTGACATGAAACTGGTGTCTTATTTCATGGTGGATTGTGCAATGGAAATCAAAATGAACAGTCTATCTTGGTGAGTACTCTTTAGTTCAGCATCAATTTTGACGAATTGTCAACTTTCATAAGAATTCCACTGTTAAAACATAAACTAAGGCCTTCATCTACCAAAACTCCTCAGGCGCCTATAATGAGGAGGAAGCTGCAGCAAGAGCTTATGATTTAGCTGCGTTGAAGTATTGGGGGACATCAACTTTTACCAATTTTCCTGTAAGTATTTTAACTATATGATAAGTGTCATAATGCATACATTCACAACTACTTATCAGTTCCCTTGACAATTGCCGCAGATATCAGATTATGAGAAAGAAATTGAAATTATGCAGACTGTCACGAAAGAAGAGTACCTAGCCTCATTGAGAAGGTAGAATTTAACAATTACACCATTTCATGTGATTAGACAGATATTCATTGTGAAATGGATGAATTAACTGAACAAATCTTCCATACTGCAGAAAGAGCAGTGGGTTTTCAAGAGGGGTGTCAATGTACAGAGGAGTCGCTAGGTACATAATCCAGAAAGTATGATTAATTTTATACTTACAGTAATTTTTAGCTAGTAATTCTAAATTTATCAATGGCAACAAATGCAGACACCATCACAATGGAAGATGGGAAGCGAGAATAGGGAGAGTCTTTGGAAATAAGTACCTCTACCTCGGCACTTACAGTAAGTAAAACCGAACTACTAAGAATTTCATCATGAAAACAATGAATGACAACAAAAAAGGAAAATGAAGCATTAAAAGCAAAAGAAAGAAATGAAGTAAAATAGGATTCATTATCTGACCATGATTAGGATCTTATAAACTAGTATTACGAGTAAGCCATTGCTTATCTCATCATAAACATATATATGTGCAGGTACCCAAGAAGAGGCAGCTCGAGCATATGACATTGCAGCAATAGAGTACAGAGGAATCAACGCTGTCACCAACTTTGAATTGAGTACCTACATTAGATGGTTGAAGCCAGGAGCAAACAATTCAGGTCCTGCTCAGGAAACAAAGCCAAGCACAGAATCACAGGAAGTGTTATCATCACTTTGCTCGAACATAAAATTGCAATCCTCCTGCTTACCAACAAAAGCTTCTAGGGTAGATGCCATGAGTAAGCAAGAGAAGTACGGAAGAAATATCTCATTTAGTTCATGCAAGAAGTCTTCATCTCAGACAGCATTGAGTCTGCTACTTAGATCTTCAGTATTCAAGAACTGGTCGAGAAGAACTCAAATCTGTCAGAAGAAGAGAGTAAGGATGAAAACACCAAGAACCTGCAACAGGCAAGATGTAATGATGAATATGGGGATTTGTTCTATGATATTCCATTTTTGCTCTCTTCCAATAGTAATTGGATTGAGTTGCAAGGATAACTCCATTTCAATTATGATTGTCCAGACATGATTGGGAGTAACAAAATAGGCGTGGCCCCTATCTGCTAATTACCACAAACTTCAATTAAAGTTATTCCTTGTAGATAAATGTATACATGAAGAGTTACTTTCTTGTTTACCTTTTTACACAAAGATTGGCACAGCGGATACAGTGTATCTGTATCAGGGACTTTGTAAAAATAGAATAACAGTGTTTGTCCACAATATCAGTTTGAGTGAAAATATTGTAGGAAATGATTTTGATCCTTGGAAGAATTTCTTTCTGCAGCTCTTCTTGGCCTGTGTAATATATGAGCTTCATGGTCTTGCTCGGAAAGTTGCATTTTTATCTATTTGTTACAATTTAGGGCTGGAGCCAAATATGGTGTCAGTAGTAAACTTTTTTCAAAGTACATCCACAGATAACGGCATCAAATGTCAAATGGGAAAAACAGGCACTGAAGGTTTTTGTTCCTGCTTGTCCACACCATAAGAGCTGGACAAAATGAAAGAGGATTCCCAGTTTCATCCCTGTTTGCTACCCAGTCACCCACCCTTGCCTCTGATCATTCACCCATGCCTTTCAAACCCAGAAAGCTTCAAAGAAGGTAGATTCAGCAGGGACAAATTTGAAAGCAGAGCATAGTCAGTGACTCTTTGGAGCAATGAAAATTCCAAATGATGACATGAATGTTTTTTGGATCAATGGATGAGAATTCTCGCGTTGACCGAAAATGTACCACCTGATCCCATGTTTATTCTAACCCTTTTTTTTTTTAATTTCCCTACCTGATTATGTTCTTTTATAACAAAGGAGGAGACCATCAAAACATGAAAAGAGATGCATATATAGGCAAAACCCCAAATCAAAATACAACCAGTGGAAAATGTAATGGCCTGTAGATGATTGAATAGCACATCAACATCTTGATTCATATTTATGGTGTCCCATCCCTTAAACCCTCATGAAGAAAAGGCGTCGAGAATTGAATGGTTATAAAGTATTATTTCACATGGAGATGGAGCTCCCTTTGCTTTATTAACAATTTAAATTCCACATAAGTCTTCATTATTAAAAGTCCAATAGCATCAATAAAACTTCAGAAAATCTATCACCGAGAGTAATCAAAGGAAGCGTACTACTAGCAAATTACATCAAGTTAACACATTATATTCTTGATGATCTCACTCCACAAAACATAGTCATCCACATTGCTGGCTAATACTGAAAAAGTCAGCTGCACAAATTCCACCTCCATATGAACATAAGAGACTAATGGATTTGATGCATGTTACAGTGTGTGCCAAAATTCAAAGCAGAATAACACAATTTATGATCCAGGCAGCGTCATAGTAACATATCTGGCTACATAGAAAAGAGACTAACACTGGATGAGGATTTGAAGGGAAATCAATGTAAAGTCAAACCGCATTTCTTGGCAAACTGAATTATACAATCCGAGCAAGTGTATTACCTCTCTATTTGAAATACAGATGTATTGATTCAAACACACAAAGCCTGACACTTTCAAAACTTTAAAACTGTTTCCTCTTGTTTTGAAATAATTTGTCTCTTTTTGCATACACATAAAACAAAGCAAAGAAAATTCCAGCGGACAGCAGAACAGACGTCCATGGAAATGGTGGATCCTTGAAACAAATGAGTGACGCCTCTAACTCTTGAGATGCATGATACACGAGAGAGTGGATAGCATATAGATCGTGATCAGAAGACCTCAGATAATACAAAGCCATCTCATAATCAAAATGTGACATAGCAGAAATGACTTGTCCAGCTTGTACCTAAACAAGTTCCATCTCTGTAAAAATTCCGTATGTCGATTCTGTTTAGAAGTTTTCTATCTCCACCATGTGCAACAATTGACTCAAGAACATCAATTCCACTTGTAATGCTGTAATTCAAAGATGTCAAAAGAACATTTCTCCTAGCAGCATCCTTCTGAACAAAAGATAATGAAGATATCTCCGAAAAGGGCCCAAATGGTGTCTGTCCAACACTCCACGTGTAGTCCACAAGAGAACTATTATGCCTAGGGCTCCAGACCAGATGGTGGGTGAAACCCCCCACATGCTCTGCAAAATAGAACCCACAAGCGGTCTTTCAAGTTCCCGAGTCTGTGTGAATACATGATGCCCATTGCAACTATAGTCACTCACAGTCTGCGTACTCTTTGTCCTGACTGCAATCACCATATCCTTAAATGCCACTGACTGGTGATACCGATCTAGCAACAGTATCGTACTGACATCAAGATCAAAAACATATACCGGAAGGACTCTACCAAAGTCCTCCTCAGGCAGCTTCCCTACTCTTCTGAACTCCTCAACCATTCCAAGATTGTCTGATGCAAACGCTTCGAGTCCAAATACTCGCTCACAATCAAAGTATAATTATCGAACAAGTACCTAGAAGTGTACGAAGTGGTTGCCCTTGCAATCGCGAACGAGCAAATCGAGCACTCAGACAACTTCACCTCATATTTCTTAAAACTCAAACTCTGATCCCTCAACAACAGCCCACGGTCATTAACCTCATCCATAAAAGTCCTCTCTATAGACTTCCAATCCAACCCAAAACTACCACCATCACCATGTATATGAACAAATTCAACAATCAAGGAATTCTCAAAAGGCACAGGAATTCTCAAAGAGGGGACAAGAAGTACCTGATAAGCACTCCACACCAACGAAGCCAAGTCCGAAAGCAACGCCTTTTGCGACTTGGGTCGGCCGTGGAGCGCCGCCAATGGGTGAAACTCACCTTTCGGCAAGACCCCATCACCCGATAAAGCAGGCCCATAATCGACCGGCCCAGCTCCCAAATCAATCCACAAGTACCGATCTTTTCCTGTCCAAATGCTGCCCAAGCATTTCGTAAAACCCGGTGAGCTGTCCCCAGGGGTATAGCTGTAAGCATAAGGTTTTGGCTGCGATCCAAGATGGATAATGTAGATGTGGAAAGAGTTAATGGGCTTCTCCTTTTCGAAGTCTTGGCGAATAATTTCGTCGACAAGGGAGTACGGGACGGCGGATAGGGGGGATCGGAGGGGGGAGGGGGATGATGTGAGGTAGGAATTGAGGGCGGAGGAGAGGGAGGTGGAGAGAGAGGGAGAGGAGAGAGAAGCGGAGAGGTGGAGGGAGTGGGATAGGGAGAGGTGGTGGGCAGAGGAGGAGAATGGAGTGATGACGTGGAAGAGATCGGAGGAGACGGCGGAGGAGAGGAAGGAGGAGAGGAGGGAAGGTGCGGAGGAGGAGAAGGTGGGACCCACTAAGTGGAAGCGTGATGGGGATGGGGAGGTTGAGGGAGAGAAGGGAGGATGGGATGGGAGGGTGAGTTGGGGAGGGGTGGGCAAGGGGGTTTTTGAGGGAGGAGGGGAGGAAGAGGAAGGAATCATTGGCGGCTTGTGGGTCTTTGCGGGATTGTTGGGTGAGGAAGGAGTCCAGGCCGATGATTGGGGCGGCGGCGGTGGTGGTGAGGACGAGATGATGGAGGAGGAGGAGACGGAGGAGCACGGCGACTGGGGACATTTCAGCGGCGTGGCTGGGGGTTTGGGGATCTGAGGTGGGTGTGAGTTGAACGGAAATGAAATGAAGTGGGTGAGGAAAGGAAGTTGGTCAATAGTGCTTTTCTTATCTTTTTATTTTTTTATTTTGAGAAGCACAAGCTCAACTTGAATCAAGCTTAATTTAATAGAAATAAATTTGAGATGAATTGGAAACTCGAATACAAGCCCAATATGAATAAGGTAGGCTAAACTTTAAACTATGCCTCAATTTATAATATACTAACTAAATATTTTAATGTTCAAAAATTATATAAAATTACTTATCCACTGTTAGCTAACGGAATAAATGGGGTTAGTTATGTTAATCTTACTAAAAATATTAATCACAAAAAAAATTTTCCTTTTTAAAGTTCAATCTGAACCAAATATTTGTTTAGAGCCAAATTCAAATCTTGAGAAAAAGGATTGAGCCTTCAGAAAAATTAGAGATGGCAAATGATAGAATTTGGGGTGATTTGTCAAAAATTGAGATCTTAAGAATTTGTGCAATAATTTTTTTATAATTTTAAAAATATTAAAATATATATTTTTAAAAAAATAATACTATTAATTTTTTAAAAAATATATTTTTTAAAATAAATATTATATAAATAAATATATCGAATAAAAAATTAAAAATGGAACAAGTTTAGAAAAAAACAAAATCCACTAGTCCAAGCAAAATGAGTTCGCGGCCATCCTGTAGAAAAAAAAAAAAAAAACTCCCATAAGTCGAGCATGAGCCCAACTCACTCGACTTCATTGGCAAACCTTTTTTCCAAATACTGCGAATTTGGACAAAGTAGTGATTTTCACATTAAAAACATTGCCATTGAAAAAAAAAAGGAAAAAAGACAGTCATTTCTGCCATGTTAGCATTTTCTTAGTTTGCTGGATATCTAGGACAAAAATCAGGTTTCTTTGGGTTTGATTAGCAATAATATCCATAAACTCACGACCACAAAGTCAGAGATCAGCAATATTTAGAACCAAAAGTTTTCCAACTGGTTAATACTACTGCCAATCTAATTCTTCTGAATCACTATCCGAATGGGGACCCCAGAACTTGGAAACTGCTGAACTTGCTTCAGATAGATTCAATGAAACATGACAAGTAGCAGTCCTGAAGTCCCTGAAGCGCACAAAGGCATTTTCTTGGTCATCACCACTCGCAGTAACAATTCGACACCCATCAACAGCCATTGCCGAGCATCCCAAGTCAGAAGGTAGTCTATCTGGAGCAGAACAAATCAAGGAGTTTGTCTGTGTACCAGTACCAGCCTCCCAAACATTAACATATGGATCGTCTGGTCCACCCGTAACGACTTTGTGTAAATCCATGTGTAAAAGCTTTACGGGGCCAACATGCCCATCCAATTCAACAGTTGGTTCTACTTTAAGTGTATTGGAAACTCTCCTGATATCCCACAACATAGCTCTACCAACAGTTTGCAGATATTTATTAGTCAATAGCTCCATGTCTAAAAAGTGAAACAAAAACTAAAAGCAGCATCTCATATCTTAAAACTACAACAGAATAAACAGCACTGAGTATGAGTTGTGCCTCTGAAGACACCACGACCTCCCCCCCAACCACCCTGACAAAAAAAAAAAAATCCCACAAAAATTTAAAACAATAAAGACTCCAGGATCTGATTTACCCAACACAAGGAGACGCTCCTTACTAGTTCTCAGGACTGTGCCATATGCCCATTCTATACGTTCTTAACTTTATACCTCCCCTCCAAATTAACAAGAGAAAATAATAAAATCTGAATTAGTAGCATCAACAAGTCCCACAAAGATATAGCAAACCAGGAATGATTAAATTCAGATACAATACGCAAATTTGCAACAAGTACTCATTACCTGCCAGTTCCACCTGTGCAAAGAACGGATTTTGAGGGCAAGAATTCAAATGAATGTATTTTTGCTTGCTGGACTACCGTGAAGGCTCTATACATTGTTCTCAAATCAACTGCCATAACAGAGGAGCCAGCAGCAACATACAGCAGCGATTCGTGGCATTTCATACCCACAGGTGCCACAGGTATGGAAGTCATTCCCACACAACATGAAGAACGAATAGAAGACGATGCTGTCATGGTGTCCCAAACCCTAACCTATCAAATAGTTGTGGTGAGAAGGTATGATGATCCCTTGCAAGATACACACAACTCAGATTTAACAGAACTACATAACTGTACATCACATAGTTCAATCAGATCCAGATGTGGAGACACTACGTTATTTTCAAAGAAAAATTAGTTCAATCAATCAAAACAATCTGGGTCATTAAGTGCGTAGTGAACAATCCACAACCAAACCCCCCCCCCCCAAAAAAAAAAGGAAAATGGGGAAAAGAAAAGGAACTCCTGTAAAAGAAAAAGAAACAATATACAACAAAAATAAGAAATTTACTCCCAGCACTACTACACAACAAGAAAACTTCGAAAGATATCAACATGCCAAAAAAGAAAAGAGAATAATACCTTGCCATTCTTTGAAATACTAACCAGCAGAGATGTTTTGTGCCTGGCAGAAGACAGGAAAAATGCATAAACGTAGGGGTAAATGCCAGGAGTTACAGGGACTAATCAATGAAATTACAAGGACAACATTTTGGAGAGTATTTACAATTTTTTTGCATGAGAAGACGACATAATGACAAATATGTCAATTCTTGTAGCTAAGCAAGAAAAAAAAGGCAAGCAAAGAACTGTCAAACAGACAATCAATAGTGTCATACACTACTACGGAAAATGTAGATGATGCCTCAAAAAAGAAAAGACTTAAACGTAGAATGTTTAAGAAGAAAGAATCAACTATAAGAATGTAAATTCCCAAGCTTCAAAATGTTAGAACATTCACTTAAGCCGCTAATCTAAATTTATGCACAATCAACAACATCTTCCAGCATAACTACTAAGAAAAAGTGTTGCCTAAGATAATTGAACAATTAGAACATAGCTGCAAAGATATTTTAAGTGAATTTTACTGCCCAGAGCACAGCTAATAAACAAGCATGTGCAAGACACTGTGTACTTTCGAGATATATTCCTCTTGTAAATACAGTTAAGATAATTAAATAAAATCCAAATATATGAAATGTAAAGCCATATCAAGGTTCTTGCAAGCCATTAGGAAAAAAACAGCACTATAACAAGAGCAAAGGCTTGATGTGCGTAAAGCACCAAAGCATACCCAGCAACTGACATCAGTGATACAGCTTTTTCATGTCCATGAAGTGTGGCCTTCAATGCATGCTGGCCTCGCTTTCCAGAGGAGTTGATGGACCAAAGGCGAACAGTACCATCTTCACCTCCACTAGCAAACATTTTTCCATTATTATCACCCAATAGTTTATCTGAGAGGGTGAACACCGGGCCAGTATGACCTTTGAAGCATCGGCTCCCTCCCTAAAAATCAGTGGCACATAGACTTAAGGGGTATTGTCAAGTGTACCTCGTCTGAATTTGTATGTATCTATTAACAACCAAACTTTCAGGGGTGCATAAATTGAGACTGTGGAGTGATTAAGCAAACTACAACCCGCAGAATTGTACTGTATTTGTAGTTGAAGTTAAGCACATACTCTTTACAATACCTTTGACCATAGGCGAATAAAATGGTCACTGCTTGATGTTATCAGAATATTATCGTCTCTTTCAGATGCACTTTGATATATATACTCATCACTGAGTGAAAACAATCTGCAGATCCCACAATTTTGCTCAATAGTCACAACACAATCTGTTATGCAAATAACAAGAAAACTAAAGCACAACTTCCAAAAGAGGTTTGGCCAAGTCACTTATATTAAAATATTACGTCTATTTGGAGAATCTCTCATATGATACATAGTTCAGCTTCAAAATCTACTCCCTTTGCAGATAACTTCATAGGAAAAGAAGAGGAATCACAAATTCTACAAAACCTATTATACTGTTCTAAAGAAGAGAAACAAAGAAATTGCCAACCTCATACAAGTAATTCTAGCATTATGGTTCCCACGAGTTGCAACTGAGATGCTTCCATTAGTGAGGTCATCAGTGTGCAAGGAGTGTATTGATGGACCCTGCAAATGTATTCCAATAGACGAGTAAATTGATCGAAACAATAATACTATTCTTGATAAACTTTATCTGTAAGAGATATTACTGTTATGTTTAGACCAAAATAAGAGGAATGAACAAAAAAGCAATGAAAAAAGGTTCCTGGTATATGTTTGAATAAACATTTCTAAAGGATCAAAACAGAGGAGGGCTGAGGTGGGAAGGTGAAAAGTTCAATGAGCTAAGCTTTAGTGATATTAATTAATACCAATAATGCCCTTTCACTTCTTGATGGCATGTTTCCCCAGATGTGAGGGATAATGTAAAATTTTATGTCTTTACTTCCCTTTTTCAATCAATTTTGCTACACAAAGATAAATAGGTGATTGCCTTTTCTTTCAAGTTCCAATGTCGTTCCATTCCTTTTTATTTTCTCCTTGCTATCTTGAGACTTGGATAAATTGCTACTCATTTGACTTCACAAGCAATGGCAAAAAAAGGAAAAAAAAATTAATAAGAATTTAGTGCTTCACATCCTCCATCTTCAATTTCTTTCTTCTTCTTTTCATCTTCTGTGAATGTATATTTCTCACATTTACAACGAGAAACTTCACTTAAATGTCTAGTCCAATATTCTAAGTCAGACCTGCATGTATCAACTTGACCTAAATACGGGTTTGACGCCTCCTTTTCTAATTGTTTTTACACAAAAGATAAAGTGGACCAGTTGAAGTATATCTAAGGAATTAAAAAATGAAAAATTTGGAAAACAAATACCTGCGAGAATATAATGGTGTTTTTGTCGAACAGTATGTGGTGCGGAAGTTTTCCAACTGTAGATATGTCACTAAGTAGGGGATCAACATATTTAAACTGATGTAAAGCAGTATGCCTAGACAGATAAGCTTCCCTGATGCTGGATGCTTGATGAGACGGAGGTATAACCTGCGGCCACTCCTGCCTGCTAATTCCAATGGGAGTGGAAGAATATAGAATCATGAAAACAAAATAAATATTAAACCGCATAAACAAAGTAGAGTACACACGCACACCCAAAAAAAAAGAAGAAGAAAGAAGAAAAGAGAAGGAAAGAATTCGTCTCACCTAAAAAATACAGCAAACAAGTCAAAAAATCGGAATTGCCTTAGAAGTCAGCCTACTTCTAGTAATATTACAAATGAATATAGCATAAGATGCATTTCCACTTAATGCAAACAATCTCTCTCACTTCTCTCTCATTGACAAGAATCACGAAACGACACTTAACTTGTATCCGAAAAGAAGCCCACCAAAAAGAATAAGGTACCTGTAAAATGATTGCCAGAGAGAATCAGAGTAGGCGGCTCTATTGAGGTATTTACACGACATGGCCATGTTCGAGATGTCTCGGAGGCTGAGGTTACTCGCGCAGCGCGTCAGAGTGTCCATGTCGAGATCCGTTATGGTCGTGGAGCTCCAACCCGACGATGACGGGTCCGCCATCTCATTCTAATTTCAATTCAGCAGGAAAAAAAACCTCTAAAACAGGAATTAGTAACTAGATATTTATCTACGATGGGAAGAAACCCTAGAAACGAAAATTAAACGAGCATAATATGTGATGTTCGGGGGGAAAAAACGATTATGAGACTCACTCTGGTGAAATTGATCTCTGTTGCACAAAAATAAAAAGGGAAGATCAACGTTTCCCCAAGACGACGTCGTTGCTGTGTGAGAAGTTTATTTTCTAATTTACAATAATCTGAATTGTGATCATTTGACAGTTGAGTTTGACATAAGTACCAAATTGGTGTGCGAATTTTTACAAATACCTTAGAAGGTACTATTATTATTATTTTTATTTTTTATTTTTATATCTAAATATCATATTTAATTTGATATTTGATTCGACTATCGGCTAAATATTAATATAACAGTAATTTATATAAATTCAAAATAAATATTTGGCATATTGACTCTAATGATGACACAATCGCTCACTTCACATGTTGGAAAATTCGCCTACAACAAATACACCTACAGAAATCAAATACTCCATGAAAATTGAATCCAAAGAGCTTTATCATTAAAACACTTCAAGTAAAATTAGAAGGTACTGATGCTTGTTAGAAGGTATTAATATTAGTGAAACATAATGTTGAATTCAAATTTAAAGGGCATTGATTCTGAACGTTTTGTTTGAAAGACTAGAGCACAATTATAATTACAAGCTCGTCCAGATAAAATACATAAAAGTTACTAAGCTATATTAATAATATTATTACTGGTAAAGAAATGAAGTGTAATCGAGTTTGCCTATTTTTAACACAATTTATTTAATTTTATAAGGTCAAAAATATAATTTCAGACTAAATACAAAAATAAATTCCGCACAATTTCGTTTGTCTCCTTTTATCAATTATAATAAAGTCTAAATATAATTTTAAATTAAATATATTCACAAAATTACAAAATTAAATTATTCAATAATAAATTTAGATAAATAAAAAAAAATTCGTTGAATTCCAATTTGTTAAGTATAATAAATTAAATTTAGACTGTTAATAATTTTAAATTTAAAATTAATTATTAAAAATAATATATATATATATATATAAATCACAATACTAATTCATATTCTTTAAAAATAAAATTCATTTAAATTAATTTATTTTATAATTGAATAACTTAATATGAAAATACAAATAAAACTTAAAATAATATCTTGGATTGATTCGACTAATTTATATTCCATAAATCTCATGTTTTATTTTTAATCCCCCATCAACGTGAGTGCTTGACCTGAAAATCAGACGCTCGACTGCTCGATTAGTATCTCCTATTTCCACCCCCACAAAAACAGCTCCCCCTTCCCCCCACCCCTCCGCCATTACCTCGAATACATCTCTGTCTTAAACTGAAGGGGCTCATACCAATTTCCTTTTCCGATTCTACGACTCGCTTCAGATCTGTAGCATCAATATGTACGGATTCGAAGCGATGACTTTCAACATACACGGCGGTTACCTGGAGGCCATCGTCCGAGGATACCGCTCGGGCCTCCTCACCGCCGCCGATTACAACAACCTCTGCCAGTGCGAAACCCTAGACGACATCAAAATGCACCTCACCGCCACCGAGTACGGGCCCTATCTCCAAAACGGTTAGTCTATCATATGATTTTCTTTTGACTATTGGCAACTACCTCCGAGATTTCATCATTGCTGTCGGGGAATTGTATTCTAGTCATAAAATGGTGAGTTTGATCGATCAATTTTGGAGTGATTAGGTTGATCCGCTTGATTTTGTCTTAATTTACTTAACTAGCTGCAAATTTAGATCCAATTGCTGTTTTTCTGTTCTTTTCTTTTTTTTCTGGATTTTTTTTCCTTGGATTTTTTTTCTTGATCAGCGAACAATAAAGTAATTTATCCAATATGTTATTTGATTAAGTTGCAGTCCACAATTTGCCCCACGGTTGGACAATTTGTTGATTTATGAAGTGGGCATTGCTAGTTTTGCTTATTGGAGTGATATTCTGCTGCAAGGATTGTGTATCAAATTGTGAATTTATTGTTTCTGTCATTATTTTTTTTAGTTTATAGCACTGGAACTCACTCCTTTTTCTGGAGCCGTTGTGAAATTCCACATGATATTTGAATGTCAGCCTTTCGTTTTTGGAGCAGTATGTTGATGCACATGGTTTTGCTTGTTCTAATAAGTTTCACCTTCGAAGTTGATTAAGTTGCACTCAAAATCTAGACCTGTCGCTCTTGATTAGTTGATTTACTAAGTGGATATTTGTTAGTTTCATCAATAGACATTTTTAAAGTTCATTAGCTGACATGAAGCATTACTAGATTGTTGTTTGGTGGTTATTTTTAGCTGCCTAAATTGTATTTCTTTTTTCTTGTCTTATGAATTGCAGAGCCCTCTCCGTTGCATACAACAACAATAGTGGAGAAATGCACCCTTAAACTGGTTGATGAGTATAAACACATGTTAGCCCAAGCCACCGAGCCTCTGTCAACCTTTTTAGAGTATATCACGTGGGTAGATCTCTCTTCGACAGTTTGCCTGTGCATTAATATTAGCTCTATTAATCTATTATTGATTAGATCTTGTGCAGTTTCCATCAATGTTCATTTATTTTATTTGCAGCAAACAAGGAGTTAAGATTTAAATTATGTTGGGCAAACCAATTGATATGACTTTTAAGGTTTGACAATTGTGTTTAAATATAACAGAGGTATTTCTCTAATATGCTGGATAGAGGAGAAAATAGCAGTTATGTTAATTGCAAGTAGCTCCTTTTCCAGGATTCTTTTGGATCAAGTTGAAAGCAAGGGCTTTTTGAGATTTGAAGTGTGTGATTAATCGAGATGCTTATCACATCAAATTTACAACTTCTTCTATATTATCAAAATGGCAAAAAATGAATCAACATTTTGATAATCCTCTGTTAGCACAAAAATAAGTAACATCATTTAGTGCAGTTACAAATTATGCTTATGACAAGTGTGAAATATGCTTACTTTATGTTTCTTGGTTGGATTTATTTGAGGATAATCAGATGTGTCATTTCTGTTTTATACCTTTTTTATATTGTTTTTTCAGTTAATGAAGTTCAGGGTATATTAAAAAGAATTGCAGAGCATTTCTATGGTTAACTTGAGCAGGCCGCAGGCAATTGTGTCTACTAATTTAGTTGTGACACCTTGGTTTTTGTCGTGGGGATACTGTTGCTCTTTCTTGCCAAGCAGTTCACTTTGCCACTAGTGATTTTCTGCTTTGCGACTCAATAAAAGTATTCATTATCGATCTGAAGCCTTTGCTTATTTTTAGATATGGTCACATGATCGACAATGTTGTGCTAATTGTCACTGGAACTTTGCACGAGAGAGATGTTCAAGAATTGTTGGAGAAATGTCATCCTTTGGGAATGTTTGACAGGTAATGTATCTTAAATGAACCTTTGGGCGGATATTTGAATTGACAATACGTTATAACTTTGCAATTCATTTCCACAGCATTGCTACTCTGGCAGTTGCTCAGAATATGAGGGAGCTCTACAGACTCGTGCTTGTTGACACACCACTGGCTCCATACTTCTCTGAGTGCATAACTTCAGAGGTAGCTATTTTTTTTTATTTTATTTTACGAAATTGGGATTGTTGTGTCAGTGTAGTTACTGGTTTTGGTCTCGCTATATTCTGTGATTATTTGTATCATCAAAGTCTTACTACTCATGGTCTTTCCATTATTGTTCTTAATTCTGAATGGATTTATATGCTGGAAAATATTGAACACTGCAGATTTGTATATTTCAAGTGTTTGTTCTCAATTATGTAATATGTGCAGATGAAGAAAGCCAATCTCAGTTGTCCCCATATCATTAACTCCAAGTTCTGGAGCAAAGAAACAACTGGATGAATGATCTAGTATCTACTTTCTTGTATTGCTGTTTGTCAGAGATATAATTATCCAAAACAAATATTATATTATGGGGAAAGACCACCTGTTGATGTCTTTTGATTGATAATAGTAGTTTCTGCTTTTGTTAGTGCACGCTCAGTCAAAAACAAGGTCTGCAATGTGCATGGTTGTGTGTATGCTTTTTTCTTATTTGGATATTTCTTTAGGACTTGGATGACATGAACATAGAAATTATGAGGAATACTCTCTACAAGGCATACCTTGAGGATTTCTACAGATTTTGTCAGGTAAGTGATCATTTTGGAATGTCTGAAAGTTCCTTTTCTTTTGCTACATTTTTCTCTGTTTCTGTATTTTACTCTAATATCAGAATTTACATATAGAAACTTGGCGGCGCCACTGCAGAGATTATGTCTGACCTCCTAGCATTTGAGGCTGACAGAAGGGCAGTCAATATCACAATAAACAGGTTTGGCTGCAGTCATGAAAATATCCTTGATATAAGAGGATTTGATAATAGCATGTTTTGACACCTTCATATACTTTTTATCTTCAGCATTGGCACTGAGCTTACTCGAGATGATCGTAGGAAGTTGTATTCTAATTTTGGCTTACTGTAAGGGCTTT